>OX336389.2:184403607-185603607 GCA_946902985.2 Meconema thalassinum
TGGCAATGTGTGAAATGTGAAAATGAAAAAATATGAACAAATGGCTATTATTATTTAAAAATAATAAAAAACCGTCGTGTTCTATCGTTAAAGTGTGAATCAAACCACATCTACTTATTTGGATCACCCGAGACTGAGTAGACCTGTTTTAGTCCTAATATACTTTTAAAATTTTATGTTAAAGCTCAATTTGAACTCAAGAGCTTTAGAGTGCCAGCTAACTATTATAACCGTTACGTCACAAAGACAACTTTACACTACTCTTAATAAACAATAATAAGAAAAAGAATAATAAATGTTGAATTTTTTTTTAAGGATGAACATGGTGACACTGTTTCTGTTGCACAGTCTGCTAGCTACTAGCCAGCAGTTGGGGGTCTTAGAAAACGATACAGTTGACATTTTGTAATGAGATGTGACATGTTTCAAAGTACAGTATTATGGGTTGCTGTTGAGTAAAAACTAATCCTGTACAAGGAAGCAAGGGTTCGAAACCCCTTACCTAACATTACTATTGCCTGAACATGCTTGACGACACTGTATTATTATGATACTCGATACACAAACCATAGATAGAGTGTATTGTTTAAGATCACTTTCTTTCTGAACATAGGTGGAGACTGTTGATGGTTAACAATGGCATTAATATAGTAGGACGTGGGTATAGCAATTAAGAAAAAACAGACAATACCCATACAATATTTTTATTTATTTAATATAAGTACTTGTACAATAGTTACATTCAAAATACATTTCTTTTTTCTCTATTACTATTTAGTCCTTTTTGATTCTCTTGCATATGAAGGGTAGATAACCTTGTAGTTCAGCCCCTTAAAACAACAACAACACAACCTTTTGCATAGTCTGTGATGTTGACGACTCTTGAGATGTGGAAGATGGAATAAACATAACTTTTACAGCAGGGGTTAAATGTTGCTCAATAAACACTGCACTATTTTGAGTAGCAACATTTTTTTCTTGTACTAGCTTTTTAGCATTGTCATGATTATTTGTTGACAACAACAGTGTTTCATTTGGTACACTACATTGATGATCACTCACACTTAAAACCTTACCATTTCTACTTTTTAGATTGCCTCGACATCTTTTTGACCTCTCTTTTGAGCATCGCCAAAATATTATTCCTTTTACATTTTGACGATTATAGTTATAAGAGTAGCCTTTATAGAGTACACGTTGTTTACCTTTGTTAGTTGTAGTAAGTTCCATAGTAGCAACTAACCTGTTAGTATGATTTGCTCACTACAAAGGTTATAACTGTTCTGATAATAAAATCATTTAGCGTTGGCTTTTATATTTAATATGTACAGTTTGAAGTGATAGCAAAAGTGAGAGCAAAATGGTAGCAGAGTGGTAGAAAATATAACATGTATTGTTAAGAAATAGTTTAAGCTGTTATGTGGATCCATTACATAATAATTTTAGCACGACGAAGCTCATTTTCTATATCCAATAGTTCTTCCTCATATTCAGTATAACCAGCCTGTTTATAGACATGCAGTTGCTGAAGCCGCCGGATTAGCTTACTTGGATTGTTCCAGTAGACAAATTTAACAAATGATTTTTTAGTTGTAAACAAAGCATTACCATTATCATTATTATCTTCATCATCAACATCATCATCATCATAACCATTATCATTATCATCATCATCATTATCATCATCATCATGATCATTATAATCCTCATCACTATTACTATATAGTCCTTTTTGATCCTTTTGCAATACCACATTTTGCACAGTCTGTGTTGCCCTTGATAATGTTGGGAGTTTTTCAGACATTGACAACTGTCCTAACACGACTTTCTGAGGAGATGATACATGCTTTTTAACAAACAATGCACTATCTTGAGCTGCAATATCTTTTTCTGGGACAAGTGTTTTAGCATTTTGAAGAGTTTTTTTAAACAGCAACGATGTTTTATCTGGTACACTACATTGATGATCACTCATACTTAAGACATCACTATTTTTACTTTTCAACTCACCTCGACACTGTTTTGAACGATGTTTTGAACAACGCCAAATAACAGTTCCATTTTTATTGGTTCGTTTTACAATATATTTATATCCTTTATAGAATGCGTATGGCATACCATTGCTATTTGTTGATACTTCCATGTCAATTGTCAAGCATGAACTAATCTCTAGCAAAGTTCACTCGATAATATAAATAATTTCTAAACCCCAGTAGTGAATAGTCAGTTGTTTTTGATCTATGCAAGCGTAAACATGTCACATACACTGGTGATGGATACTCAAGGCTTTAAGGTCAATGAAAACAAGTACAGTATATATTTAAATAGGTGGCTATCATTGATTGCACAACACGCGGGTCACCATATCTTTTTTTCTTTCGGACTAGTGTTTTAACATTTGAAGAGTGTTTTAAACAGCAACGATGTCTTATCAGTCACACTACATTGATGATCACTCACACTTAAGACCTCGCTATTTTTACTTTTTAACTCACTTTGACACTGTTTTGAACGATGTTTTGAACAACGCCAAATAACAGTTCCATTTTTATTGGTTCGTTTTACAATATACGTATAACCTTTATAGTATGCATATGGCTTACCATAACTATTCGTTGATACTTTCATATCAATTTTCAAGCATGAAATAATCTCCAATAAATTTCGCTCGATAATAGAAATAATAGTTTAAAGTGGGTGCGAAGGTGGGTGCAAAAGTGGGTGCAAAAGTGAGTGTAAAAGTGGGTGCAAAAGTGGGTGCAAAAGTGGGTGCAAAAGTGGGTGCAAAAGTGAGTGCAAAAGTGGGTGCGAAAGTGGGTGCGAAAGTGGATGCAGTTTATAGTAGGCACCATTTTTACTAGAATGTGATTTGAGTAAATGTAATTTCTAAACCCAAGTAGTGAATAGTCAGTTGGTTTTGATTTATGCAAGCGTAAACATGTCTCATACACTGATGATGGATACTCAAGGCTTTTTGGTCAACAAAAACAAGTATATAGTTAAAGAGGTAGCTATTATTGATTGCACAACACTGAATCTATTTTTGAAATTTTGACAAAGGGTCTAAGTGCACTTTTGTTAATATCTCGCGAACCAATAAGACTACGGCATTGTATGAGGTATTGTTGGACTTTTTACCGAAGACTGCTGGTAAACACTTATGTTCCCACGACCTTTTTAAAGATGGCGGCTGACCCACGAGGGGTGATTAAAACGTATTCCAAGCGACGCTTGTCGATAAGCAAACCAATAATCAAAGGGGGGTGTGACAGAGCTTGAGGCGATAACCCCTTTTGATTGATCCCTGTTGATTTGCCCCTTTGGACTGGTCCCCGTTGACAAGTCCCTCTGAACGGGTCCTTTTTGAAGGGAGTCATTTATGACGGGCCCCTGCTGACGGGTCACTGTGGACGGATCCCTTTGGACCTGTCAACAGGGACCTGTCCACAGGGATCCGTCCACAGTGACCCGTCAGCAGGGGCCCGTCATAAATGACTCCCTTCAAAAAGGACCCGTTCAGAGGGACTTGTCAACGGGGACCAGTCCAAAGGGGCAAATCAACAGGGATCAATCAAAAGGGGTTATCGCCTCAAGCTCTGTCACACCCCCCTTTGATTATTGGTTTGCTTATCGACAAGCGTCGCTTGGAATACGTTTTAATCACCCCTCGTGGGTCAGCCGCCATCTTTAAAAAGGTCGTGGGAACATAAGTGTTTACCAGCAGTCTTCGGCAAAAAGTCCAACAATACCTCATACAATGCCGTAGTCTTATTGGTTCGCGAGATATTAACAAAAGTGCACTTAGACCCTTTGTCAAAATTTCAAAAATAGATTCAGTGTTGTGCAATCAATAATAGCTACCTCTTTAACTATATACTTGTTTTTGTTGACCAAAAAGCCTTGAGTATCCATCATCAGTGTATGAGACATGTTTACGCTTGCATAAATCAAAACCAACTGACTATTCACTACTTGGGTTTAGAAATTACATTTACTCAAATCACATTCTAGTAAAAATGGTGCCTACTATAAACTGCATCCACTTTCGCACCCACTTTCGCACCCACTTTTGCACTCACTTTTGCACCCACTTTTGCACCCACTTTTGCACCCACTTTTGCACCCACTTTTACACTCACTTTTGCACCCACTTTTGCACCCACCTTCGCACCCACTTTAAACTATTATTTCTATTATCGAGCGAAATTTATTGGAGATTATTTCATGCTTGAAAATTGATATGAAAGTATCAACGAATAGTTATGGTAAGCCATATGCATACTATAAAGGTTATACGTATATTGTAAAACGAACCAATAAAAATGGAACTGTTATTTGGCGTTGTTCAAAACATCGTTCAAAACAGTGTCAAAGTGAGTTAAAAAGTAAAAATAGCGAGGTCTTAAGTGTGAGTGATCATCAATGTAGTGTGACTGATAAGACATCGTTGCTGTTTAAAACACTCTTCAAATGTTAAAACACTAGTCCGAAAGAAAAAAAGATATGGTGACCCGCGTGTTGTGCAATCAATGATAGCCACCTATTTAAATATATACTGTACTTGTTTTCATTGACCTTAAAGCCTTGAGTATCCATCACCAGTGTATGTGACATGTTTACGCTTGCATAGATCAAAAACAACTGACTATTCACTACTGGGGTTTAGAAATTATTTATATTATCGAGTGAACTTTGCTAGAGATTAGTTCATGCTTGACAATTGACATGGAAGTATCAACAAATAGCAATGGTATGCCATACGCATTCTATAAAGGATATAAATATATTGTAAAACGAACCAATAAAAATGGAACTGTTATTTGGCGTTGTTCAAAACATCGTTCAAAACAGTGTCGAGGTGAGTTGAAAAGTAAAAATAGTGATGTCTTAAGTATGAGTGATCATCAATGTAGTGTACCAGATAAAACATCGTTGCTGTTTAAAAAAACTCTTCAAAATGCTAAAACACTTGTCCCAGAAAAAGATATTGCAGCTCAAGATAGTGCATTGTTTGTTAAAAAGCATGTATCATCTCCTCAGAAAGTCGTGTTAGGACAGTTGTCAATGTCTGAAAAACTCCCAACATTATCAAGGGCAACACAGACTGTGCAAAATGTGGTATTGCAAAAGGATCAAAAAGGACTATATAGTAATAGTGATGAGGATTATAATGATCATGATGATGATGATAATGATGATGATGATAATGATAATGGTTATGATGATGATGATGTTGATGATGAAGATAATAATGATAATGGTAATGCTTTGTTTACAACTAAAAAATCATTTGTTAAATTTGTCTACTGGAACAATCCAAGTAAGCTAATCCGGCGGCTTCAGCAACTGCATGTCTATAAACAGGCTGGTTATACTGAATATGAGGAAGAACTATTGGATATAGAAAATGAGCTTCGTCGTGCTAAAATTATTATGTAATGGATCCACATAACAGCTTAAACTATTTCTTAACAATACATGTTATATTTTCTACCACTCTGCTACCATTTTGCTCTCACTTTTGCTATCACTTCAAACTGTACATATTAAATATAAAAGCCAACGCTAAATGATTTTATTATCAGAACAGTTATAACCTTTGTAGTGAGCAAATCATACTAACAGGTTAGTTGCTACTATGGAACTTACTACAACTAACAAAGGTAAACAACGTGTACTCTATAAAGGCTACTCTTATAACTATAATCGTCAAAATGTAAAAGGAATAATATTTTGGCGATGCTCAAAAGAGAGGTCAAAAAGATGTCGAGGCAATCTAAAAAGTAGAAATGGTAAGGTTTTAAGTGTGAGTGATCATCAATGTAGTGTACCAAATGAAACACTGTTGTTGTCAACAAATAATCATGACAATGCTAAAAAGCTAGTACAAGAAAAAAATGTTGCTACTCAAAATAGTGCAGTGTTTATTGAGCAACATTTAACCCCTGCTGTAAAAGTTATGTTTATTCCATCTTCCACATCTCAAGAGTCGTCAACATCACAGACTATGCAAAAGGTTGTGTTGTTGTTGTTTTAAGGGGCTGAACTACAAGGTTATCTACCCTTCATATGCAAGAGAATCAAAAAGGACTAAATAGTAATAGAGAAAAAAGAAATGTATTTTGAATGTAACTATTGTACAAGTACTTATATTAAATAAATAAAAATATTGTATGGGTATTGTCTGTTTTTTCTTAATTGCTATACCCACGTCCTACTATATTAATGCCATTGTTAACCATCAACAGTCTCCACCTATGTTCAGAAAGAAAGTGATCTTAAACAATACACTCTATCTATGGTTTGTGTATCGAGTATCATAATAATACAGTGTCGTCAAGCCATGTTCAGGCAATAGTAATGTTAGGTAAGGGGTTCGAACCCTTGCTTCCTTGTACAGGATTAGTTTTTACTCAACAGCAACCCATAATACTGTACTTTGAAACATGTCACATCTCATTACAAAATGTCAACTGTATCGTTTTCTAAGACCCCAACTGCTGGCTAGTAGCTAGCAGACTGTGCAACAGAAACAGTGTCACCATGTTCATCCTTAAAAAAAAATTCAACATTTATTATTCTTTTTCTTATTATTGTTTATTAAGAGTAGTGTAAAGTTGTCTTTGTGACGTAACGGTTATAATAGTTAGCTGGCACTCTAAAGCTCTTGAGTTCAAATTGAGCTTTAACATAAAATTTTAAAAGTATATTAGGACTAAAACAGGTCTACTCAGTCTCGGGTGATCCAAATAAGTAGATGTGGTTTGATTCACACTTTAACGATAGAACACGACGGTTTTTTATTATTTTTAAATAATAATAGCCATTTGTTCATATTTTTTCATTTTCACATTTCACACATTGCCATTTGTCAATTTTCCATGTACACGATTTGAAAATGTCAGTTTAAAGTTTTTGGATTTCATGATATGGAAACAAGAATTTTCCATTTTGTTGTTTACACATTTGCCAATTTCCCATTTACATTTTTTAAATGTCAGTTTTAAGTTTTTAAATTGTGTTGATATGGAAACATGGATTTCCTATTTTTTCCATATCACAGAAGACACGTTTATGATTTAGTCCATGCTGAATGTTTAGTTTTGTAAAACACACATTTGCTGATTTAAATTTTCTTGAAATCACTTTAATGGAAGTGCTTGGCCATGGCAATAGTGCATTCTCTTTCTGTTTGTTTCCAAAAACATATAGGCCTACTACTACTACTACTACTACTGTAGGTAAGACTGTTTTACAAAATAACACCTATCTACTGCTGCATTAAAAAAACACAAGTGTTAAAAAAATATAGTATACTATTTACCATTTGCTATATACATTAATTACCCCACCATCCTACCTTGCCGTGTTTGCTTTGGTTGAAAAATCAATGCTACCCACACACACACACACACACACACACACATACACAAGCTTTCTCTCTCTCTCTCTATCATTCTATTTGTAGTCATACATTCACACAACCATACCTGTCTTTGAAAACAAATACAACCACGCTATTTATCCTTGACATGCACACTTATCCCAAATAACTTTTAGTTATACATTTAACATTTACTATTACAAAAAAAATGTTTCCACTATTTACAATTACAAAAATGAATATTTACAAAATACTAAATCTACTGGTTACAAAAAAGCCATGTCTCTAAACAATAAAATATAAAAGTCACACCTCCACCTCGTGGTTATAACCCTATGGTAGGCTAATGCATAGGTCATTCATCTGCACTCATTTCCTATCCATCAAGGTAAAATTGCATTTTCTCTGTTCCACAAGATAAAAATTATGGTTGCCGGATTGTATCCTGCACTGTTTATGCGACATAGCATTGCCAGTTCATAAAACCGTTAGGTAGTTCTCTACACATAGTGATTTTACCACTGCTCTACCTACGCCTTTTGCTTGTTTGGCTTTCTTACAGGCTAGTATGCGATAGGCAGCATTAACTGTATATCAAACCCAGTCCACCTTTGTATTTGTAATCTAAGTAATAATTTGAAAAGAGACAAGTGTAATCAGTTTTAAACATTATCTCCGCTTTTTTTGTTTGTTTGTTTATGACATGTATATTAACCCAAAATCAAACCCTACTCTACCTTATTGAAAGGCTAACAGTTTAACTACTGCGTCACCATACCATTCTTTCTTAGTTTGATTCGTTCTAGGCCTTAGAGCTAGAAATCGAGTTACGATCTCCAGTGCAAGAGGCACATGTGCTCACCACTATAGCATGTAATGGCTAGCTGGTATCATTAGACAACCGAAAATGATTGTATTTCGGTTAGCCAAGCATTTCTGTCATTTGCCTACTGTGTGAGCACTGCCAGCGAGACAGTTTAGTTTAGAACAAGCGAGTGCGTGTGTGTGTGTATAGATTATTAGCCTCAAGTATTTAAAGCTTGTTGTGTGTAGCGACCATCTTGCTCAGTAACCACTGAGTAAGTTTTAACAGTCAACTCATAAAAACAGCATAGGATAGTTGTGTGTGTGTGTGGTTCATGTACTTGGGAATATGCATTAGCACCATGCGCTAGCTTTACCTCACCCTCTAAAGGTAGAGCGTTATCCCTTTCTTTGGACATTGCCAATGACTGCATTCCCCCACAAGTTTTACACTTAAGCCCTTGGCTTGTTCTTGATTAGGTTTGGTTTGCTTTAGGCTTGGTTTGGTTCAGTTGGGTTTGATTCGACTTGGTTCAGTTTAGTTTAATGTAGTCACTTTTTTATTTTTAGCTACACTCTTTAACCAATTAATTAATGATAGTCTACTCATAATTCTTGAATCGATAAATTGAATTTTGTGTACACCGTTTGTCAAGCCATGCCTACAACCTATACTCCCTATGTACTACACTCAGATCTGAAAACAAGTTCCAATGTTCAAAGACGTGTCGGTCACCATACATGTAGCCCACAATAATTCTTTCTTTACCTAGCTAGGTTTCGTCACTCACAGTAAACATCTAACATTATGGGTTTGCAATATATTAAGAAAAGCAAAAGTCTATGATCTTGTTGTTTTGGGTCTTTTTTGGGGAAATTCATAAGCCATAAAAAGAATGACATCATGTCAAGTTCTGAGTGGACCTTGTATGTCAAAATCCCATTATCAGTTTATAAAATCTCAAGGCCATGCCCTAGCAGTTTTGAATGATTTCAATCAATGAGACCACCATAAGAAAGATCGGAAAAATAAATATCCTTAAAACAAGTCGTCACATGACCCTCTCCGAACAATGCTTCGCAAAATTTAAATTCATTCATTGAACATTGAACATGATCGGCGACATCATCCTCGCTTCCCCCTCCCACCATAGTTGCCATATCGTTTGACCTTCAAGTGTCCTCAGCATCTCTGTGCTTTTTTCATTGCCCTGTCAAGTCAATGCATTCCAATAAGCTCAAATAACATCCACATCCTGTCAGTCTGCCCCAGCAAGTTTGTTTTCTATACTCACTTCAAGCAACATATAACCAAGTTCTGTTTGTTCTATCTAAAGCTAACTTCATCTGATCAAGGAATTATCATTTGTCATGTCACTCATAATCGTTTACATGTTAAAGACCCCCTTCAGGGGGTTTAGGTATTAGGTATTCCATCATAGGAAAAATCGGAAAACGAACCCTCGACCCGCCGTCTCATCGAAATAGCGAATACTGTATTGGTATATCACCACCGTGGCCAGTAATAGCTTCGTTGAAACACGTGTCCAGTGGTATCGTCTCTATCTGCAACCACTCTTCATGAACATTTTAGACAGATTAAAAGAAAAAGTTTTAAAAACTAAAATGTTTTCAACAAAAGTGTCGTTAGACCCTTTCGCATTTTTTAAACATAAATACTATATTCGAAAGGGGAGAGGAAAGGGGCATCACCCCGAGTCCTACGACCCCTCGTATACGTCTCTGGCGTTATTGGTTTGTGAGATATAACAGAAAGTCTAAAATCACGGTTTTACAACAAAAAATTCTGTTTCCCTCATTCTCAAAAACTTTAACCTATTACCAAAATAAAGAGGGTTTCGAGACAAGCCATTTGACACGTCATAGGACCAAATCCGACCATGCATTCGTGAAATATCAGAAAAAGTCTAAAATCATGGTTTTACCCCAAAAAAGCTTGTTTCCCTCATTCTCAAAACTCTAACCTATTAATAACATGTATAGGGCTTCGAGACAAGCGATTTGACACGTCACACGTCCAAATCCGACCTTGCGTTTGAGACATATCGGCAAACTTCGTAGGAAAGTAGGCGACTATCTGATTCTCTCCTCACCACCAAAACCTCTTCTTATCAATCATTTATTTCAAAGAGCTCGCCCTCTTACAAAAATCCAAAGTGCGCATGCGTAAAAAACAAAAAACAAAAATGTTCATCCATAGCGGCATCTCGTAAAACGCATGCGCTATATGAGCAACAACGTTTAAGTTCATTTTAGCAGCGCACCTTATACATGTCACATTTGGAAAGAGACTTTCACTAGAAAATTACATTTTCACCCCCTAGTAGGGGTAGGTTTTATTTAGGGGTTGAAATGAGTGGTCCATTAAAAAGAGGGCATCAGTCCGAGTCCAACGACACCTCATTTGTCAAAATCGGACCATGGGTTTGCGAGATATTGGCTTGGACTCACGCGGCGGCCATGACACTATTTGGAACTCTCACTACCCCCCTACTGGTAACAAAAATAGAGTCAATATTTATTAACAGTTGGCAGCCCTGGTTGCTCCTAAATATACGCATAGTCATATCTGTTATGGTACACATAACACACACGAAAATTGGTTGAAATCCAAATGATAGTATAGAAGTTACGTGTATTTAAAGTTGGACTTCTCAGCAGGCTTAGAATCATGTTGGTAGCACTGACGTATATAAGTTACTCCAAATTAATATAGAATGTCAGGTACTATGCGTGTGCATAGTTTAAAGCTGTCTGCTTATATACTTTCTGATATATTGGTATTTGGATAAAAAGAATAGGGAGTGCATTTATTAACAGTTGGCAGCCCTGGTGGCTCTTAAGAATATGCTCATTCATATCTGTGTATGTACATATAGTACATACGAAATTTGGTTGAATTCCAATTGATAGTGTAGAAGTTATATCCATTTAAAAATTGGACCTATCAGCAAGCTTATAATCATTTTGGCAACACTGCCATATATGGCCTCCTGGATATTAAACTGCAGTATTATTATCTATACGTGTGCCTATTTTGAAATAGCTCCCATTCATACCTTCCATGATATCCAACATGGAGCTCAAATTTCAATTGCGATTTTTCAGCAGTTGGTAGCACTGACATCATTTTCAAATATGGCCGTGAGATATTCAGGTATAGATCTTTACTCCTACCAAATTTTGTTTCGATTGCTCCAGCCGTTTAGGAGTTGATAGGGGGGGGGGGGGTGACACACACACACACAGCCAGACAGAGAGACAGACAGACATTTGCCCGATCTCATAAGTCTACTTTTTCCTCATTTTTGCAAAATGTGAAAAGTAGGCTAACAAGAAGTTCCGTGAAGAACTATACAGCCTACTTTTCATGCCAATGATTATTCTACAGTATATGAACCTATCTAGAATAATGACAAAATTAAGTTGGTAATATCGAAATATCTAATTAGTTCAAAATATACCTGGTATGATGTAGCCTAATAGAGCACTACAGTTGGCAGCCCTGGTCACTGAATATATTCTTAGTTCCATCTCTTAAGGTACAGAATAAAAAATTTGGTTGAAGTCCAATGGACGTTACATGCAGTTAATCACTGGATCTATCAGCACGCGTAAAAGCATGTTGCCAACAATACCATGCGTGTGCTGGTCAGAAATAATCTGAAATATTATGATATCTTGTTGTGCCAATTTTGGATGAAATCCATTTGTTAGTATAGAAGTTACATGTATTTTAAAATTGGACATATCAGCAGGCATAGAATCATGTTGGCAGCACTGCCTTGTATTAATTACTCCTAGAATGTCAGGTGCTATTGGCAACTCAAACTAACACTTGGGGCGCTGCGGTCGGTCTGGATAAGTAGGGTTTAAAATACTCAATAACACGCGTTTGATATGGAACACTTTTTATTTTTCGGTTATAATCAGTAAATGTGGTCTCTAAAGTAATGACAGTGTTATTTTTAATTGTATATATGTATAACTGTGCGATACACGTGATCTAATTTGTGTGTTCCACTGGATTTTTTGGTGTCATTTGCATATTATCAAGCATCAGTTTTTATGGTTGATGTAGATCAGCTGATTCAAATTTACACAGGGCTACAATTCGGACATTATTTCGGTACTATTATGCGCAATATAATGTAAATGTCGATCCAGAGTCAACGCCGAGGACATTCAAATAGAGAAATACGGTACATAAACAAATAAATAACACACCGAAGCTGTGCTACTTTTATCATTCCGAGACTAGCATCCACGAAAACCAGACGCCACTGTTCCAAGCTCCGACTTATATCGTGAATTGATGTCAAACTGATGATCCGCCAGCCTTTCCGCCAAGCCTACACCTCGTAATCGCTAAGTTCTTCGATATTCGAGCTATTCCACTATCAGTCGTATAGGCCTAATTTGCCTCCCCGTGGGCACTGAAGAATGAGTGATTCCGCTACCATTCAAATATTCAACACCAAACCCACCTTTTAACCATCCAAATCAAGCAATTCCTGTCGCCCCACGGGTTTTAATACAAGTTAAACTCATCCCTTCTCCCTACCAAGCAGCCAATAATTAATTATTTAATTAATTATTCAAGTAACTTCAATCTTACCAGCGCGCCCATCGTAACAGCTGTTTTTAAACTGAATAACCTTCGCTGGCTTTACGTCGCAGGTCTTCTGTCTGTCTACCTCGACAAGTGTTAGATCCTTCCCGGGGTGGAAAGGTATTATTATTAGGTGTTAGGTATCATCACATTTCGGCTATTGCTATTTGCATCTTTTGGAAAGTGATGAAAAGGTATATCCGCAGCCCTCTTATACATCGACTTACAGCCGTAAACTGAGCAATGCACTTTGCTTTTACTCATTTTTCACTCTATCAACGAGTAAAACTTATTACTTATGTATAAAGACACGAACAATTTACCACGATCTGTTTACCAATACAAGAAACCATATACAAACAGTCACCACGTGACAAATGTACCCTACTTGGTAAGTTTCTCATTTTTACCGCTAGATGTCATATCAGATAGCTGGAGTTGCCAATACGTGTGCAAATTATAGAGCTGTTGGCTTGCATACTTTCTGATATATTGATATTAGGGTAAAAACAATATAGACAGCATTTATTAACAGTTGGCAGCCCTGATTGCTCTTAACAATACTTATAGTCATATCTGTTATGGTACACAAGGCACATACGAAATTTGGTTGAAATCCAACTGATAGTATAGAAGTTACATGTATTTAAAAATTGGTACTATCAGCAGGCTTATAATCATGTTGGTAGAACTGGTAGAACTCCAAATTAATCTAAAATGTCAGAATATACGTGTGCATAGTGTAAAGCTGTTGGCTTGCATACTTTCTGATATATTGGTATTTGGATTAAAAAAAATAGAGAGAGCAATTATTAACAGTTGGTAGCCCTGTTGGCTCTTAAGAATATGCTCAGCCATATCGGTTTATGTACAGATGTTACATACAAAATTTGGTTGAAATCCAATTGATAGTGTAGAAGTTATATGCATTTAAACATTGGACCTATCAGAAGGCTTAAAATTATTTTGGCAACACTGTCATTGTTGGCCTCCTGGAAATTAAACTGAAATAGTATTATCTGCATGTGAGCCAATTTTGGAATAGCTCCCATGCATACCTTGCAAGATATCCAACATGGAGCACAAATTTCTAGTGCGTTTTTTCAGCAGTTGGTAGCACTGACATCATTTTCAAATATGGACGTGAGATATTCCGGTGCTCATCTTTACTCGTACTAAATTTGGTTTTGATTGCTGCAGCCGTTTAGGAGTTGATAGGGGGGGACACACACACAGCCAGACAGACAGAAGGACAGACAGACAGACAGACAGACACACATTTGCCCGATCTCATAAGTCTACTTTTTCCTCATTTTTGCAAAATGTGAAAAGTAGGCTAAAAATGTAGGCTATCACCTTGTGGTTGAAGCGACATTCAGATACACCATTCTCTTATTATTTGTGAAGGAAATTACATATGAAATTATATATGAAGAAATTTGCACATGGGGAAGAGGAACACTTCGTGAAGCGTCTTTTAATTTTAAAATCTTTAAATTTTTAGCCTACTTTTCACATTTTGCAAAAATGAGGAAAAAGTAGACTTATGAGATCGGGCAAATGTGTGTCTGTCTGTCTGTCTGTCCTTCTGTCTGTCTGTCTGGCTGTGTTTGTGTACCCCCCTATCAACTCCTAAACGGCTGGAGCAATCAAAACAGAATTTGGTAGGAGTAAAGATCTATACCTGAATATCTCACGGCCATATTTGAAAATAATGTCAATGCTACCAACTGCTGAAAAATCGCAATTGAAATTTGAGCTCCATGTTGAATATCTTGGAAGGTATAAATGGGAGCTATTTCAAAATTGGCACACGAAAAGATAATAATATTGCAGTTTAATTTCCAGGATGCCATACATGGCAGTTTTGCCAAAATGATTATAAGCCTGCTGATAGGTCCAATTTTTAAATGCATATAACTTCTACAATATCGATTGGAATTCAACCAAATTTCGTATATGCTGTGTGTATATATACAGATATGACTGAGTGTATTATTAAGAGCCTCCATGGCTGTCAACTGTTAATAAATGCTCTCAATTTTTTAAAATCCAAATACCCATATATCAGAAAGTATGCAAGCCGACAGCTTTAAACTATGCACACGTATAGTACCTTACATTCTATATTAATTTGGAGTAACTTATATACGTCAGTGCTACCAACATGATTCTAAGCCTGCTGAGAGGTCCAACTTTAAATACATGTAACTTCTATACTATCATTTGGATTTCAACCAAATTTCGTGTGTGCTATGTGTACCATAACAGATATGACTATGCCGATTCTTAAGAGTAACCAGGGCTGCCAACTGTTAAAAAATGCTGTCTCTATTTTTGTTACCCTAATATCAATATATCAGAAAGTATGCAAGCCAATAGCTCTAAACTTTGCACACGTGTAATACCTGGCATTCTAGATTAATTTGGAGTAACTAATATAGGCCTACACCAGTGCTGCCAACATGATTCTAAGCCTGCTGATAGGCCTAATTTTAAAATGCATGTAACTTCTATACTACCGGTAACTAATTGATTTCATTCAAAATTGACACAACAATAGATCACATTATTTCAGATTATTTCTGACCAATACATGTATGTCATTGTTGCCAACATGATTTACGCGCGCTGTTAGATCCAATGTTTAACTGCATGTAACGTACATGCTATCAATTGAACTTCAACCAATTTTTGTATGTTGTACCTTAAGAGATGGAACTAAGAATATATTCAGTCCCCAGGGCAGCCAACTGTAGTTCTCTAATAGGCTACATTATGCCAGGTATACAGTAGCCTATTTCGAACTAATTAGAAATGTCTATATTACCAACTTAATTTCGTCATTATTCTAGATAGATCCATATAGATTAATCATTGGCCTAAATCTTAAATTTTAAGAAAAGTAGGCTCTTTAGTTCGTCACGGAACTTCTTGTTTGAGTATTTCTCCGCAGTCAGCTGTGTTAGTTGTGGACTACGCTGCCTGGACTTGGCGATGCTGTAATGTGAAGGAATGTGATTGGTTCACGTTAATTGCCACAAGTAGGCTAATTAAAATACGTAGCGGCTAGAATTCTAGGCTGACAACCCAGTGGTCCAGGTTGAATTCCCGGCTCAGCCAAGAAATGTAATTCTGGTCAGAGGACTGGAACGGGATACACTCAGCCTCGTAAGGCAAATCTGAGAAGAGTTGGATTCGATTCTCATTTGAGCCATGCTGGAAGTGGTTTCCCATTTCTAATTAGGGGTAAATGCCTGGAAGTCTCCTAACATGCCACCACAGCCGCCTCCTTTCCAATCCTCACCTGCATTACAAATACACTACACACACCACAATAGCACAGTTAATCAGACAAATTCCACACACACAAGTATACGGGGCTAAATTACCACGATGTAGAAAAATCCTTAAATGAATCAACAATTATAATATCTTATCTTGTGTTTTGATTTGTAGATTTAAGCTGAAAATTGGAATATAAATATTTTTGTTTCTAGAACCCTCTGTATTGAAGCTTGTCCTTGTGCCTAACAATAACATGGGCACCGTTTGTAAACCTATTTATTTACCACCAATGCATACAATACATGAAATGGAACCAGGGGCGTATATAATGGGGGTGCTGAGGAGGCTTCCCCCCCCCCCCGAAAAAAGCCAATAAAAATGAAAAAGTGTCGCTTTGGTAAGAGCATAAAATCATAGAATAATTGTAAATTTGGTTGTACCCTAATCTCAACTTATTGGCTAAGTTATAAACAATATTAAGATTGAAATTAGACTACCTCGTGGTGTAGTGGCTAGCATTCTTAGCTGACGCCCCGGAGGTCCGAATTCGATTCCCGGCCTTACCAAGAAATTTTAATTCTTGTCTGAGGGCTGGAACGGGGTAAACTCAGCCTTGTGAGGCAAAACTGTCAATTCCACAGTACGGTACTTTTGAGAAATAAACTATCATCTTGTAAAAAAACTGTTTACCTTTCTGCTTAGTAAATTGACTAATATTTAGAATATTTGCCATTCCTACTCCATAGATCATAATAGAAAATTCATTAAGTATAAAATTGTATTTGTGTGTTGTATTGTATTTTACAACGTTTTTGTATTGCGTAATAATTGTAGGCTATATAAACTTTGAATCGTATCTAAAATAATTACACAAAGTTATATGCTCTAAGATATAGGTTGATATTTCTGGGTATTTTGCGGTGATAAGCTCCTGAAAATACTCACAATTTTCCAGGATAGTCAGCCCTCCCCTCCCCCCCCCCCTCCCCGAAAAAATGTATATACGCCCCTGAATGGAACAGAGTAATTGCAAGTTAAAACAGTATGGAATTATCAATATATTCAATGCCCTTGCATTTTATTCGCTAGAAACTGTGGGAGCATGCAGTTAACATTTCCAGTGCATTAAACCATTCCTTAAGTTATTCCACTCTCCCAGGTGGGAAGCATCCCACAGCTGTTCCCTGGCAACAAGAGTGCTTTGTCATCTCAATAAAATACTCCGCTCCTTCAAAAAAGCATTGTCCATCGCACTTTGAATATTACCACGATTCTTAAATTTAAATTACGGTACACCTCACGCAGATTCACTAGATTTAGTACAACGTTGCCACGTTTGCAGCTGCCAATGTTTTACTCCAGTAATAAATTTGTCTGATAACCTGTGTTATTGTGGCGTCTGTAATAGCGTAAACCTATGTATCTGTATGACTACGATCGGGAATGAGGCGGCCGTGGCCTTCGGTTACATGCCATGGCTTAGCAGACGAACATTTTGTACCCCGATAGAAGACTATGACACAAGTTCACGTATGTGTCTTGTAAAATCGTAACGAATATGAAACCAAAATGCAGCTCACACAAAGGTTTGAAATTGACCTTCCTTTGATCGTAATCTATTTGAGCTACCAGTCTGATATTTTGAAACCCAATAGAGAATTATAAAGCATCTAGATTGATCCGGCATGATAGGCAAGAAAGGAACATGGCGGCTGTGCGAGATTTTAAAATTCAATTGCTTTTTCAATGAATTTGTTTCAGTTACTGTATCAGCCTGAAATTTCGTACCATGATACAAACTATAAATCAAGTATACTGATATGAGTTTCGAAATCGTTAAGGCAAGAAACCAGCATGGCAGCCACGCGACTTAATCAACCGAATGAGGTGAAACTTGACATAGCTAAAGAAAGGTAATATAATAAATATTCAACAAATTTCAAGAAAAAGGGAAAAAATTAGATGACAGCCTTACGAATTTTTAAAGCAACAATATTTCTTAACTTTCGCCTTATTGAAGCGATGAGAGTGAAATCTGTAGGCCAGCAAGTACGCTATCCCGGAATGGTTTATAACATAAGGCCGCCTCCTTCCCAATCCTCACCTTAATTACAAATATAGGCTACTCAGGCTATTACATACATCACTATAACACAGGTTATCATACAAATTCATTATCTATATACGGTATACACACACCCAAGTACATGGGGCTAAATGACCACGATGTCCAAGCCCCTTAAATGAAACAACAAGAATCAATCCCACTGGCGACTGCTCTTGTTTTAAACTTTGTTTTTTATTTCATTTGTTCACCAACGCACCATTTCGATGCAACTTACGGTATAATGAAAACAGCAACACTGTTCAAATACAAGTTATTAAGATTCATATTATAAACATTTTCTTCAGATTGCGACTTAACAAGACGTTTTAATACCACTTATTCCTGACTTGTGTCTTCCTATGCAGGCAAAGTACTACGCTGTGTTTGACGAACCGTAGTATACGTCATCTGTAACTCGTAGTTTGTTCTTCTCTACGAAACCCAGCAAATAATAATCTTCCTGTAATTTAATAATTTTACTCAAGTGAGTTGCAGAATGTGCAAGTGCTGACTATTGACTGACGTGCCATCTAGTGCGGTGATAATGCACTATTAGAGTACAACATCCACGGGTGCACGGAAAGCTGGGCAGCACATTTTCAGTGCTGCGCTGCGCGTTAAGTCGTCCACCACGGTTGCGAGGGTATCTGCAGCAAGTCCAAAGATCGCAAGTTTGAATCCCGGCGCAGACAGCGGCTATCCTGAGTGTGGTTCTTTCCCCGAGTTTTGCCACATTCCCTCTAGGCAAATGCCGGGATAGTACCTTACTTCAAATCCCGGGGCACCTACCCCTTCCCTGTTGCTAATACAGATACACACTACTACAATCATCACATAAATACAGGTTATCAGGCAAGTTCAACACACACCCAACCACACTGATGACCACGATGTCCCATGCCCCTCAATTGAATTAACAACAACAATTGATCGCTGCAAGCAACGTGATTTTACGCTGAACATCAGTCCGGCTCTGCTGTGACGTATCGCGTGACCGGATGATTTACTGTACATAGGGTTATAGCCCATAAGCGATACCCAGGTGACCAAGTAACCACGTAAATCGTTCACTAAACTATTAAATATATTTCTTAAACACTGTAACATTAGTTCTCTGTAGGGACCAGCTCGTGGTAGAGCAGCTAGCATACTTGGCTGTCGCCCCGGAAGTCCGGGTTTGATCCCCAGCTCAGCCAAGGAATTTAAGTCTGATCTGAGGGCTGGAACGGGGGGCACTCAGCCTTGTGAGGTATAACTGAGAACCTCAGCCACCTTGTAAGTTGTTTTCCGTGGTATCCCACTTCTAGTCCAGGCAAATGCCGGGATGGTTCCTAACTTCAGACATCGGCCGTCTCCTTCCCAATCCTCACTTAACTTACAAACACACACACTAAACCAGTCATCACAATAAGACTGATTATCAGAAAAATTACACACACACAAGTACAAGGGGTTAAATGACCACGATGTCGCAGCAAAGCCCCTAAATAAATCAACTAGCTCTCTGCAAAATCATGTTGTTGTTGTTTCGTATGAATGGCTTGGACATCGTAGTCATTTGGCCCGTATGCTTGGGTGTGTATGTGTATATGTAGAATTTGTCTGATAACCTGTGTTATTGTGGCGACTGTAATATTGTATGTATTTTAATTCAGGAAGGGGTTGGGAAGGAGGCGGCCGTGTCCTTGAGTTAGGAACCATCGCGGCATTTGCCTGGACTGGAAGTGGGAAACCATGGAAAACTACTTACAAGATGTTTGAGGTGGGAATCGAACTCTCCGCTTCTTGTAAGTGGTTTTCCGTGTTTTCCCACTTCTAGTCCATGCAAATGCAGGGATGGTTCCTAACTTAAGGCACAAGGTAGAGTGTCCCTCGTTCCAGCCTTCAAACCAGAATTATAATTCTTGGTAGAGCCGGGGATCGAACCTGGACCTCCGGAGTGACAGCCAAGGATGCTAGCCGCTACACCACAAGGTGGTCACTCTATGTAAATTCATATGAACCCTAATCGTAACACGGTGAGCAGATGATCTGTATACCTACACACTTAACAGACATGACAGTGATTATTCTGAAGAATACGGTAAATAATAAAATGCCATATTAGTATATTATTATTATTATTATTATTATTACATATATGCATTTTCATTTGAAACTGTTTTGCCTTTCAATGTCCAGTGTAGTTTGCAAGCTACTGTTTGTGAACAAGTCGCCTCTATGATGCCCTATTAGCAGACAGCACTGTGGCCTCCTTTGCTTCTACACCTCTCACTTGGAAATCTTTCATCACTGAATCTAACCATCGCCCTCTAGGCCTACCTCTGCATCTCTTACCCTCTACAACCGAGCTTATTAGCCTCTTAGGTAACCTCTTCTCCCGCGTTTTATTCAAATGACCCCACCATCTGAGTCGACTCCAACGAACAGCTTCATCTAGAGAGTGCTCATTTCTAACTTAGTCTATATCTCCTTATTACGAATAGGCCTACCTTCCTGCCATTACTCCCATCTATTTGTCCCAGCAAGCATTCGTGCTACCCTCACGTCAGTTACCTCTAGCTTATGTATGAGATATCCTGAATTTACCCAGCTCTCACTTTATTACAGCAAGGTCGGTCTAAATGAGGGATGTAGGGAATTTTTCGTCACGACACTAGCTTCTTTCTGCTTTTCCAGGGGCGTATATAGAGATTTATTTGGGGGGGGGGGGGGTGCCCAACCAGGGGTTAGGGAGCATGATATAAGCCTCAAAGAACATGGGGTCCGGAGTTCTCCCCGGGAACCTTTTGTATAATTTGGTGCAAAATGATGATTTTTAAGACTATCTGGTATCACTTTTTCAACCAATTTGTTGTGATGTTTTATGTTTGGTTAATGTCAAACACAACTAAGACCATTTTATGAGGCTGTTTATTAATACAATCAACTTGCTTATTTGGTAGCCTAGTGTTTGCATGGAAAGAATTAACATGAATGTTTTGATTTACAACTTACACTATAATATAACGGCAAGGTTTCTTGAAGCATTACCAAGTCAGTTTATAACTTCATCGTCAGTTATTTGTATGTCTCTGTGAATAGATAACAATACTAGACTGTTGAGTCTGTATTCAGAAGTAGAATTTCTTAAGTCTGTTTTCAACCAACTCAAACTCCGTTCGGAAGTACCGATAGCTACAGAGAGAGGTAAATTTGCCAAACGTTTGATCAGGGTATAAAAGTTAGGGAAAAAACTTTTGTCACACGCTTCAAGGGCACTTGTTGCTGTTCTTGGTTCGTTCATAAGAGCGAAGGCACTGGAGAGTAATATGAGGTTATGTTTTTACACATAAGATCAGAGCAAACTGGTTGTCACACTGTTTACATCGCTCTACTGTCGCCTTGCTTTGCAACGTTGCCGTACGTCGCTTAGTAACAATAGTATATCATAAGTATATTAGTTTTAAATGTCTTCATTCATAAACAAATATTAAGTGTCGGGAGGGAGGGGACCGGGAACCCCTCCCCCCCCCTCCTTATATAAGACCCTGTGATGTTCCCAAGGTTGCAGGATCGAATCCTGGCACAGTCAGATTGCATTTGAGCGTGCGCAAATGCGAGGAAGTGGTGTCAATAGATTTACTGGCACGTTAAAGATCCCCGTCAGGGTGAAATCCCAGCTCCCCAGAGCAGGGACCCGGAACAGAACGTAACACGGAACGGAACTCTTGTCAATATGGAACGAGAAATTCCGTTATCTCCAAGGTTATTTCCAGTTGTAACGTTACTGCTGTCTGTTCCAATGCGTAACGTTACCCGTTCTGGACCGGAACGGAGTCTGAAACCATACCCGGTATCTGGAACAGTGGAACGGTGGCCGAGCCTGTACCGGTACACAGTGCTGGATTACCCATTAGGCCCGACTAGGCCCAGGCCTAGGGCCTCAAATTATCTGGGGCCCCTCCAAAAAGAACAAAAAAACATTAAAAAAATGAAGAAAAAACTCCTCGCACCGGGGCTCGGGGCCTACCTCCACTCCTCTCCCCGCGACATTGACTACTTACAGGTTTCTTCCAATTATTGATGCGTTCAGAAGCGAAATTAACAAACGAGGCAAAGTTTATTTGGAGATTTCGGAGAAATTTTCCTTTTTAGCTGATATGGAACTATCAGAAAATGAATGTCAAAAAGCAATTTATAATTTAGTTCAATTTTATTCCGAAGATTTAGAAAAATTGTATCCAGAACTGAGACAGTTTCAGCATTATATTAAATTACAATGTCCTTTAAAAACTGAGTTCACTCATTCTGAACTTGACAAAATTCTTATTCGAGACAAGCTTGACTCTGTTTTTCCGAACCTTGAAATTGCTTTTCGCATTTTCCCGACCCTCATGGTAACGAATTGTTCTGCTGAGCGCTCGTTTTCAAAATTAAAACGGATCAAAAGTGCGCAAAGAAGTATCATGTCACACGAACGATTAGAAATGCTTAGTTTAATGTACACACATCAAAAAAAGTTTTGCATCACCTCGGTTCCAAGAGTTCCGGAACCGTTAAATACAAAGGGAATAGAGATCAACACAAACAACATTTCAGCTCGTTTTATTGCTCATGAGACCCACACATTGCATGTTGTACCATCATACAGCTAGACTTGCAGCATTTGTGGTCCAGATTGCAGTACACACCACTACCTCTAATACCCAGTAGCACGTCCTCTTGCATTGATGCATGCCTGTATTCGCCGTGGCATACTATCCACAAGTTCATCAAGACACTGTTGGTCCAAATTGTCCCACTCCTCAACGACAATTCGGCGTAAATCTCTCAGAGTGGTTGGTGGGTCAAGACGTCCATAAACAGCCCTTTTCAACATATCCCAGGCATGTTCGATAGGGTTCATGTCTGGCGAACATGCTGGCCACTGTAGTCGAGCGATGTCGTTATCTTGAAGGAACGCATTCACAAGATGTGCACGATGAGGTCGAGAATTGTCGTCCATGAAGACAAATGCCTCTCCAATATTCTGCCGATATGGGTGCACTATGGGTCGGAGGATGTCATTCAGGTATCGTAAAGCCGTTTCGGAGCCTTCCATGACCACCAGTGGCGTACGTCGGCCCCACATAATGCCACCCCAAAACATCAGGGAACCACCACCTTGCTGCACTCGCTGGACAGTGAGTCTAAGACGTTCAGCCTGACCAGGGTGCCTCCAAACACGTCTCCGACGATTGTCTGGTTGAAGGCATATGCGACACTCATCGGTGAAGAGAACGTGATGCCAATTCCGTGGGGTCCATTCAGCATGTTGTTGGGCCCATCTGTACCGCGCTGCATGGTGTCGGGGTTGCAAAGCTGGACCTCGCCATGGACGTCGGGAGTGAATTTGCGCATCATGCAGCCTATTGCGCACAGTTTGAGTTGAAACACGACGTCCTGTGGCTGAACGAAACGCATTATTCAACATGGTGGCATTGCTGTCAGGGTTCCTCCGAGCGGCAATCCGTAAGTAGCGGTCATCCACTACAGTAGTAGCCCTTGGGCGGCCTGAGCGAGGCCTGTCATCGACAGTTCCTGTATCTCTGTACCTCCTCCATGTCCGAACAACATCGCTTTGGTTCACTCTGAGACGCCTGGAAACTTCCCTTGTTGAGAGCCCTTCTTGACACAAAGTAACAATGCGGACGCGATCGAACTGCGGTATTGACCTTCTAGGCATGGTAGAACTACAGACAACATGAGCAGCGTACCTTCGTCCTGGTGGAATGACTGGAACTGATCGGCTGTCGTACCCCCTCCGTCTAATAGGCCCTGCTCATGCATGGTTGTTTACATCTTTGAGCAGTTTTAGTGACATCTATGAACAGTCAAAGGGACTGTATCTTGGATACAATATACACAGTCAACGTCTATATGCCGGAGATCTGGGAACCGAGGTGATGCAAAACTTTTTATGATGTGTGTATATCGAGTCAGATGTTCTGCGGGAAATTGATTTTGATGACATTGTAGAAGATTTCATTGACCAAAAAAACAGAAAAAACATTTTGATTACCGGTACATTTTACAGAAGTAAAAATAGTATGATTTGTTAAATTGTTCATCAAATCATCTGAAATGTTTTCAAATAACGATGATCGTTTCAATTGGAATGTATATATGGTTTAATAAAAAGTGTATTATTCATCTTGAGAAAAAACTCTTGAATATACTTTATTAAATGTACAAGTGCTAAAAAATAAAAATATTTGAGAAAAATAAAGGGGCCCCAAAAATCTGAGGGACTTGGGCCTCATTTTACCTTAATCCGGCACTGCCGGTACAGCAGATTGGAGCCGGGTGGAACGTTACGCGGTCTCGTACCGAAATGAACTTAGGGATATCCGATACGTCACAGTTCAGAACGTTCCACTTAAAGAAACGGAACAAAACAGACGGAATGGAACAGGACATATTTAACGGGATTTGTATGGTTACAAGGCTGCATTATGACGTCTCAAGGTCAATTAGGAGAATTCGGAGCGGTGCAATGCAGCTCTTATTCTTATTGGGACGACAGCGTTAGTGGTCAAATTACATCCAAACACTGCGTTTTCATATTCTGCCAACCACACAATCCCCTCTTCTCGCTCACCTCACCAGACACTGGCCATGTGTTTCAGCTACAATAGAGATGAGATCCTGTACCCCAATTCTGTCCTCTCGCTATTATCGGTTGATCAAAATTTCTTTGCTGATGATGAATTTCAGCCAGATTAGAGTTGTTGTTGATTATTTTGGGGCTTTGTGACATCGTGGTCATGTAGCCTCGTGTACTTGAGTGTGTGTAGAAGCTGTCTGATAACCTGAGCCACTGTGATGTCTGTACTTGTTTGTGTACTTGTAATCGAGGTAGGATTTGGCGATTAGTTGCCATCCCAGCATTTTCCTCAAGTAGAAAGGAGAAACCACTGAAACCACTTCCAGGATAATCTCGTCATCCACTTTATAAGTTAGAGTGGATTAGGGCCAGCAATCTAAATTTTCCAGTGTACCTTGAGTGAAAGATTTGTTCTTTTTTGAATTTTGAATTTTGTTTTACCATAATGTTTGTTTATTATTATTATTATTTTGAGTTTTATTTAATTTTTCGTTTTATTAATTTGTCGATATTTTCATATTTAAGTGTTCACCTCTAAATTCATAATTTCATTCTAAATTTTTATACATTAATCTGTGTTAAGAGGGGCAGATGACCTCGTAGTCCCGCCCCTTAAAACCCCAATAACTAACTAAACACTTCCAGGATGGCTGAGGTAAGAATCGAAACCGCCTCTTCTCAGTTTTGTCTCACGAGGCTGAGTGTACCCCGTTGCAGTCCTCAGACCAGAATTAAATTCCCTGGTAACCCGGGAATGCTAGCCACTGCTATTTACACGAGTAAAATCTTGGCGAACGAGCTGCAGTACGAGGACTGGAAAAATGACATTAATATTTAATTGCCCGAGCAAAGAAAATTGAAACATACGAAGTTAAAAAAATGACCATTTGGTGGGGCTCGATCCCTGGTACTCTCAGTATGACAGTTGAGCGCTCTACACATTCCACCAGATACACTCTTGCCTAGCATACTATATTTGGCTACATATTTTACCTACATGTTAAGATAATGTGATTATTTACACTCTCTTGTAATAAGTGAATTTTATTTCATTTTTTCGTAGTCAGTTTACCCTCCAGGTGGACTTTTCCCGCGGACTCAACGAGGGATCCTACCTGTACCGCCTCTACGGCAGTGTCCTGGAGCTTGATATCGGGGCAGGGGATACATCTGGGGAGGTGGGACTAGCCCCCTGTTCGCTTTGCAGGTGAAACCGCCTGGGCGAGGCGCTGGTCTCGCCTCCAGAGTTGTATCCCCCGACCCGATGTCAAGGATCCTTCGCCGAGTCCGTGGGAAAAGCCTACCTGGAGGGTAAACTGACTACGAAGACGAAAATAAATATCATTATGGTGGTTCATTATGTTTGAATAATACACTACTAATAAAAAAATTCTTTAAAAATTTCGAACTAAAAAAAACTTAGTTTTTTTTTTAATGGACAAAATAACGATTCAAGTTCACTAGGCTTCAATGATCAGTTCGCCATGGATGTAATTTGAAATATTTGAAATTCTCGTGCCCACTATGATTTTCTTTTTCATATCGGGGTTTGAAAGGAACATATACAAGGTTACTCACCAAAGATGTTACGTCCGAATAACGCCCAATCCATTGAAGATCCATGTTTCGTTTACGGGTTCACAAATGATATTAAGGTGCTCCAAAAACAACGAGCTTGCTTTTACATGGGATTTTTATGAGCCAACTTTTCACATTTTGCAAAAATGAGGAAAAAGTAGACTTATGAGATCGATCCGGGCAAATTTCTGTCTGTCTGTCTGTCCCTCTGTCTGTCTGTCTGTCTGTGTGTGCCCCCACTATCAACTCCTAAACGGCTGCAGCAATCTAAACCAAATTTGGTATGCGTAAAGATCTATACCGGGACATCTCAATGCCACACTTGAAAATGATATCAGTGCTACCAACTGCTGAAAAATCGCAATTGAAATTTGAACTCCTTGTTGGATATCTTGGAATGTATACATGGGAACTAATCCAAAATTGGCACACACAGAGATAATAATACTTCAGTTTAATTTTCAGGAGGCCATACATGACAGTGTTGCCAAAATGATTTTAAGCCTACTGATAGGTCCCATAACTTCTACACTATCAATTGGATTTCAACCAAATTTCGTATGTACTATGTGTACATAAAGAGATATGACTGAGCGTATTATAAAGAGCCACCAGGGCTGCCAACTGTCAATAAATGCTTTCTCTATTTTTTATCCAAATACCAATATATCAGAAATTATGCGAGCCGACAGCTTTAAACCTTGCACACGTATAGTGCCTGACATTCTACATTAATTTGGAGCAACTAATGTATGTCAGTGCTACCAACATGATTCTAAACCTGCTGATAAGACCAATTTTTAAATACATGTAACTTCTATACTATCAATTGGATTTCAACCAAATTTCGTATGTGCTATGTGTACCATAACATCTGTCTGTCTGTCTCTCTGTCTGTGTGTGTGTGTGTGTGTGTGTCCCTCTATCAACTCCTAAACGGCTGCAGTAATCGAAACCAAATTTGGTATGAGTAAAGATCTATACCGGGACATCTCAATGTCACACTTGAAAAATATGTCAGTGCTACCAACTGCTGAAAACTCGCAATTAACATTTGAACTCCTTGTTGGATATCCTGGAATGTATAGATGGGAACTAATCCAAAATTGGCACACACAGAGATAATAATACTTCAGTTTAATTTTCAGGAGGCCATACATGACAGTGTTGCCAAAATGATTTTAAGCCTACTGATAGGTCCCATTTTTAAATTCATATAACTTCTACACTATCAATTGGATTTTAACCAAATTTCGTATGTACTATGTGTACATAAAGAGATATGACTGAGCGTATTATTAAGAGCCACCAGGGCTGCCAACTGTCAATAAATGCTTTCTCTATTTTTTATCCAAATACCAATATATCAGAATTTATGCGAGCCAACAGCTTTAAACCTTGCACACGTATAGTGCCTGACATTCTACATTAATTTGGAGCAACTAATGTATGCCAGTGCTACCAACATGATTCTAAACCTGCTGATAGGACCAATTTTTAAATGCATGTAACTTCTATATTATCAATTGGATTTCAACCAAATTTCCTATGTGCTATGTGTACCATAACAGATATGACTATGCGTATTGTTAAGAGCAATCAGGGCTGCCAACTGTTAAGAAATGCTGTTTATATTTTTTACCCTAATATCAATATATCAGAAAGTATGCAAGCCAACAGCTCTAAACTTTGCGCACGAATAGTTCCTGACATTCTAGATTAATTTGGAGTAACTAATATACGTCAGTGCTGCCAACATGATTCTAGCCTGCTGATAGGTCCAATTTTAAAATACCAGTACTAACAAATGGATTTCATCCCAAATTGGCACAACAATAGATCATAATATTTCAGATTATTTCTGACCAACACATGCATGACATTGCTGCCAACATGATTTTACGCGCGCTGATAAATCCAATGTCTAACTGTATGTAACGTCTATGCTATCCATTGGACTTCAACCAAATTTTGTATTCTGTACCTTAAGAGATGGAACTAAGAATATATTCTGTCAGCAGGGCTGCCAACTGTAATGCTCTATTAGGCTACATTATGCCAGGTATATTTCGAACTAATTGGAAATTTCGATATTACCAACTTAATTTCGTCATTATTATAGATAGGTCCATATGGATTAATCATTGGCATGAATCTTAAATTTAAGAAAAGTAGGCTCTTTAGTTCGTCACGGAACTTCTTGTTATTCTTGGGACGTATTGAAGGTCAGTCCCTTTAATTGTCTGTGTTAATAAATGTGGTGAAAATCTTTGTTTGTGTGTTGACTTTGGTTGTGTGTGCAACTGTAAATAATAGATATTAAAATCAATGTATGATATAGTTGCTCTGAACTAGAAATATGGCGCAATACTTGCATTAGTCTGTGATGCATGAAAAAGGAAAAAGGGATAAATCACTCTTAGAATGGCCATTGTCTGCCATGATATTAGGCCTCCTACTTCACATATTCAATCAAGCAGAAGTTCTACATTGCAGCCGTAAGGCGTAATTAAAAGCACTAGGCTATACTACTAGGTCGGTAATAAGGATAAAATGCACTCATAGCTTGAAAGATGATGATGATTATTATGATTGAATATTATTATTATTATTATTATTATTATAGATTTGTGAGTGGTGGGATAGAGAGCTCATCGGTCCCAGAATGAATGAATGTTTCTAAAATCTTGAAACGATCTTTCGTTATAACATGATAAGTTGATAGCTACTAGAAACCCTAACGCACAACGTATTAAGCCACCCTCGTACCGGCCCCCAACCCAATATCCCGCGAACCAATAATCGGAGATAGTCACGTGAGGTGTCAATATACTCGGGATGACCCCCCCCCCCCTTTCTTATAGACTACTTATTTACCCAAATTTTACCAAAGGGTCTAACTACACATTTTGAAAATATTGATTTTTTAAATTTTTTAATTGTATTTGATGTTTTTAATGTATTATTTATATAATTTGTATTTATTATTTATTTTTATTTTTAGATTTTTGCCAAAAAGGCGTATCTGTAACACTTTTAGCTATTTATTTATTACTTGAGCCGTTGATGATGATAATTGTTGTTTTAAGGGGCCTAACATTACTTGAGCCGTAGTAGTAGCTATCCCAACATGGATATACCCCCCAAGCCGGAAGGGGAATGAGATGAAGGGAGGATGGCTAGGGAGAATCCTATACCACCCGTAGCCATACGCGTTTATGCACGCACCGCGACTGCATGTGGCCACCCGACTTTAGAGGATATTTCGCGAACCCGTAAACGAATAGACTTTTGTGACGGCTGGTTTTAAAGGATTGTTTGCTTTTTTTTACTGCAAACCACATATTTTCCAGATATTTTTTACAAAGAAAACGTAACTTTTAAGTCATCGACTTTCTTCTGATATTGTCTGAACCAATTATCGGAGGAAGTTATGCGACTGCTTAAACTAAAGGTATCAATTCAATATACCACAAAGACATGTTATTTCCACCCTAAGATAAAAACTACCCTTTCCTGAGGGTGAAATAGTATTTTTTTCATACGCATTCGCACTCGCGGCTCTTGTAAGATGGCGGGCTTTTTAAATGATTATTTATTGATTATTTACACTAGATTTAACAAAGGAACCAAAAATTCCGAGGCCATTGACCCGAGATTTCTAGAACCAATAATCGTAGACACTTTATTTAGGATTCAAATTAATGAATGCAATATTTTTTTTATTTTTAGATTTTTCTGATTTGAGATTTTGTGAACTAGATTTCTCGAATAAATAATTGTAAATACTTGATTTAGGATTTAAATTAATGCATGAAATATTTTCTTATTTTTAAGATTATTAATTATTAGACTTTCTGATTCGAGATTTCATGTACAAATAATTGAATTTTAATTATCACAATCACCGGACAAGCGGTTCGACTATCCCGACGCTCGCCTATATCTTTCTTCGGTAAACCGCGCTGTAAGAATTTAAACAAGTACATTTTGTTTGTACCAGTCTAAATTTTTATTGACTTGAGATTTTCCAAACGAATAATTAAAGAAAGACCTATAAGGAATTGTTTTAGTCGGGATTTTATTTCCTTTATCGTGAAATATTCATTTTTGGATTTAGCTAAAGAACAAAACTGCAAGGTCACGAACCCGAGATTTTACAAACAAATTATCGCAGAAACCTGATAGGATTTAAATTAATGCATGTCTATGATTTTTTATTTTTAAGATTTTTTATTTTTAGATTTTGCTGACCCGAGATTTCGTGTATAAATATTTGAATTTTATTTATCACTAACACTGGATTAGCGGTTCGAGTACCCGAAGCTGGCCTAGGCTATATATTTTTCTGGTAAACCGCTCTGAAAGAATTTAAAAAAGTAAATTTTGTTTGTACCAGACTATATTTTTATTGACTTGAGGTTTCCGAAACCGGTAATTTGATAATGTTATACTACAGCCTTAAAGAAAATGCATAAACCCTTTATTACTAAGGCAAGTTATTTGCCTTAAATGTTTTCAAACTACCTAACTAGAAATTTCAAATTACAGATTTATATATATTTTCTTAAACTGGTAAACGTTCAGGCAAAAAAAGACTCTAACCAAATCGTATAACATGCTATCTAGCATGATAGCACGAGCATGCGATTTAAGATCGCATTTAATGGATGTTTTAAATTATTTATTTATTTTCTTAATTAGTTATTTATTATTTAATTAAACAAATAAACATCAGATTCATTACACTTAGGCTATAAAATCTATGTTTGAAACTACGGGTGAAAATATTTACAATATGTACACTTATTTAGTTGCAGTATTGGTAATGCAACTCGTCGGTATATGTTAGTTGTAATCTATATGATGTTTGGTGAAATGCTAACAGTGGTGATAGATAGAACTCCGGAATTCGTCTGTTTGGAGTGAATATATGGTTGTTGTGAATGGTCAAATTTTATTGTTTTGTATAGTACTGGCTACTTATCTTGTTGGGTGTATTCCGTATTACAGAAGCAAGCAATTTCAACTGAACTCGGATACTGGTAGCCGGTGACTGAACAAGTATGTTATCTCGCTGAGCTGGTTCCCCCTCTCCCGCCTTGCATTCCTATGTGTTGCCTGTACTCAGTGCATGCGTACCTGTGGTGTGTTGCCAAGCCTAGACATGATGTATGTTATTGTATTCAGGACAGTCTTCAACTCTCAAAAACTGTGGATCAATTTTCGCCACGCATAAACTAGTCTCTGAGAATGTCCCGGCACCTTTAATACTGCCGTGAATTCCGGCCTAGGTTTGTTGAAGAAAACGTACATCGTGCATCCAGATCCAAATAATATTTTCGTATTATAATCCACCTATTCCCCCCTCCCCTTTTATCTAGCTTGGCTATATCGCTATGTTGTGTCTTGTTTCCGACGGGGTGTATTTTTTAGTAGAGTGAAGAGGGGTGAGCTCTCCATGAAAGTGTGTTCATTTAGTTGTTGGAAGTGACGCCGTCATAGCATAGTCTATTTTCTATTGGTGCATTAAATGTAAATGAACTTAGCCTTGCGAACAAGTTAAATGTTCTGCAGTAAATTCGATGATGTAATTATTCGTATCCTTAATGATTCGTTGTAATTGCTTAGGGATTATTTTTCGTGTCACATTCTTAGCTTTGATTTTGTACTTTATTCTATGTTTGTAATTAGGACTTTCGAGAGAGTTAACTTAACGTCAGTTTGGGGAAGAATAGTTCATGTATTTATTTTTATTTTATTAGCTTTGCGGATCAGCCGAGATTTTAAACCCTCCGAGGTAGGACAGGGATTTGTTCTGCTTCAATACATTTTTAACGAATTCTACTTAAGCCTGGACAATTCATTTTTAGAGTTTATTTATTTTGGGAGTGTGTTTCCTCGGCATGTCATTGACATTTATCTTACCTTATCCGACACCCCTGGGGTTATTGGTCTTGTGCCGGAGCTGGTCTGAGGACACACCCCATCCTCTCAATGTGTGGGCCTGAAGGATAGGGATGTCGGGAAGAGTATTTGCGACAGATAGTCCTCCGATGACCTTGTCTGACGGGCACAATAGTAAATGGGAAAGCTTTATACATACTTATGAGGATATGCACAGAATGAATATGGTCGAGTACTTTCGATATTCATGAAGGAAATCTACTGAACATTAAATATTCCAAATCGCTGTCTACTCGTTGAACTAGGAAATATTTGAGCACTCCATGCAGAATGATGGAATCAATGATGTCACTGTACTGTAACTGTCCAGATTATAATTATCACCTATAGACTACGTTTGCGATGCAGTATTCCTATGTGTGCTGTATTTCTCTACCCTCATATAGTCGTTGTAAATTCACTTACATGATCTCTATGTGAGTGTACATTTCGCTTCACTAGTGGGGCAATAGACCATAAGTGTCTCGCTGTCCAATAGACCATGAGTGTGTGCGTGGGCAGCGAGGGAATGGAAGGGGAGTGTGCAATCAATTAGCCCAAAATACACAGCAATGCCAGCAAGTATTCCCAACAAATTGTATTGACGAATTTACATTTTCCGAAAACAAATAACACTTCACATATTCCAATAATTACAGGTTTACATACTTGAAATATTACCAGTTACATTATGTAACATGTTCATAGAACTCCATGCAGCTGTTCACCAAAGTCATGAAAGTTAATTTGCATTGTAAAGGATCAAATTAAACAACCGAAAGCGGCAGATTATATATTTTGAAGTGAATGTTCTTCCTGCAAATTTTGTTGTTGATTTACTAACAGGTTTGGGATATTATGGTCATCAGCCTCATGTCTGTCTGCCCACAGATTTAGAGTTACGATTAGTGAGTATAGTGTTGTAAATGAGCTAGGAACTGCAAAGAGGTGGTCGTTAACTTTGGCGTATTATTACAGATGTCCCCTATATCAAAGTTACAAGTTCCTCCTCAAGCTGGATCAGCACTCAGGGCAACCTAAGGAACGGTCATTTGTGTTGTGATCTATATTGATCACAAGATATAATAATAAATAATAGACTAATAATAATGTTATTGGTTTTACGTCCCATTTAACTCCTGAGACTTTTAGAGACGCCGAGGTGCCCGAATCTTGCTCCAATGGGGATAATTATTGTGCCGGTAAATCAACTGACACGGCCTCCTCGCATTTGCGCACCCTCAAATGCCAACATGGAGCACCAGGATTCAATCCTGCAACCTTTTGTACAGGAGGCGAGAACGTTACTGCTGAGCCATGCACCCAGTCAATTGATCACAAGAATGACAATGGCAATATGATGGTGGAACAATCATTATAAGAATGTAGATTATATAGTTATATTTAATGTATTGTTTCTTCTCCTTCTTGGGGCGTGTTGCCTCAGCGGTTAAGCTGCTTGCCGCTCACCAAAGCAGACCAGGTTTGATTCCCAGCTAATGCATATGCGAATATAAAGGTGAAATGTCACGTCTGGTGGTCCGGTTTCCACGTAGAAATGAGGTTATCCTGTGGCTCATGATCACAAGATTAACGTTCACACAAAACTACAAGTGTTTCGTTTTAATTCTCATTCTTCTGCCTACAGGAGTATTCAACACCCACATTCCGGCCATTGTCCCACAGTGACCAGTATTCTTATTTGTGTTCACCTGGGTTATGAAAGCAAGAGTTTCTTGCTTTTGTCCCATAATTACAAGGAAAATGGGTTGGTTAGAAATTGGCAAGGAGATAATCTTTCAATTAGATGTCATTTTGTTGTCACCTTGAGTTAACGTGAGAATTTACGAAACACCATTTCAATGATGGCTAAAGCAGGATTTGAACTCTCATTTTCTTAGTTCTTCTCAAGGGGTTGAGTTCACCCCGGTACAGCACTTAAGCTACAGTTTATACCCTTGTATGAGTCAGGAATGAAAACAAATATATAAATTCACACCTCTCAACCATGCCATTTACAGATTAGCTTACATCCGTTCGTAATTCATTTATTCATCAGAAGACGATCATGCATGTAGTCGTTAGAATTTGAGTTTTGCAACTCCATTCATGTGCAGTTTTTTCAGATTGCATGCTTATAACTGGCTGTTACTGCAGTGAAACTATTAGAAATTTAGATTTTAACAAGTTCTTTTCACGACTTGGAAAGAGTTCAACGAAACCTCACGCACTGGATATACTCGTTGTACTGTAAATTAAGTTCTGTTGTAACATTTTCGCCCATTTGTACGTGTGTCTGAATGTATATGTCTGTATGCGCCATAATAAATTTTGATTGGATAGAGCGTTTCAAGCAATCATGAAAGGACTTTGATCTACACTATCCCCCTCGACTTTAATGAAGGTCAGCAATCCAACATGATGGCCACGCAAAAATTTTCACCGGAAGTATTATGAGATATTGAGAAGTCAGATAAATACATATACAACATACTGGCATCGCAAAATTAAAACGTTAAATGGGCCCTCCTCGCGACATACTCATCCGACCACAGCGAAAAGTGGCATAGTGAATACACTGACGTACAAGATTGGGTTGAAAGATTCAAGATGGCAGCAGTGAGAAATTTCAACATGTTTTATTTCCTTTATCCCAAACAAGCAATAAAAGTGATACTATGTATAATGAACAATTACTTTTACATTTATCTATTACTTCATGCATCTATGGCCAATATCACAGGACATGAGATTTCAATTCGAAAACCTCACGGGCATTAACTGGAAATTGAAGACGGTCTTCCTTGGTGTGAGACAGGCAGCTTGGCCACTGCACCATCACATCATCCGGTTACATTTTGTAAATTTTTGGTGACGTGCATGTTGAATTCCTCAACGAAAAATTCTTCTAACACCTTATGGCAGCGTTTCTATGGCATAAGCTTATGCTTTTCTGGTGGGGGACTGAAGTATAAGAATAACGCTCGTGCTATACTCTATGATGAACACCTGTTCCATAGCGTCTGCTGGTCCTATCGTAGCGAATTTGGAAAAGATGAACTAGTGCATCGTTGTCGTTGATTCTTTAGGAGCTTTGCGATATCATGGCCAGGTAGCCCCATGTACTTGGGTGTGTGTAGAATTTTACTAATAACCTGTAGTACTGTGATGTATGTACTAGTATGTATATTTGTAATTGAGGTAGGATTGGGGTAGGAAGCGACTGTGGCTTTAACATAAGTACAATCACGACATTTTACTGGAATAGAAGTGGGGAAACTACGAACAAAACCCTTCCTGAATGGCTGAGATACGAATGCAACCCGCCACTTCTCAGTTTTGCCTCACGAGGATGAGAGTGACGAGTTCCATCCCTAAAACAAGAAGTAAATTCCTTGGCAGAGCCGGGAAACCTACCCGCGCCTCCACATAACTAGTACAATTAACGAAAATTACTAATATAAGTTTAGCCTACTTTCAATATTCGTAAAAATGTCTATGTATTCTGTATATGTACAGTATGTCTGAATGTCTGCAACCCCTTCCCCACCCCTCCTCCTATCAATTCAATAAAATACCTCGCTTACATTAGTCATATGACTATCTCGCTGCATATACCACGCAGCCGCCATCTTGAATATATCAGAAAATAATATCAACAATGCATTATTTATTACAGTAACTATCAAGAGAAGCAGCAAATATGTAGTCTCACAGAGAAGGCTTTATCTTCAGAAGGCGCAAGATGAACGATTCCGTACCCTCAAGATGGTCGATGGGCGTACTTTTAATGTTCCAATGAATTCGAGAGGGTGTATAGAGGAATCACAATGAATTTTAGTAAACGGGGAGTCTTATATAGGATACACAAGAACATTGAATTATACTCCTTGATAAAGTGTTACAAATATGCCCATACACTAAGGAGAAAGAAAGCTATACTGTATCTTCAACACTGTACATCTTATGTAATGTTTCAACGTTACATATGCCATCTGTGTGTGTTTTTATTTTACTTATATATTTTGTGTATTATTGAACCAATTAGGGAAATAGAACTGTGAAATAAATATTTATAGTTATAGCTTCCTTTTCATAAATTATGTATAATAGGACCTCCTTAAAGTGAATTCCGGTGACTAGTCACCTAAAGATGCGATCTCTACGGGAGGGATTATAATTACCATATAATGTAAGCAGAATACACTTGTGAGTTATCTTGCTGGTAAGGTGGTTGTTTTAAGAGTCCAAGGATCCAGGTTATCTGTCTCAAATATCTAGTGTACATATGAATATTAGGCTAATTTCTAAAAATGAACATTTCTTATTCTTGTTCTATTGATCAGGTCAGTGGGAAAATTGATAATGTGCGCCAGTATGACGACCTATTTATTATGGTATGTACGTTTTGGTGTTTCATTCATTGCATTATAAATATTTCCTCAATATGTGAGTTTGAACACCCGTTTTTCAGTATTAGAGATGTGTCGGTTGGAGGTACCCTGAGCAAAGGTGTCAGCTTTTAATCTATTGAATTTACAGGGGAGTTTTGTGACGTGAAGGACCAGTAGTGTATATAAAAATAGGTGTGTCAGTTTATCAATTGCTTTTATTTATTCACCATAAATTTGTGATCAGATACAGGACAGGATTTGCTTTAAGTTTGGCCATATGGAAGGAGGGAGGGAGGATATTTTGTATCTAATCAGTCCTCAACACTTCATAGGATTCGTGGTAAGGTTCTATCAGATCAGCAACATTGACTAACTAGATAAATAAGGTGACCTCACCGCGATGCCAAATATGTCGTTATTGCGAAAACGGGCTAAAGGAAAAGCAGATTATATTGAAAAATTGGTTTATTCTTCCCTTTCTTCACAGATTGGTTCGTCAGAATCATACTGCTATTTTACATTCAACTCAATTTCTGCACTACTGATATTTGTGAATGCTATTAAAGCCATTACGACAATTACTATTTGTTACTTTCACTCCCTTCTTGAACGGGCAGTGAGCAGCTGCAGTATTTACATTGTATAAGCACTTGTGGTGAGGCCTATATCCCGTTATAAGAAGACGCAGCTCTCGCAGTATTGTAAGGAAACAACACTGTTGATTTCAATAAATTTACAGGAGCTGAGTCTGACGTTGCCATTAGGAGCGTCGTTCAGCGTGGCAAGAGTAACTTGTAGATTGACAGAGGAAGCAAAATAACAAGCTTTCCGTGCTTGTCACATTGTGCTGAGCCTAACCTGAATTCAAAACTTTCTGTGGTGACAGACAATTTCAACATTCGTTCGTTCAACACATAATAGGAAACATTATGTTAATAATATTAATTACAATAATAACAAGCTGTACCCATCATGCGTTGAAATGCAAATCAATGAGTGTGTTGGCGTTGTAAATTTGTTTGTTGAAGTACTTCTGGATACACAACATTATATATCTAAATAATTGTAAAATGGATTCACTAATTCAGAAAAATTCGTAGGAACGTGCACAACAACTCACCAAAGTTTCTTCGTAATCAGATGAATGGTATATGAAAGCTACACGACTTTGTTGGAACGATTCGCGTGCCGTCACTCATTTGTTGAAACTACTCGTGGGCTAGTTATTGTAAAATGGATTTATTAAGTCAGAAACCTTCCCTGGAATGTACACAACAGCTCACCCAAGTTTTATCGCAATCGGATGAATGGTATATGAACGCATACTGGACTTTGTTGAAACGATTCGCGCACCGTCACACATTTGTTGAAACTACTTGGGCGCTACATTTTGTAAAATGGAGTTACTAAATCATAAACCTTCCCTGGAGTGCACAAAACAAATCATCAAAGTTTCATCGCAATCAGATGAATGGTATATGAACGCATACGGGACTTTGTTGAAACGATTCGCGTGCCGTCACTCATTTGTTGAAACTGCTCGTGTGCTAGTTATTGTAAAATGGATTTATTAAGTCAGAAACCTTCCCTGGAGTGTACACAACAACTCACCTAAGTCTCATCTCAATCGGATGAATGGTATATGAACGCAGACGGAACTTTGCTGAAACGATTTTCGCTCCGTCATACATTTGTTGAAACTACTCGTGTGCTACCAATTTAAAAATTGATTTACTGAGTAAGAAATCTTCCCTAGAGTGTACACAACATCTCACCCTCGTTTCATTGAAATCGGATGAATGGTATATGAACGCATGAAGGACACACACATACCCGCACACACATACATACGAACAATCACGTGAAATTCATGTATATTGTATACATAGATATAATAAAAATACTATAATAATAATAATAATAATAATAATAATAATAATAATAAACTCCAGCAGTTATTCCAGGTTTCCGCCATGTCTGCTGCGGTGTTCTGCCTAGCTGTATGTATAAGGACTCGTCAGCATGCTATTGGTACACCCTGTCTGTACCCGGGGTAGCAAACATTGATCTACGTCCCATCCTTGAAGCGCATCGTACCGCTTCTTCGATATGGTAACTTAAGAGTTCCCTTAGGTTTTTCCCCTTCCTAAAGAGGTACAAAAACTGGAGTATTGGCTTTTACGGACCACATAGCCTACATGAACAAATCTAGAAGAATACTATGGTGTTTGAAGCCATTTTCAGTGTTGCCTTTGTAAACAAAAGTTTGATGCTTTTCAGTCGTTCAACGCGATTGTACCCAAATGAGATGGGATAATCACCAATCCAGAAAAAAACGTTACGTGAGATTAATAAATACACTTGGATAATAATGTATTAAACTCATGTAATTCTTTTCAGGATTGGGGAATAGCCCGTCTCATTTGGGTACAATCGCGTCGACCGACTGAAAAGCATCAAACCTTTTGATCTAGAAGAATATCTGGAGTATAGTTACTTGACCGTAAAAAAAAACATTACATCCATAATAATAATCATGATGTAATTTCCGAACATGACTAGATACGGATTGAATACCACAAACCATAGTTGCTTTTTAAGCCTATCAACGCCTGGCTGCGTGGCTCAGGGGTAACGTTCTCGCTTGCTGAGCCCAAGGTTGCAGGTTCGAAACCTGGCGCAGTCAGCTGGCATTTGAGGGTGCGCAAATGTGAGGGAGCCGTGTCAGTACATTTCCTGGCACGTTAAAGATCCCCTTCGGGGCAAAATTCCGGCACCCCGGCGTCTCTAAAAGCCAGGGTAGTTAAAAGGGACGTAAAACCAATAACATTATTATTATTATTATTAAGCCTATCAACAGAGTATATACCTTTCTTATTACTAAATTATGGAAGTTTTTTCACAAATACAGTAATAATTACACTTACAAAAACAAGTATAGTCACCAGAGAAATAGGTTTTCGGTGAAGTTGAACACTCACCGAAGCGCATGGGGCTGATGACCAAGATATCCCGATCCATTAATGCTCTATATATGCTCCTTGTGTTGCCTAAAAGAAGATAATTTCCATTTTAAGAAATTGTTATGTAGATGATTGCACTCTTGGCTTTGGCTTACAACATGAAACGTATTAACCGACTATATACTGTAGTGAACGGAGCCACGACGTGTACAGTACGTACTGTATGTGAGAGGGATGAATCTTATATATGATTATTTACACAATCCATAAAGATCGCTGCTTACTTATATAAGGTATGCAGTAACCCTGATTACAGATATTATACTAAAAATGCACAGTACCGACAGTAGTGGCTACGCTGGCTAACGCGCAGCATTAGGTCATGGGGCCAAGCTCTCTGCTGACTCGGTAGACGCGTGGGTTCGAGCTCCACCGTCGGCTGTCCTTGAAATGGTTTTCCGTGGTTTCCCATTTTCAACACCAGGCAAATGCTGGGACGGTACCTTCTGACAGGCCACGGCCGCTTCCTTCCACATCCTTGCCCAGTTTCATTCACCATCATTCATTTCATCTCTCATTAAATCCTCTCATGAGGTTGGCGTCAGGAAGGGCATCCGGCCGTAAAAACCATCGCCACAAAGACTTCCATCGCATCTCATCCCCGACCCCGTTGGAAAACGGCAATAATAAGGGGTAGACATACAATACAATACTAAAAATGCACAACGAATTTTACTTTCGTAAATTGGCAGACTTCTGTCGTTTTAAACAATCAAAAGAAAAATTCACTTGTTGTCGCATGAATTCATCGTAACAACAGGAGGCTCCATGGCTTATGATCACAAGTTTTATAACCACGAAGACCTGTGAGTTTGCATTTTTATATCTCTTGAAATGTCTATTATTGAACATCTTATAAACAAATTCCCTAACTTACAACTAATTATCTGAACAAATTAAGTAACCAACAAGCAGTTCCGTGGAGAATTAAAAGCCTATTTTCATATATTCCACAGGTGTTTTTCAATAAGAACTCTCCCTCCTATTAAATGGAATTTCATATGTACTAAATAGCTTTTGCTACATGACATAGTTTGTGATAAAGTATGCTGTACAGCATGAAAATCAAACTTAAAAGCCAATATCCATATGTTGCACCATTTCAGACAAGTAATATGTAAATTATATTTTAAGAAACATATTCATCTTACTATGGTACCAGTACAAGCCATGTTTTAATCAAAGCTTTAATTGTTCCTTATGGTAAGTTACGTCAACACATCTCCAGCACTGGAAAATGTGTGTCCAAAGTGACAGGATGGTGCTTTTAATGCTAAGTAATTGTGTACTGCTGTATCAACTTACCGAGAGGCAAGTTCAACAGAACACAGAAAAAGATGTTCTTCAGATATGAACATGTATATAATTGAAAATTTACGATGTCTGCAATGGTAAATTGGGGTAAATGACCTTGGTGTGTTACCTCTTACAACAATCCCCTCTAATACCATTACATTGACAAGTAATGTGCTAGATTTCATAACTTTGGTTTCGTTAATTATGGCTTCCCCACTAGATGGCATTTTTCTTTAACGAATCACGGGAGATCACTTTTAGAGAAAGCCAATGTAGGGCTTTTGTCTTTTACGAAAAGTAAGCTACTGAATTAAGTGGAATAAGATAATGGTTATTATAATAGCACATCATACACATCTTCTCTTTAATCGTCTAAATATGAAACGAGATATTTTTTTTCGAAATGGTGCCATTTGATTTTTGAAAACAATTAAATATAATTCGATAATTATGTACTTAGCTCTGAAATAGATTCGTTGTGCTGTTCCATAGCACTCAAGTGGTTTCATTGCCAAAAGAAGGTATTTTCTATATTTGATAATCACTTGGCCACCATGTTGTTCTTATGTTTATCAGGATTTGGAAAGTCACTTATATTTACTTGCATAACAGTCATTTTACACCATACAGCATGTTAGTTTAATTGCTTAAATAGTTTCAGAGATATTGAGAACTGGTGAATATATAGCATGGGTACCATGTAGGATTGTTATATTTACAGGGTGTTTCAGGAGGAATAGTAAGTATTTTAGGAGGTGTTAGTATAGATGAATTGCAATGAAACTTCCATATAACATGTGTGTCATTTGTATTGCGTTCTGAGATACAGATGTTGGTATGTAACCAGGGTAGTTGTTTCGTGTGTTGGCACACAGTTTGCTATGGGCACGTTTCTTGTCCACGCCTTGACTTTACATTTGTTTGGGTCAAATACTACCAGCTGTATCTCTGAACGCAATACAAATGGGACAAAGTTAGGCCCCTTAAAACAACAATTATCATCATATCATCAAATGGGACACATGTTATATGGATTTGTTGTTGCAATTCATCTATACTACCACCGCCTAAAATATTTACTATTCCTCCTGAAACAGCCTGTATAATTATGCTAAGGAATTATAAGCCAGTAGATAAATAGTATAATCGTGGTGTATTATGTCAACGTACATTTCTATCCGTTGTTTAGAACACGATTATTAAAAATATATTTTAAAAATGTCCACAGCCGCTTTTTTAACTTCTCATAAAATTCTGTAACATTAGACGCTAGTATTGTATTTCTTGCATGAAGATTTACCGTGATAGGATTTACTGTGTTCGGATACACAAGTCGCGAGAAGCATCCATATAATTATTTATATTTCGCATCATCGCAATGTTGGATTTATGCTCACCAGGTTATTGAAAGTCCCATAGTGAAATTATGTCAATAGCCTCTATCAAATTACAAAATTTCAGATTGATTGCTGTAATAGTTTTGTAGATATTGAGAAACGTCTAAATATTTCGTATTATCGCCATGTTGGATTGTTCTATACGTAGTCTATAGAGTTATGTAATATGAGATGAACATATCATCATAGGCTCATAATTCCAATATTCACTTCCATCGCATAATTAGGACACAGAAAACAAAACCTTACTTTTTAAATTTCGCACAGCCGCCATCTTGCGTTTAAGAGATCAATTTAATTAAATTTACTGGAATGCGAGCGGTTCTTCCATGCAAGCCAGTCCTAGACAATAGAACGTGCCATAGCCACACGCTTGGTTTATTGCCCTCTACAATCTACATACTATTAGAAAATAATTTATCCTGTGCCTAAGATGTGTTATAGGACGTTACCAACTTCCATTTGCTGAAAATTACTATTTCAGTCAAACGTCCCGAGATTCACACAAGTATTATACTAAAACAGGAAAATAGCATTTCTGTCTCTAAATATAGTCTACCATACTTCCACAAACCACTAAATTATTATTAGTATTAACATCCTTATTTCAAATTTTAGTATTAGCCTGCTTTATTAAATATGTATCATCACGTGGATAAGTGTGAGAGAGGTCGACATAAAAATACATAAAAAATACATATTTCGAAAATACTAAATTCATAATATTTTGCCTCCACGTTATGTGTAAATATAGCTAGATAATGTTAATTACAAAAACACAGTTATAATAATAATAATAGAAATTGATCCCCTGTGGAACCTATATCGCTGGATCTATTAACTAGTCACCTAAGTTGGCAGTACTGATTATAACTTGACTGACGAGTCAAGTATCATTCCACATTGACCGTTACAAAACGCACAGAGATATTTCTGATAGGTCAGTATGAGTTTTATCGAACCTAAATAAAGCATGAATATCCGTTTGAAAGCGACGAATTTAGTTTTTAAAATACATTATTGTCGATAATTCAATACATCTTGCATTTGCTGCAACGTATGCATTCATCAAAAACATGTAATTGAACCTTGTTACAGATGTAATCAAACTCCACAATAACTATACTACAGTTAGTAACTTCCAGGAATGAATATCCATTTAACTAGAATATGCTGTAGGCACTAATGTACTAATAATGAACCAACCGTTCCAACAATTGTTAATCTGTAGTTGCATATCATACAATTAGCCATATGCCCATATCCATGCTTAGTTTTGAATGATCTGTCCCAACTCACCATTCTTTGACAGAATGGATCAAGTTATTAAATAAGAACCTGCGTCTTCATCTTAAACTGGAACTAAGTGTCGGGATTTCATTACGTATGTGGAAGGTATTTGTTGTTGTTGTTGTTATTGTTTCATATAGGGGCTTGGATATTATGGTTATATGCACCATTACTTGTGTGGGTATATAATGACTGTGTTATGAGAGTAGTTTCATATAAATAATGTAAGCTTTCTGTCTGAACATTCTGAATTTATGGCTACACCTGCGTATTTATTCCGCATGAGGTGGTGACCAAATATACCTTCAGTTTATTTTTTTTTGTTTCGTTGTCATGGGTTGTCGTCAAAATGTCTACTGCAAACTACATGAAAATGCGTATTTAAGTAGAAGACCACCATGAAATAGAACTTGGCTACAAACTATTTATGTAATATTATGGAAGCCTAAAATTCCGCCAGCAAAGTAATTGCCTTAGATATGAATTAATCGAACTTTGAATGAGGCGGCTGGATATCATGCGACACTCCCGCAGTAAGGAACGATGAACATCGTTACGACGTGCATATTTCCCATTTAAGCAGCCGCAGAACGTCATTTCATTTCTGAATTTTTCATCCAAGATTATTTGTGAAAGAGTAAAAGTAAAATTATGTACATCAGGATTTGTTTGATGCAGGATAAGTATTACCAGCACTTTTTCCATATATTATCCTGGTGGTCGTCTGCTCACACCCGCTATTTTCTCAACAAGTGAAGATAAGGAGAATTGAGAAGTTACGAGAAACGATGGCTGATGTAAGACTTAGTATTGACAGAGTCACGGCTGAACTAGGACATATGCAAATGAGCAAAGGTATAGTTAAGGTTCAAGTTCCGGATGAAATAGGGTAAGATGAGACTCAAGTAGGACCAACTGAAGTAGGACAAGTTATGTGCAATGTGAAAGACGAAGTGGGGCAGGTTAAAACTGAAGTAGGAGGATTGAAGACTTAGACTATGTTACGTTTCAAATAGGTGGAATACAAGATAGCGCAGAAAAGATTAGAGTAGAGGTTCATGCCAGCATGAATGAAGTAAGATCGAGCATAGACATACTTAGAGCCGAGCGCTAAGAGCGTACCGGTTTGGACCACACTACTGGTACGAACTCTGCAGGACGCTTATACTGGACCACAGCTACCGTCTAAACTAGTGTAGAAACTACTGTCTTACTTTTCATAAATTATAGATCGTGCACATGTCATTCCACATAAGCTACATGAATTCACCTAACTCGTCGTTGAAAGACTAGATAACTGTGAAATCTAGCATAATACACCAACACTATAGTTTAAACATACAACAATATAAATCCCTCACTTCCTTTCCACAAATTATAAATGGCAGACATGTCGATTTCCTCAGATATCAATCTGTCTAACTTATCAAGGAATACAACGATCGACCGGTATGTGAAATATACTACAAAAAGGCAATGCCATTATCTTAAAATATCTATGTTTTTGTACTTATTTCATTTAGGGATTTGATTCTTGGCCATCAACCGCATGTACGTCTGAAAACCAGTGTTTCTGTGGTGTGCTTAACTCAAATACTAGGGTCAAGGATTGGGGTACGTGTCCTGGGATTTTATACAAGGCACCATCTCGGAGTTTGAAATCAAACGGGGAAAACACGATTTGTTGTTGTTGATTGATTTAAAGGCTTTGCGACATCATGTTCATGTGGCCCCGTGTCCTCCGGTGTGAGGGGAACTTGTTTGATGACCTGTTTTACTGTGATGGCTGTAATAGTGTGTGTATTTGTAGTTCAGTTGAGGGTTGGGAAGAAGATGGCCATGGCCTTACGTTAGTAACCTTTCCGGCATTTGCCTGGAGTGGAAATGGGAAAACGACTTCCAGGATGACTGAGGTAGAAATCAAACCCGCCTCGTTTCAGTTTTTCCTCTCGAGGCTCAGTGTATCCCATTCCAGCATCGGACCAGTATTAACTTTCTTGGGACTATTGCGCACAATATCCAATCCCCAACAAGAATGAAACAACATAATCTCAGTTATCAAGTGCAATAAGTTGTATAGGAAGAGAAGTAACTGGACGTTTAGGATGCCGCAGCACAGCTCTCCCGCCCTTTGTCTCGCGGCCCATTCATCTCTCTTGCCCAATTAGCCCCGTGTCACACCCTGACCCCTGACCCCTCCACTCTCCACAGACTGTCCTGTGGCGGCAGACATGTGTTCACTCTGTAATTACAACACTAACATTCTTATCCGTATCACACTTGCAACTTCCTTAAACATCTGCCCCTATTAGTGAGCTGCGGGGCCGATAACCTAGATGTTAGGCCCCTTAAAACAACAATTATCATCATCATCTATTAGTGAGCTATTCTCCTGTACCGAAAGCCCATCGATATTTGACTGGATGGAGGACATTGAACCTATACGCAGTATCCTGCAGCTATACTACTTAATCCTCTTCAAGGCAACTGTTAAAATAATAGTTCAAGAGTCCGATTACAGTATATTGTGGGATAAGTGGTAACTATCATTTCGGGTTTCTATATAAGATAGGAAAGGAACTTGTAGCTTAACATGACCAGTATTCCTGCGTTCACAGGGCCTCCTATTTTGATTGAATTTGAACTACTGGAGTGATATTTTGCTTTGAAATGTTCTTGTGATGAACGTTAGGAGTTGTATCCTCGACTGCTAAGTTTCGTCGCAATACCGCTATAGCTTCCAGATGAATTAATTCTAACGTTAGAAAAGCACGTCAATCTACCATCCTGAATGTGCGAAATCGTTCATCTACTGTTATGAGAGATGGGAATATAACCAGTTCCGCCTTGGTGAGAGGCAGGGAGCTTGACCACTGGGCCATCCCGTCCAAATTTTACAGACAGTCGTTGTTGCTTGAATACCTGCTTTGTGAGAAAGTTGGTCCACCTCATTTGTTTCCTGATACCTGATCAATAGCTCCTAGCCGAATACGGCAATACTGCCCCGCTGCACAAAGTTTACTGAGGAGGACATGTTATATTTTAAACCATTCTTGAGGTGGATTCCCCACTTTCTCTACAGGGAAATGCAAGGATGGTTTCTAACTTTCGCCCACGGCCACCTCCTTCCAAACTATCACCTGATTTACAAGTATGTTACACACACTTCTACAGACACAACAATAATATAGCTTATAAGACAAATTCAACACACGCTCAAGTATACCGGGCTTAATGACCACGAAGTCCAGGCCCCTATAAATGAAACTATGACAACAAATAACTATGAGGTACCAATCCCGGTGTTAGGATGAAACAGAATATTATTTCTAGTTCAGATAGAGCATAAAGACGGGATGTTCTGTAAAGAACATTTAGTCTTCTTTCTCTTGAATTTATGGGTATATTTATAACTCTTCTTCCTTTCAGGCAATTTTATTTCGTTTAACTAGGGTGGCCAACTATAGAAGTTAACTCGCGTAGCCCACTGAGCTGGTGCATAACTCCGAAATTGTACACCATTTTCGTCCACTACAAATCAGAAATAAATTCCTCGGTAGAGATGAGAAACGAGCCTGGGCCTTCGGGGTAGTAGCCAACACTAAATAGCAAGACATATTAGATGGTCTAATATTAACATGTGCAGACAATACACTGAGTCAAGTAATATGCACCAGTATGATCCTTATTAATAAGATTAAGAGTTAGAAATTTGCCAAGCCTCATAACACACACTTCCATCGTCATAACCGAGTGTAATGACATATTATGCGAATACATTGATCGTGTGAAAACATCTCATATGAGTTTATAACCGTGATAAGTGTCATGATCATTGTAACTGCTATGTAATGTACGTTAACGAACTTAGAAATTTATAGGTTCATAATGGTGATTGTTGAATAATAATGTTCTTGTGAATAACGTTAAGAGTTGTATCCTTGATTGCTAAGTTTCGTCGTAATACCGCTGTAGCTTCCAGATGAATTGATTCTAACGTTAGAAAAGCACGTCAATCCACCATCCTGAATGTACGAAATCGTTCATCTACTGTTATCTGCAGAGAAAGCCTCTTACGTGGGACTACTAACTCCTGCGCTTTGCCATTGTAAATGCATTTGATAGTGGAGTATCGATATTAAAATAATATCACTCATCCAGATATTTTAAGTTGTCATTTTTGTGGCCATGTGCTGATATTAGCAATATATGTGACAGCATGTGTCAATACATCACGGTAACTTCGCAGCTTGCATGGGTTGATCAGTTGCCTGTAGTCTTATTGTTCTGCGAAAAAAATTGTTTCATCCGACTATAGTTTCTATATTCCACTGATAAACAAAGGCTAGCAGCATAGATTCTGTTCCTGGAGGTATGTTGGTTTTTGTTAATTCGCTCTAGTGAATTGAGACAACTTGGTTTTCAGCCATGTGTTCTTCGGCGAGTATTCAATTTGTCTGATAACCTGTGTTTCTGTGGTGACTTTGGTAGTGTGTATGGGGGGGGGGGCAGTTTTCTTATAGCACCTATTCATTAATAAATCTTCACTGGTATTTGTTCAAAAGGTCGTGTTTGGATTGAAATGAATTAATAAAGGAGACCAAATAACAAGTTAAAGTTAAAATCGCACGACATGGCCATGTGATCGACATCGGATCAAAGTCTATTCTGCTAGCCACTTTGCCACAAAGCCGGATATATTTAAACAAGTCATTTTTATGAAAATGTGATTAATGATTATCAATATTAATGAAAATAATAGTTTTTCCACAATGTTTGGTATAATTCAAGGCATTTTCCCCGTTAAATGGCATTGCTTCCATTGCTGACAACTACCTCTCTTCAATGCCCACAGATGATAAGTGTCCTGCTGGTATCGATAAAGTAAGTCAAATCGCTTAAATACTTTATTATGAAATCCGTAAGTCCACGTGACTTCGACTTGACAGGTTGTGAGAAGTTATTGTGAGTGACGGGAGGGGACCGAATAAATGTCAATGCACACCATGAAATACACACTCCCCTAAGCAAACTGAGAACTGCAGGCTCCGGATGCTGTCATAACAAGCCTACGGCATATATATGCCATTAGTTAGCCTGTCGGTAGCCATACTGAATTTTTCTCTTCTTTGCTGTATTTTCTTGCTCCATGGCACGTGGGCAAATTCTGCAATATCCGGTACATCCAATCAATTCGAGTCCTTCATGGACTAGTACACATATGTGTTATTCCAAAACATGATAAACGAAAATACAACAAGGCGCTTACGCTATATTAAAGTATTAACAAGTACTTCCGCAACGAAACAATAAGCCCACTTTCCTTAAAATTTAACATTCATACCAATGAGTGAAATATGTGGTGGCCGATAACCTAGATGTTAGGCCCCTTAAAACAACGACAAACAAAATATGTGGATAACAATTAATTATTGGTAATGATGTGCTCACCACGAGCTACAATAGGGTGCTGAATTCGAAGCATAGACTCAATAAGGCCCTTGACCATTCCTTGAGGAATTGTGGTCCATTCTTTCTGCAAAGCTCGGCCCGGTTGTTCCAATTTATGTGGGTGGCAGAGGACAGCTCGCTAATTGTCGACCTATCATGTCCCACACATGCTTAATAGGACTGAGGGATTAAGTGATAGTAGTTCATGTAATATATATTTCAGACTAGGGTGTTTAAAAATGCGTGCACTTCGCCTAGTATAAATGGGCACAATCATGTTGACCGACTGAAAAGCATTCTATGATGAACAGATGGCAGTAATGGCAGGAGATACTTGTAATGAAGAGATAAGCGTTAAGTCAGAAATGAACACGTTAGATGAAGCTATTCTTATGAGCTGGCTCAGATGGAGGAGTCATGTGATGAGGATGGGAAATGAGAGATTGCCCAAGAGGTTAATGAGGCCGGCTGTATAGGGTAAGAAAAGAAGAGGTAGACCTGGGAATCGATGGTCACATTCGGTGTTGATCGATTTCAAAGTGAGAGGTATAGAAACAGACGTGGAAAACTGCTAATAGAGGATCATGGACATGACTTGTTCGCAAACAGAGGCTTGCAGACCACACTGGATGCCTAATGGCAAAACATTCTCAAATAAAGATATTTATATGAATGATTAGGGCATCTAATTGCTCTATCATAATGTTATTGCAGCGTGGGTTTACCTCAGTCATGAAAGTCAACGCATATGATGGCTGAATTATGGGAACCGATATATTTTCTATCCGAAGTTTACTCTTAAACCTCTCGGATTTTACTGGAAAGCAACTGGATGTCACTTCTCTGACATAACTGATGAATGATTTGCGTAATGCATGACATAAAGGGAAATATTCTGGCCTTCTGAAAAGTTAAAAATTGCTTGTGCAATAAGTGGTTGTTAAAGGGAGATATGCGTAGCTGCAGCAAGGGAAGAAAGCGATGATGTAGAGGAGCGCGACTGCAAGAGTGAAAAATGCGTGAAATCTGAAGGAAAGCGAGGAAAGGGTGCTAAGACACGCTTTAAGACATCATGGCTTATTTAATTTAGAAAACGAGGTTAAGGCTGGGGTAAAAAATTGCAGAGGAAGATCCTCTTGATTTTCTTAAGCAGATTACAAGAATCTTGTCGAGCGATGTGGAGGTACTCTGCTGAAGCTTACTTTGATCAGTTGAGATGAGCAGAAACTCCACAGAAATAATTGTTTGCTATTACTGTATTACTAATAATTTGGGGACTCCCTGTAGTATGATTCTCTAAATCCGTCCAAACATACGATCATACATATGTGGCCAAACACCCGCACCATGAGATGATGTCCAGTGGTTTAATCGTCGTCTTTTCCTCAGCTATCAACTTTCTCTTTCCTGGCTGGGGTTTCATTAAAAGTCCTGACGTGACGCTAACAACCACCCAAACTATAACTGGTATGAGGTACCATAAAATCATAGATTAAGACACGTACTTCAGTCACGCTCTTAGCATACAGGGAGAGCAGGAATTCCCTAATCCCTGATGACAGCTCTATGAATTTCCTGGAAGTTTTCCAAATTTGAAAAAAAAAAAAAGGGCCCCCCATCCCATATGGGAGCCCTAGTTTCAGAAAGTCCAGAAAGTTTTCGTTTTGCTCTGAATCAATCAGGTCTTCACATGTTTAATGGTATCAGGTGCAAAAACGTGAAGGTCTACTGTAGCATCAAAGATAGCAATATGTTATGAACTTACAGTGTATGGACCCAACAATGTTCAACTGCAAGGAAGCCTCTTACACGTAAGGATAAGGGTTGAACTGAGTGCGATAAAAACCCATATCTCTCTTTCCGTCAAAGGCGTTGTTACCGACCCAGTTTAGCATAAAGAATGTTTGACACCACCATTCCAATAACATATCTAATGTTGTACTACAAACAAGATGGATAACGACATTCGCCTGTGCACGCGCATGAATACCGAGTCTCTCTGAGGGTTACGGAATGGAAGAGGTTCTGAAGGTTGACCACCTGATCGGAAAGATCTTGCCACTTAAAACACCATGAAATCCTCCTAGGAGAGCCATATATAACCAGAGCACGTGAGAATCATGCAGTTGAAGAATGCGCCTTTATGGTTGTGTCCCGATATTATCTTAACGATCTTCCAGAAAATGGAGAAGAATTTTTCTATACCTGTTTCCTCACAGGTCATTAGTTATCTTCAGGTACCTTGTGCTGCATACTTTACTACCATGCATTTAACCATAGGCAATAGTTTTTAATATTGTTACTCCCTGCTTTTGACCACCGACAGTAGTGGCTACGCTGGCTAACGCGCAGCATTAGGTCATGGGGCCAAGCTCTCTGCTGACTCGGTAGACGCGTGGGTTCGAGCCCCACCGTCGGCCGTCCTTGAAATGGTTTTCCGTGGTTTCCCCATTTTCAACACCAGGCAAATGCTGGGACGGTACCTTCTGACAGGCCACGGCCGCTTCCATCCACATCCTTGCCCAGTTTCATTCACCATCATTCATTTCATCTCTCATTAACTCCTCTCATGAGGTTGGCGTCAGGAAGGGCATCCGGCCGTAAAAACCATCGCCACAAAGACTTCAATCGCATCTCATCCCCGACCCCGTTGGAAAACGGGAATAATAAGGGGTAGACATACATACTCCCTGCTTTTGACCACCATGTCCCAGAGATAATATCAGAAAGAGCAGGAACAGTAACGACGTCGCCTGTAGGTATTGCATCCGCTGACTCCGGAGTAACGCGGGATGGTGCAAGAGACCTTCTAAGTTCTTTTGTTCACTACAATATAATGTTAATTTAGCACAGTGCCACGTGTTGGACTTACTTGTGTTACTGTCCCAAGAAATAGTATGTAGACTTTCTTGGCAGTACCTCCAGAGGATTAATGAACATGATAGCATCCTAATTATGACGTGCTTAAGTTAATGAGACGAAGAACGTTTGTACAAATACAGCACTACCGTAATGGGTGTATAGCGTTTGATTTAGATTTTAGTAATGATTTGACGAACAGTATTGCTGTGGTTTATCAAAGTTATCAGTTTTTTCACGCTAACTAACTGCCACACAATCCCACGTCACCAGATACAGTATAACAATGCTGCTACATTTAACCTGGTGCATAATGAGTGAATGGAAGGTATATGCAGATAAACACTGAAGCTATTAGCACGCGTAGAATCATGTTGGTTGTACTGTCGTGTATCGGTTACTCAAAACTATTTCACAGTTTTAGGTGCTATTCGTGTGGAAAGTATAAATCTATTGGCCTGCATACTTTCTGATAGAATGAGATTAAGATAAAACATTATAGAGAATATTTAGCAACAGTTGGCAGTCCTGGTGACTCTATGGGAAACGTCTAGTCATGTATCTATGGTACACAAAGCATATACGAAATTTGATTGAAATCCAAATGATAGTATGGATGATACATGCATACAAGACTTGAGACTATCAGCAGGCGTAGAATCATGTTGGCAACTATCATAATTGGCTCCTGAGAAATAATCTGAAAATAATCTGAAATATTATTGTCTATATGTGTGACTATTTTGGAACAGTACTCCTGCATATCTTCCTAGATATCCAACATAGAGATCAAATTTCAAATGCTTTTATTAGCAGTCGGTAGCCCTGCCATCATTTTCAAATATGACCGTGAGATGTCCCGGTACAGATCCTTACTCTAATCAAATTTGAGATGCTGCCATTTAGAGGTTGATAGGTGGGGGGGACCGACCGACATACATAACAGACAGAAGTACAGACACACACATCTGCCAGGGTGATCTCATAAGACTATGTTTTCATCATTTTTGCTAAATTAAATCCAGACGAAAGTACTATAATTAACAGTTAAATTGGTTAAGGTGACAGTTGCAAATATAAAGCTAATTCAAAATGATTCTATAAATGTATTACTGTTGCTCATCTAATTTCCGGAAAATACAGAACTTGCTTTAAACTGGCTTAAAGAGATTTCGTCGTTGTTAATTTAATTTAGTAGCTCGGGACATCAATGGGCAAAGTGATCGCTGGAGATGATATAGAATAGCCAAGGTGTATGTCGAGTTCTAGGCGAGCTATAGCTGTGGTTTTCAGATCACATATCCACAGAAATGTCCTTATCAAAGTAAAACACATGTATTTCCAAACTATCCTCTTAATATTCTATATATTGTGCCCGTCAGAGTAGTTTTCCGGGGTTACCAACAACCGAAATGGTAGTCCAGACAGTCCTACCTGTCAAACACACAACCTGAGAGGATCGGATGCACTCATTTAAGGCTAGCGTAGCACGAGTACTATGGTCCCTGGGTATCAGTTCCATTCATGGAGGAACTGTCATAGAAAACCAAAGAATTACACCCTCAAACACAAAGCTAAGAAATAAGAACAGCTGGCTTACGTAAAATCTCGTGAACATGTTTATTTAGTTCAACAAACCCCTATCCTACTTCGGAGGGTTTGTTCGGCTAATCCACAAAGCTAATGAATAATGTAAATAAATGGATCAGTGCCCTAACTGAAGCTAGGTTAAAACCCTCACGAAAGTCATTTAATACAACATTTAATTTATGCAACAACAACAAAACTTGGAAAGTGGCACGTAAGGTAATCCCCAAGTGACTAAGATAAGAATTTACATTTAACATGATAGCATAACAAGGCCTAAGATATGATGGTACCACTTCCGATTTACATTTAATATGAATTAATTCAGCTGTCCTGACATGACAAAAAATTACGGCGATAGGCGTCCGTAAACAAATATTTAATGCAAAAGCTAATATGACAACCAATGTCTATCAATAAAAAACATCTCATAACAACAAGTACAACAGTAATAAAGGTACACTGGGATTAAATACATGAATAAAGCACTAAACACACATATTTTCTGATTATAAATACTGCCTGAACAAATTGAGATGTTGATTGCACCCAATTGCCATCTGAGTGTGTGTGAATTGCATTGACAGCTGCGTAGTAAAGACTACGTCTTACACTATATGAGTACGGGCCCCACCAATTACGAATTCTTGGTCCGGTCGCTACTCCGTCGTTCAAATAAGTGTTAGCTAGTCTAATATCACTTCCCTCTTTGAGAAATGCTCCAACTCATGGCATCAGTAAGCAAGCAAAATGTAGATCCAAGCTTATATCAAATAATCATTAATTAATGAATTAATTAATTAATCAATTTAGAGTAATTAGGCTTCATGATTTAGAATCGTCGATTTAGGTTCCTTGATTAGTTTATGTCGAGTACTGATGACAGTCCGTGACACAGGCTGAATACCTAAGAATAGTGAGTCTCCACTGAGATCATCACAACAATCAGTGACTTCCAGTCACGAGAATTACACGAGCAAACACCGGCTCGTTAATACAATAACACACAGAAGCTCTCACAAGGAGCCTCGGAATGAGCCTGGCAGAAACTCACAGTGCTCTCCGGCAACAACAACAATACTGGTCGTAGGTATTAATCCATCTAAACGACATTGCTCTACAGGCACTAGAATATCATCGGTTAACTAGCCTTATACAGTGTCATCATGGTCATAAAACCATTTTGGGTGAACCTTCATCAATTCATAATATTCATGAGATAATAACGTATGAAACTGTCGCTCTCAATAGCAATGTGACGCAGAGGTTATCCATATAATGAAATAACAAACAGCTGGTTAGCCTACATACAAGCTGAAAACCTTGACCTTGGTCAAGAATACATTCCTCACAGTTATGTGACGTCAAAATACGTCTTGAAATAATCAATATACTGTCTCGCATGTAATGGCGCGGTGGTTTCTGGGTACAATAACTGGTTTAACACGTGCGTCTGATAGCACTCACAAAATCTCTGCGTCTGGCAGAAAGATTACTACACACATTTTTAAGCAAGGAATCACATAATTCAGCCCTAATGTGAATTGTACACGTATTTATCTTATAATACGATGACTAGTAAATTTGGTACTGCCTGAATGTACGCAGTACGCTGATATAAATTGTTTGGCATAGCAAACACAATAATATGAAAGATAGAATACACTCTCTTAACTGTTTGGTAGAAAGACATTCAACTCTGTCTATTTACAAATGTTCTTTGAATAACGTTGGCGTTTCAACTCTGGGACACAAAATATAATGAAATGCACAACACCTTCCAACTCTGGCGTTATTTAAACTGATACGTCGTAATACTGGGTTCGATGCTAAACTAGTAACATGAATATTACCCTAATTTAGTTCTCACTTAGAACTTTGTGGCATCAGAGATCCACAATGCTTAATGAAATCCATTTATAAGTGTGGTGATTAATTCTCCAATATCACCAAATGATACGATATGAAAACAGTGGCGTCATTATCTAAATAACAGAACAGGGTATCTGAAAATTATATACACGAATGGCAGTTCATACAATTATACTCAGTCTAAGCTGATAGGAAATATAGCTCAGCAGCTATGACAAGATTAATGGGCTGCAAGACTTGGCGTTCTAATACACCCCAAGAGAAATGCACCAATGGAATATATCCAAATACACGGTGTCTTACCAATATAACGTTTTGAAAATAAAGACATATGATGAAGATTCCAAACTACTAGCCCCACCTAATTGGTTGTCAAAGAATTCGGTTGATTTCTAAATTACATCTACTAAAATAAAACCTCGTACAAGAAAAGGAAATACAGAACTCACAGGACCTTGGTAAATCACCTCATTCCAGGCACGGAATTGAGGGGTATGCAACTTCTGATGGCAGAAGGGAATAAATACTTCCTAGGCCATCCATCCTGGCCTATCCTCCTTTAATCCATTTATTGCGTCCTCGTGGTCTACTTCCGAATAGTTTCCTTTTCATGGTGGCTGTTATGATCATGGTATCCTTAGGGTTTCCATGTCCCTCGTGGTTTGTAGACTCCAATTCTTAGTGTGGCTTAACTCAGTACATCTCTCTTGTATGGTTGCTTAAGCCATGTTACACATCATAGGTAACGATGATACGATGTCACACACGTGGTCGTCAAATTTAGACATGTTGATTACAATTTTCACACGTGGTGCACAGAATTTACGTGAAATTATCACAGTATTTATCACAGTATAATTAAATCTCTCACTGGCTTTAAACAGTTGCAGACAATGTTTCAAAATGGCCTTCACTGGTCTGCACACAGATTCTATTGATACGCATGTGGTATCAGCACACTGAATCTATTACTTGTACAAATCACAATATATCACAGCAATCAAAAATAGCACAGTAGGCGCACAACTCGTGGCGATACGTTGCTTACCAGTGGCGTAATTTTCACTTGTATAATTCAATGTCCACAGTTTATATGAGATTATTTTCCACGTCGTGGACTTTGTGATTTTTCAGCACCGTGGTGAAATGTGATGTTTCACGTGCTGAGTAGAAAAATATCGAAAAACGAAGTTTCACAAAATATAATCACAGTTTTCAACAATACACGCTCAACTAGGCATTTCGTTGATTGATAGCACATACTAAAGTGCTTTATAATGCTCGATGCGTCGAGATATAACTTTTCTTCACTCAATGAGTGGACTTGGTAATACGGGCACGACAGACCCTAACTTGTCACGTCCAGCATGGTCGGATCCAAAACTCGGTTTGACGAACGCCGGATCAGCGCTCCTGGCTTCAAGGAAGTACTCTAGTCGTTGAGCGACTAATTATGTCTAGTTCGCATATCTGCGATAGAAATACCTTTACCATAAATATCCAAATAGTAAATTCATACCGAATCACGAAATGATAAATCCTGAGACTCGTGGTAGCAAAATATATGATAAAATATGTTCAGTAAAAATAATAGCATGTTTATCCAAAGTCAAGAAAACATCTAATATCGTGACAAAGCTTGTGCTGGCTTCTGGGTGCGTTCGGTGCTGTGGCTAAGCACTCACACATCCCTTCAAGGAAAATATCACCGGAGATGAGATCACACGGGCTCAATATAACGTTGGATTCGGTCACAGAAGTCTGCATTCACAGTAGGGAATCACTTGCGGCTTAATAATAAGTAGACGTCTGCATCGAATGGATTTAGCCGTGTCGGATTTTTTCCCGCAAGCGAAGAAACGATATTAATACCTGTGGGACTCCCACACTGTGACTACACATGCAGGTAGCACACTGTGACTACACATGCAGGTAGGGTCGGCTCTTTATTTGTGCAGTCAGCTAACCTGTGCTACATTTCCTTCCTTAAAATATTTACTTCTTTTTTGTTTTACTTCAATTGTTTAATTTATTTTCAGCTTTTTTTACAAGGACGTCAGAAACCCTAAGTCCCCGAATTAGGGGAATTAACTACAGGAGAGTGAAATCACCACAGTCTAGTCAGGTATCGAAGCCGGGATCCTTCGGGGGAAAGTCTAATATGCTAACCAATTAGCTACGGAACCCCACCGTTCTTATTAAGACTATTAGATGCCAAAACACCTCTCGCTTACACGGCGTGTTTCATAGCTTCGTCATTGTAAATCAGTCCAAACTAAGTGATCTTGCAGTTCATTATGAACAAATTACACATATTTTCACATTTTGGGCATGCTACTGAAGTTCCATAGAGAAAAGGAGACCAGAAAATCCAAACAAGGAGTACCGTGAAGAACTACATAGCCTATTTTCATTTATCCTACTTATGTTAATTTCCTCTATCAACATACAACATATCAGTTTGATTGTTGTAATAGATTCGTAGATGTACTATTAGATGATTATTGTGTAGGTTCATTATCCAAACGTTGACTTCGATAGCAAAATTAGGACACAAGAAATTAAAATTTAATTTTGAAATTTCGCACAGCTGCCATCTTGAGGTTATGTAAAAAATTGAACTAAATTAGATGTCAGTACATTTTAAAGTGTATATCCATTTGCTGTAATTTATTTCACTGTGCTCGAATGGTTAAATCGCGAGAAAAGTCTAATTAAATGTTTCAAATTCGCTTGGCCGCCATGTTCGTTTTGCACTTAATTAGTTTTTGAAAGTCACGTAGGTGTACTTCTAGTAGTGCCTTTTATCACCGTACAAAATTTCAGGGTGATATCTGTAACAGCTTCGGAGATATAAAATGCCGGTGAAATATTTTGCACAGTCGCCATGTTGGATTGGTAAGACGTAAAACATTTTAAGGGCACGGTCGGTGTCGGTCGATTTATTACTATTTTTTTTACCGAGTTTCTTTGAATTCGTTCCAGCCGGTTAGATTTCATTAGGGTGATTTACACACACATACGCACACATACACACACGGACTAAAGGTGATCTCATAAACCTACAATTTTTGATTAATGAAAATTGGCTAAAAATGATACTTATTGTACCGCGATAACTGGTCCACTACAACCTGCAGTTACATCTAAGCACAAGAGGCTGACTTCAGGTCACTAGATCAATGGATCTGTTCCCAGCCTGTGCATTATTAGCCTACTTTCGATTTTTGCAATAAATGAAGGTAGACTTATGAGATCAACACAGGGCGAAAAATTGTGTGTCTGTATGTGTGTGTGTGAGTCTGTGCGTGGGTGTGAGTGTGTGTACTCTGAATGTCTGCCCCCCCCCCCCCTATCAATTCAAATACGGTGAAACCGAAACTCGGTACAGAGGTAGCACTAGCAAAGGGCACCTCAGTGTCATGTTTTATATCGCCGCCATTTTGACGGAAACGTAATGGCGGCCACCCAAATGTTAAAAGCTTAAATCAAATTACGACCAACCTAATCATCTGATCTCTACCAATTCTTGCAACGTTATACCTTTGTGTATGAAGAATATTTTGACTAAACTACAAAGTCATCAGCCCAATAATTTGAGGATGGCGGCCATGTTTGTGTGCAAATGGATTCCTCCTATCTATTCAAACACGGTGAAATCGAATTGAACGAAATTTGGTACAGAGGCAGCACTAGCAAAGGGCACCTCAGTGTCATGTTTTATATCGCCGCCATCTTGACGAAAACATAAAGGCGGCCAAATAAATGTTAAAAGCTTAAATCAAATTAGGACCAATCTAATCATCTGATCTCTACCAATTTCTGCAATGTTATACCTTTATGTATGAAAAATCTTTTGACCAAACTGCAAGGTCATAAACCCAATAATTTGAGGATGGTGGCCATGTTAGTGTGCATATGGATTCCCCCTATCTATTCAAACACGGTGAAACCGAATAGAACGAAATTTGGTACAGAGGTAGCACTAGCAAAGGGCACCTCAGTGTCATATTTTATATCGCCGCCATCTTGACGGAAACGTAATGGCGGCCATCCAAATTTTAAAAGATTAAATCAAATTACGACCAACCTAATCATCTGATCTCTACCACATTTTGCAACTTGATACCTTTAAGTACAAAGAATCGTTTGACTGACCTACAAGGTCATCAGCCCAATAATTTGAGGATGGCGGCCATGTATGTGTGCAAATCGATACACTTATCAATTCAAATACGGTGAAACTGAATTGAACGAAATTTGGTACAGAGGCAGCACTAGCAAGGGGCACCTAATATTCATGTTTAATATCCGTATAGCACGTTGTAATTCAACAAGCTACTACAACCAACATTCAGTTATACTCCTTGAAAAGGACAAAGAGTTATAGCAATACCCATGCATTTAGGAGAAAGTAGGCTATATGTTCTTTACTGAACATCTTGTTACTTCATAGATATACAACACATACGTCGGTGAGAAGAATATGACTATAAAACAAGTAGTACAGTGTTGAAATAAAGAGCCTAATTTTCTTAAAATATACGATTCATACCAATGATTGATCTATATAGACCTACGTAGAATACCGACGACATTAAGTTGGTAATACTGGCATTTATGATTTGTTCTAAATAACCCTGGAATAATGTGGCCTAGTAGAACACTACAGTTTGTTAGAAATCCACGAGATCTGAGAGACTGTGAGTCGATGGGTAAAATAATCAGAGAGAGTTATTTGGTAGAGTTGGTAGATCTGCTGCATCTGAAAATGCGCACAAATTTTCTGTTACGGCGTACATACAAATATAAATTTTTTTATATATCCATAAAGTGTTATAGAAGTATAATGCAGTTAATCATTGAACTTATCAGCACGCGTAGAATTGTGTTGGCAATACTGTCATGTATGAGTTCCTCGAAATGAGTCTGCATAATTATCGCCTAAATAAGACAAATTTTGAACTGGTGGCCTGCAGACATTGAGACTAGGTTTTAATATTTTGGAGAGCATTTATCAACGGTCAGTAGCTCTGATCACTCTAAGAGTTATTTCCTTTCAGACATACATTACAAACGAAATTCCATTGAATTTCATTTGTTAGTGTGGAAGATACATTCAGTTGAACGTTAATCATACACTGTATGCTAGCGTAGAATTATGTTGGTTGTACTAACTTCGACGATTTACTCTAAATACTGTATGTCTAACCTTCTTGAACTTCTGTGCTATGATAAATGGAAGTATGCTCCGTGGACATATTCTGAAATATTGAATCTAGGGTTCCGAAGTTTTGAGATTATTAATACACAGTTGGTAGCCCATCTGGCACTTATAATAAGCACAGTTATTTGTTCTAAAGCATACATTTGACGTTCAACATTCGGATGAAATCCATTTGCCAGTATGAATGTTTCATGTAGTTAAACATTGAACCAATCAGAACGCGTAGAATAATATTAGCAACACTGTCATATATGGACAACTCAAATTTAATCTGGAATATTATGTTCTATGAGTTTGTAAAGTTTAGAAGTATATATCGATACGAAATTAATTATATTTAAATTGGGTTCTTTTTGACAACTATTTAAAGTAAACACCAAGGGCAATAAACGTAATCCACCAAAAGGCAATAAAATACATTAGTAGCAGATGCTTATTGATCTAGTTTAGACAACATTGTGGTCTTCATCAGTATAATCTTGAGGAACAATATTGATAACTGCGAGTATAATTAGTGGTGCCGTCGTCTTTGGAAAGTCCTTAAATATATATAAAGTAAGGAGTAAATTAGGAAATCAGATCCATTACAAAATCATTTAAATATAATTTTCTGAATAATATGAATGAAGCTGTGAGACACAAAAAGCTGTCGACTAGAATATGTGAAATTTCAATTGTTAGTTTTATTCTATAATATATCTTCTATAAATGTCGGTACTAATCAAATTGTGAAATTTAAATACAAAAAAAAACGTCGACGTTATCGATGAATGGGGGTGACAGTTTTCTTCTTGCTAATTACTGTATATTGACGGAGTAAATGATCTTCTAAGCTTGTAAGAACTGTAGAGTGGGAAGCATCACATAGTGTAATATGATGCTAACTTGCGATGCCCGTTTATTGTCGATATTGCAGAAATAGAACAGAAGTCTAGTTAAAAGCAATGTTTATAAACTAACTGTTTCTCGATCGTTTGAAGGTTATGTGTTTCAGTATGGTATGTTGGCTATGTATCCTAATTGGGTAATATTACGCTTATATAACGTAAGTAGTGATATTTTTCATACAGAGTTGTATACGATTATTTGTTTTAGAGAGGTGTCACCAATATTTGAATGATTTTGTAACAGATCTGATTTCCTAGTTTACTGCTCATTTTATATACCTATATGGACTTTCTAAATACAACGACACCGCTCAATACACCAATATACTCACAATTACCAATTAATTCTTAAGATTATACTGATGAAGACCAAAATGCGGTCGAAAATTGTTCGATAATCATCTACTAGTAATTAATATTATTGACTTCTATTGGATTACTTTTAATGCCATTGGTATTTAATTTAATTAAGTGTAAATGTGTTGGACTGCATACATTCTGATTTACTGACACTAGGGGTTAAAATTATAGATAGCTAAAATCAACAGTTAGCAGCCCTGGCGACTGTGAATATACGCCTAGTTCCATCCAAAAAGGCTTGTAAGAACTGTAGAGTGGGATGCATCACATAGTGTAATATGAAGTTAACTTGCGTTGGCCACTTATTGTCGATATTGCAGAAATAGAACAGAAGTCCCGTTGAAAACACTATTTAGCTCATACAAAATATGTTGAAGTACAACAGAATGGAAGTTAAATGCAGATAAATATTGAATCCATCAGCACGCGTAAAGTCATATTGGCAACACTGCCAAATTCAACCTGAAATATCAGGATCTATATGTGCAAAGTTTGAAAGAAATACATTTATTAGTATGAAAGTTACATGTGAATTAACTTTGAATCTATCAGCACGCATAGAATCATGTTGGCAGCACTGCCGTATTTTCGTTACTCAACATTTATTATTCATTTCAGGAATTATACGTGTACAAAGTTTAGGACTGTTGGCTTGCACACATTCTAATATTTTAAGACTAGAATAAAAAGTTATAGCGATCATTTATCGAGAATATAATAATGGTATGGGTTTTACGTCCCTATTAACTGGTTTATCAAGAGTTGGCAGTCCTAGTGACTCGAACAAATACGTATAGTCATAACTATTATGATACATAAACCACATATGACGGTTGGTTTAAATCCAGCTGATAGTATGGATGTTACATGCTTTAAAACATCGGACCTATCAGCAGGTTTACAATAATGTTGGCGACTGTAACGTATGGGCTTTTGTATATTAATCTAAAATTTTATTATCAATACGTGTACCAATTGTGGAATATTTCCCAATCACACTTATTAAAGTATCCAACATAGAGCTCAAATTTCAATAGTGATTTTCAGGAGTTTGTAGAAGTGACGTCATTATCAGATATGGCCGTGAGATGCCCTAATATAGAGCTTTACTCATAATCCATTTTGTTTCGTTAGATACAACAGTTTAGGAGGAGATAGGGTGGGGTGAACACACACACAGAAAGACGGACAGACAGACGGACACACATCTGCCCGGTGATCTCATAAGACTACTTTCTCATCATTTTTGTAGCAAAATGTGAAAAGACGGCTAAAAATGTGTTACCTCCCATTCTCGACAAGTGACGATCTGTCATCCGAAACCACGAGGTTCGATGGACTGTTTTTAGCCTACTTTTCATATTTTGCAAAAATGAGGAAAAAGTAGTCTTATGAGATCGGGCAAATGTGTGTGTGTCTGTCTGTCTGTCTGGCTGTGTGTATGTCCCCCCCTATCAACTCCTAAACGGTTGCAGCAATCGAAACAAAATTTGGTAGGAGTAAAGATGTACACCTGAATATCTCACGGCCATATTTGAAAATGATGTCAGTGCTACCAACTGCTGAAAAATCGCAATTGAAATTTGAGCCCCATGTTGGATATCATGGAAGGTATGAATGCGAGCTATTTCAAAATTGGGACACATATAGATACTAATATTGCAGTTTAATTTTCAGGAGGCCACACATGGCAGTGTTGCCAAACTGATTATAAGCCTGCTGATAGGTCCAAATTATAAATGCATATAACTTCTACACTATCAATTGGATTTCAACGAAATTTCGTATGTGCTATGTGTACATAAACATATATGACTGAGCGTTTTCTTAAGGGCCACCAGGGCTGCCAACTGTTAATAAATGCTCTAAATTTTTTGAAATCCAAATACCCATATATCAGAAAGTATGCAAGCCGACAGCTTTAAACTATGCACACGTATAGTTCCTGACATTCTATATTAATTGGGAGTAACTTATATACGTCAGTGCTACCAACATGATTCTAAGCCTGCTGAGAGGTCCAAATTTAAATACATGTAACTTCTATACTATCATTTGGATTTCAACCATATTTCGTGTGTGCTATGTGTACCATAACAGATATGACTACGCCGATTTTTAAGAGTAACCAGGGCTGCCAACTGTTAATGAATACTGTCTCTACTTTTGTTACCCTACTATCGATATATCAGAAAGTATACAAGCCAATAGTTCTTAACTGTGCACACGTATAGTACCTGGCATTCTAGATTAATTTGGAGTAACTAATTAATATAGGCCTACGCCAGTGCTGCCAACATGATTCTAAGCCTATTGATAGGTCCAATTTTAAAAATGCATGTAACTTCAATACTAACTAACGGATTTCATTCAAAATTGACACAACAATAGATCATATTATTTCAGATTATTTCTGACCAATATAATGTATGACATTGTTGCCAACATGATTTTACGCGCACTGTTAGATCCAATGTTTAACTGCATGTAACGTCCATGCTATCCATTGGACTTCAACCAAATTTTGTATACTGTACCTTAAGGGATGGAACTAAGATTATATTCAGTCACCAGGGCTGCCAACTGTAGTTCTCTATTAGGCTACATTATGCCAGGTAAACAGTATTTCGAACTAATAAGAAATGTCAATATTACCAACTTAATTTCGTCGTTATTCTAGATAGATCCATATAGATTAATCATTGGCATGAACTTAAATTTTAAGAAAAGTAGGCTCTTTAGTTCGTCACGGAACTTCTTGATTTAATACGTAATTGTAATATGTTACGCCTTTCTGGTCGACATAGAGCTCGGTTTTATAATTCTTATAGAGTTAAACCTGCAATCGGAGCACAGTTTTCATCAATAGAATAATCCTCTTAGTTCAAGAGATATTAGCGTTGAGACTTTACCAAGTTTCGTTACTAATCTGGAAACATTATTTTGCTTTACCACGTATTCAAGTTCTACTGTAGACTTGACATAAGCCGTAGGATAATAACTTGGCAGCCAAGATCTAAATTATTCTTAGTTTGGTTGTTATTATGGGTCCAACAACAATATACTATCCCTTTGTTAGGCGCGGTAGAATGGCCCATCGTACTCCAACGATAATATCTCAGTTCCTTAGCCTCAAACCGTTGATTGAATTACACGCTCCATGATCAGTTGGCACGTTACTGATTTAACATGCTAAAATGAACATAGTGTGTGTCGCTGCATTGCTACAAGTATTACTACCTTATTGAGAGACTCATTATTCAAACTCAAACCGTATACCTGTAGAGGCAGATGACCTATTGAACCCTTTATCCTCTGATGGATAAATGATTCGATGTTTTATTTCTACAATTAATTAATATTTCCACCAGCGTCTTGAAATAGCCAGACGAAGATGAGGAAACTTCAAGCATTTGTTGGAGACAGCGGGGACATACCTGCAGCAGTTTGACAAAAGGCTAAATACTTAAGGATTGTGAAAAGAAAGAGCCTCGCAATGTTTCAGAAGGACAGGTGGTGGCTGCCTCAAAATAGAAGGGACGCGTGGTGAGACACGCTTATGGCATGTTCAATGTACTATTCGCGCCTAGAAAAAATATAATGCAGTAACGTGAGTGGCTGATGGTACTACTGGACACTCCTACGAGGCCGAGGTCTGATAAAAACCGCGAACATATTGAAAAAGTGGGACCAATGGGAGATGAATGCTTACGAACGCGCCAAATCTAGCTTGGGCACGCGATAGCTAACATTAACGCGGGAGATCGGCTAGACAACATCTCTACGATCGATTCTTAAATTAATGGGCATATTCTTGACCTGCGCAATTTTACGAGTTCAGTGATATTTGTTTCATTCCAGTACCACTATTATTTTGAGAAATTTTTATATAATTCCCCCCCCCCCCCCCCCCCATCGATACCTAGGGCCAGTTCATTTATAAGTGGCGTGAAGAGCAAGGAACTTAATTATTACATTTTGTGCGTCTGAGGACGTAGGTTATTATTACATTTTGTGTGTCGGAAGACACAGGTTATTATTATATTTTGCGCGTCTGAGGACGTAGGCACTTGTACTTTGCGTGTCATGAGGACACAGATTTTTATTAATATAAATGTGTTGTAAATTCAGTGTGATAGATAGTCACAGTACTATTTTGTAGGGACAGTATCATCGACAATTCGCCAACAGACTGTTCTGGGGAAATAAGTACCTAAAACGGTGAATTTAGTAGTCAGATATCGAGTGTGTAATAATCTATAACTTTTTGCATCAGCACGAGAGATGACATCGCATATCCTGGAAGAAGTTTGGAACTGTCAACACTCCATCGAGATGTTTGAGATGAGCTAAGCAGCATTAAGTAGGGAGATGGCAGCAGATGTTCGCTGACGGTGACTGGCCGAGGATGAGTACTGAATAATATTCTTATTATCTGACAAGTTAACTTATGGTATATGGGACATATTTTGTTTTTAAATATCTTGCTTGTGTTGATTAACGTAGTCTATTTAGTTTTGGTCTGACATACCTTTTGCATGGAAACAGCTCGCACAAATTTTCATAGTCGTAATTTCTTGTTTTTTTTTAAATTAACGTGGCTATGTGGACGACCGTGTTTGCATATGTTTACGCAATGCATTTAAGAAACGTCTCTCGGAGATGTATTGTGTTTCAGAAGTAGGACTGAATTTATATAATCATACAGTAGATTGGAGGGTAAATTAATCTTTGTAACGATTATTATTGATCAGATTCAGTGAGTTTATTGCCGTTGGAGCAATGTGTGTTGTGGCAAAGAGCAGTCAGCTCTATCGTAGGTTTTAATATTTCTTAATTAGATTGTGAGCATCTGATCCAACCGACCTGTGTGAAAAATGTTATGTCATTCCCAGCAGTGTGTGTGTGTATTTTATTGGTCATTACAAGCGGGAATTTCAGCGTAGACTGATTTCTGTCAGCTAGGTGCTGAGTCCATATGGTTACCTTGCGAGGACATATGTGGTTATATCGATTAATGTCTTACCATATGTTTATGTGGTTGAGATTTGTTGCTGTTGATTCTACGAGATAACGGGACAGTTGGTCAAGTTATTTTTACACACTGGAGTTGGACGATGACAAGAGTTGTGGTAGGGGGAAGCTGTTTTCACAAGGCGGGCTGAAAGGATTGCATCAAGGTCATTAGTGGAGTGCTTGTTGGCTCCGTAAAATTACTTGAAATACAGAATAAGAACTGATCAATGGTAAAAATTGTTTAAATAAATGGGAGTTGCCTACGAATCACTATAATCTCCGAAGCGTTAGCTTAACGTGCATTTTTGTTCATATAAAGTAATCTCAGCCGGTGAGGCTTTTGTTATTGTTGGTTTCATTCCATGTTTATGTTCCGTATTAGTGACCCGTGCAGTCACGTGCGATGCTGTCTTTTCCTTGTTTGTGTATTGAGCAATTGGCCGTGTTGGCAGCTCATTTGTCAGATGCGTCATCGCACTGAAGGAGGGTCTCGATGGAGATTCCTGTAAATATTAGATTGAAGATTGTGTGTCAGCATTGATTTTAAGGGTTTTTATTAGTGTTGTGTCCCATATCCGTAAACGTTGATTTACGAGATGATTGTTCGTAAGCATCGTGGCTGTTACCCGATGTAAACGAACAGTCATCCAAGTACTCAGTCCTCGTAGTTAGTCATTACGCGTACATAAAATCCCAATGCAAGTTAGTGGAACTTGGATCCACATTTTTATGAGGAGGAGATCCGTCTGACTCCTCAACGTTGATAGATATTTCTGTCATGGGAAGATTCAGGGAGGAATATTTTTTGTTGTTGTTGTTGTTTATATTCATTTTTTTGCACTATAGTCATTAAATTATGTTATTATTTTACGTCTTGTCACTTCTTTTCTTAATTATAGTTTTAATCCTATGTTCCTTGCCTCAGTAGAGCATGTTGTTTGGCGAACGTAAATATCACACTATGAACTGAGCGCGACACTTTGATCAAGATTTCTTGCATATAAACGCTGCAATACTAAAGGGTTCATAGGAGGTAAACTGGCGCGGCCAAGCGTGGGGCGGTTCACTGTGGTGTAGCGGCAGAGAAAATGCACATGTCAATGTAAGCGTAGTTGGGATTACAAACTGGCGCAACAATGAAGGTGTATTTTTGTTGCTGGTTCGCTGCTGGAACACATTTATTTGGCGTATTTGAGTAAAACTGACAGGCCACAAGTGGAGGCAGATATGACAGTATTTTAATCACCGGAAAGTGATATTTTATTTAAAGTAATTGAGGCGAAGAGGATACCGCCGACTGTGTGAAATATAAATTAAAATCAGGAGTTTGCAATGTAAAATACGGTTCACGTTTTTGTCTATTGAATTAAAGTAAAAATAATATACGTGATATCGGGCGCCCAATGATTAAAGTTAAAACTAGATTTGTTTAGAAAGTCAAACTCATGAAAATGTTAGGAGGCTGGTAGCCTTAAATGACAATTAATACTTTGTTAATTAGTCAGTGTTAATATCAGATCAGGATAACAATTTAATGACTGAATATGTGTTTGGGTTTAAATTAAATTCAGTAAAATTAGAACCACTCAGAGATGCGATTGACTAGTGGGATTAAATGTAAATTATAAATGAACTGAGTAGGGTAAAGAAATTAAATGTGCATGAGGATTGTATGTGTGTGTCAGGGGGCATTGCTTTATGCCATTTCCCTAATGTCTCATATAAAGTGTATAACATGGCAACAGTAGAACAGATTCAAGAAATCATTGAAAATGCGGCTAGAAGGACACAGGAATTGTTGGACACCAAATTGGCGGAACAGAGTGAATCATTAAACACTAAACTATCTGAACAGAGTAAATCATTAAACACTAAACTATCTGAACAGAGTGAATCATTAAACACTAAACTATCAGAACAGAGCGAACCATTAAACGCGAAATTATCAGAACAAATAAACAATAGTATGTTAGAACAAAGTGAGTCTATAAACAAATTGTCTGAGCAGAGTGAATCACTAAAAACTAAACTATCCGGACAAAGTGAATCACTAAACACTAAACTATCCGAACAAAGTGAATCACTAAACACTAAACTATCCGAACAAAGTGAATCACTAAACACAAAACTATCTGAACAGAGTGAATCATTGCGGACACAATTAAACAACAGTAGGATTGAACAAAATGAATATCAGGCGGAACAAGCTAGATTATTAAAAAGTGAAATCAATGACACTATAAATTCGCAGTTAGAGGCGCAGAATGTTAAAAACACGAACCAATTAGCTTCGTTAACCGCAGAGATGAAGGATCACACTAATCAACAGATGGTATTGCTGGCCCTAGATGTTAGTAAAAACAATGAAAAACAATTAGATCAGATTAAGAAAATGGAAATTATATTTGATCAAAAACTTAGCATTCTGGATGAAACGGTGTTAGGTAAATTAGAGCAAATTGAACTAGCATTCACTATGAGTACGAGCGAGGTCAAGATAGCTCAGGATAAGTTGGAAGGATGATTTAAGGAAATGGAAAAAAGCGGCAAGGTCATTCAACAACAATTATCAGCGGTAGATGAAAATATATCCGGCATAATTAAAGATATGGACCGTCTCGAAATAAAATCAGCGGAGTAATGGAAAAGCCTAGAAACGGATCAGGATCAATTAAAGAGTACCATCGACGAAAATAGCGCGAGATTGGAAGATAGGCTGAGCCAGATAGAAAGCAATCAGGATGACACTAAAAGCCAGATTGAGGAGAAAGTAAGCACAATTAAGGAGCAAATAAGAAAAGATTGGCGAAAAATGAATATCGATTCTAAAGAGGAAAGATCAACCATCCTTAAGACAGTAAGTGAAAATCATACTCGTATTCAAGCATTAGAACAAGAAATTAAGAGTTAACTTAAAGAACAAACAGACAGGATCATTAAAGCTGAACTGAGGTCGATAGAACAATCCTCGATATTTAAAACGGGAACAATGAAAGATAAGCAGGACGACTCAAATAGCCCGGATGGGACGAGCACAGCAGGAAGTCAAACTCAGACAGAGAGCCCATTAACGACAAACACGGAGGGGTTTTGCAAGAATATTGAAAGGAGTTCCACGCCACAGGACTGTCATCAGCCCACACAACTTATCCAAGTAATTCGCTCGAACGATTATAAACCGCAGAAGTACATGGAGAATTCAGGGGTGACACCTAAAGCCTTTATTAAAGAAATTGAAGATCATTACAATGACACTGGGGTACCTGAAGCACGTAGGTTAAGGATGATGGAGAGATTTTTATCAGGAAATGTCCTTACATGGTTTTTAAGCTTCAAATATACATTTGGAACTATGGCAGATTTCAAAATCGCGTTTCTGCTCAAGTACTGGTCGCCGGCATTACAACAGATTTTAAGAATGGAGCATTACTCTAGGAAATACCAAACTACCCAGCAAACGAAATACTCAGATTTCTTTAACATGCAAATGCTAAAATTTCGCGACCTTGATTACCCTTTAAATGAAGCGGATCTGGTGATGACTATAGCGCGGCAATTACCAGTCAACGTGCAACAAGTACTAGTCGCAGCGAACGTTAGTACGGCCTTACATGCAGAACAGATATTACGCCAGATAGATGAGACTACATCTCATAATCATTATAGAGGAGGAAGACAACTGGAGTTAGTAAATACGACAGAGGTCATAAAACCAAAACAGGCGAACACTAAAACGCAGGGTACAAATACAAGCACATCCACACCTAGGCGAAACCCGGAAGAGGTAGAAAACAGACCGTACCAGCGTAACGAGAATAACTATAACAATAGGTCATATCAAGGCAACAATAGATATCAACAGAGAGGGTATCAACAATGGCGTGAAAATCGAAGAAATGAGAGGCCTTATGGAAGATACGGTAATTACAATGGGAATCAAAGATGGAAAGGAAGGAGAGATCAAAATCAAGGAGAGGCACGTAATTATCGAAATGACTGGGATGATAGGCACGCTCAATCGCAAAATTACCTAGAGGAATTACACGCTAGTCAAGGTGGAGAGCAAGGACGATGGGAGAAAGCCATTGGGAACATGAAGAATCCAGACACACACACTGAGGAAGCTGGAAGTCTACTGAGACAAGAGGAATGTCAGGGGCGTGGGTGACAAAATGATGACGGGAGTCGCAGCGGAGTTTAAAAAAGGCTAAATTTGGATAAAGGAGACAGTCTACAAACGCAACAGTCGGAAGTTGAAGATGGATGGATAGTAGCGAACATACAAGAATGGATTGCTTTGCCAGAAGATTGCCTGGAGGAGACGGTGAAACCACGGAACGATGAAATTAGGCAGTTACCCATTATTTACGCGAGGATTGGTGGAATTAATATAAGATGTTTATTGGATACGGGGTCGCAGATCAGTCTGGTATCGGAGGCCTTGGTTCGAGAGTTGGGACGGAGTCAGAATATTCCTGTGATTCCCGTACCACAACTCAAAGTGAGGGGTGTTATTCCAGAACGCACCGTCACTTGTAAACGTCAGGCATACTTAGAGCTGAACATATTGGAACACGCTTTTGGGCAAACGTTCATTATCATGGCAAAGATGAATTTCAATATAATTCTTGGTGCAAATTTCATTTGTGACTATCAAGCAATGATAGATTTGCACATGAATACAGTCAGTTTTAGAGAGTATGATCAACTGAAGAACGTGGGATTGCATATGGATGAAATCACTACCGGAAGAGATGTAAATTCTTGGGCATTGGAAGCAATATCGGAAGAGACGGAAGAGGAGATACGAAAGGCAGAAGATAACATCATAGAAGGAGCTGTTGTGGAACTACATGAGGAGAGTGAATCCCAGGAGATATAGTCTTTATTAACAGAAGGAGATGACAGTGATGCACAATTTGAAAGGTTACTACAGGAGCGGCTCAATGACATTCAACTTGGGGGTGAACATAGAAAACAATTGGAAGAGATTTTAAGGAAGCACAAAGCAGTATTCGATACAGTACCTGGGAAAATATTAAATTTCAAATATTCAATGCAAATCATGGATTGGTCACCTTTCAAAAGTAGATTTTACCCAATTCCGGAAAAATATCGTGGTCAAGTCAAGGTCATTATAGATGAGATGTTACAAGCTGGAGTGATAAGGAAGACACCTACACCTTATCTAAATGCGATTTTGGCAGTCACAAAACCAAATGGATCTATTAGACTTTGTTTAGATGCCAGAAATCTCAACATGAGACTCATTTTTCCTGAGTATGACAGAGCGCCAATTATCAGAGACGTACTAAAAGGCTTTAAGAACAAGAGCATTTATTCATCAGTTGATCTGACGTCCAGTTTCCACCATATTGAATTGGATGAGAAGTCACAGCTTCTAACTGGCTTCTTATTCGATAACCAAACGTTCTGCTTCGTCCGAATGCCCTTCGGAGTCAAAACAGCGAGCTGTGCTTTAATCCGAGCCCTGGATCGGAATCTAACCGAGGAAGTTAAGGAGATGACGGTGCGCTACATTGATGACATTCTGCTGGCATCCGACAACATTGAAATTCACATGGAAAATTTAGATAAATATTAGGCAACCTTAATGCATCAAATTTCAAAGTAAACCTGAAGAAATCGCATTTCTTCAAGAGCGAGATCTTATATTTGGGTCACATCATTGACAAGGAGGGAGTGAAGCCAAACCCAGCTAAGATCGAAGCGATAAAGAATTTCCCTACACCAACGAGAGTCAAGCACATTCGGGCTTTCTTAGGCGTAACGGGATTCTTTAAAGAAAACTGTCCAGGTTACACGGAGACTGTAGCTCCAATGCAGGAAATGCTAAAAAAGAATAATAAATGGTTGTGGAATGCGGAATGTGAGAAGGCGTTCCAAGCAACAAAACATCTACTGTAAAACTGCATTAAGTTAGGATATCCAGATTTCAAGCACAAATTTATAATCCAAGCGGATGCTTCACTAATTGGTATAGGTGCCATGCTCTACCAAGAAGATCCAGCTAACCTGCAACATAAAACATATTTGGCATTTGTCAGCCGAAAATTGCGTAAGCACGAGCGCAATTATACTGTAACGGAACTAGAGCTGTTGGCCATCCTTCATGCGCTCCAACAATGGAAACGAATAATTTATGGATACCCCATTGTTGTCAGGACTGATCACAAGGCACTAACATTCTTGTTTAAGACGTCGATGGCAAGCGAACGTGTGACACGTTGGTCTATATATATTCAGCAGTATAGCATTGAGATTGAACATTGCCCAGGGAAGATGAACGTGATTCCGGATGCACTCAGCAGGAACCCAGAGCCTGATGTTGAAGAAACAGCGATGGTACAACACTTGGAGTTGACACCGAAGGACCGGGAATTCTTGGAGGAGTTACGTGAGATACAGCGAGAACAGGAAGCGGAACCATGGATGATGCTATTAATTCAATACATCAGAAAGCAGCTACCTACAGAAACACCTGCATTTCGAGAAGCGAAAGCAAAAGAAGGAAGATATGTTTATGTCAACAATTTGCTGCACAAATGGGTAGATAATGACCACACCAAGTTACGCATACTTGTACCTGCATCTTTACAGCGAGGATTGACATGGCATACTCACGAAAGTTACGGACACGTCGGATTAGACAAATACGAAGCGACAATAGGAGAGACATTTACATGGCCACGTATGAGAACAACTATATGTGACGTCATTACGACTTGTGACCCTTGTCAGAGGACAAAGCCCAATAACTATTTAATGAGGCAGTATCCTAGACCATTGCTACCTCAGAAACCCTGCGAGCTAGTGGCCCTGGACTGTTTCGGTCCAATCCCGAAAGGTAGGCGAGGTTGCCGTCACTTGCTAGTGTGCATTGATGTGTTTTCTAAGTTTGTCGTATTATGCCCCATTCAGAAAACTACATCGAAACAAGTACTCAGTCGTATTCGAAATAGAGTTATTCCAATCCTTGGAAAACCAGAATTTATATTGTCAGACCATGGCAGCTATTTTACAAGCGCCGAATTCAAGAAAGGTATGGAGGACATGGGTATAAAACACGTTTTAAGCAGTATCCGACATGCCCAAGCTAATCCAAGTGAGCGAGCAATAAAATGTGTAACATCATACTTAAGAATCTTCATTCCCAAAGAACATCATAAGTGGGTGGATAAAATTAAGGATGTAGAGACATGTATGAATTCTACCAGGCACGAGTCAACAGGACAGATCCCTATGGTCTTACACAAAAACGAGTATCCAGTGAGAACGTGGAAAAGCATCATTAACTGCCCACAAGATCCCATGATAGCACCTGACCTGCGAATAGAGAGAACGAGAGCCTACATGAGAAAACAAGCAAATCGCAGATTACGGCGATGAGAAATAAGAGATTTCACTGTGATCTAGAAATCAACCAGCTCGTTTTGGTGAAACGACCCGCTACATCGGATCCAGAGAAGAAGATCTTCAGCAAATTCTGTGAAAAGTTCATAGGACCCTATTCTATTGTAAGAAACCTAGGAAATAATGCATACAGAGTGAAAGAGTTAAGCACAGGAACAATGTCGGTCTACAATGCAGCCAATTTAAAAACGTATCGAAGAAGTGAGCCATGGGAGCGCCGAAATAATGATGCAGTTTAAATATATGGACGTCCTATATCAACCAAGTGGACGGGGGGCAGTTGAGTTCGGCACGTGAAGAAGGAAGTGGAGATGGTGTTGACAAACATTAACGAGACGGGCAGAGTGTTGCCTAAGGCATCAGCGCGTCACGCAAGCAGTTGAGAGGGTGAGGTCCAAGCAGGAAATAAAACGAGTAAATGCCATTCAAGACAGGAGCGGCTAGACCAAGTAATAGAAAAGGGGCGATTCTGAAATAAAACAAATTGGCCTACGGAAGTCTTTTAAAAATTATCGACTTTGTCCTAAGTTCGAAATTTTGTGAGTGGAGGAGTTGTGAACCCTTTATCCTCTGATGGATAAATGATTCGATGTTTTATTTCTGCAATTAATTAATATTTCCACCAGCGTCATGAAATAGCCAGACGAAGATGAGGAAACTTCAAGCATTTGTTGGAGACAGCGGGGACATACCTGCAGCAGTTTGACAAAAGGCTAAATACTTAAGGATTGTGAAAAGAAAGAGCCTCGCAATGTTTCAGAAGGACAGGTGGTAGCTCCACAAAATAGAAGGGACGCGTGGTGAGACACGCTTATGGCATGTTCATTGTACTATTCGCGCCTAGAAAAAATATAATGCAGTAACGTGAGTGGCTGATGGTACTACTGGACACTCCTACGAGGCCGAGGTCTGATAAAAACCGCGAACATATTGAAAAAGTGGGACCAATGGGAGATGAATGCTTACGAACGCGCCAAATCTAGCTTGGGCACGCGATAGCTAACATTAACGCGGGAGATCGGCTAGACAACATCTCTACGATCGATTCTTAAATTAATGGGCATATTCTTGACCTGCGCAGTTTTACGAGTTCAGTGATATTTGTTTCATTCCTGTACCACTATTATTTTGAGAAATTTTTATATAATTCCCCCCCCCCATCGATACCTAGGGCCAGTTCATTTATAAGTGGCATGAAGAGCAAGGAACTTAATTATTACATTTTGTGCGTCTGAGGACGTAGGTTATTATTACATTTTGTGTGTCGGAAGACACAGGTTATTATTATATTTTGCGCGTCTGAGGACGTAGGCACTTGTACTTTGCGTGTCATGAGGACACAGATTTTTATTAATATAAATGTGTTGTAAATTCAGTGTGATAGATAGTCACAGTACTATTTTGTAGGGACAGTATCATCGACAATTCGCCAACAGACTGTTCTGGGGAAATAAGTACCTAAAACGGTGAATTTAGTAGTCAGATATCGAGTGTGTAATAATCTATAACTTTTTGCATCAGCACGAGAGATGACATCGCATATCCTGGAAGAAGTTTGGAACTGTCAACACTCCATCGAGATGTTTGAGATGAGCTAAGCAGCATTAAGTAGGGAGATGGCAGCAGATGTTTGCTGACGGTGACTGGCCGAGGATGAGTACTGAATAATATTCTTATTATCTGACAAGTTAACTTATGGTATATGGGACATATTTTGTTTTTAAATATCTTGCTTGTGTTGATTAACGTAGTCTATTTAGTTTTGGTCTGACATACCTTTTGCATGGAAACAGCTCGCACAAATTTTCATAGTCGTAATTTCTTGTTTTTTTTTAAATTAACGTGGCTATGTGGACGACCGTGTTTGCATATGTTTACGCAATGCATTTAAGAAACGTCTCTCGGAGATATATTGTGTTTCAGAAGTAGGACTGAATTAATATAATCATACAGTAGATTGGAGGGTAAATTAATCTTTGTAATGATTATTATTGATCAGATTCAGTGAGTTTATTGCCGTTGGAGCAATGTGTGTTGTGGCAAAGAGCAGTCAGCTCTATCGTAGGTTTTAATATTTCTTAATTAGATTGTAAGCATCTGATCCAACCGACCTGTGTGAAAAATGTTATGTCATTCCCAGCAGTGTGTGTGTGTGTATTTTATTGGTCATTACAAGCGGGAATTTTAGCGTAGACTGATTTCTGTCAGCTTGGTGCTGAGTCCATATGGTTACCTTGCGAGGACATATGTGGCTATATCGATTAATGTCTTACCATATGTTTATGTGGTTGAGATTTGTTGCTGTTGATTCTACGAGATAACGGGACAGTTGGTCAAGTTATTTTTACACACTGGAGTTGGACAATGACAAGAGTTGTGGTAGGGGGAAGCTGTTTTCACAAGGCGGGCTGAAAGGATTGCATCAAGGTCATTAGTGGAGTGCTTGTTGGCTCCGTAAAATTACTTGAAATACAGAATAAGAACTGATCAATGGTAAAAATTGTTTAAATAAATGGGAGTTGCCTACGAATCACTATAATCTCCGAAGCGTTAGCTTAACGTGCATTTTTGTTCATATAAGGTAATCTCAGCCGGTGAGGCTTTTGTTGTTGTTGGTTTCATTCCATGTTTATGTTCCGTATTAGTGACCCGTGCAGTCACGTGCGATGCTGTCTTTTCCTTGTTTGTGTATTGAGCAATTGGCCGTGTTGGCAGCTCATTTGTCAGATGCGTCATCGCACTGAAGGAGGGTCTCGATGGAGATTCCTGTAAATATTAGATTTTAGATTGTGTGTCAGCATTGATTTTAAGGGTTTTTATTAGTGTTGTGTCCCATATCCGTAAACGTTGATTTACGAGATGATTGTTCGTAAGCATCGTGGCTGTTACCCGATGTAAACGAACAGTCATCCAAGTACTCAGTCCTCGTAGTTAGTCATTACGCGTACATAAAATCCCAATGCAAGTTAGTGGAACTTGGATCCACATTTTTATGACGAGGAGATCCGTCTGACTCCTCAACGCTGATAGATATTTCTGTCATGGGAAGATTCAGGGAGGAATATTTTTTGTTGTTGTTGTTGTTTATATTCATTTTTTTTTTGCACTATAGTCATTAAATTATGTTATTATTTTACGTCTTGTCACTTCTTTTCTTAATTATAGTTTTAATCCTATGTTCCTTGCCTCAGTAGAGCATGTTGTTTGGCGAACGTAAACATCACACTATGAACTGAGCGCGACCCCTTGATCAAGATTTCTTGCATATAAACACTGCAATACTAAAGGGTTCACTATAAACTGCGTCCTTTAAAACAACAATCACATGTACGAAAATCATAGCACGAACTGAAATGGAAGCTGGAAATCCGTTAATCAAAAGTTCGAATCCCGTCACTTACTGTGACTATCATTTCCTCCAGGGTTTCTCCACACTCTCCTCCAGACGCGTGCTACCATGTTATTTATTTCTAATCCCGGATCTTATTTCCCAATCCCAGACACTGTAAATAGCAATCAAACAGAATATTATAGTCACCGCAGGAAACCAGCGTTTCTGACATATTCAACCCCCACCCAAGAACAGGGGAGTGATGACTGAAATGTTCCGCACCTTAAACTATAAATTGTAACTCTTCAGTCGGTCAACAAATATTTGCCTAATGACAAAGCGCCCTGTCATATTACCGTAAATTTGAGTTGACAGACTGGAGAGTTACTACTGATAGTTTGTACAGGCAACACTGCAAAATTGGCTTCAAAACTTTACATTATAAACCACTAAAATTAATTAACAAACAACAACAATAACAACAGAAAGAAAACCTCGTATCATAAGTTCGTTAGTTTATGGTACACAGATATGTTCCGTAACCAGTTCTCACATAGAGAACACTTCCTTGTTGCTAGTCAATGTGAGATACGAGTTGTCCTTTCTAAGTCTTCGATGTACATTGTAGCATGGATGTGATAATAATATTGCTATTGGTTTTACGTTCCTTTTAACTACTCTGGCTATTAGAGAAGCCGGGGTGCCGGAATTTTGCCCCGAAGGAGACCTTTAACGTGCCAGTAAATCTACTCACACGGCTCCCTCTCATTTGTACACTCTCAAATGCCAGCTGACTGTACCAGGATACGAACCTGCAACTCTGGGCCTAGCAAGCGAGAACTTCGGATGTGAAGATGCTTGCTTGATGAACGAAAACTGTCATCTCCTATTTTAAACACTCTCAGAAACTGTATATTAGAATGAGTTTATTTTCAGATATTTATTCAGTTTTGTTGTCTTAATTCATTTACCAAATTGTAAGTACACTTTCTATTCCATGGACTACGTGATTGCTCAGTATACTGTATATTGTGAATGACAGAAACGGTTTACGAAACAAGTCCTCAGACTGGAATGTGGCGGAACTCATACTAAACATAAGGCTTTAAGGAATTCTATGGTCATAAAGTCATGAATGTATTGAGTCATATGACTATTATTGCACGCTATGGGCACAGAACTAATGCTTATTCCTGCAATCAAAACTTGCCACGTGGTATCTCACCCAGAACTACGGTTATAATAATTTGCTCAAAATTAAACGTCCACAAATATAGGTAGCTGTGATTGCAGTAGGCCTCAGTTGTTTTCCGTAGTTTTCCATATCTACTTAAAAGCAGGGTTTATGTTTGGCATCAAGATATTTGCCCAAGGGCCAGCGTTTCCTATCTTATTTGTAAACAAGTAGTTCCGTGACGAAATAAAAAGTCTACTTTTCTTAAAATGTAAGATTCATACCAATGATTGATCTATTTAGATCTACCTAGAATAATGACGAAATTAAGTTGGTAATAGTGGCATTTGTGGTTTGTTCGAATTATACTTGAAATATTATAGCCTAGTAGAGCACTAAACTTTGTTTGAAATAGCTTCCTTCCATGGATTCTGATCAGAGAGAGTTTTTAGGTAGTTGGTAGATCTGCTGCTTTTGAAAATGCGCACAAACATAATATTTGTTCGTAATCTCTTAAATGTTATAGACGTTAAATGTAGTTAAACATCAAACCAATCAGCATACGTTAATTTATGTTGGGCTTACTGTCACGTATGGGTTGCTCAAAATGAATCTGCAAAATTATCGTCTATACACATGTGCCAAATTTTGAAGTGATTGCCTGCATAAATTGAAACTAGGGTTCAAAATTGTTGAGAGCACTTATCAATAGATGGTAGCCCAGGGGACATACATAACACATACACATTTTATTTGAAAACGCTTTGTTAGTATGGACGTCACATGCAGTTGAACTTTGAACCTATACGCTTACTAAATGTGGATGAAATCCACTCTTTAGTATGAAAGTTTCGTACAGGTAAACATAGAACTTAAAAGCACGCGTAGAATCATGTTGGCAGACCTGTCCTATATGATAACTTACCTTTTCATTCACTGCTACTTACAAGTCATAATAAGAAGCAATCACGAGCACGACTTGGGTGTGTAAATAATTTGTCTGATAACCTGTGTCTCTGTGATATCTGCATTAGTGTGTTGCCATTGCCTTGATTTAGGCACCATCCCGGCATTTTCTTGGATTAGATATGTTAAACCACGGAAAACCACTTCCAGGGTGGCTGAGGTAAGAATCGAACTAGCGTCTTCTCAGTTCTTCGTCAAAATGCAGTGAGTACCTCGTTCCAGCCCTCAGACCGGAATTAAATTCCTTGGCAGTGCCGGGAATCAAACCCGGGCCTCCGCAGTGCCAACCAAGAATGCTAACCACTACGCAACGAAGCGTACATCTGTTAACAGTCAACCAACGTGTTGTAGGAATATTTCTTTCTGAACGTAAGTCAGAGCCAGCCGTTTCTGTCATTTCCTCTCCTCTCGCTCCATGCGCGTTACATTTGAAACGAATCAATCCTATTAGAGACATAGAGTTTTTATTGGATTTCACCCACTGCCACTTCATTCAGCGTAGAAAATATAAAAGGAGGAAAACGAATTTCATCGCTGTAGTAATGACGTGGACATCCATCTCACAAACCTGTAGACACATTAATTCCAAATCAGTATACCATAGAAGTCCCGGAAGGAAAGAAGGAAGGAAGGAAGGATGGAAGGAAGGAAGCTTGTTGTGTTACGTGGTTCTTAACTTTGCGGTCATAAGACACGGGAGCCTTTTTGACGTGATATCCGAGTAACCGGACATGGTATTTCACCACAATCATCTCACTTGAATATACCAGGAATCGATCAGTTTCCAGTTTTGTAAGAGGAAAGAAGCTTCACAACGCCGTAAGTGAACGGGAATATTGTTCACGCTAATTCTATGATAGAAATTTGCATACATATTTACCATTCATTACACGTGCTATAGAAAACTATAAATAATAGTCGAGTGATGGTGGACGAAGTCGAGTAGTAGTTTTGAAGAGTGATTTGCAAGTTCTGGTGAATTAATCCCACAATCCGTGATGAAAGAAAATTATGAGATTTTGCTGGTCTAAAAAGTCTTTCGGATTTTCGAATCAATAAGAGGCAGATAACGCTGTCAGTTAAGTAAAATCTAGTTAATGGTTTCTCTAGGAAAAATGCAGAACACAAGCAGAACCTTTTGATCAGTATGGAAAATTCCAACTTGGGACCTAAGTTCGCTAGTTCCATAATGCCGGGGTATTGCCCAAGAGGCATAACTGGGACAAAGGTATTTCGCATTTAAACAACTTAAAATGTAATTTGACTGCACCGGGATTCGATCCCGCAACTTAGGCACAGCAGCCTACAATTAAATATGGGATAAAAATTTACATCAGCTTTGACTCTTTTTATTTTCGCTTTATCCTTGGAAAGTGGTAGTATCATGTTGTAGAAGCACTTTTAGTCTCTGAGGGCACTTGGTTTATCTGAAGGTGATGAGAAGAGTTCACTAACCAGTGTTGTGCGAGGCAAGACGGTTTGCTAATTCTCAAATGGAATCTATTGACAAAGACTTATCTACAGCACAGAATAGGGCCTCTATTGCAGTAAGGCATAATTCTCGTCCCCTCCACTGTAGCAGCGCATTAGAGGGGTGTGTTCTGTGGAATGGGGGAACAGCAGGAGAACCCACTCACTCCCTGGAGCATCTGTTTGAATGGACTTTCTTATGGATTAATACATTATGTAATAAGTATACACTATATTTTATTATTATTTTTATGTTCGACCCTGACTATTATCTGTCAGAAAACTGTACTATAATGAGGCTCATTATAACACTATTTTTCATTACGAAACAATTTCTCCCACCAATCAGAGCTCAAGAAACAGTTGTTTGACCAATTAGATAATTAGATGCGCTGAGTTCCACGGCCTTCTAATGTAAATCACACTGCCTGGCCTAATGTCATAGTAGAGTAATCGAGGTGGCCATGGTCAAATACAAGGCATTCCCTGCGTCTCATGCGCTCTATTCAGTACATAAAACTGGCGAAATCTCGACAGATATTTATGAATATTTTTGTTCGAACATAAAATAGTTATAATAATTATCGTCGATCATAAACAGTCGTATGCAACTCGTCTATAATGGTAATTAAGACACTCGTATGGAAATTATAAAACTCGCATACGCTCGTTTTATAAACATACTTGTGTCTTAATTATTGCCATTATAGGCTCGTTGCATAATGTACTATAGTATTCTTCTTTTAAATATAATAAGATTATAAGAACACGTGTGTGTGTGTCCCTATCTATTATAAGTATGTACAAGATTTTCAAGAAAGGACATGTAGCCTTCTATCTCTTTAATGCATGGCTATCTGTGTTCTTTTTTTCAAGCAGTAGACCAATCATCGGGTGTTCCTGTGATGAACGTTAGGAGCTACACCCTATATAAGACTCTTCGTTTACTAACACTCATTGTAATTTCGCTCTTGTAACGATCGGAAATCATTCTAACATTAAAAAAGGACGTCCATCCAACATCTTGAACACATGTTTTCGTTGATCTGCTTGCTTCGTTTCATCAGTGCAAGTATAATAGAAAGTCGATTATCGATATAAATGTCTTATATTTTCAAGATGGCGGTTCAGTTCTACATGCATTGCTATAGTCTTTCAACTAATGTTTGCTAGGTCTCTAATACTCCTGTCTTACTGTACTGTCAAAATACTGTGTTGATTGTAAGAAGACTGAGAAGAAAGAGGGAAAAAGTAGTGTACAGTATTATATTTGGTTCATAGGCATAAGACTTGAGCTGAATGCCAAATAAATTATATGGCTCCTCCAATGCCATGGAAAACGGCATTGGGGAAATTCTTTGGAAGAAATGTATTGCTGATCGCGGGATGAGGTACACTACCATGTTGTCTGAGGGGTTTCCCCAGATCAATGCCCATTTGAATGCTCTACAAGTGTACGGTCCTGAGCATGTCATTGAAAAATAGTAGTGCATGAACCATGTGGAAAACGGTTTGGTACTGCACTTTGCAACATTGTCAAGGTGTGGAAGGTTAAAGTTGTAACCCTGGAAGGCTGTAAAGATGATAGTTTAAAGAGAGCACCATTACAAACCTTACAAACTACTACAGGTATGCCATTAGTAATAGTATTCCTGATATAGCTGGAATGAATAAGGCAGATTATGTCACTCTTGGGCACTGCAGTCGGTGTCGTGCCAGATGCGACCGTGCCGGATGCGACCCGTGCCGCAAGCGACCACTAATTTGCCATCGTGCCCCTAGCGACGCAAGCACTGAGGTATCGGTGGAATCTGGGAATTTCTAACACACATGTCTCTGCTAAAATTCCGATTAGGTTAGGTTAGGCGCCGTAAAAATTGAAGACCTTATTTCCAAAGTGACGTATATCCAAAATTGACGGTTTTTCAGTTATTTATTTCATAAGCAAGTTTATAGGTTCTCTGAACGTATAGCGAAGGTTTTAAGTCGCAATACGTCGTATATCCCATATTAACAGAGATCTAAGAACTAAGTTTATTTGCAAAGTGATGTAACTCCAACGTTTATTTATTTCCAATGTGTCTTGACCAATCCGATGACTCTCTGGACATCACGTGATATCACGTGATAAATCAAGGCCATGGCTAACTTTGAAGGATATGAAGAGCATCAGTTTGTGTTTGTTATGTATAAACCATTTAAATGTTCATAAATGACACTCAAAGTGAATGTCAATATATGATTTATTTCCAAAACGTCTTAACTCCAACTTGAATGAGACGATTACCACAATTTCCAATGATAGAAGATTTTTAAAACACAGTGTCAGGATGTGTATAAAAGTAATGAATGAAATTACATTATATCCATAATCATATGTGATTGAATTATACGAAGAAACAAAAACGCGATTTCTGAAGTTTTGCCTTTCATGGATTTACTTCATTTTGGAAATAAGATCTTCAATTCTTCCCTCGAACAATGGGTCGCATGGGGCACTGTAAGCTACTAGCAGGGTCGCTACAGCCACGATTTTTACTGGGTCGCATCCGGCATGGTCGCACTCGGCACGTAATCCTGCAGTCGCACAGACACTAAGCCCCCAACATGGTACATGTCCAAAATCTCTAACATCGTGGTGTTCTTATAACCGACACCTTGCGGAAGGTTAGCCAGTGGATAGTCACAGTAAAATGAACTGCAACTTAACTCCTTCAGTAGCTTTAAAGATCATGCTAGCATACCAGAAGCTTGAATCAGACTAGCTGTTACAACGTTTCACCCAAGAAAAAAACACAAAATACGAATATCTTCATAGTGTTACTTGAACCAAATTCCTTAAGAAAGTCTTTGTATCTAGGATAGAACCTTTAACTTGGTGTCTTTAAGGCAGTCAGTGAGTTCAACATAGGTTGTCTAGAAACACTAGAAATTCTTCATTCTTTCTGAGGGGAAATTATATCAGCACGTGCAGCATTTGGCAGCCAAGTCAAGATTTATGGCATGTAACCTTGAGCAAAGAAAGGAGCTCAAATCATCAAAAAACAACCCTGGAAACTACAAAAGTGGAAGGCAATATCAGAAGAATAAAGAAGAAGTCATCTGAGGGATACGGAGGAGGATAGTTCTAAAGTAAGACCATGGTGCTAAAACGTAAAACGCAATTTTGTTAGTTACAAACTTTAACACATTTTGCTCTGTACAAAATGCTCCTTGCAACGGAGTTCAAACCATAATTTGTTTAAACTATATTTGCGTGCTCCAGTTTGGGTTTTAATGTCAAATGTATTTTATTATTTTTTGCCATGTTTATTTAAATGTTGCTGTATTTATTTAAAGAAATAAAAGCAAATTTTGAACAAATCGTGACAGCTAAATGAAAAATCCACAGCCTGCTTCCAGTCTCCGACCGGGTCAGGAATGGAATGAATGAAGCCCCCATCTAGCGGCGAGGATGTGAAGTGTGCCGGCTGCCGAAGCCTGTCGCACTCCCCTGGGGCAATGATTAAATGAATGACAGATGAAATGAAATGATAGTGGAGAGTGTTGCTGGAAGGAAATTGTGACAGGGAAAACCGGAGTACCCGGAGAAAAACCTGTCTGCCTCCGTTCTGTCCAGCACAGATCTCACATGGAGTGACCGGGATTTGAACCACGGACCCAGCGGTGAGAGGCCGGCGTGCTGCCGCCTAAGCCACGGAGGCTCTGACAGCTAAATATGCAACATATTTAAAAACTCAGGGCAATAATTGTTAATGTACCACTATGGTACATGCTTACCAAATTTCTGTTTTGCAGACTGGAAATTGCAACGCACAGAGCATTCTTCAAGATACTTATTATTAAGTATTATAACAAGAATATTAAGAAACCCAGTGATAATAAATGTATTGACGTTAATGCATCATGTATTAATCTGCATTTACACATGTGATGATAATTTGTTAATGATATCTTGAAAATTGTAGAAGTTTCAAATGTCAGCCAAACCTCCCCTTAAGTGAAGCAAAGGAAGGAATCTTGTAGTTTTACATGACCATTAATCATGTGATCATCAGTTACGGGACCTCCTTTCACGTGGAATCCGAACCACAGGACATGGCATTCCAGTTCGAAAATCTCACATGCATTGACCGGGAATCGAGGCAAATAGCTGGACCGCTGTGCCACCACTCCTCCACGTAAGTGGTGAGAGTTATATTTATATTTAAAAATGTAAAGATTGCGGCTGTGCATAATATTCAATCCCATATAGTCACCACTTTAGTAACATCACGTTGGTATAATACTACCTGATAGCCAACTACTGTGAACATCGATTCATTGGATCATATATTAGACTATGGATTATAGTGTTTAAATGATTTACATGGCCGCCATATTGAAGTTGTATATAATTTTAGCCGTATTCCCTTTCCCCAGGAAGATTCTTTTGTCCAATAATTGGTAGTGATCCGAAGATTAGTTACATCGTAATTTCATTTAAGTATTGAGCACTCAGGTGTCCACCATTCTGTTTTCGTTAGGACGGAGATAATCTAAATATGAATCTAGGGTGCCCTTTACAAAATCTCATTCAATTCAGTTTCGTCCATTAGGGAATGATAGCAGGAGGGGGGAACAAACACAGAATAGGCTACATTTAAACATAGATATATACACACACATCCGGTATATACACTCAGACCGGCACACAGACATTTGGCCCATTTAAATCCTATAAGTGTACTTTCATTTTGTACAAAAATCAATAGTAGGCTAAAAATTAGAAGGGGGGGGGGGGGAGGGTTCGTGTAAGGGAATAGACAAAACTTAAGTAAAGTATTGTGGCTAAATAGGAAATTTCTTTTTACATTACATTACTTTTTACAGCGTGATGTTGGCATATGACGCAATAACTTGACCTCCCTTACTGTACGGAATGTTACTTATCAATAAGAACAGAACAATAAAATAAAACCATGACTTTCAAAGAAAGTAGAATATGTGTTCTTAATAAAACATCTGGTTATATTTTTCATAGGTTATGAACTGCGTGGTTAATTCGTTAAAACTAAAAAAATAAATAAAGGAAAGTCCAACTTAGATTAACATTGTGAAGTAACTGGTGACTTAAAGGGATTTACCCATCGGCAAATCTCGAAACCACGAACATGCAAAACATGACAAGGATGCATGAATGAACCTGTTCTGATTCTCCTCCATACAGAGTGCTGAAGGCGAACATCCTGTATAATTATAATTAAACAAAGAAAAGAATTTTGTCTTACGGTAGAGTACCGGAGCACTTACACTAGATATGAAGCCGCTATAATGCCTGAGTATAAAGTCACTCCGACAGGGTTTTAATCGCGAGTGTGGCTGTGAGGAGCGCGGTGTCTGAGACACCAGCATTATCTGGCACTATCTAACCTTATCTGCCTCTCTATTACAGACGCCCCATTACTCTACATTTCCTCCTTCCGTATGGTTATCACCCGCGATTCTCTTTTGTCGTCTTCCTTTATCGCCATCTCAATTTCCTGGCCAACGAAGTCAAATGAGGTTCTTCGAGTTACGCACTGTTCTGTCTGTTCCCTGCCCCCGGCCCCAGGCCCCTCATCCCTTTTCCTTCCTGCCCGACTCCTCTGGGGAGGGGAACGAAGGCAAGCGAAGCGTTGTTACACCGATACAAAAACAATGTAGTCCCTCGGCTCACCAATCAGAAATCCTAACACACTTCGGTTCCCTTCATTCAATTAGGTGTGACCCGGCGAGCAGTACAACCAGGAGCTGGAATATTAAATGGAACGACATCGTATTGTTAAACCTGGCTACTAAGGACGCTAAAGTAGAATTAACGTAGTAGTTGATAGAATATATAAAGGTGGAGTAGAAGCCTTTGGGAAGTGCTTACGATCAAAGCTCTTCTACTCACCCTCAAGGCTCGACAATGGCTCACAGTTCCACGAAACGATCACACACATGCCGTAACGTGACTGCCTCAGACATTTGGTTAGGATTTCCAGTACTGGTATTCTCAAGCATTTCATGACAGAAGGAATGCCTTGCATAAATCATAGGAAATTATGAAGAATCAATGAATGTCCGTCGTTAGAGTGAACACAATCTGTAATAAAATACATGTCAATACGATAATAATTCCCATGATATGATATCTTTACAACTCTCACAGCATCAGAAATGTAAAAGTTTTGTTTATACTCATCATAAAATGGAAACTATCTTATCCTTTAGGTTCTTTTTCGTGCCATATTACGAGTACAGTATATAAATAACAATGCTGGTTTTGATTTCTGTATGTAGGTCTACCTGCTTGTCCAAGCATCAAAGTGAAACCGTAAAATAATTTGAAACAATCAAACGTGTTTAATTCGAATATTGTCTAATGTAAAAGACCTGATTACATACAGTGCTTCCCTTAAAAAAAATATAGGGCTGGTAAATTGTATTTACAACGATATATGTTTCAGTAGAAGAACACCAATTGAGGGATATGATTAGGGAATCGCCTGAATTATCGAAATATACACGAGGAGTCTAATAAATGGAAACAATTATAATTGCTTACGAAGTGATAACACGATTCTAGCATCTGGCTTGGACCACTATGGAACAAATACTGTACACGATTCAGGTTTGAGTCTCGTGTAAGGTTTCATTTCCACACTCTTATACCCTTCAAGAATGAGAGCAGTAAGAAAAAAATCCCTATTTTTAAGTTACAATGCCTTGCATGAAGCATGGTGTTCCCTTTCTTTCGAATTGACTCACCATTAAACACCTCTGGCTCTCGTGAATGCGCATGCACATTTGACGTCATACAGTAAGTCAGGAAATGTCACCAATAAAATGGATAGTTCGTTCGGAATATAGCCTGAATGTATTTCTAGACATCGTGAGGTGAGAACCAGAGGGTTCTATCTGACTTTAAGTTAATTTTTCAGGAGAGGTGTTTGAAGTTTGGAATTGCATAAAGTATGTAGTATTGAAGCTAGCTCTTTTCGAAGTATTTCAAAATGATGATACAAGGTTCTACTTTAATGTATTAACACAAAATTTAACAATTACATAGAGAACATAGGTATTTTAATGACTTATTCCAAAGTTTGCATGCAGATAGAACTTTTTGGCTCGAAAATTAGCGTAAGACGTTGGAGTGATAAGGTTCTTCATTTCAAAGTTGCTTTGTAGAACTCGACATCAACAGAGGGCATTCATTTCATCATGGAATGGATATCTGTAGTCTTCTCCTTGGAAATTTTCCTCCGTGATATAGAAAGTCTTGCTTCTGGAAGTCGGATTGGTAGTGTGTTCTGTTGCTGAGTGTTATCAGTCCTGTTGGTTCTACTCTTCTATATCTTGACTTTATCCCACTCCTGAGCACCGTGACTTGTCTTCAAGTACACACTGAACAGGTCTGCACAAAATTTCTGCTGCGATACTTGCAGACACGGTAATTTACTATACTGAAACAGTTTCGTTTGAATCCGGTAGTCACGGAAATCGGATGCTCTCATCTAAAATACATGGTATGGTGACCTCCTGTTGCAAGAGAGAAGAGTTCTTATTAGTAAAACTGGAGACCATACCTCTGATAACCACAAAGACTTCTCTATGTTTGAATGGACGTCGTCAACTTCTTGAATGCAAGAATGCCCCGGTGTTGAATATTTCATGGGGATTTCCCTTATGTGGATATTTTCTTGAAGAAATCTAGCCAAAGGAAAATAAATCAGTGAGTTCATATTATGAGGAACACAGCTATCACTCCAAAGAATATATTCCCTAACTTCCGGTTGAAACATTTCTTAATACTTTAATTACAGCACATGCAATGCCATTTCCAGATCTGCCGCACAGTGCTTTATGCCAAATAGTACAATAGCCATGTTTATTCCTCGATAAATGAGCAGTAAGATTGCAAGCAATCAGCTTTCTTTTATAAAAGAAGCAACTAACATTTGAATGAGGTAAAGCTATCATATTTTGTAGATCAAAGCATATCACCATAGCATCACTTCGTCTGTCTTGTTCTCTTTCCTGTCGCATGAATGATTTCTCTTCTAAATGGTTATCAAACTTCGTTGACAAACCCTCAGTGACTATTTTCCCTTTTCACCATGATAAACTGCTCACAAAGGTCACACCGATCGGATTTTGGTGCTAAAAAGTCCAGATTATATTCAGTGTTAAATATTGACAAGTACTTTGACAGTGTTACCACTTTATAGCAATTCTGTATGCAAACTTCATTATACATCTCATACATTCTAGTTACATTTAAATCAGGACTTAAGTATTCCTTTTGTGTCACAGCCCTGCAGTAATGTGACTCTGCCCTTGGAAATGATTCAATGTGCTTTCTAACAAAATCTTTACAATTTTTGGAAATCCCCTCTTGTTTTCTTTCCTCACTCATTGGATTTTTTAAGTCCCGGATGTTTTATCTTTGTTAAAATGCACATTGTATATTACTTTTTCACTGACCAACAAGGTCTCTTGCATACTCTTACCTGCGTGCCATTCACTTGTAAAACGTAAAACACTTAAAGTCTTCATATTTTGCTTCCTTCGCAGCCACCACTTTGTCGCAGTCTCTTTTGAATATACTTTTTCCATTGTTGAGGGTTATGCTTTCTCTTCCTGGACTTCTTACGAGTTATAGCCAAACAGATGAGATGAGATAGAAGTGATCAACTCCAAACAGCTGATCCAGTGTGTACTGTCTACCAACATTCTGCAGATAGAACCATCTGGTTCTCAGCCTTGCAAACTTTTGCAGACAGAACCAAATGTACCTGCTTATTGACTGGAAATGGTAAATGATACGGATGTTGCCGTCATGGATAACGATAGTACATATCTCCCAGTACCATTTACAACGAAAAAATCAAAATCCTTAAAAAGTGTAGATAGAACCCTCTGGTTCTCACCTCACGACATCACAAGTGCGTTTTACAATGTTTGGTAGTGCAGTATCCTGGAAATTCTACGACTCTTAGGCTGTCATAGGAATCTCTTTGCAGACGTTCTGGATTACATGAGAGAACAACTGAACTTCTTATTAAAGCCCTGAACGTGCCATATCCCTCGCTGATGATTAGGAGAAGATGACCTCGCTCATTGGCCCTTCTTGAGAACAACAATCCAGCTCATCACAGGGCTCCATAATAGAACTAAAACAGAGAAATGTGATTTTCAATGTCTTGGAGTTATGTCCTTCAAGGCTTCAAACTATATGCGTGTGCTGACGATTGCCTAGTCCTGGTGTATGGGACCAGCCACCGGAGATTATACTAAACTGAAGAGCTACTTAAGGTCACAGTTAATAAGTACACTCTCCCCCGAAGAAAACAGCATCAACGGTGCTCAGAGAATGAATGGCATAAACTGCAAATCCACGATCGGAATGGGGAAGGAACAGACATGATCCTAGACTTCAAACAAGTACCACAAAATTGCAATTCCAGAGTATTTCGGAGTTGTTAAATATGCGAGGACGGGGAGGGAAGTGAGGTCTATGACTGGTGTATCTGAACCCATATATGCACATAGTTGCGTTTTCGCAACAAATAATACTAATCTGTTACTCGGTCTCTACAGAGTCACCATTGTTGGTATACAATATAAGCAGTTTGTTTATTAACAGACGAACAGTGCTGCTATATGTGACAATGGAGTTTAGCTTGATCACCAAGAATACTGGGCCATAGTTGAGTGAAATATAAGTGAGGTAAAATGCATTCTGAAAATGGCAATGGATCCCAAGAGAAATAGATAAATACTTAGGCGTGTGATACTTTAGTAGAAAGGTATATTATAATCATACAGCACATACGTATGTTGTAGGGAAAGATGCTTTCAAGTCATATACATTTTCAAGAGCTACTAATATATTTGAATGAAATGAACATTCGTTTTAACTACTCTTATCGTATTTGTGTAATGTCACTTTCAGCTAACGATAGAGGCAGGGCCATTCCGAACTTAAGCATTTTGCAGCACACACGACAACAGTGAGGATAGTTAAATGCCTCGGGTAACTAACTGCGTGAGAAAGGCCGAAATGTAGGGGAGGCTAATTTATCCTTCTCTTCATGAACGACCATTTGGTGGCAGATAACTGTCTATTAAAACCCTAAATCTGTAGGGGATTCATAAATTTATCCGTCAACGGCAGGTACGGCTGCTTGTTTGGATTAAACGTTCAAGTTAATATAAACAATGTTAGCAATTAAAACTGAAAGTATTACACATGTATATCAGCCTTTGGTGTGTCATCCGAAGTGAAAAAGGAGTGAGTAGACCTTAGAAATACTGCCTGATAATGGATTTCGATAATATTCTGGTGTCGAACAAATATGGATTCCTTCACCAGCTTGAAGTGGAATCTTAATAAAGCAAAGTACACGATAATAGAGAGTGAGTGAATATTTCAATAGGCTTGAAATATTCATCAAGGCTGATATAACAAGAAGCGAAATGTCGGCAGCTGTTTGCTCTTACCCCGCGCAAACGCTATTTATCTTTCAGTATTAAGTTATGTAGTTATGGTATGAAGGGAAGTGAACCATGTTTCTGAAACAATCTCATTCGCTAAAGAGTAAGTAGGACAGGAGTATCTTTCGTGTACAGAAGAATTCTAGCCATAACAGTGGTAATCAGGATCAGCAACAAGAACAGCAAGAACACAAACAGTAGCAATGGCAACAATGATACACATTGCGCAATATGGAAGTCAGAAACACAAAGATGCAGGATTTTATCATTTTAAATGATCTTGTCGACTTTGTCGTTACGCTGGGGTCTGGCGTTACGTTACGGTGACGGGACGAAATGTACCCAGATGCACTGAGGTGTGTGATGTCATAGTACCGCTTGGTGCATGTGTTCCCCGACAATCTCTACTTCGTTTATATAAGACAAAAATCCCCGATTCTTGGATGTCACGGGTAATCTCGAGAACCACTGGATGGACTTTGATGTGGTTTTCACCATTCTGTAAGGGATATCTCGAGGAAAGATTCTGTTGAAAATAATTTATTTATGATCAAAGGAAGCCAAGCAGTAACGATTTCAGTGAAAATGTCGAAAACAAACTTGGCGTCCGTACGCTTCTTAAGCTTACGCTGGGCAAACCGTTAAAAATATCAATACACAATGAGCATAAGAATTGGTCAGCATGAAAAGTTCTACAAAAAAGTCCGCGAGAGCATACTGTATCTCTATCTTCAATACTTCGCCCACTATAAGTGTTTTTAGACTGGATGGAAGGGACACGTCATCGAGCCATCTCCCTCCGCTCACTTGACCTTGCTTTGCCCTTGGTTTGCACTTGCCGTTCGCGAGTAATTTGAAACGAGGTAAAGTATTATAAAGCAAGATAAGTATAATGCAGATAATTTTCTAACATGTCAAGAGTCTTTGGCTTCGAGCGAAGCGAGAAGCCTCCAGCCTTTCTAGCATTTTTCAGCATTTGTAGCATTTAAAATGATACAAAGTCTAGTCTTTCAGACTGACTGTCACTTTTTTATGAAAGTGCTCTCCAGGTAACTTTAGAGGAATATATAAGACTAGCAGTAGTGCCCGGCTTCGCCCGGTGGATTTATTTGTTTTATGGATGATAATGAATACTACTAAAGAACTGGCACGTGATACTTAAACTACCAGAAAAAAATATAACTTTTTGTGGTGGTGGTGGTAGTAGTGAGGGTGATAAGCAGTACAGTATAATGGACGTAACATTTAGATCATTTTCCCCTAATGATACTAATGATAATAATGAATAGGGCAACGGCTATTTACTAACTACAGCACTGACACATGTAATTTACACAAAGAAATGATTAGAAAGAGGAGTAAGTGAAATAAAAGACACTGACTAGGGCTCAGATCGGTGAAACGATGTAGATTTGTACCAAAGGGCCTAAATGCAGGGAATGGCGTGGTCTGTCCGAAATGTCGTCTTTTGTCGCATAGCGCCGTAGGAAAATAATCAGAACACTTTGGAAAATATCGGCTGTACCGAGCTCCTGAGTTAGCACTAGTATCATTTATGGCCACATAGCGCTCAACGATAAGATTCGGAATAAATTACGGTAAATTTGGAAGCACCAACGCTTATTGCAGCTGATAACCTCAATATATTGCACCAACACCATTTCACTTATACAGATGCATAATATGTTCATGATGATAACTGTTTTAAGGGGCAAAAGAAATCATTTTGCACTATTTACTCCCCGTGACTGCAATTTATAAACAGCGCAAGATTTAACTATTTTCGCAATTCTGCACCAGAACACTGGTAGGGGCGACGTAATGCAGTCCGAATTGCCAGTCAACAATAGACTTATTAAAATACTCTTACAGTTACAGTACTGCGGACATGAATGATTCTAGGGCCTTAACATATGGTTTTCAAGTTCAGTTTGTTTGTTATTCGAAATGTAGGGAATGGAGAGCGTTGCCCAAAATATCAAGTGGACAGTTTACCAGCAGGGTTTCAAAGTGTATGTATAATTTTGTGCAATTAGGAGGAACGGTGTAGATTTGTGCTAAAGGGCCTAAATGCAGGAAATGGAGTGGTCTGTCCGAAATTTAAAGTGAACAGTGTCACCCGCAGGGTTCCAAAGGGTAAGTGTACAAAATGTGATTCAGATTGGTGAAAAGGTGTAGATTTGTGCCGATGGACCTAAATGCAGGGAAAGGAGTGGTCTGTACGAAATTTCAAGCAGACAGTGTTACTCGTCGGGTTCCAAAGTGTAAGTATGTGAAATTTGGCTCAGATCGGTGAAACGATGTAGATTTGTACCAAAGGGCCTAAATGCAGGGAATGGCGTGGTCTGTCCGAAATGTCTTGCTGACAGTGTTACTCGCAGGGTTCCAAAGGGTAAGTATACAAATATTGGTCCAGATCGGTGAAATGGTGTAGATTTGTGCCAAAGGGCCTAAATGCAGGGAATGGAGTGGTCTGTCCGAAATTTCATGCAGACAGTGTTCCTCGTAGGGTTCTAAAGGGTAAGTATACAAATTTTGGTTCAGATTGGTGAAACGGTGTAGATTTGTGCCGAAGGGCCTAAATACAGTGAATGGAGTGGTCTGTCCGGAATTTCATGTAAACAGTGTTACTCGCAGGGTTCCAAAGGGTAAGTATATACATTTGGGTTCAGATCGGTGAAACGGTGTAGATTTGTGTCAAAGGGCCTAAATGCAGGGAATTGAGTGGACTGACCGAAATTTAAAGTGGACATTGTTCCCCGCAGTGTTCCAAAGGGTGTGTATACAAATTTTGGTTCAGATCGGTGAAACGGTGTAGATTTGTGCCAAAGGAAAAAAGCTCGAAGCTTGTGGTTTGCCGTGACTGGTAATCTCGTTATTATAAGCCACGGGACCTCCTTTTTACGTGGAATCCGAACCATAGGACGTGGCATTTCACTTTTGAAAATCTCACATGCATTGACCGGGAATCGAACCCGGTTCGCCTTGGTGAGAGGCACACAGCTTGATCGCTGCGCCACCACGCCCCTGTGCCAAAGGGCCTAAATTCAGGGAATGGACTGGTCTGTCCGAAATTTCATGTAGAATGTGTTACTCGCAGGGTTCCAAAGGGTAAGTATACAAATTTTGGTTCAGATCGGTGAAACGGTGTAGATTTGTGCCAAAGGACCTAATTGCAGGGAATGAACCGGTCTGTCATAAATTTCATGCAGACATGCAAAGGCCATGTATACAAATTTTGGTTCTGATCGGTGAAGCAGTGCAGATTTGTGCCAAAGGGCCTAAATGCAGGGAATGGAGTGGTCTGTCCGAAATTTAACATAGCCTAAACTATTCCTCTTGAATCTGGCTATCATATAAAAAAGAATTTTTCGAATCCGACTGGTAGTTCCAGAGATTAGCGCGTTTAAACACAAAAACACACAAACAAACACACAAACTCTTTAGGTTTATTATATTAGTATAGATTTCTTTTCTCTTTCTCTTCAATTCCCTGAAAAAATTGCAGCCGACCAAGTTTTAGTGAACACACGTGTCATTGGGACCAATAATAAGGTGTCGATGGTACAACTACCTGCATTCCCGGCCTCCAGTACGAACCGTTCGGCCTTCATCTCTAAAGGAAATCCTCGAATGGAAAAAGGTACAAGCGTACTCATATTTTAAGCCTATTCTCATTTTATGAAAAAAAAAATAGGCTTACGAGATCATCTTTTGTCCGTGTGTGTGTTTGTGTGTGTGGGTGGTTCCCCCCCCCTAATAACTTCAAAACGGCTAGAGAGATTTCAATGAAACTCGGTAAGGTCATAGTACTATTATGGCTGACCCCGGTGGTGCCCTTCAAATTTTCTTACGTCTCACCAATCCAACATGGCGGCTGGGCGAATTATTTCACCGGCAATCCATATCTCCGAAACAATTACTGATATCACCCCGAAATTTTGTATGGTGATAAACGACACTACTAGAAGTTCGCCTATGGGACGTTCAAAAACCCGTTACCTACATAACGGACATGGCGATCAAGTGAAGTTGAAACTTTTAAAATAGAATTCTCTCACGATTTAACCATCCAAACGCAATGAAACTTGGTACAGCAAATGTTTAAACACATTGTAATGCATCGGCATCTAATTTAGTTCGATTGTCTACATAACCTCAAGATGGCGGCTGTGCGAATTATTTCATCGGCATTGTATATCTCTGAAACAATTACTGATGTCACCCTGAAATTTTGTACGGTGATAAACGGGACTACAAGAAGTTCAGCTATGAGACTTTCAAAAACCTGTAGAATACAAAACGAAAATGGGGGCCAAGCGAAGGAAAGACATTTTAATAGACTTTTTTTTCGCGATTTAACCGTCTGAGCTCAGTGAAATATGGTACAGTAAATTTTTATAGTCTACACATTGTAATGCAATGCCATTTAAGTTAGATTAATTGTTCACATATCTTCAGGATGGCGGATGTCCGCCTTTATAAAATTAAGATTATATTTCTCGTGTATTATTCATGCGATTGATGTGAACGTTTAAATAATGAACCTACGCAAAAATCGTCATCTAATAGCACATAACTCTATGTACTACATACATAATTCCAAAATGACGACCAACCGAAATATTAAGATGGTTCTCAATATCTATTAATCTATGATAGCAATCAAACTGAAATTTTGTATGTTGATAGAGGGTATGAACATAAGTTCACCTCTATGACTTTCAATATCCTGGTGAGCACAAATTCAACATGGCGGCGACACGAAATATAAATATTTAAATGAACGATTCTCGCAATTTAACCATCCGAGCGCAGTAAAACTTGGTATAGTAAATCCTTATACACATTTCAATCCACTGGCATCTAGTTTATTTCAGTTGTTTTCATAACTACAAGATGGCTGCTCTGCGAAAATTTATATTTCGATTTTCATGTCTTGTGTCCTAATCATGCGATTGATGTTTGAATGCTACACCTACACAATAATCTTCATATAATAGTACATAACTCTAAGAACTACATATACGAGAATCCAACATGGCGACCATCCGAAATATTTAGACGGTTCTCAATATCTACGAATGTATTAGAGCAAGCAAACTGAAATTGTGTATGTTGATAGAGGCAATTAATATAAGTAGGATGTATGAAAATAGGCTGTAAAGTTCTTCACGAAACTACTTGTTATAAATGTCAGGGTTGACCGATTGTCACCTGGAAAGAAAAAAAAAACATTATGGAAGGAACCTGGACTCCTGAGGTAATTAGATGTAGATGTGTAATATTAAAACGCATGAAGTAATATACATATTTAGAACGACAAATATACGATTAATTATTCAACCTGAAAATGCACATTTGTAATGTAAGTTTTAGTGCGCTAGGATAACTACATAGATTGTAGAAATGGTAAATCAATCTATTAAATTCACGCGGCTACAATGTTGGTTTCTTGCTTGTCATGATTTACAATGTCATACAAGTGAACATGTTCCAGGCATCTCTATCATGGTATTAAGCCTCGGGCTTATAGCTGAAATACCAGTAGATTCTATGAACAGGGAATTTAATTTTAATAGTTCGCGCTGTTGACATGTTGGTTTCTTATTTGTCAAGATGAAAATTGTATAATCGAATTTGTTTTACAGTCTTGTTTGGTTACAATATCGGTATTTTTCTTGTTCCGGTCTCGAGTCAAATCTTTGAACTTGTGGTTTTGTACATATCACGGTTTCAAAAATCACACCCATAAACTTGCATTCTATCATTCTTTTATGGTACAATATTTGAGTATTTTAGCTGTGGTATGTACAGTAATGAAATTTTAGAAATTATCACGGACGCCATATTGTTGTCTTGTTACAGTTTTGCCAGACATATCAGTGGACCTGGTTTATAGTTCTCTGTCATATTGCAAAATTTCAAGCTGATATTTGTAATAATTTCCAAGAAAGGCCTATTGAATACTGGTGAAACAATTTGTTTTGCTGCCATGTTTGATTGGTGATGAATACAGATATACAAATGGCTGGGTGCGGTGTTCAGAGATGGAACTAACTTACTAACAAATCTAATTATCATCGCTGAAGTTTATAAAAAGTTATTTCGTTGGACGTTCATACACATACAAACACACATGAAGAAATACCCCAATGATCCTATATTTATCACGATGAAAATAAGCTGCAAATGGAAGGTTGGGAGAGTTTAGGGGGAGAGGGAGAGGCAAGTTGTTCCAATACGGGTCGGTTAACATAACAAGTAGTTCCGTGAAAATTTTATATAGTCTATATTAGTTATTCTACAGGTTCTTTACATCACAAATGTTCCCAGTAAATTAATAATTGCTGTGGTGGATTAAATAGATCCTGACCACTGACCAACACTGTAGTAAAATATAGGGTGTCAATTTCCAACTCGACATTTCATATCAATACAAATATCGTTTACACACAAATTAAAATATTAACCCATGAACGCCCGAATTAATACTTTTTTGAAAATTTTGCTTTTTTTTAAATTAATAAGTCATACCATAGGGAGTCATTAAGCTGCTCAAACCATATTTTGCGAAGGTGGCACCTTAAGTTCCCGAAATACAGGGCGTTACATAGCCTATATGTAACGCTAGGCGCTTGTGTTGTCAAAACCCTAACTGCATATTCTGAATGGTGATTTATAAACACAATAATGTACCAATTTCATATTTGTTGCTAAATACTTATATTGATAATATTATACTTTAAAAAGCACTGAGCAAGTATTTTGACACCTTTGAATCTTCAATCATATAGTCAAGTGACTAGTTACTTGGTGTGGAGCGGCAAGAAGCATGATATGCACAGTCCCACACCACATTTACAGCATGCAGTGCGGACACTGGTTACACACACCGCCTCCGCTTTTGTCCTGCGACGTTGATGACCAGATGATCGCGTCCATCATATCTCATGTCTTCAATGTCGCGGCCCAATCCTGCACAGCCGCCTGGCTTCACTTGGTTCAACACCGTACGATTTCACGTAGAATTGTCCCACTTCCCTCTTGAACTCCAGTTGAGTTGTCCTTGACGGTGATATAGTAATGAGGTACCATGCGCTTTGGAGACTCTCGTCAAGAAGCCAAGAAAATATGGCCCACCGCCACTTTTTGTTTCTTATTGACACATGATATCAGTTCACATTTTCATCCATATGGTTCGTTCCTCCCATGAAGTTGTTATAGGCGCCGATCTGGAGAGCACGTGGGATTGTAACTATTTTTCTTTTCAGCCGAGAGAACCTTCTGACCTGGTCGAGGGGGGAAAAACAAGGAGAGTCGAGGAGGCAACAGTTACTGCGCTGTTTTCATGCCAGCGAGCTATAATCATGTCGTCATTACTCCTTTTCCACTTTCTCCAATATTTCTGCCAAGGTCAGACTTCTAAATAATAATTATGTTATTGGATTTACGTCCCTTTTAACTGCTCTGGGTTTTAGAGATGACGAGTTGCCGGAAATTTGACCCGTGGGGGATCTTTAACGTGCCATTAAATCTACTGACACGACTCCCTCGCATTTGCGCACCCTCAAATGCCAGCTGACTGCACCAGGATTCGAGAACGTTGTCGCTGAGCCACGCAGCCAGTCTAGACCTCTGAAATATCGAAATTATTCTCGCATCGTATTTTCTGGAACACTGCCTGCAGCCAGATATCTCGGCAAAGGTATGGTCTTGAATACGGTACTGGCATAAAAGATATGCTACGGTGACATAAAACATAATTATATGAAGGCATACACTGTTAAAAAAGCTGTATATGGAAAAACGTTTTGTGTATAAATGCATGAAATGTATTCTAACTCATTTCATATGAATGTGCTACTGAAAATATCTTGCCTTTCCACTGACCCTGTATCCGCCTAGCGTTACCATATGGTAACGCTGGGAAAATTAGTCCCGGGCATGAGCAGGTGTAAAGAAACACGTAAGATATGTTACTGAATTATAAATTAGATATGTTTACTACCATAATTCTGAGGTCAAAGTAAACAAACTCCATTTTACGCAATAATTTAGCATGCCGTACCTTTAGCGGCATGCCACCATGACGTAAGAAACAAACCACGAAATTAACCCAATTGTTGGGACATGACCCAAGACATTCCCTAGAGAGTAGTGTGCGGGAAATGAATCAATAGACCTTCTTTGATCATATAAGCGCGAAGTTCGAATAAATTAACTGGCAAAGGTCCTGTAGAGCAATAAATGCAAAGATCGGTACTGCGTTACCATATGGTAACGCTAGGCGTTTATGGGTTAAGACAACAAAATGTTGTTATTAGGGGGGGGGGGGGGTTCAAGTCAATGCTGCCAATTTTGTAAACAAATACACATGCCATTTCTATTTCATGATTTCAACATTTAAGGAAAGCTTCGCGATCACTGGAGACTTGTGTCTGAGGACTCATAATTAGGCACTATCCACAATACCTATATAATAAAATACCAAATTCTTGCAGCTTTCAATATATTGTATAGTTTATCATTCCGGTGCGTTTTATCAAATTTGTAATTAACCAGTGAAATAGAATATGAGTACTACATGCTCTCTCTTGGGAAATTAAGGCGCGTATCATCTGTAATTCTTGATAAGTGAACTTGAAATTTTGAGCAGATGAAATAGATGTTCTTCCATATAAAAATCACAATTACGCACACTAATATGTAACTCCTATTATAGGTTAATCAAAAGGAAGATTGTAGTTTAATGCGACCGTTAATCTCCAGATGATAAGCAACGGGACCTGGTTATTACGTGGAGTCCAAACCACAGGCCATGGCATTTCTGTTTGAAAATCTCAAATACTTTCACCGAGAATCGAGCCCGGTCCACATTGTTTAGAGCCATACATCTTGAACGCTGTGCCACCACTTTCTCAAATATACCTCAATCATTATCACTGACCTAGAGATCGCAGCCTTTGGTGTCATATGCACGGCATCTATAATTTATGAAGTTTAAGCTAAAGATTTCTGATCATTATTTTTGTTATAGGAATGATGGAGTGCAACATTATCATATAGCAGATTTTGAAAATGCAACGACGATATATTATATGCACGGTCAGTCACCTAGGATGTCAATGCCATCTTGAAAAATGAAAATCCTCACCCTGCTTCCAGTCGACCGACCGGGTCAGGGATTGAAATGAATGAAGCCCCCTTCTAGTGGCGAGGATATGAACTGTAACGGCTGCCAAAGCCTGTCGCACTCCCCTGGGGCAATGATTAACTGAATGACAGAGGAAATGATAGTGGAGAGTGTTGATGGAATGAAACTGTGCCAGGGAAAACCGGAGTACCCTGAGAAAAACCTGTCGGCCTCCGCTTTGTCCAGCACAAATCTCACATGGAGTGACCGAGATTTCAACCACGGACCCAGCGGTGAGAGGCTGGCGTGCTGCCGCCTAAGCCACGGAGGCTCCTCTATGCCATCTTAACCGTCAACATTCTAAATGTCCAAAATCGCGAGTTATATGCTGTCAAACTTACTTTTCCATCACACGCAAAGTTCCATTGCCAATTGGCTATTTTCTTATCATTTCAAAACACATCAACTATAATGACAATTGTCAACTCCTCTGACTTCCAAATTTTCTCTAATTCTTAGAACATTATCGTGTTCCAATAGACAGCTACTACTCTGTAAGATATCCTTGGTTTCGCTCGTACATAGAGACGTTTAACGCTACATTCCCGTTTCCAAACTTATAGATTGTCTAGTTATGATGACAAAATATATATAAGTAATGTTTCACTGCCCCTGGTCATAAAACTAGGAACCTTAGCACGTTGGTTGAATGTGATAATTATAGTGACGCTACATTCGGAATTGACATTTCCTAAAGAGTCACTTCTTGTGACACAGAGTGTACCATGCGCATCCATCTGAAGAATATTCATAGTCATTCCCCATCATGTACTGTCGCATGACGCACATACACATACATTACACTCGTCTCTAAATTGCGAATTTACATAACATATTTTGAATTGTCCAAAATACAGTAATGCATACTGTAAGTGAACGGAAGATTTGTTAAGCTAACGACTTGTAAATCAAACGAAATCAATGATCTCTGAAAATTAATTCCGCTTAGCTAATGAGCGCAGGACATCGAGCAGGAATGTGCAATCAGTGCAATTAAACGATGCCATTGATTATCCATCCTCCCAATCAATACTAATAATTATTTTGGTTATTGCCTTCCAGTGTTGGTATTAGCACATGTACTGATTGAGCTGAAGAAGGGCTGATAAGACAATACACGAAAATTAGAAAAGTCCTTGATAAATGGTGTGCATCCCGAGTCCTATCGAATTCTTCTTGCAGGTCACAATAAATAGTCGTATTCCGATGATCTTAACGATATATTTACAATGCAATGTGATCATTGCAGTCGCATGCCACCACGAAGCCCAAAATGAACTGGAAATGTTTTGAGGCTCATGATACAGCAGCAATAATTGCACACAGACAAGGAGAGTGGGGAGACAGTCAAGAGCATCAGATGTCAGGGATAACCATGTACGTTAAATCGAACTCCTGCACAACTGCAATGGGAAGCTGCGCAAGACCGAAGATCAGAAGTTCGAATATCGGAGACAGCATATGTCCTGAGTGTGGTTTTTCCCCAGGTTTTCCAAACTTACCACTATAAAATACCGGTATATTACCTTGTATCAAGTCCCAGGGCATCTACCCCATTCTCCACCGTAATTGTCACTGTTGCACATACTTATATCGTCAACGCAGAAGCACGAGTAAACAAATTGAGCACACACCCATGTACACGGGGAAGATGACCAAGATATTACAAGACACTACATTGAATTGACAAACACAAACAAATGATTTCTTGACCTTTTCGTAACCTTAGAGTATATGTACAGAGGTGAAATTGATATTAAACAATCCAAATGAAATTATCATGTGGGTTATTTAACTACTACTGCTATACTACTAGTACAACTATAATAAGATTAATAACAATAATAATACTTATAATGTCGCCTCCGTAGCGTAGCGGTCAGCATGGTTAGCTGCCGCCCCGGAGGTCCTGGGTTCGATTCCCGGCTCTGCCACGAAATTTGAAAAGTGGTATGAGGACTGGAACGGGGTCTACTCAGCCTCAGGTGGTCCAAATGAGTAGAGGGGGTTCAATTCCCACCTCAGCCATCCTCAAAGTGGTTTTCCGTGGTTTCCCACTTCGTCTTCGGGTAAATGCCGGGATGGTACCTACTGTAAGGCCTCGGCCGCCTCCTTCCCTCTTCCTAGCCTATCCATCCCAATCTTCCCCTCCCTTCCCATCCCTCATGAGGCCCCTGTTCGCTTTGCAGGTGAGGCCGCCTGGGCGAAGTGCTGATCACACCTCCCCAGTTGTCTCCATCCCGACCAGATGTTCCAAGCTCCAGGACACTGCCCATAGAGGCGGTAGTGGTGAGTTCCCTCGCTAAGTCCGGGGGCAACCACCAACCTAGAGGGTAAATTGACTAAATAAATAATACTTTTAACCATAATTATAACAACAAATGCAACCTTAGTCTTATCGATACTTGAAACATAAACTGAACATTCAGTTCAATAAGTTACTTATTTAATGTATAAACTTCAATATTTGTTGCAATCGTCGTATTCTAAGGCAAACATCATTACAAATTCAAGCCTAGAAGACAATCTTCCTTTAAATTCAATACCAGTATATTACATTTTATTGAATCTAACACCAATCTAATGCACTGAATGGAACTTCTCGAAAATTCCCCATTGCTTACTCTTGAAGAGGAATTGTCCCGGATCCGATAGTAAAACTTCGTGACGCTCACTTTTCGAACATGTGCGTCTGATTGGTAAGAAGTTGTTATGTCAATGTTGAAAAAATCACCTTGACTTTGTGTGAACAAACCATTTAGTTTGACTGTCGCATCCCGTTCTGATACTTCACAATATGATTCCTGCCCAACTATACAAGGGAATAGCAACTTGACTTCTCGACTGAATAATTTAGGCATAAAATATGGACACACCAATCAAAGCCTCATTCTCTTTTTAGCTGCAATAAATGTTTATATGTCCTCAGAACCTCTCCTTCCAGCGGTTTAAACAAAATATTTTGAAATTATTGCCAGCGCAATTCAGGCAGAGTGCTAAGTGTAAGGTACTTCTTTCTCTAGCACCCATTAATATGCCTCAGAGAGCCTATAAAACTGTCACCATTGAATTGCAAGCATGGCGCACTCCATTAGCATAATGCTGATTTTATATTATGTCAACGGGAGGGGAAACAAGAGAAAATTGAGAAGATTTTACGGTGGTGAGCACATATAATACAAAAAGAACACCCTCTCTGCATGCAGACAGGCAGACGCTGTGTGTAAATAAAGACATAATGTAGGTACATTTGGCGCGTAACAGGGTTAAGTGATGATTAAGAGTATTGTTTTATGCACACATAAAAAGGTGTTCCATTCACGCCAGCCTTTTATGCTGAGATATCATGAAACCACCACAAGCGGGCAAGGTTTAGGTACATGTTTCCATAGAAAAACATTACCTCAGAATTCTTCGATGAATTTTAGAAACACTTTCGATTTTCTTTTTAGGCTATTGGATTTACATAATTATCAAGATATTTATAAGGCTTCTGACAAAAACCTGTGTCGTTGGTTCCCTTCTCACTCGGTTCCCGAAGGAAAAAGATTTACAGTACTATACAGAGTGCTAAGAGTATTTCCAGCTGAAATATTAAGCGTGATTGAATAAAATAAGCATGCTAATGATGCCTTAAAATATCCAGTACACTTTTTGAAAGGTAAATAAAAAGTGTATTAATGAATGTAACAGCTTCCGTGGCTTAGGCGGCTGCACGCCGGCCTCTCACCGCTGGCTCCGTGGTTCAAATCCCGGTCACTCCATGTGAGAATTGTGCTTTACAATGCGGAGGCAGACAGTTTTTTCTCCGGGTACTCCGGTTTTCCCTGTCACAAAATTTCATTCTAGCAACACTCTCCACTATCATTTCATTTCACCTGTCATTCATTTAATCATTGCCCCAGGGGAGTGCGACAGGCTTCGGAAGCCGGCACAGTTCATATCCTCGCCGCCAGATGGGGGCTTCATTCATTCCATTCCCTGACCCGGTCGGTCGACTGGTAGCAGGCTGTGGATTTTGATTCATTAATGGACGTAGTGTTTCCAGGATTAGCAGATGTGAGTACATGAGTATCACTCGCGGTCCATTTTAATTGGGCCCGTTAGAGTGTTGCCCGATTCTTTCAACAGATTAAGAAGACAACAGAAAAAGATTGCTTTTAAAATTTCTATTGCCAAAATTATAGGTGGATATCATAGAAGGTCAAAGAACCTCCTCGTGTTGGATGTTGTTGTTGTTGTTGTTGTTGTCGTTGTTGTTTTAAGGGGCCTAACATCTAGGTTATCGGCCAATGATGGATGTTCAGAACTTTGCCGAGCTATATAACTTAATCGTAAACAACTTAACGTAAATAGACTCAGTACCAGAAAAGTTCGTGCATATACAGTACGTAAATACGTTACAGAACAAATTACTTCGTTTCCACAAGATAATATCACAATGACGTCAAACTAAGTAACCAAATGCAAAGGACGTTACTATTTTGGTCCCTACCAATAACGTTGGTGGGTGGGCAGCTAACTTAGTGAAGAACTACATAACGTTATGTGCATTTTTACGTTATTTGTGCAACCTGATGTCGAAGGAACGAAGTTGAAAGAACTACTGCCAGTAACGTTACTTGAAGAGTGGTTAAGGGAAGTTTCACATAATAACATTGTTTACGTATTTACGTTATTTGTTAAACCCTATCTCAAAGGACGAATTTGTGTATCGGTGTAACAGGTTAAATTCATTTAATGTTTCAAATTCAAAATTGCGGGATCCATCCTAAAACACTCTGATGTATTTACGGATGTTTAAATGCAACTACTATATACCGGGTGGTCCATCCACCCCTTGTAATCTTGTTTTATGCAACCTGTCACGTTTATCGCAATTTTAAAAACGTATCTCTCTCACACAATTCTAGGGTAATATATCGAGACGTGTGATTGTGGTCTAGAAGACAGCAGGAATCAATGGTGAACACCAATATTAATTAATTATGGGAACCACAAATGAAACCATAAAACGAGCTCAGATACGAAGAACACGTATATTACAAATTGTCCTCTTTAAATACAAATAAACAAGGCAGTATAAGGACTCTATAGTATATAATGCAACCTTGCCATCTCGCAGGAAATTGCCGGTGTAAAGATTATTACTTGAGTGTGACTTGAGCCTCCTCCGTAACCTTGAGCCCTGTCGGGTATATTCTTCTAATATACTGTAAACGTAGTTTCTTTCCCGCATTGGGACTTTCTATTATCATTCTCTTTCTAATATTGTTTCCTTTTAAACCACCAACAGAGGTTCTTATTATGTTGGCTTTTTCCTAGTGCTTTGTAATCATTTTGTATTTTAGTGTGTTTACCGTGAATTATTCTGTGTCTAAGCCTCCGTGGCTCAGATGGCAGCACGCCGGCCTCTCACCACTGGATCCGTGGTTCAAATCCCGGTCACTCCATGTGAGATTTGTGCTGGACAAAGTGGAGGCATACAGGTTTTCCCCCGGTACTCCGGTTTTCCCTGTCACAAATTTCATTCCAGCAACACTCTCCACTATCATCTCATTTCATCTGTCATTCATTTAATCATTGCCCCAAGGGAGTGCGACAGGCTTCAGCAGCCGGCACAGCTCATATCCTCGCCGCTAGATGGGGGCTTCATTCTTTCCATTCCCTGACCAGGTCGGTCGACTGGAAGCACGCTGTGGATTTTCATTTTCATTCTGTGTCTCCTTCTACTCCCATCGAGTTCACACAGCAACATGATGGACATGCCACACACTCAATGCAGGTACTTTGCTCACATGACAACAGATGTCGCTCAAGTAACCTTCATCAGCTCCTGCTGGTTATCCTACTTCATCAGCTCCTGCTGGTTATCCTACTTCATCAGCTCCTGCTGGTTATCCTACTTCATCAGCTCCTGCTGGTCATCCTACTTCATCAGCTCCTGCTGGTTATCCTACTTCATCAGCTCCTGCTGGTCATCCTACTTCATCGGCTCCTGTTGGTTACCTACCATCATCAGCTCCTGCTGGTTATCCTACTTCATCAGCTCCTGCCGAGTAACTCATGAAGAAAGAAGTCATTTCTTGTCAAAAGAGTTATTTTCTTGTTGTTATGTTGTTTACTCTTTGCTTCCTCCTCTTTCTCCTAGCTTCCGTCTCGGCCCTCCCAGCCGTTGGCTGCACCTCACTTGGCTCTCTACTTCAGTTACGTCAACACACCACTAGTGTCGCCCTCACGAGGCAATCACGCATCCAGCGTACATCTTACAATGGTTTGAAATACCATTTTGCTCTCGCCATGTCATAGTAACTTGGTGATTGCAATCTACATGTATCTTCAACTTCTACAATGCCAAGATAAGTAGGGCTTTTAGAGTATTTTAAAATCTGTCTAATTGGGTACTCTTTTTAACCACATTTTGGAACTCTTATTTAAAATGCTATATTTTATCCCGTTGGCTGGGATTGAAACCTATTTTGTGCTCCCTTCTTGAAGTCGCATCCAACGTGGGAATTTCACTTCTTAACGAAAAATTAAAGTTGATTACTCAACTCAACGTGAGATTATCCTAATTATTTCATTCAATTTGTTACTGCGTTAATAACCTTACCTCCTTCGTGGGACCCATTTTTTGCCTTGTTCAAATTTACTATAAACTGTGAAGAGGATTAACGTGTGAATGTCATACATAAGTAAAGTACTAATAACATTGCATTCAAGTACAACTTTCGAATTTTGAAAACAGCCTTCATGTTGAAAAACTATATTTTCTACAACAAAATTGTCAAAGTGCGACTTTTACGGTGAAAAAAAAAATCCTTGCAATCCCACATCCCATTTTCTCCCAAATTAACCGGTTAATGAAATTCCAGTAAATAACCTGAGTTTCATTTTTTTTTTGTAAACTTGAAGTTCTTTCTGCGGAAAGCTTCCCCAAATTTGTAATTTCTCACTAACTTGTAATTCTGTATCAAATCTTTAGTGGTTATTTGTAAACCACATCTCTAGGCCTAACATGCAAATCATTGGAACATTTAATGCCTTTCAGCGTTTTTGAATTTATTACTATTTCAGCTTGCAAGTTAATTTTCATTCAGTCGAGGTTCTCAGTTTAGAGTATTGAATACTGCTGAGCCCCAGACTTAGGATTAATATATCATCGTTATCAGTTTGTATACTGTTTACTGCTGCACGCTAGAGTGCAAGATTAATTTTAATCCTTTAAGTATTCCAGTTCTGTCAACTGATCACTGCTGAGTGCAATTGAAAGTTTACTTTCTAATTATTTTATTCTGCGTGGATCTATATTTTTATTATTAGCCAAGCAAAGTATCTTTGCTTATCCTTACCAAGTTGGATTTTTTGATGGAAAACCATATCATAGTTAACGTTTGTCATAGCCTAATTAAAGATTCGCCACGTATATTTGTACATTTGTTTATTGTTGTACTCTAACAAGAGTAGTTGTTGAATTTAGTTAGGCCCACTTTTAGTCAAGTTTGTGGTTCTTATCTCAGTTATAATTAGATTCATTATTCTTAGCTAAAAAGATGAAGATACTGTTGTGCCTAACATTCAAGCTAAATTTCTTATAAGAAGGAATGCTAATAAAAAGAATTAAGAAAGCTATACACAGCCTTGACTAGAGTAATCAAGCAGTAATCAAGAGATGAAAAATGAAAATCCACAGCCTGCTTCCAGTCTCCGACCGGGTCAGGAATGGAATGAATGAAGCCCCTATCTAGCGGCGAGGATATGAACTGTGCCGGCTGCCGAGGCCTGACGCACTCCTCTGGGGCAATGATTAAATGAATGACAGATGAAATGAAATGATAGTGGAGAGTGTTGCTGGAATGAAATTTTTGACAGGGAAAACCGGAGTACCCGGAGAATAACCTGTCTGCCTCCGTTTTGTCCAGCACAGATCTCACATGGAGTGACCGGGATTTGAACCACGGACCCAGCGGTGAGAGGCCGGCGTGCTGCCGCCTAAGCCACGGAGGCTTAATCAAGAGATAAAGATTGAAAATTGAGAAAAGGTGGAAAACTGCATGAGCTAGCTTTCATCTGCAATAGACAATGCAATAGAATTAGCTAAAAAGAATGAATCTAATTATAACTGAGATAAGAACCACAAACTTGACTAAAAGTGGGCCTAACTAAATTCAACAACTACTCTTGTTAGAGTAAATCAATAAACAAATGTACAATGCTTTCAAATATTGCCTTAAGATGTCCTATCTTCACTCATAGCAAATTATATGTCGATAGCTGCATAATGGCGTTACACACTCACAAACGGAAATTCAGACAGGGTCACGCACATTCATCGCCCCTGCTGATGTCACAAATCTACTTCTTCATATTTATTGAAAAATGTGTAATGTACAGTAGTCTAATTACGTACTCGAACACATAACGTTAGTTTCGGTTGACTACGACCTCGCCCGTAGAGACGGCACCATTCTGTAACGAGTCACATTAGTTCATTATGAGGAAAGTCATATGGAAATACATTGAAAGTAGACGAAAAAATATTAGTACCAATGGGTTTAATTGAGATAAATTCCAATATATTTTTACACCTTCGTTCTGCCAACGTCTTAAAAGGGGAGCATTTGAGTTGAAAATACCGGTAATGATTCGCTTTGTCATGATTTACTGCTGTCAGATAATTGAAATTCGCGAGGCAACAATGTTTATCCAGGAATAACAGGTTTCTGATATTTCACATCCTAACTTAATAGTCATTTATCACCATACAAGATTTGAGATTGATTGTTGCAATAATATTGGAGATATCGGGTATTGGTGAAATATTTCTCGCGCGACCACCAAATTGGATTGGTTAAAATGAAAATTGTAAAGTTATGTTTCAATGGAGATAAATTATCATCGTGGTTCGGTGCACAAACGTTCTATTCGATTGCTTGAATAGGAGACGAGAAATAAATATATGGCTTTTAAATATTTTAGGGCCACCAACTTAAATTTCGAAAACAATTTAAGAATATTAGATACCAATATTTGGCTCGAAATAAAGAGTCACTTTGTCGAGTACCACTATACTCGGTTGATTAAATCGCCAGAGGAGTAATTTTCTAAAAAGATGAGCCTTGAGCAATTCTTTTATGATCCTGTTCTCTGGCATTGTTTGTTTCACTTCTTAGCTGACGATATAGATATTGGAACGTACCTGCTACGTTAGTTACTCTGTACCACATTGTTTAAAACACTCTGAATTAAAGGAATTTTGCACATTGTGTACAGTGTAGATGACGAGACTTGAGCTTCTGGAGCTGATGCGTAAATGTTCATCCACTCTGCATTACTTCTTGGGTACCGTCATATAATTTCCATATTAAGCATTCATCCGCTTGAATCCCTGGTTTTCCCAAATTGACGCTTATACGATGCCTTACCAGTTACGGTAGCCTGATAATGTGCCTGAACCAGTTAGACCAGCTGCAAGGAGCAGCGGTTATGTTCCCGCCTTCTTCGGCGAAGGTTGCAAGAACGCATCCAGTCACAGGTGATTGGTATTTGAAGGTGGCCAAATGCCAAGGAGTCGTGTAAGTAGATTTACCAGCACGTTAAAGATACCCTTCGGGTTTAAAATATGGCACCCCGTCGTCTCTAAAAGCTACAGTAGTTAGAAGGGGCGTGAAACCAATAACGTTATATTAATATCATTGTCCAAATAATCCATGTCATTGTGTATCCAACTTGTGTTTCTTCACTTTAAGACAGCCTTACTCGTCGTGTGCAACGTGTCCTGGGTCACTTCCACTCGTCCGCCTTCACCCGAGTGTTGGAGGGAGGGTCTAGCAATGGGAAGTAAACTTGCATATGTGACCGGCCAAGAGGATAGCAATTTATGCCCTGATATGTGTTCAGCATTGATTTGTGCAGGCTATATTTCTCGCGTGAACAAGATGGAAAAGCGTAATTTCAATATCTCAAGCAGTGACTTAGTCAGGAACGTCTAACTCCTACATTCTCCATCTACCGGCCTGACCGTCGTCCTGTACAACGTATAAATAAAACACCTTTCTTGCCCTTCCCCGCCACGCAGTCAATGGAAATACGCGATGAAATTGGTATTCCAAAGGTTATGAAGTCTCATCGAACTGTGAAGCCAAAGAAAAATGTCAAATAGCCAACTTCTTCTACAATTGAAACTACGAAGGGGTTCGCGAAAAATGTGTACTTTTTCTTGAGATAAGCGAGTCATATGCCACGTTATTATCATTATTATAATTGATTTTTCTAGTTGAAGCAAATACAATAGTAAGGTAAGCAGTTATTGAGGGAATATCGTTAAATTATCCTTGATAAATATCGTCAAAAAATGTATTTTTAAATCGTAGGAAGAGATCAATTAACAACACTATAACACTTGTTCTTAAAATGATAATTCGGTCACAGAATGTTAGGATGGCAATAAGCCAACTTAGTTGTTCATCCATTCACGGGCTTTGAGCTATCGTGTACGAGTGTACGTCCGTATATTTTGAATCTGTCTGACGAACGGTGTGATATTGATGGCTGAGCCAGTGTGTACATTCACCTGCAGTAGAAGTGGGAAACCATTGGACTCCACTCCTTGGATGGCTGTGGGAGGAACCACCTCTTCTGAGTTCTGCCTCACGATGCAGAGTGTGCCCCGTTCCAGCCTTCATACAAAATAAAATTTCCCGTCAGACCCTTGTATCGAACTTGGATCTGCGTAGTATCAGCTAATAATGCTAGTCTTTACATCACGATTTGGACGTATTATTTTATTTAACACACACCTAAATTTGTAGGAATGCTTTATTATAGCCGCATCTACAACGCATTCCTATACCTAAATAATATGTGAATTCAATTGTGTACGATTTGAGTCCATTTTACAGTCCAGTCAACCTACGAGTTTGGCAACGCTGGATGTAACAGGTTTATTTCATTTTACCACAATGAATGGGGTTCAGGCTGATGACCAATCATTTATTAACACGTAATACCAACTAGGATTTTCTTTACCCCGTGGCGTAGCCGTGCTCGTTAAACCGTGCGCCTCTGTCGCGTTGACCTCTGCAGCAATTCCGGAGATAGCAAGTTCGAGTCCCGGCGCTGACAGCGGCTATCCTGAGTGTAGTTTTATCCCTGGATATCCCACACTCCCTCCAAGAAAATACTGGGATAGTATCTTACTTCAGGTCCCAGGGCACCTACTCCTTCCCTGTCCTAAATACAGTACAGTTACACACACTAATACAGCCATTGCAAGAATACAGGTTATCAGAGAAGTTCAACACCCACTCAACTTCATGGGGCTAATCATCAAGATGTACCAAGCCTCTCAAATGAATTAACAACAACAGAATTTTAATTATTCCTTGTAGGTTACGGTTCACCATCATTAATAGTCCAACCATTTCGGGATGGTGGCAGGGTGTCCAGGCATCAACTTGGTTACAAAACAGTTTCATGCATATTATTCTTAACACAGTCGTAGATACAAATACAACGTACTCATTATAACTTGAGACAGGATTTCTAAATCTTCAGGGAGTACACAATACGTAGAAAAATGCTGTGTTTTCTTTGCCCTTCAATGTCAAACCAAGATGTGTCCAATTTATCTCATACTTACAGCATACAATCCGAGCAGTAACTGCAAGTGATCAATACCACTTCTCCTAGTTGCCTCATTTTTCCACAAAGATCATTACAAATTTTGTAATAATAATAATAATAATAATAATAATAATAATAATAATAATAATAATAATAATAATAAGTAGTAGTGACATTGAGGCATTTGTCTCTAGTCTCTAAATTGGAAAACGCGAATGAAGTGCAACGGGAAGATGTTGGGTTTCATTTGAGGGGATTGACCATCGTGGTTATTTAGCCCCGTGTACTTGGGTGTATATAAATTAGGTATACATAGGATTAGTTTGATAAGATGTGTTATTGTTGTATCTGTAGTAGTACGGTAGTGTGTGTATTTGTAATTCAGGTGAGGGTAGAGAAGGAGGTGGCCGTTGCCTTAAGTTACGAATCACCAAAAGTTGAATTACATAACTAAATTTTATGCGCATTGCTTGTAGCTGGCAGCACTACACATCGGAATTCATCTATGGCTGTGTATTCATATATTAATAAGACAATGGCGGTATTGAACTCGGGACTCTAACACGATGCCAACAGTTTTTCAACCAGTGACACATTAAACACAACACGATACTAATAATGTAATTCTGCCTGCAATTCAAGCGACAGAACACAATTACCCCAGGCATTTTATGCATAAAACACGGCCAACCTAAAAAAAAAAAATGTAAAGCTGAAATTTGGCATAGATGTTCCCTAGTACCCTAGAAACAAATCCTGAAATGTCCCCATCTCTGCGGTGTCCGCGTCATAGTTTTTGGAGGGTTCAAAAGGGCTTAAATAGGGCCTAAGTGCCAAAAACAGCATTTTTGCTTCCTGCGTTAAAAATATTGATCCAAATTTAGTTCTCGCGAGCTTTATCAATTAATAAAAAAGAACCAGTAGGATAGCGGACTTATCAGGCCTAATTATTGCTATTGACGAAGGGAAAGAAACGACTAATTTAACATTTTTAGCACTATTTTACACGAAAATTTAGTTAATTTGTGATTAACATGTCATTATTTTTAAAGGACTGCTGATATTGACTAAAGACCCAGAATGAAAGTTATAAAACATACCTTTAGCTTTACATTGGCACATTACCCATGTCTATACGAGAAACGGTTACTGAGTTACGGTCCCAAAGCATAACCGCTGTTGAAAAGGCACCCGATCGCGTTTCTAGGTGACAGCGCTCGGCCTGTCGGAGCAGGCCAACAATAATCCAAATAATTAGTTCAGCTTCTAAACAGTCTTGGATTTTCAGTAAATTTGGTGGAAGTCCACAGGTACGAAGTTTCAGCGCTTCGTGAAGAACGTCCAATCCCGAATACTGGAGCGTTCACGCAGTTTTGCTTTAACAACGCTGACTTCAACATAAGGACATTGGACGAGCGAAACACATTTCACTGCATGAGAGTCATCAAGTGCACAGGTCCAGCACCTGACAGTGAAATATCTCCACTCCCACGTACACGAGAAGTTCTTAATGCTGGTGTGATTGCGGCGATGGGAAAGTTCAACATTTCGTGGTATCGGAAGCCCTCTTCCCGTGGTTCAAAGGACGTCAAGATTAAGGAATTAACTGTGGAAGCCCCAAACTCTGTGGCTATTGCATTGATGATGGACTCCTTGTTGTTATCTGGACGGTGGTCAGGTATTAATTTACCCGCCTCGTGGAACGGCGTTATGAAGACGTCACTGTCTGCTCATGCTCAACCAGCTCCCCAGACGACGTCAGTTGATACCTTGCTGTTCATTAACTTGGAACCGAGCAATCCATCAACTATACATTCCGCGTAGAAGTTTGCCGCAAGAGAGTGCGTGGAACTGAAACAAAGCACTTGTTTCTGAACCTTTGACCAGCCCCTATACGCGAAAGCTGCAGAGATAGTCGCCTCGGACACTTCAGAGGAACTCAAAAACGTGGTTGTTCGTCTAGGCGGATTTCACATTCTAATCTCGTTTCTTGGGGCAATCGGCTACGTGATGAATGAAAGCGGTTCGGAGGAGCTCTGGGCGGAAATATACGCTAAATCGTCAGTGACTCACATGATGTCTGGACACGCATATTCTAGGTAGGCTTGCAATTAGCTCGCTCTTAAAAATGATTACGTTATGCCTTCAATTTCAAATGTATCAATAACGCGAAAATGTGCATGTTCTAGGGCCCTCAGAGCGCATTTTCTGATAAAACAGGCCGTCGGGGCAATGTTACTCAACATGAACGATGGGCTGAAGGATGACAAGGACGAAATACAGGCGCTTTTTACCGCATTCCAAGAAGGCACCGCCAACGATTTGCTATCATATCCTTGCCTTCAACGTCTCAAAAAGTCGCTTCATGACACATTTTCTTCAATGAGCCAGAAATCTCGCACAGGAAAGCTGTGGGTAGAGTACATCAAACAGCAAGCCTGGAAAATATTGAAGGATTTCGCATCTTTACGCGAGGAAATGAAGGTATTCGTCTCTACGGCTCCAGATGAAAAGGCCATACTATCAGCTGGAGAGAAGTTCGCCATTTGCCTCTATGATAGTGCCAAATCGGAATGCAAAAGCCTCGACGAACTTCGCGTAGTGAAATACAGCCAAAAAATGGCCAACAACCGGTCACAGCGTCATTTCAGCTGGCTTCACTTCCGCCGACTTCGGCGGCATGCAAACAACATTCACTGCGGGTATATTTGCAAGATCAGGAATGATTAGGATTTTCTTTGGGCCCTACCCAATGGGTATGGAAATTCCAACACTCAGCTTTAGTACCAGTGACAACTCATCTTCCAGCTGCTCCAGATCATCTCCTCAATTTGGTGTCCTGCAACTGCAAGAACTCTTGTGGCAGTCAGTGTGAGTGCTGCTAATAGCGACTAAAGACCCGAAGTAAAAGTTGTAAAGCACACTTGTAGCTTTAAAACGATACATTACCCATGCTCTTTAATGTGTGGGTACTGCAGTGGAAAAGCATGTGGCAACGTCACATTTGATGGCTCAGACGATTAGGAGGACGATTGAGTCCCATATAAGCTTTGTTTTGCAAGTGTTTTTTGTCTGAAGAAAGCTTTTTAAGCTTTGTTTTGTTATTATTTGCATTATGCATATATTATGAATGTACGTTTAACTGCTAACTGCATTAAACTCGTTTTGTTCTATGTAAACTGTTTCTGCTAGTTTACCTGGCTTCAAAGGAATACCATCCTAAAAGCTCTTGAGCAAAGATACAAAATGGTGTCAGCAAAGGTGAATAGAGGAGCCCACCAGAGTAAATGGGCGTTCGTTCGGAAAAGCGACTGCCACACTTCCACTTTTATATTTGTAACTGTATCTCTGCTGCTGTTTGTCGGGTGAACATGGGCAATGTATCGTTTTAAAGCTACAAGTGTGATTTACAACTTTTACTTTGGGTCTTTAGTCGCTATCAGCAGCTGTTTACACGATAAGCCCCGGCAAATGACAAATTAGCTAAATTTTCGTGAGAAAAGTTGAGCTAAAAATGTTTGATTACTCATCTGTTTAAATATATGGCAATAATTACGATCAATAAGAGCGTTATATATAACGCAGTCATGCTCTTATTACTATCAAAGCTCATTATAACTGATTTTGGATCAATATTTTGAACGCAGGAAGCAAAAATGCTGTTTTAGGCACTTAGGCCCCATTTAAGCCCTTTTGAACACTCCAAAAACTATGACGCGGACGCCGCAGAGATGGGGACTTTTCAGGATTTGTTACTAGGGTACTAGGGAACATCTATACCAAATTTCAGCTTTACATTTTTTTTTGAGGTTATAACTTAATACGCCTGGGCTAAATGCTATTCGTCCTAGTTTTTAAAGTTATTTAAGCCATCGGAATGAGTGGTAAGTATTCACGACGTGTAACAATACTAATAACGTTATTCGACCTGCACTTCGCGCAGCGTAACGCAATGCTATCCGGTATTGTCAGTAACGTTGTTTCAAGTACCGGTATAGTATTGAGTGGTAGATATTCACGACCTGTTACAGAATGAACGAAGTTATTCAACCTGCAATTCATGCAGCGTAACACAATGTTTTTCGTGATGCCAGTAACGTTATTTAAAATATCGGAATGAATGTTAAAGGTATTCACGTGTTACATCCCCAATTTCTTTATTTGACTTACGATTCTACCTGCATAGCACAGTACTATCTGGCATGATAATAACGTTCTTTGAAATAACCGAGCATATAAAAATGTCCAAATCTTATTTTTTCGTATGGATAAAGTTATGACAAACAGTCTGTTATAAGATATTCGATGTATTCCGTTACGTAAAACAATTAGTTATTCAAGGCTATTATTTTAATTTATCCAGCCCTGGTCTTACCTTGTCTATTGTGCCCTCAGTGTAACCTCACTGTCTCGTCATTCAGTCCCGTACAAGGCACATTAGGTAGCGATGTCGGTGCATCGCAACGGCTCCAGCATCGTCCCAAATTACGCTGCTGACCTTAGCGCAATACTTGGGTGCCAGTATTTAGACATGCGTAGGGTGATGTTCAGTTGGGCCCAGGGTCAGTGATGTCCATAAGAAGGACGAATGATTTCGTCCCATTGGAACTGCGCTCAGTAATCAAATACACGTTTGAGTTAAGCCCACAGAGAAAACATTCCGCGGATTACCGTCGACTAAATTAAGAAAGGATATATGATAGAAATAGACACCGGTCTTTGGATCCGAGGTGGAAAATTACGGATCGACTCATCTTTATTAGAGCATTCATTTGGCCCTCACGCCTCTTTGATGTAAACTCCTTCGATCATCTGTGGTACACCAGATGTTGGAGACTGAGCCTGTTTCCCGTGAATCTTATAAAATATGACGTGATGGCTGGAAAGGAAGTCGTGGCTGCGGGGTAACTCTATTACACCAATTACTCCATAATCAACATACCTCTACTGGGAACTAATATTATTCCCGGGAACGATTTGCACCTATTGCCAGATGTGTAGAAGATACGGGATGCCACAAGTGGTGCTACCTTTTCTTCATGTCCATGTGTGCTATCTCATTAAGTATATCGTCTAGTATATGAGAACGTATCTTTCTGAGTAGTTATTATAATTTGGGGAAAGGATCGAAGTTACAGATGCTCCCGGACTTTCTACCTCCACCTACCTCCTGCCTATTGTTACAACGGGTATTGTCGTGGAAACAATGAGTGGACGCTTTTGGAAGTTGGACAGGTTTCTGGGCAATGCATGCCGACGGTGACATTCCAGAGATCATGCATACCAATGCCCAATGTCACATTATTACTCCCGTGGGATATTGCTTGCCATGGTGGAGGTGGGAGGTCACAGAGCATACACCTAATTCACCGGATGTAAGTTCCTGCAACTCCGGTATTTTCTCAAAACTTAAAGAGATCCCATACATGAAGTGATAGGGATTTCCGTTGGGGACATTAACAAATGTGCCTTCACCAGATCTCGTAACTCTTACAACATGGTTCACGGCATTGGAGATCTGTAATGTTATGGTGATTCTAATGTCGTAGAGTATAGTATATGCATATATAACCACTAGCTTCTTTACACTTGTATACCCACCTACCAAGGTGAACAATCACCGCAGTCCTCTGTGGATTTGTGGATGACCTACTGTCACGTCTCCTATGCCATTTACTTGTCAAGTGCAATATATTTATAAAAACATTAAGAATATTATATTATTTGCAAAAAACGAGTATAAATCGAAGCGAACATTGAAATTGAATTTTCAGAAATAGCCATAATTACATTCGTTTGTATATTCGATATCATTAAATATCATAAAAGTACGAAATACCAGAAATACCGTTTTCGTAACTCATCGGTCTCCATGAAATCTACGGAGCTTTTTCACTGTGTAAAATGACATTCTATGCCCACTCTGTTACCTCAGGAAGTTTACTTTTGGAACGTTTCTTTATCCAGACTCTGATTATTCTTGCTCTTGAAGAAGAGTAAAGAAAACTCCTGAACATGAATACGCATTCAAGAACAGTAACTGCTAAGAGGACAGCCAAGCGATAGAGATATTCGTTACGAAAAGGATAGTATAAATTAGCAAGCTCTTCCGACCTCCCAATTACAGGTTACGAAACAAGTGATCATCGCAGGAGCGGTCGAGGAGATGCGCATAGATCAATATAATTAGGAATACGTTGTTTCCAGTGGACTTCCTACATTATTAAAGCTGAGATCGTTCACCGTGAGTAAACATGCTTATTAATTTGAAACACTTTCTAGCCACTACCAATTTTAATAAAACCACAATTATTCCCGTAGGAAAATTTTACCAATAATAACAACGAGGCATAACGAAGTTAGAGTCCCAGTTGTGGAACATAGCGGACATAAAGCAGACTTTGCATTGAATTCCATATTCATACAATCACGCTCAATGCACTACACTATATGTTTATTACACAACAATATATTTTGTCTTTAACAATGAAAATGCTGATTTGAGCCACAATGGTCTGTAGTGCATTTATTTAGGGAACTGGGGACATCTTGGTCCACAACCCCGTATATTTTGGTGTGTATTGGAATCATGACCTAATCCTTTTCAGCTCCGTGGTCAGTTAGTGCAGCATAAAGCCATACAGAATGAATATTTCACATGATATTTTATTATGGAAGGGATTTGTAACATAAAAACCACCTTAACCCTGTACAAATGTAACTTACAATACCACTGTAACACGCGGGAATCTTGCAGTGTGGCCAACTTTGAGTACGGAATTTGGTGTTGAAAGGTAGCAAATCATTGACTTATTGCATTTCTCCTCTGATGACACTGAAAATGAAAATCCACAGCCTGCTTCCAATCTCCGACCGGGTCAGGAATGGAATGAATGAAGCCCCCATCTAGCGGCGAGGATATGAACTGTGCCGGCTGCCGAGGCCTGACGCACTCCTCTGGGGCAATGATTAAATGAATGACAGATGAAATGAAATGATAGTGGAGAGTGTTGCTGGAATGAAATGTTGACAGGGAAAACCGGAGTACCCGGAGAAAAACCTGTCTGCCTCCGTTTTGTCCAGCACAGATCTCACATGGAGTGACCGGGATTTGAACCATGGACCCAGCGGTGAGAGGCCGGCGTGCTGCCGCCTAAGCCATGGAGGCTTCCCTCTGATGACACTACGTGTGACAAAGTTTTCTGGCTTAAAAAGAAGGCTGTCGTAATTCTTTCTTACGCCATTCGAGGGCTCTAGGGTCAATACTTCAAATTACTAAATGTTTAAAAAATTGCCTTTTTTGACTTAATGCTTCTCAGCTCCACCTGATTCAATTAATTTCCTAGTGCGTGAAATAAATATTTGAATTATTTTTACACAAGATAAAACACTTCCCACACAAATGAAGGGCTTAATTGGATGACTATTTTCGTTCATCAAGTGAACGTCATCAGATCCCGCCCACTGAGGCTAATTTAGCTTCGGCGGATATGTATATAACACTTTGTCAGAGTTAGATTCTCTTCGATAATTTTTTGTTTCAATTAATTTTCCACATTTGCTTGTTTTACTGAATTTATCATTACAATTAGTCAATTACATTCCTTTTGAAAACAGTAGACTTCTCTAATACCAATGAGATAGGAAATGACAAACAATAAATTGGAAAATAAATTGGAAAGTGCATTAAGTCAAGTCGAGTCCATGTGAGATCTGTGCTGGACAAAACGGAGGCAGACAGGTTTTTCTCCGGGTACTCCGGTTTTCCCTGTCAACATTTCATTCCAGCAACACTCTCCGCTATCATTTCATTTCATCTGCCATTCATTTAATCATTGCCCCAGAGGAGTGCGTCAGGCCTCGGCAGCCGGCACAGTTCATATCCTCGCCGCTAGATGGGGGCTTCATTCATTCCATTCCTGACCCGGTCGGAGACTGGAAGCAGGCTGTGGATTTTCATTTTCATTAAGTCAAGTCGAGTACCGGTATATTCTCACAAAGGCCAATGCACAAAAATACTAAAAATGAACCCACATTTACCTTCATTACGAGCATTACCTCAAATTCACAAAGAAAAAGTAAGATTGGAGTTTTATGTGACCGTTAATCTTGTGTTTATGAGCCACGAGGCAACTTCACAAAGAAGATTGCCCGATAAGGCAAATTGTTAATTGCAACAATGCCCCAAATTACAAACTCATCAACGAACTTCTCCAAACATTAGGCCTAGATCATCTATAATGTCAAGTCAGTCCAAAACAAAGCGGAATTAGTCACCAAAATAAGCTCACTGCGTATAAAACTAACATGAGGTTAGTGTGATTTTATATATCCAACATGTACACAAACATACGAAGCCATGAAAGTAATAGAAGATGACCGTATGATTAGTAAGCCAGCCCCGTGGTGTTGGGGTAGCGCGCCTGCCTCACACCCGGAGGCCCCGGGTTCGATCCCCGGCTCCGTCAGGGATTTTAAAACTGACGTGAGGGTTGGAACGGGGTGCACTCAGCCTCGTGAGGACAATTGAGTAGCTGTCTGACAGTGAGACAGCTCCCCAGTCACGAAAACCAAGGTTAACGGCCGAGGGGACCCGACGCGCTGACCACGCGTCACCCCAAAATCTGCAGGTCAATTGGCTGGGCAGCGGTCGCTTGGTAGGCCTAGGCCACGGGGTTAGTTAGTTAGTATGATTAGTAACTTAATGAAAGAAAGAGGGGAGATAATAAAATTGATGAAGAATGCCCTCACCAAAAATGGTTTTCAGTTCAATGATAAAATATACGCGGAAATCAATGGTTTAGCGAAGGGATCAGGGGGCTAGTAGTTAACATTTTTATCACCAGTATAGATAACAACTTTCTGGCAGAACACAGGGCAAAATGAGTCCTACAATTGAGATGACACATGTATGATACAGTATTCTATGAGTATACGGCACAGAAAAAACAAATGAAGAAATGCTACTCCAAGAAATCAACATTTTACACCAACCAATCAAATTTACTAAGGAATCGAAAACAGAGCAGAATAAACATTAATAGTACATCCACATAACTATCAACAGATCAGACAGCAATTTCACATACTCGTTCTTCCGCAATCCCACACAAATATCACCCACTATTGATAATTATTCCAACCACTTAATCACACATAAACAAGCAGGTTTCAACACAATGGTACTTAGAAGAGCCTTGGGTATTGTTTACTTATGATAAAAGGAACCTATAACAAAGAAATGAAAACAAAGGATGATTAAGAAAATAATATCAGCTCCAGTAAGATAGATCTAATTATGCATAGGTACCTGGGAATAAACACGAAGCAAACACCACAAAATAATGAGAACAAGTTCGCGCGATTCTTTATCGTGAACGCAAACTCTGTATGTTACGTGCAATGGCCATATTCAAATCATAAAATATAAAAATTAATAAATATCAGCACTTAAGAGCTACAGTTACGAAGATAATGAAATGGTAGGATCGTACATGTGGCATTGTATGGCCAAGGCAAGAGATCAGGCTCACCATTTTTTTTTTTTAGCGTATGGCTTTTAGTGCCGAGAGTGTCCGAGGACATGTTCGGCTCGCCAGTTTTGTAGCTGCTTCGAGACGGACACCCAATGGGTGAGCTACAAGTACCGTTGGGAAGGAAAGTTGGAATGGACGGGCGAGGAGTTGGAAGGTAGCGGCTGTGGCCTATAGTTAGGGACCAACCCCGGCATTTGCCTGGAAGGAAGATGGGAAACCACAGAAGACCATCTTCAAGGTTGCCGGCGGGGGGATTCGAACCACCTCGCCTCCCGGATGTGAGCGACTGCCAACAGTCATGCCGTAACGACCACGGCTAACTCACCCGGTAGGCTCACCATGCATGATGGCTTTGCGAACTATTAGAACATTGCTGTTGACAACTCAGAACATAACTGCGTAGTTAAGCCAAATCATGGCAATATATGAGTATTATATAATGGTTCTCACTTGCGTCAGTCAAATGGTTATCGCACTGATTATAGCGCACAGTCGCCATCTTGAAATTTCAAGTTAAACCAGTACTCTCAGCATATTGTGGCTATAAGAACGAATTTTAGTAATAAGGTAGAACCTGATAAGTCACTTTGCATGACCAAAGAAACAGAAAGAGTGACTCAATATATTCAAGGTTGTAGCTAGGCATATTATTAAAATTTACAAATTAAAAACTCAGGATGTAGACGCACAATTAGCACGAAACTTAGTCGGAGATGAGTATTGTATAAGATGTCTCAGTAGCATTAGTTGTAAGTTTATCTCACTAAATATAGTGCACAGCTTCCATCATGAAAGTTCACAATTTAAAAACAAGTTACACTGTATATCACATAGTAGAGCTGGAACAACGACAATTACGGATAAGGTATAATCTTCTATGTGGCTGTGTATGACATAAATAAATAACAGCGAGTTCAAATTTTCAGGATGACAGTTGGGTATATACTTTTAAAACGTAATAATGAATTATTCAGAATGAAATTGTGCAATTAAAATGAATCTTAGAATGATGCAAATACTATATGAGAGTCATTGCTGAAATAGGCCATAAGAATACCAGAATGAATAAAACGCGCACTGGCCATCTTGGAAATATAGAATGTGATAAATGGTGGCATAATGGGATGTAGACTCCGTTCCTGATTCGTATCTCCATCGAGAGTTGTACTGACAAGTGAGATCTTTTGCAAAGCATTTATTTGCTTTCATGCTAGAACATGGGAAATTAATGGCAATGTAAACAAGTAGTTCCATGAAGAATTAATAGCCTATTTTCATATATCCCACTGGTATTTTCCATTAAAATTATCCTGCCTATTACAAGGATTTTCCGAGAAACATTCATATAAATATTAATATTTCAAATAGTTGAATTGGTGTTCATCAGGGTATTGAAAAGCCCATAGGTGAACTTATGTTAATAGACACTATCAACTTACAAAATTTCAGTTTGATTGCTGTAATAGAAACGGAGATATTGAGAACCGTCGAAATATTTTGGATGATCGCCATGCTGGATTGTTCTATATGTAGGCTATATAGTTTTAGGTCATTAGATGAAGAATATTACATACGTTCATTATTCAAACGTTGACTTCAATCGCATTATTAGGAAACAAAAAATAAATAAAATATTCAATTTCGCACAGCTGCGATCTTGTTGTAATGTGCAAAATTGAATCGCATCAGATACCAGTAGATTAAATCTTGTATAAACAAGAATCCTACCACGTCACACTGCGCTCGGTTGACAAAATCTTGAGGTGTCATTTAAATATTTTAAATTCGCTTGGCCACCATGTTGGTTTCGTACATACTATCTTTTTTTTGGCATCACATAGCTGAATTTAACTGAGTATTCTCTATCGCCGTACAAAATTTCAGGGTGATATCTGTAATAGTTTCGGAGATATAGAACGCCTGTGAAATATTTCGCACAGCCGCTATGTTGGATTGTTGAGACGTTATAAAATTTAAAGGATCCGGTCGGGGTTGAACAAAATAGCACTATGTCCTTACCTAGTTTGATTGAAATCTCTCCAGCTGTTTAGACCTTATTAGGAGGACACTCACACATACATACACACACACACGTACAAAAGGTGATCTCATAAACCTATTTTTCCCCCTAAATAGAAATGGGCTAATAATTATATGTGGCTTCATATGAATAAGTCAAAAGCACAGCGGCTTCATACATTCACCATAGTGGCTGGGTTTATTCTAAAAACTGGAGTATCATTAGCTCGTGATATAATAGACTAATTTTCTATTTTTGATGAATCTATATAGCCTAATATAATATTATTAATAATAATAATAATATCGTAAGTTCTCGGGTAACGGGTGCAAGCTTTGTTATTTGACACCCAGAGGGTATTTTTCGTGTCGAATTTCGTTGTTCCTTGAAACACAAGGAAAGACAAGGAGGTTAGATATCCAAGCTCCTTGAACACTATAGCGCTTTCTAGTAGAGAAATGAGGAACTTAGTGTTGGTGAAAACTCCCGAGATTAATTTTGCCATTACTAACACGGCCTACTGAATTCAAATGGGTTCTTTGACATGCCAACATCGTATGACATGCGTGTCGTAAATTCTTGCCGCCTTTCAAAAATCACTTACCATGCCAGGAGAGAACCTGCAAGCTTGGGGTTAGTAGACCGACACGATAACCACCGTGGCAATCTATCTATATAATACGAGTATTATATTAATATCAGCACTGGTACAACATTGTTTCTTTGATTATGAATAAGGAATCGTCACAACTATTCAATAATTACGTGATATCGAGAAGCTTGAGTACATTATTGATTGCCAGTATTAGCCTATAACTGTGCTATAATGGTCAGGAGACCTATTAGTTGGAAAATACCCTGTTGTCCTAGCTCCGTAATAGTTTATTGCAATCATCAGTGCTTGATTTGTAAAAATAGAGGTTCCGGTACTGTGGGCTACTGGGTGGTGGTGGGAGGGCGGTGAGAGGAGGGTGGGGGGGGGGGCGGGGGTTGGAGGGGGGAAGGGGGGGGGGTGCTTTATGCAATAAAGAGTTCTAAAAACTATATTTTTACGCTTTCATGAACATCTTTAAAATTAATCAGTGGACAAAATAGCAATCTAATTATGATTGCAATTTTAAATTAAGTTGAGACTGCTTTAGCAAATTTTTTCTTACCAGAGCTGTTGGCCTATATTAAATTTTAATGTAGGTCAACTATGCTACCATTTAAACAATGTTCATTATTTCATTTTTTTTACGTTCTGTATTTAAAAAAATACATTCGGTATGGAAATACACACATGTTCACAAACAATCATTTATTTCTTGTCTTAATAATTTTGTCTTTACCGTTTTCTAAAATAATTATCCAGTCAAAGACCAAGTTGACCTTGACTTACAACTAACGTTCCACAGTTCGAAACATTATGTTATATATTCGACTTTTCCCCCGATCAGAGGTTTCGGTACGGCGTACCGGTGCGTACCGTCACAAATCTAGCCCTGGCAATCATTATTTGATCCACATCATGGCGTGCAGGCCACCTACAAGAAGCAACTGATGAAATTTGCAAGAGGTCTCTCGGGAGATCACATGCCCTCCTTTGAGGGACAAAGTTTTTTTCTTTTCTAACTGATATGACAATTATCATCTTCTACTCGCTTTTAGACTTCAAACCACACTTGTGCTGAGCCTCCTATATTTCACTCATGTTTCACTCTTTGAAGCCTTGAAGGAGAAATATTCTAGAAACAACTAGCCTACCAGTAACCTGCTTTCGTAATTAGCCGAATGTACGGTTTTCACCACTATCCTTAAAGGCAAATTATGTGCCTCTAAATTTCATGACGAGGCTGTAGATACAAGCTGCGCCAATAATTTCAAACATTCAGCACTGAATGATAGTATGTAGCACAGAATTGTCACATATATTCATACAATGGATCGCAAAACAGACAGTCATAAACGATTTGTATGGTGACAAAACAAACAACGACCGAAAGACAAATGTTTGTTCATATTTGCTTCCTAACAGTGGGCAAAATTTTCCGAACTATAGCACGAGGATGTGTGTCATATGTCTGTATGAAGACTGACGTCCTGAATGTTCGCGAAAAATATGTACTTTTTCTTGAGATAAGCGAGTCATATGCCACGTTATTATCATTATTATCATTATTATAATTGATTTTTCTAGACATTGGTGTTCATAGGACCCTTATCAACTTAACTTTTCAAGCGATATCGCTCGCAGGTCTGTCTACGAGAAATATACTACACTATTTAGCGTGATACTCTAACCAAGATACGATAACGCGTCCAATTTTTTTAGACATTTATGCCGTGAACTCAAAGGCGCAAGCATATTCATGTTTAAATAGCGCACCTCATACGAGCATTGAATCACTGAATTATTCAACATCATAAAACATATTGAAATTCATCCTGAAATATACACAGAATTTTGATCCACATAATTTACTTGATTTATGTTTGCTGAATAGTTTCATGTATTATACCAGTGTAACAGTTAGCAAAGCTCTTGGCTCATTTTATTTGAGGTCGTATTACCAACCAAAGCTTATATCCTAATATTAATATTTCAGAATTTTAACAGTTATGATACCATAACCACGCTACAAATAAAGATAACCTACACTATCTCTATAAAATCTTTCCTGAATTCTTGTCCTCTGAGTCTCCATCAACTGCGTTTAACAACTGACCTTGTCATGCATATTAACAGGGGGTCCACCTCTTGGCTGTCACCGCGAAGGTCCTGATTCTATTCCCGGCTCAGGCAAGAAATTTTATTCTGGTCTGAGGGCTGGAACGGGGTACACTTAGCCTCGTGAGTCAAAACTGAGAAGAGGCAGGTTCGATTCCTACCTCAGCCATCCTGGAAGTGTCTTTCTGTGGTTTCCCACTTGTATTCCGGGCAAATGCCAATATGGTACCTAACTTAAGGCCACGGACGCTTCGTACCAAATTCTTACCCCAATTACAAATACAATAATAATGTTTTTTTTTAAATTTACGCCCCTTTAACATACTGCGGCTTTTAGAGATGGAGGAGTGCGGGAATTTTGCCCCAAAGGGGTTCCTTAACATGTCAATTAATCTACTGACACGGCTCTTTCGCATTTGCACACCCTCAAATACCAGCTGACTGCGCCATGATTCTATCCTGCAACCTTGGGCCCACCAGACAGGAACGTTACCGCTGATTTTGAGCCACTCAACCAGCCAATTACAAATACACACACTAGTACAGACATCACAGTCTCACAGGTTATCGGACAGATTCTTCTGACACCCAAGTACTCTGGGCTACATGACCACGATGTCGCAGAGAATCAACAACAACATTTTACGGTAGGAAGTGTTGTGAAGAAACCTTTAGACCATTTCCATTGGCTTCTATAACACATTTAGTTGCTGTTGCTAATTTGTTTTAGGAGCTTGGGATATCATTGCTCATCGGCCTCATGTACATAGGTGTATGTTGCTTTTGTCGGATAACCTTTGTTTCTGTAGTGACTGTTCTAGTGTGTGTGGTTAGAATATTACGGTTAGGGATGGGGTTAAAATCCCTGGAAAGTCATATGAGGAACAAAAGTTTGGTGCTTTTCAGTCGGTCAACACGAATGTACGCAAAAAGAGCTGGGTTATGCCATAATCCTGAAATAAATTACATGAGATTAATAAATACACTAGGATGACCAGTTTCGATCGTCAAGCGATCATCATCAGATCCATTACACTTAGGCTATAACATCTGTGTTTGAGAATACAGGTGAAAAATATTTACAATATGTACTATTATTTAGTTGAAAGCCTCCGTGGCTTAGGCGGCAGCACGCCGGCCTCTCACCGCTGGGTCCGTGGTTCAAATCCCGGTCACTCCATGTGAGATCTGTGCTGGACAAAACGGAGGCAGACAGGTTTTTCTCCGGGTACTCCGGTTTTCCCTGTCAAAATTTCATTCCAGCAACACTCTCCACTATCATTTCATTTCATCTGTCATTCATTTAATCATTGCCCCAGAGGAGTGCGTCAGGCCTCGGCAGCCGGCACAGTTCATATCCTCGCCGCTAGATGGGGGCTTCATTCATTCCATTCCTGACCCGGTCGGAGACTGGAAGCAGGCTGTGGATTTTTCACTATTATTTAGTTGCAGTATTGGTAATGCAACTGTCGGTGTATGCTAAATGTTGTATATCTAACGTTAGGTGAAATGCTAAAATGGTGATAGAAATCCGTAGTTTGTCTGTTTGGGTTGTAAAAAAATCTACTATGGTTATACTGTAATAATACAGGCTGATACTTATCCGGTTGTCATCCTGGCTGGAACTTCGAGTAGTTTCGTGTTCACTCTAGCACCAGTTTTGGTCGACTGAACCTGGGTGTTAACTGGACGAAACTGGTTTTTCCTTTATCCCCCCTTTGTTCTGTCTGAGGTCAGTGCAATGTTTATTCGTGTGACGTTGCCTAATCTAGATAAGAATGTATGTTATTGAATACAGGAAGATCTACAACTACTGTATTAACGTCCGTGGAACTGTCTTCACCACGCGTGGACTAAAAAGACATTCGAACTAAGCACTGCCCGGCCTATTGAAGACGTCCCGGCACCTTTAATACTGCCGCGCATACCGGCCTAGGTTTATTGCAGAAAAAGTACATAATACACCTGATCCAGATAACATTTACCTATTAACCACCGCTATTTCCCCCTTTTTTTTATCTAGCTTGGCTGTATCACTAAGTTGTGTCTTGTTTCCGACAGGGTGTGTGCAACTAAATAATTGTACATATTGTAAATATTGTTCACCTGTATTCTCAAACACAGATGTTATAGCCTAAGTGTAATGGATCTGATGATGATCGCTTGACGATCGAAACTGGTCATCCTAGTGTATTTATTATTCGCATGTTATTTATTTCAGGATTAGGGCATAACCCAGCTCTTTTTTTGGTACATTCGTGTTGACCGACTGAAAAGCACCAAACTTTTGTTTGCTTAGGCAACACTGAAAAATGGCTTCAAACCCCACAATGTCATATGAGGAACTTATCCGGAACTTGCCCGGGGGGAGTGTGAAAATAAGCAGGAGAAGAACTACAATCAGAAAAACTCTGTCAGCACCGGGATTCGAACCTTTGATCTCCGGACTACCTGTAGCTCTCTCCCCCCTCCCACGGTCGTGGTGAGCCATTTAACATCCACGACCACGCCGCGGGTTGTCGCATAGTTCCTACATCCCTCTAAATGCCTCTCCGACGCTGAATGGTGACATCATGGGATGTAGACTCCCTTCTTGATTCGTATCTCCATCAAGAGTTGTACTGAGATCCTTTGCAAAGCATTTTTTTTACTTTTATTTGGGAAGTTATATCATGTCCGTATGGGAATTCAAAGATTACATTCGTAGTTAACATTTTCATTTTGATCTAACAATAACAATAATAATAAGAAGAAGAAGAATCAAGCGTGGACCATTCGAGGTGTAATTGGTTCACGCACCAGCCACAAATTCAGCGAATTTGAGTTCGAGTCGAGTGACGGCACATTCACAATAATAGTCGTCTCAAGGAAGGCTATGTTCTTGACGTTTCCCGGAATATTTCTCTCTTCAACGTGTAATATGATAAGTTACAGAAAAACGTTGACAAGATTTCATGCCTCACCCTGTATACAGCTCACTTGAAGCACAATTTTAATTCAGCAAAATTTGTTTCAAATCTCGCCCCAAAAATAGGGAAGTGCTACCGTTATTTCCAATTAATGTTATTGTTAGAAAACAATATTTGGTATGAATTGGTGCCAGATATTCAGGTTAATTTCTTGCATTTTATCATTGGCTATTTTGTGGAGAATTATTATCGTGTTGGAAGCCATTTTTAGCCTATTTTCATGAATGAGAAAATAGGCTTATGAGATCATCTCTTGTCTGTATGCGTGTGCGTATGTGTGTGACCCCCTAATTAAATCTAAACGGCTGAAGCGATTTCAATGAAACTCGGTGAGTGCATACTAATCACTCGTCCGACCTTGACCGTGCCTTTCAAATTTTAATATGTTTCACCAATCCAACATGGCGGCCACGCGAAATATTTCACTGGTATTCTATATCTCCACAGCAGTAACAGATATCACCCTGAAATTGTGTACGGTAGTAAAGGGTACTACTGTACTTGAAGTTTATCTACAGTATGTGACTTTCATAAACCTGTTAAGTACAAAACGAACATAGCGGCAGTGAAAAGCTGAAACATTTAAATAGACTTTTCTCGTCATTTAACCATCTAACTGATATCTAATTTAGCTCAATTGTTTAAATAACCTCAAGATGGCAGCGCTGCGGTGCGATATTTTAGAATTAGGTTTTTATTTGTTGTATCTTAATCATGCAATCGAAGTGAAAATTTTAATAATGAACCTACGCAATACTCTTCATTCAATGGTACATATCTCTATGGCAAACATATATAACAATCCAACATGGCGACCATCCAAAATATTTAGACGGCTCTCAATATCTTCGAATCTATTACAGCAATCAAACTAAAATTTTTGTATGGTGATAGAGGCTAGTAACTTAAGTTTGGTTGGTTGGTTGGTTGGTTGGGTCCTCAGTTTAGGGGCTGCGACAACGCGGTCATGTAGCCCCGTGTACTTTGGGTGTGTGTAGAATATGTCTGATAACCGATGTTAATTGTGATGAGTCTATTACTGTGTGTATCTGTTTTAATTCAAGTAAGGACTGCAGTCATTGATTTTTTTCAAGTTGTTCCTACTTTGCGGCCAAACGCCACCCTCAACGACTAACTAGTTCAGAACTTAGTTACCAGATGCCACCGCAATTGGCTCTTGGCGACGAACGTAGGAACCTAAGAACGTTAGTCAAATGTTTAACCTATATATAATTTAGCTTCACAGAGGTGTAATTAGTGGAAGGTTCTTTGGGACTTTTAATAACCTGGTGATCACAAAAACACATGGCGGCCAAGCGAAGATTAGATATTTACTCGTGAATTTAACATCCCAGCGCAGTGAAACTTGGTATGGTTAATTTTCATATGAAATTTAATCAACTGACATCCAATCACACTAAATTGTTTTGATAACTCCCAGATGGTGGCTGTGCAAAATTTTAAAATTAAGTTTTTTCTTTCTTGTGTCCGAATCATGCGATTGAAATGAACGTTTGAATAATGAACCTACGCAATAATCTTCATCTAATGGTACATTACTGTACAACTGTATGTTACCAATCCAATATGGCGACCATTCAAAATATTTAGACGGTTCTCAATATCTATGAATCTACTACAGCAAACAAACTGACATTTTGTATGTTGTTAGGGGCTGTTAACATAAGTTCATGTATGGATCATTGAATAACCTTGTGAGCACAAACTTAACATGGCGTCGACGCGAAATTTAAATATTTAAATCAACTTATCTCGCGACTTTTCTTCGGAACGCTGTGAAACTTGCCACGGTATATCTTCATACAAGCCTTTATAGTACTGACGTGTAATTTAACGAAAACTTGTGAGACCTTAAAAATGTCGGCTGTGCAATATTTAGCCTATTATCAATTATGAAATATAGGCTTATGAGATCACGTTTTGTCCGTGTGTGTATGTGCGCCGGTGTGTCGCCCCTAATGATATATAAACGGCTGGAGAGATTGTAATGAAGTCATAATCCGACACTGACCGTGTGCTTCAAATTTTATTACGTCTCACCAATCCAACATGGCGGCTGTGCGAAATATTTTTTCGGCACTTAACATCTCCAAAACTATTATCAGTATCACCCTGAAATTCTATACGGTGATAAAGAAGCACGACTAGAAGTTTACCTAAGTGACCTTCAGAAACATGTTAAGCACAAAACGAACATGGCGGCAGAGCAAATTTGAAACATTAAAATAGAGTATTCTAGCAATGTAACCATCTGAGTGCAGTGAAACAAGATGGAACAAATGTTTATACATTTTGAAATGCACTGATGTATAATTTAGTCCAATTGCTTACACAACGTCAAGATGGCGGCTGTGCGAAATATTAAAATTGAGTTTTTGTTTCTTGTGTCGTAATTATTCGATAAAATTGAACGTTTGAATAATGAACCTACGCAATAATCATCATCTAATAGTACATATCTCTATGGCCTACTTATATAAAATTTCAACATGGCGACCATCCGAACTATTATGGGTTTCTCAATATCTACTAATCTATGACAGCAGTCAAACTGAAATTTTGTATGTTGATAAAGATTATAAACATACGTTCACTTATGGAATTTTCAAATGCCTGGTGAGCACAAATCCAACATGGCGGCGACGCGAAATTAAAATATTTAAATGGACATTTCTCGCTAGATAACCATCCGAGCTCAGTGAAACATTACGGTAAATGGTTACATGAATTATAATCCACTGACATCTAATTTATTTCAATTGTTTTATTACCAGGAGATGGCGTCTGTGCGAATTTTAAAAATCTAGTTTTTATTACTTCATGTGACCGAATCATGATATTGTAGTTTGAATAATACACCTACGCAATAATCGTCATGTAATAGTACATAACGCAATGGCCTACATATATAAAAATCCAATATGGCTACAATCAATAATTTTTAGACGTTTCTTAATATCTACGAATCTATTACAGAAATCAATCTGAAATTTTGTATGTTGGTAGAGTCAATTAACATATGTAGGATATATGAAAATAGAGCATTTATTTCTTTACAGAACTACTTGTTTAAAATATCGTTTCATTTTTCGTGTGCTAAGTAAGACCAGTAGCATATATGTATGAAAATAGGCAATTTAGTTCTGCATGGATCTACTTGTTCAGTGTTTCCTTAGTAATCGAAATTAATTGGGCACAGTTGTGTTGACCAATTGAAGAGTATTGACTTGAGAATTTATAAATTTGGAAGATTAAATTTATTTTTTTTACTTTACATTTCTTTTGTTTCCCTTTTTCTGTTTACTTTATTGCTGTATATCGTCTGTAATGACGTAAGAATCACCCATTACTGGAGCCAGGGGGAATTAAACATAGAACATTAAAATGCCGTTGGCCTGGCCGGGAATCGAACCCGGTCTCTTTGGTTCAAAGCCTGCCATGCTATACAATGAGGTACGGAGCCGGACGAATATTTGGTTATAGGAATATCACAGACCACCTCATAGTGTAGTGGCAAGCATTCTTTGCTGCTCAGCCAAGATATTTTATTTCACGTCTGAGGACTCGAACGGGGTACACTCAGCCTCGTGTGGCAAAACTGGGACTAGGAGTGTTTGATTCACATTTCAACCATCTTGGAAGTGGTTTTCTGTGGTTTCTCACTTTTACTCCAGGCAAATACCCGGAGGGTTATTAACTTAATACCATGGCTGCCTCCTTCCCAACCCTCGTATGAATTACAAATACACACACGAATACAGACAACACAATAACACAGGTTTTCAGATTAAATCTGCACACACCTATTAAACAGGGCTTGATGACCACGATGTCGCAAAGCCCATGAATCAATGAACAACAACAACAAGAATATCACGCTGACCACTCCCGCCAGCGGGGAAGTGAAGTGCTCATGTGAAGTTAGAGTTAATCAAGTTCTGAAAAAAGTTCTCTTCGTGTGGTAACGCAGTGTCCACTCTGGTGGCTAATGCTAGCTGATGGAGGGCTCATAAAACGTGTATGATGGCTCTCAAAACGCGGCAGTAAAACACTAGCCAAGTGTACCTTGGGCGTACTTTGCTTTTATGGGATATTTATATGTATGAAATGATACCTTGAACACACATAATATAGTGAAAACCAGGACAATATCCAATGTATGACCAGATAGTGGATCGGAATACTGCAGTACGATAGCACAATGGAGACGACAGGGGAGTGGTCATTCTCGCCAATTTATCGCCCTTTTCTACTTGAATGTTAATCTCTCTTAATTTTGAGAGATGAAATATATTTCAAGACTTGATACAGGCTCCAGAAACCAGACAGCAGTAATTCGAGCTGAGGGGCATGAGAGAGAAGCTGGTATTCAGAAAGGTGTAAGGCAAGGCTGCAACTTATCACCCATATTTTTCAATCTTTACACTGTACAAGCAATGAAAAAAATTGGAGAAAAATTTAAAGTGGGAGTGAAGATTCAAGGAGAAATAATTTCAACACTGAGATTTGCTGATGACATCGTCATCTTGGCCGACACGCCTGACGATTTGAATGAGTTTTTGAATGGTATGGACTCCGTCTTACGGAATGAATACAATCATGATGAAAATTAATAAATGTAAAACAAAAATACTGGAATGCAGCCGAAATAAATCAGAAACCTCTATGGACATCAAATTGGCAGGTGAAAAGCTGAAGGAAGAAAGAGACTTCTGTTACTTAGAAAGCAAAATAACCAGTGATGGACGAAGCAAAGAGGATATATAAAGTAGGTTGGCTCAGGCAAGGAAAGCCTTTCTTCAAAGAAGGAATCTGTTGACAACGAATAGCCTATAGATTTAGGTATTAGGAAGTCATTTTTGAAGGCCTTTGTCTGGAGCGTGGCGCTCTATGGATGTGAAACTTGGACTATTGATGCAGCAGAAAAGAGGGGAATTGAAGCATTTGAAATGTGGTGTTACAGGAGAAAGATGATGATTAGATGGGTAGATAGGGTGACAAACGAAGAGGTATTAAGACGAGTGGGAGAGGAGAGCTGTTTCTGGCGACTGCTAATGAAGAGAAGAGATAGGTTGGTAGAACACATACTAAGACACCCAGGAATAGCAAGCTTAGTTATGGAAGGAAGGGTTGAGGACAAGAACTGTGGGAGTAGACCAAGGTTAGAATATGTTAAACAGATTGCTTCGGATGTAGGGTGTGGTAGCTATGTAGAGATGAAACGATTAGCTCAAGACAGGGAGGCATGGAGAGCTGCATCAAACCAGTCAAATGACTGAAGACTCAAACAACAACGATACAGGCTCAATGAAATCTCTCTCTTCATTGGGTATTGCCAACGTACTATTATTTCATTGATATTTCTACACCTCCTTTGTTTATCTATTTCTATAGCCTAGTGGCCAGATAAACATTATAACACATGGAATTGATGTCTCATTCCATTGCTCTCAAGCAGGGCTTCTTTAAAATGGACAAGCTCTTAAATGTAATTTTTAGCCCATTTTCATTTAATGAAAAACAAGAAGTTCCGTGAAGAACTATACAGCCTACTTTTCATGCCAATGATTATTCTACAGTATATGAACCTATCTAGAATAATGACGAAATTAAGTTGGTAATATCGAAATATCTAATTAGTTCAAAATATACCTGGTATAATTTAGCCTAATAGAGCACTACAGTTGGCAGCCCTGGTGACTGAATATATTCTTAGTTCCACCTCTTAAGGTACAGAATACAAAATTTGGTTGAAGTCCAATGGACGTTACATGCAGTTAGACACTGGATCTATCAGCACGCGTAAAAGCATGTTGCCAACAATACCATGCGTGTGCTGGTCAGAAATAATCTGAATTATTTTGATATCTTGTTGTGCCAATTTTGGATGAAATCCATTTGTTAGTATAGAAGTTACATGTATTTTAAAATTGGACATATCAGCAGGCATAGAATCATGTTGGCAGCACCGCCTTGTATTAATTACTCCAAATTAATCTAGAATGTCAGGTGCTATACTGTGCAAAGTATAGAGCTGTTGGCTTGCATACTTTCTGATATATTGATATTAGGGTAAAAATAACATAGACATCATTTATTAACAGTTGGCAGCCCTGATTGCTCTTAACAATACGTATAGTCATATCTGTTATGGTACACATTGCACATACGAAATTTGGTTGAAATCCAACTGATAGTATAGAAGTTACATGTATTTAAAAATTGGTACTATCAGCAGGCTTATAATCATGTTGGTAGAACTGACGTATATAAGTTACTCCAAATTAATCTAAAATGTCAGAATATACGTGTACATAGTTTAAAGCTGTTGGCTTGAATACTTTCTGATATATTGGTATTTGGATTTTAAAAAAATAGAGAGAGCAATTATTAACAGTTGCCAGCCCTGGTGGCTCTTAAGAATACGCTCAGTCATATCTGTTTATGTACAGATATCACATACAAAATTTGGTTGAAATCCAGTTGATAGTGTAGAAGTTATATGCATTTAAACATTGGACCTATCAGAAGGCTTAAAATTATTTTGGCAACACTGTCATGGTTGGCCTCCTGGAACTTAAACTGAAATAGTATTATCTGCATGTGTGCCAATTTTGGAATAGCTCCCAGGCATACCTTGCAATAGGAGCTCAAATTTCTAGTGCGTTTTTTCAGCAGTTGGTAGCACTGACATCCTTTTCAAATATGGACGTGAGCTATTCCGGTGCACATCTTTACTCATACTAAATTTGGTTTTGATTGCTGCAGCCGTTTAAGTGTTGATAGGGGGGGGGGACAGACACACAGCCAGCCAGACAGACAGACAGACAGACACACATTTTCCCGGATCGATCTCATAAGACTACTTTTTCCTCATTGTTGCAAAATGTGAAAAGTAGGCTAAAAAATAGGCTTAAGAGATCACCTTTTGTCCATACGTGTGTCCCCCTCTAATAACATCAAAACGTCTGGAACGATCTCAATAAAACTCGGTAAGTTCATAGCACCATTTTCTCCAATCCCGACCGTGCCCTTCGAATTGCCTTACACCTCACCAATCCAACATGGCGAATGTGCGAAATATTTCACCAGCATTCAATATCTCCGAAACTATTACCGATATCACCCTGAAATATAGTAGTGGTGATAAAGGGCACTACTAGAAGTTCACCTATGAGCCATTTGAAAACCTGATACATACAGAACCAACATGGTGGTCAAGCGACGTTGAGACGTTTAAATAGACTTTTCTCGTGATCTAACCATGCAAAACGCAATGAAACATGGCACAGCAAATTTTTATGCACCTTGTAATGCACTGGAATCTAATTTAGTTCAATTGTTTACATAACCTCAAGATGGTGGCCGTGCGAAATATTTCACCGGCATTCTATATCTCCGAAACTATTACTGATATCACCCTGATATATTGTATGGTGATAAAGAGCACTACTACACGTTTATCTATGTAACTTTCAATACCTGTAAAGTACAAAACGAACATAGCGGCCAAGCAAATTTGAAACATTTTAATAGACTTTTCTTGCGATTTAACTATCTGAGTGCAGTGAAATGTGGTTTACTAAATGTTTATATATATTTTAATGCACTGGCGTCTAATTTAGTTCAATTGTTTACATGCCTTTATTCTAGTATTTATTTATTTCTTTTCTAGTAGGTCTGTTAGATGTAGTCAATTTTTAGTAGGAGATTTTCGTTATCATCCATATTATTAGGGACAGTTACCTCAATAACAACAAACATCCCCACATCCCATTCTGAAAGTTAACAAGAAGTTCCGTGACGAACTAAAGAGCCTACTTTTCTTAAAATTTATGATTCATGCCAATGATTAATCGATATGGATCTATCTAGAATAATGACGAAATTAAGTTGGTAATATCGAAATTTCTAATTAGTTCGAAATACTGTATACCTGGCATAATGTAGCCTAATAGAGCACTACAGTTGGCAGCCCTGGTGACTGAATATATTCTTAGTTCCATCTCTTAAGGTACAGAATACAAAATTTGGTTGGAGTCCAATGAATAGCATGGACGTTACATGCAGTTAAACATTGGATCTAACAGCGCGCGTAAAATCATGTTGGCAACAGTGTCATGCATGTATTGGTCAGAAATAATCTGAAATAATATGATCTATTGTTGTGCCAATTTTGAATGAAATCCATTAGTTAGTATAGAAGTTACATGCATTTTAAAATTGGACCTATCAGCAGGCTTAGAATCATGTTGGCAGCACTGGCGTAGGCCTATATTAGTTACTCCAAAGTAATCTAGAATGCCAGGTACTATACGTGTGCAAAGTTTAGAGCTATTGGCTTGCATTCTTTCTGATATATTGATATAAGGTAACAAAAATAGAGACAGCATTTATTAACAATTGGCAGCCCTGGTTGCTCTTAAGAATACGCATAGTCATAGCTGTTATGGTACACATAGCACATACGAAATTTGGTTGAAATCCAAATGATAGTATGGAAGTTACATGTATTTAAAATTGGACCTCTCAGCAGGCTTAGAATCATGTTGGTAGCACTGACGTATAAAAGTTACTCCAAATTAATATAGAATGTCATGTACTATACGTGTGCATAGTTTAAAGCTGTCGGCTTGCATACTTTCTCATATATATTGGTATTTGGATAAAAGAAATTAAGAGCATTTTTAACAGTTGGCAGCACTGGTGGTTCATAAGAATATGTTCAGTCATGTCTGGTTATGTACACATACAACATACGAAATTTGGTTGAATTCCAATTGATAGTGTAGAAGTTATATGCATTTAAATATTGGACCTATCAGTAGGCTTATAATCATTTTGGCAACACTGCCATGTATGGCCTTCAGGAAATTAAACTGCAATATTATTATCTATATGTGTGCCGATTTTGAAATAGCTCCCATTCATACCTTCCAAGATATCCAACATGGAGCTCGAATTTCAATTGCGATTTTTCAGCAGTTGGTAGATCTGACATCATTTTCAAATATGGCCTTGAGATATTCAGGTATAGATCTTTACTCCTACCAAATTTTATTTCGATTGCTCCAGACGTTTAGGAGATGATAGGGGGACACACACACAGCCAGACGGACAGACAGACAGAAGGACAGACAGGCAGACAGACAGACAGACAGACACACATTTTCCCGGATCGATCTCATAAGACTACTTTTTCCTCATTTTTGCAAAATGTGAAAAGTAGGCTAAAAATCCCTCTCGGCTCGCCGGAAGGCGGAGGTAGGTTTTACCAGACAAAGAAATACTGGATATTACGAATTCACATGTTTAGCAATTCCTAATTATTCCGAAAATATTTTACTCATCCCTTGGCGTAAGGATAGGTCATATCATAAGTTTTAGGTAATTGTTAGAGGATTATTGACCATTTTGAACAGTTTTAAAATTAAGTCTAATAAGGGAGGTAAGTTATTTCTTTTCTCTCAAAACTGCAGTTTTCACACCTCTTTGGTCAATGGTTGGTGCTATCAATAAACTTAACTGAAATAATAATAACTAGTTGAAACCCGTCAAAACATGACGGTCAATAGAAAAATATTTACTGAAGAATTTTCTTATATAGGCCTACTGTACATTCTTTGTACGATTATTTTTTGACTCTATTGAAACTATGAGGGCGTCAAAAGATTGCACTCTCAACATTGCAAAATACTGCTGGCCATGACTGAAAAATTGTTGGGGCAAATTGAGGCCTATACGTTCCAGAGTTTCCCCTTGAGCTTTATTGATTGTGATAAAGTATGCCAAATGAATTGGAAAATATTGCCTCTTAAAAGAAAATGATAGTGTTTTATCGGATGGTGTTAAATCAAGTCGAAGGATTAGACATCTCTGCCTAATTTTAACTGCACCTATTATTTCCAAATCCAAGCAATATGGTTGCATTTAGGAGTCCTTGGGAACCGTTCAGATTTCTAAGCAGCATAACGGGCCAAGCGTTTGGAGTATGTGGCGGCCAGTCGTTTAGTTCCAAGGGATTCAAGAACTCTGATGAGTCTAATACAACTGGCCGCAAACCATCGCTTATATTTTTGGAATATAACGAAGAAATGCGATGATGTGCAATTCCATACATTTTAAAACAATGTGGACCGTGTGCGTGTGGCACAGTAACATTGGCACCAAATGAAACGAAGGAAGGAAGGAAGCTTGCAGTTTAACGTGACCGTTAATCTCGCGATCATAAGCCACGGGACCTCCGTTTAACGTGGAATCCGAACCACAGGACATGGCCTTTCACATCAAAAATCTCTCATGCATTGACCGGGAATCGAACCCGATCCGCCTTGGTGAGAGGCATACAGCTTGACCGCTGTGCCATGAAACGAAGGACATAGCATTGTACTACCGATTAGTCCCTCTGGAATTCCTTGAGATATCATCTCCAGTGAAAAATAATTGTTAAAGCCTGTCAAATATTTTATATTTATTCAGATTAATTTTACCATTACAACAGCAAAGGTCAAAGTAACCAAGTGTAGATTTCTCGCAAGAGAAATACAGTGCAGAACAATGTTTACATTTGTTCGTCAAGGACCCTAAACTGTAACGGCATAGTATCTGGAATTGTTTCTGAAATGCCATATTTATATTGGATTTTAAAAGTGGCTTCGTATTTTTCTCCGATTTCCCACTTTTTTGCGGCTAATGTTCTATTTCGTCAAATGGGTTTATTTATAGCAGTATTTCTGCCAAAATTAACGTCATTTTATATAAAACTATAGTGGCCTGCATCAACGTAGCCGCCAAATATTAAATGGCAAATAATAACTTACTTCCATTGCCAAAATCAACTGCGTGGTTAGACCCATTGTTATGCACTCTAAACAAATAATCAATAAACAATAATATTCACATATACAATGAATACTTCCATTCTCAAGTTGGTTGCTGATGATAATGCGATGAGATTGATCGCCAATAATAAAATCCTTGCAATTTTTGCAATTTGCTTGCAAACGCAACTCAGGATGACGATCTTCATTTTGAAATAAACAGAATGAAATTGCTGTAAATAATGAATTTCCATCACCTGTTGAAGGTACAATACTTTGTATTTCCATGACAGTAAATTATGCAAAGGAGCATAGAATCACTTCGCCACTACTGGAATGAGCATAGACTCACTTCGCCAGCCACAGTAATGGAGGGAGTTTTAGAATTATATGTTCAGTGCTTGTCAAAGATCGTATTAACACAGGGAAGCCCATTCTTAAGGCTACATTCTGAGCTATTGACCCGGATTCCAGGTTCGATCCCCGCTCTGCCAAGAAATTTAATTCTGGTCTGAGGACTGGAACGGGGCGCAATCGTGAGGCAAAACTAAGAAGAGCAAAGTTTGATTCCCATCTCAACAATCTTGGATTTGGTTTTCCGTGGTTTCCCACTTCCACTCCAGGCAAATACCGGGATAGTTCCTAACTTAAAGCCTCGGTCGTTAACTCCCCATTCCCCACATTAATTACAAATGCACACATCATTACAGCCATCACATTAACACAGGTTATCAGAGAAAAGTTTACACTCGCACACCTGTTCGCCAATATGTTAACGCTGATGTATGTGTTTGAACTACTGGATATAAGTTCAATGTTCCCCATCTCTTGATGAATACAGTACTTTTGCATTTGTCAGTTGGCACAGGCTAGAGTAAAAGGTGGCTTTTCACCGATGTCTCAGTCTCACTCATGGCTGTGATTATATGGAAGCTACTGAGGTATGGGTGGTGCTTAGTAATGGCATTCGGGGCACAGTCAGTGCCTGTGAATGCTGTGAAAGGTTCAACTCATAGGGTTAGGACTACTGTTCTGACTCAGTGAGGAAACAATGGCAAACTACCTCACTCCTCTTCTTGCCTAGAACGCCTCAAAATAGCGCTGCCTTGGGTTTTTGTGGGTATCTACTCACATAACGTAACGGCGGTACTTTTTGAGGATCCAACCAGCCTTCGGGCTGACTACCTAACAGACAGACAGACAGACTTTAAAATTAATATCATTGCATTGTTGCAGCTTGGCAAATATTTTATATTTCAGCAGATCAATTTTACCATCACAACAGTAAAGGCCAAAGTAACCGCGCGTAGATTTTACGCAAGAGAAATACAATGTAGAACAATGTTTACATTTGATCGTCAAAGACCTTTCACTGTACTGCATAACATCTGGAATTGTTTCTGAAATGGCCTATTTATATTGGATTTTAAATGTGGCTTCGTATTATTCGATAACACTATAGTGACCTGCAATATCGGAGCCGCTAAATATTAGATGGCAAAAAATACTTCCATTGCCGAAATCAACTGCTTAGTTAGATTCAGTACTCTAAACAAATAATCATTAAACAACTGTCTTATACAATGAAGTTCAACATGACCGTCCAGAGACTCTCATACTCAAGTTGGTTGGTGAGGAGAATGCGATGAGACTGATCGCTTACAATAAATTCCTTATAATTGTTCCTGCCAGCGAAATGTTTGGCAATAGCTTGAAAACGCAGCGCAGAATGACGTTCTTCATTTTGATATAAACAGTACAAAACTGCTCTAAATAAGCTATTTCCATCACCTGTTATAGTTTATGGCAGTACATTTTGCAGGGGAACATAGAATAACTTCGCCAACTACTGGAATGAGCTTAGGCATATACTCAATACTCACTTCGGCAGTCACCCTAATGGAGGCTGTTTTAGAATTCTATGTCCCGTGCATGTCAAAAATCGTATTAACACATGGAAGCCCACCCATTCTTGGCTATCGCCTCGGAGACCCGGGTTACATTTCCTGCTCGGCCAAGAAATTTAATTCTGGTCTGAGGGCAAAAACGGGGCACATTCAGTCTCTAGAGGTATAACTAAGAAGAGGAAGGTTTGATTCCCACCTCGACAATCTTAGATGTGGTTTTCCGTGGTTTCCCACTTCCACTCAAGGCAAATACCGGGATGGTTCCTAACTTAAGGCCTCGGCCGTCACCTTGCCATTTCCCACCTTAATTACAAATACACAAAGTAATGCAGCTATCACAACAATACGGGTTATCAGAGAAAATTTTACACTTACACACCAAAGTACATGGGGCTGAGTGACAACGATGTCGGAGCCCTTCAAACGAATTATGTTTGCCAAGTGTCTCTCATGGCGAAAGCAATTGTGGACACGCGCCAGGGCCTGGAAAACTACCTTTTCACTAATAATTTAAGAGTATATCGACGATGCATAATTTATAACTTTTAGTCTAGGATGCTACCAACTTGACCACCGAAGCATTGGGAAGTAATTGCAATATTAAAGTACATAAACAACATAGCCTACACACTCAACTGTCAGTTAATGTTCTTCAACGTTTCCCTTCTTAAAAATTCCCCTCTATAACTCTCCATCACTTGAAAACGCGCCATGTTTTGTGTTTTAAATATATCGATGCAATGGTGCTGCCATCTGTTGTTAGTTACTGAAACTATATGGGCGAGGTACTGCCATCTTTTGTCAGTTACTGCAATTGATGGCAGATATTAGCTCTTTTGACCATATGCTGTAATGCAATGGTAAAACGGAAATACAACTTATTGAGAGGGAATGTAGGAATCTTTAACTGACATAAAACGTTACTAATAATCCTTGATAAAACAATATTTAACTATCACGCGAAAACTCGCCATCAAGGCCATGCCTTGTGTTTTAAATATATCGACGCAATCTGCTCTCAGTTACTGGAACTATATTGGCGAGGTACTGCCATCTGTTGTCAGTTACTGGAACTGATTGCAGATATTGAAACGACGTATTGAGGACATGCTGTAATGCAATGTTAAAACGGAAATAAAACGTGTTGAGAAAATGTGTAGAAATATGTATCTTTAACTGACATAAAACCTTACTAATACTCCTTGATAAAACAATATTTCAGTGGCAAAAAAAAAAAAAAAAAATACTGGCGAGAGTTGGGATCGAACCTGCGATACTTGGATCCACAGTCAATCGGCTTAACCAAATAGCTACTCGCGCACTCACATTTAAATGCAGACGCAACCATTCACTATCTTCAAAAGCCGCTATCTGAAGAAAATAATCCAATTCATTATCAATAAAATCAATATACATTCGTATATGTTCATACTGTTATTATATTGTATTGTCAGAACTTGGTTAATGTATGTTTTCAATTACATGGAAGCTTATTAAATAACTTACATTTTAATGGACTTCTCACCGCCATTTTGTCATGAGCCCAGGCGGATTGTGCGCATGCGCGAGGGGCGAGAATTCTGCTATTTTCTATATTTATTTAAAAATATACCGTATTATATTTGTTTATTTTAGAGACACTCTGCAAATCTACAGGCCAAGAGCTTTCGTTAGAGTGCTCTACGAAGTAAATTGGTTCTGTCGTTCTCTCTATCTCGTGATAACAAAAATCACCTTACTGTTTTAAATATATAGATGTTACTGGTTTTACGTCCCTTTTGACTACACTGGCTTTTAGAGACGCCGGGGTGCCGGAATTTTGCCCCGAAGGGGATCTTTAACGTGCCAGTAAATCTACGGACACGGCTCCCTCGCATTTGCGCACCCTCAAATGCCAGCTGACTGCGCCAGGATACGAACCTGCAACCTTGGGCTCAGCAAGCGAGAACGTTACCCCTCAGCCACGCAGCCAGCCTAAAACTTAACTGAGTTAGGTCTTTGGCCCTTATCCAAAGAATAGCACGGACTTTGAATGGATTCGAATTGTTTCATACTTAGAAAGTTATAGCGTTATAGGGATAGCGATAAATATATAAAAATGTATATAAACTTTCAAAATTGACGGTGGCTTTGGGGTTTGGGACGTGTGAAACACGAATTTATGCCGAAATGTTCTGGAAGTGGTGATATGGCCACATTGCAAAATGTAGCTTTCTCATAAAAACGTACAGGCCAGACGTCCGTTTTAGACGAGGGAAAAATCTTAATGGAAGCCTGGAGGTGAGTTACTTTAGTACCTGTGTTGTTGTCAGCTGCCCCATGCTGTCGGATGACAAAGCTATCTCACGCTACTGCTGAAGTACTGTCATTGTCAAATACAGTGTGTAACAAAAATGTACGGCACAAAATGCAGGACGCATTCCTCACACGTAGACGAAGAAATTATGTTATATGAACATGGGTCCGGAAACGCTTCGTTTCCATGTTACACTTCATTGTCTCCAACTCATAAATCATGAAAAACACACAAGAACAGAACGTTCGAATCATGGGGATCATGCACATTTGGTTACATCTGGTTACGTTATCAATACCGTAGGTGCACCGCCAGTGTAGAGGTGGACCAATTGCCTCGCCCCCACGATCTCCGGACCTAAACCCACTGGACTTTTAGTTGTGGGAACATTTGAAAGCTCTTGTGTATTGAACCCCTGTACCAGATGTTCAGAGTCTGCGTGCACGTTTTATGGAAGGCTGCGAAACCCTACGCAATATCCAGGGATACATAACCGCATCCGATTTTCACTACGACGGCATCAACGCGTAGGGAGGGCACATTGAACATCTCCTGTGACAAAGAGCTGCATGTGGTATGCAGATATGTTCTGTTCTTGTGTGTTTTTCATGATTTATGCGTTGGAGACAATGAGGTATAACATGGAAACGAAGCGTTTCCGGACCCATGTTCCTATGACAACATTTCTTCGTCTACGTGTGAGAAATGCGCCCTGTATAATGGCGTTCTGTTCATAACTATGTAACGTGTTCTTCCGCGTTACTCAACGCAATACTTCGACGTGGACTGTACTGTCGGCACGTTGGTGTCGTCACGTGCTTAAGGCTGGAATTCCATTACATCAGACCGGTGGCGACAAATGTGAAGCGAGAGGGCTAGAGAGTGACTGTGTACAGGCTCACCCGCAAGCTTCAAGGTCGAGGGCAATCGTCTTAAAGAAATGTCACAGAAAAACAAGTAGTTCCTTGAAAAACTAAGTAGCCTATTTTCATATATCCAACTTATGTTAACTGCCTCTATCAGCATTCAAAATTTCAGTTTGATTTCTGTAATAGATTCGTAGATATTGAGAACCGTGGGATGTTTAGTAGTAGTTATTGTTCTTTTAAGGGGCGGAACTACGAGGTCATCTGCCCCTCGTGGGATGTTTGCCAAGTTGGATTTTTATACTATAGGCCATAGAGTTATGTACTATTAGATGACGAATATTGTGTAGGTTGATTATTCAAACGTTGACTTCGATCGCATGATTAGGACACAATAAATAAATAAAAACTTAATTTGAAAATTTTGCACAGCCGGTATTTTGAAGTTATGTAAGCAATTGAACTAAATTAAATTTCAGTGCATTACTATGTGTACAAACATTTGCTGTACCATGGTTCACTGTGTTCAGATGGTTATATCACGAGAAACGTCTAATAAAATGTTTCAATTCGCTTGACCGCCATGTTCGTTTTGTACTCAACAGGTTCTTGAAAATCACATAGGTGAGCTTCTAGTAGTGACTTTTACCACCGTGCAAATCTTCAGGGTGATAATAGTAGTAGTTTCGGAGATATATAATGTCGGTGAAAAATTTCGCAAAGCCACTGTGATTAATTGGTGAGACGTATTAAAATTTAAATGGCACCATCAGGGTCGGACGAAGTGGTACTATGTCCTTACCGAGTTTTATTGAAATCACTCGAGTCGTTTAGATTTTTAGGGGGGGGGGGGAATTACACACGGACGCACAGGGACAAAAGTGTTCTCATAAGCCTATTTATAAATGAAAGTAGGCTAAAAATATAATTCGCACCGAACGTTTGAACCAACTGTATTACTGTTAAATCAAATACACTTTTTGTGGTATGTATTGAGACTCGGGATACAATGGTACATGGTTCGATTTCCGGCTCAGGCAAGAACTGTTATTCTGGTCTGAGGGTTAGATCGGGGTACACTTAGCTTCGCGAGGCATTTTTTTCTGCCTCTGGATTACAAAAAGCTTATACTCTTCTACTTAAATGCTAGAATGAGATGTTGTAGGCTATCTCTAAAATACATAGTTATTTGTTTGTATATTTTACCATTTCAAATTGGCCGCTGCGCCCTATATTCAGTGTGATATTGCTATGAATAATGGTAGCGAGGTCTAATGTATGCTGCTTATCTACCACTAAATATCACGTTAAGTATGCTAATATATCGTGAGTTAAATGTATTGAAGTCATAAGAATATTCCCAATCGCCATCGTGAATGTATGGAGTCGCTGTTCTTTTGACTTGGCAATAAAACGCCACATACAACCAAACTACTACATTACTGATAATTTTATCTGTTTTGTCTGTAGCTTTAGCTACATTATTCTTTATCATATTCTATATTTTTTAAATGACCACTGCTCGTTGTGATCAGTGTGTTATACTAATGGCTTATTTCAGCAAAATCACTTTTATGATACCTCCTTCTTACTAAGTTTCACGTTAACTGCGCAATTATATTCTGAATGATTCACTGTTACGTTTTAATAGTACGCCCACCCACCATATTGTAAATTTGTAGGCACTGTTATTTTACTTTGGGCATACCTTATCACTAATTTTTGTTATTGTACTGTAGTTCTGTAGTACAGTAGTTTATTTTAAAATTTTGAAAATTCAGGATGGTTGCTGCGCGCTATATTCAGTGCGATAAATTTATCCATTACCCCACTGATGTCTCTTATACACACATCAAAAAAAGTTTTGCATCACCTCGGTTCCAAGAGTTCCGGAACCTTTAAATACAAAGGGAATAGAGATCAACACAAACAACATTTCAGCTCGTTTTATTGCTCATGAGACCCACACATTGCATGTTGTACCATCATACAGCTAGACTTTCAGCATTTGTGGTCCAGATTGCAGTACACACCACTACCTCTAATACCCAGTAGCACGTCCTCTTGCATTGATGCATGCCTGTATTCGTCGTGGCATACTATCCACAAGTTCATCAAGACACTGTTGGTCCAAATTGTCCCACTCCTCACCGACAATTCGGCGTAAATCTCTCAGAGTGGTTGGTGGGTCAAGACGTCCATAAACAGCCCTTTTCAACATATCCCAGGCATGTTCGATAGGGTTCATGTCTGGCGAACATGCTGGCCACTGTAGTCGAGCGATGTCGTTATCTTGAAGGAACGCATTCACAAGATGTGCACGATGAGGTCGAGAATTGTCGTCCATGAAGACAAATGCCTCTCCAATATTCTGCCGATATGGGTGCACTATGGGTCGGAGGATGTCATTCAGGTATCGTAAAGCCGTTTCGGAGCCTTCCATGACCACCAGTGGCGTACGTCGGCCCCACATAATGCCACCCCAAAACATCAGGGAACCACCACCTTGCTGCACTCGCTGGACAGTGTGTCTAAGACGTTCAGCCTGACCAGGGTGCCTCCAAACACGTCTCCGACGATTGTCTGGTTGAAGGCATATGCGACACTCATCGGTGAAGAGAACGTGATGCCAATTCTGTGGGGTCCATTCAGCATGTTGTTGGGCCCATCTGTACCGCGCTGCATGGTGTCGGGGTTGCAAAGCTGGACCTCGCCATGGACGTCGGGAGTGAAGTTGCGCATCATGCAGCCTATTGCGCACAGTTTGAGTTGAAACACGACGTCCTGTGGCTGAACGAAACGCATTATTCAACATGGTGGCATTGCTGTCAGGGTTCCTCCGAGCGGCAATCCGTAAGTAGCGGTCATCCACTACAGTAGTAGCCCTTGGGCGGCCTGAGCGAGGCCTGTCATCGACAGTTCATGTATCTCTGTACCTCCTCCATGTCCGAACAACATCGCTTTGGTTCACTCTGAGACGCCTGGAAACTTCCCTTGTTGAGAGCCCTTCTTGACACAAAGTAACAATGCGGACGCGATCGAACTGCGGTATTGACCTTCTAGGCATGGTAGAACTACAGACAACATGAGCAGCGTACCTTCGTCCTGGTGGAATGACTGGAACTGATCGGCTGTCGTACCCCCTCCGTCTAATAGGCCCTGCTCATGCATGGTTGTTTACATCTTTGAGCAGTTTTAGTGACATCTATGAACAGTCAAAGGGACTGTATCTTTGATACAATATACACAGTCAACGTCTATATGCCGGAGATCTGGGAACCGAGGTGATGCAAAACTTTTTTTGATGTGTGTATTATACTCCTCTTCTGCCTAGTTCGCCTTTAATGTGCAATAACATCCTGAAATACTAATTTCTATCATTAAACAATACATCTAGCCACCATCTTGAATCTGTGGAGTCAGTGTTGTTATGATTCGGGCACACGAAATTACTTATTAGGTTCTATTGTATTCCTAAACGTCGTTATTTAAGCTCAAGGATACCGAAAGGTAGACTTTCTTTTACATTTCAAGATGGCCGCTGTTCACAATGTTCAGTCGGGTAATGATGAACTTGTGGCACTACTTCATGCTGAAAGGAAACTGACACTGCCATTCCTCTGGCCAAATTTTATTCAGCCGTAATCCATTTATGAAGTGCATGAGAACATACTCTTCAAATGTAGAAATAACAAGCAATTACAACTGTTTGGTAATTTTGAAGAGCCTACTGCTGATTGAAACCGAGTTTTATCTTACTCGTTAGTAATTGGTAGTCCTCGGTTCTATCCCTCAGTATGCTGCGACACATTGTGGACCAAGACCTGTGTTGTGAAGGTAGGGGTACGCCTATGGTTAAGTCTTAGTAAAAGTTTCGGTTTATTAAAGAATATCATTAAATCAAACAGATATTAAAACGTTTCTGTTATATCACTTAGCTCATGTCTACTTGAATCAAGTACCCTACAGTCTACTTTACTTATAGCTTGAGAATTGGTATGGACACCAATGAAGATTTTAACGCATCAGCCTTGGAATGGGCCTCTTAATTCAGACAAAGAACAACACTAAGCCTTATCTGGACCAATGAAAAAAAATATGGCGGAATTGATTACCATAGACTAAAGGCTAGAACCCATTGATAGGTCGAAGATATCAGTTTAAACCTGTGAGTGTATAAGTCCTATCATTCGGACATGCATCAAGCTAACACCATTGCGCACATGGTTAAGTCTGGATTATATCAGGGGCTTAAAACTGAGACGTCATTATAGAAGTCTCAGTTCATTTTCCCCTCCACAGTCAATCACTTTCCAACTTACAGATTAAATAAAAACTCAACCTGCAGTACATGTGAGTAAAGTTTCATCAAGAGATGGCAGAAAGCACTGAGTGTACTAAAACTGCAATATGAATGTTTCCAAAGCCATTAAACATAAACCAAATCCTCTTCATTCTCATCCCCTCATCATCTAATTCACCACTGGCAATTACGCGCTCCAGTGGCCCTGAGTCCGGGATTAAAACTTTGTAATTTTCATTTGTGTTCAGTTCACTCCGAATACTTTGTCCAGCTCTCATTTTCACACTTACACATCACCTTGCCAATTATAACAATGCGTCTAGAGCACAGCACCTTTAAGTGCGACCCTGTGTGAGCGCTAGCTCCGCCAGCCAGTCTGACAGAGAAGACAGCGAGCTTGTAGTTCGCATTTTTCCCGGGATTTCAGCTGGAGTTGCTGAACTCTATTTTGTATTCTTTTTATCGCAACTGGCAAGCTTAAAAACTTCAAACGTGTCCATATGTTATCTCTAGACGGAATATTGACGAAGACAGTGTCAAAATGGGTAATTACACTTAAGATTTTCTTTAAGTTGATAAATTTCGGAAAGTCGAATTTCGGCTTTATACCTGGGCTAGGAACATCATTGACATTGTTAGAATATATTATCGACTGCCCGGAATGCAAAAAAAATAGAAGGTTGATTGATCGATCCCCGAAAATCATGAATGGGAAGGTTTGTACGAAGGTTGATTTAAAAATTTAGTACGGAGGTGAAAGACTGCGTACTGGTGTTCTTTTGATGATGGGACAAAGTGGAGATATTTCTTGACCTATATAGGTATGGAGAAATTGTCACAACTAAAGTATGACTGTTAGGTGGGGTATTGCGCATTTTTAGCCTACTTTCGATTTTTGCAAAAAATGAAAGTAGACTTATGAGTGTGTGTGTACTCTGAATGTCGGTCCCCCCCTATCAATTCGAACACGGTGAGCGCAAATAGAACGAAATTTGGTACAAAGGTAGCACTAGCAAAGGACACCTTAGTGTCATGTTTTATATCGCCGCCATCTTGACGGAAACGTAATGGCGGCCACACAAATGTTCAAAGCTTAAATCAAATTACGACTAACCTAATCATCCGAACTCTACCAAATTTTGCAACAACATACCTTTATGGGGGCAGCATCCTTTGACCAAACTAATAGGTCATCAGCCTAATAGTTTGCGGATGGCGGCCATCTTTGTGTGAAAAACGATTGTCCCTATTAATTCGAACACGGTGAAACCGAATGGAACGAAATTTGGTACAGAGGTAGTACTAGCAAAGGGCACCCCAGTGTCATGTTTTATATCGCCGCCATCTTGACGGAAACGTAATGGCGGCCACACAAATGTTCAAAGCTTAAATCAAATTACGACTAACCTAATCATCCGATCTCTACCAAAGTTTGCAACAACATACCTTTATGGAGGGAGCATCCTTTGACAAATCTAATAGGTCATTAGCCTAATAGTTTGCGGATGGCGGCCATCTTTGTGTCAAAATCGATTACCCCTATTAATTCGAACACGGTGAAACCGAATGGAATGAAATTTGGTACAGAGGTAGCACTAGCAAAGGGCACCTCAGTGTCATGTTTTATATCGCCGCCATCTTGACGGAAACGTAATGGCGGCCACACAAATATTCAAAGCTTAAATCAAATTACGATTAACCTAATCATCCGATCTCTACCAAATTTTGCATCAACATACCATTATGGAGGGAGCATCCTTTGACCAAACTAATAGGTCATTAGCCTAATATTTTGCGGATGGCGGCCATCTTTGTGTGAAAATCGATTCCCCCTATTAATTCGAACACGGTGAAACCGAATGGAACGAAATTTGGTACAGAGGTAGCACTAGAAAAGGCCACCTCAGTGTCATGTTTTATATCACCGCCATCTTGACGGAAACGAAATCGCGGCCACCCAAATGTTAAAGGCTAAAATGTAATTACGACCAACCTAATAATCTAGTCTCTACCAAATATTGCAACAACAAATATTTATGTGGGAAGCACATTCTGACCAAACTGCTAGATCATCAGCCCAATAGTTTGCAGATGGTGGCCAAGTATGTGTGCAAATCGATTCCCCCTATCAATTCAAACACGGTGAAACCGAATTGAACGAAATTTGGTACAGAGGTAGCACTAGCAAAAGGCACCTCAGTGTCATGTTTTATATCGCCGCCATCTTGACGGAAACGGAATGACGGCCACCCAAATGTTGAAAGCTTAAATCAAATTTCGACCATCCTAATAATTTGATCTCTACCGGATTTTGCAACAACATGCCTTTTTGTGGAAAGCATCTTATGACTGACTACAAGGTCATCAGCCCAATAGTTTGCAAATAGCGGCCATGTATGTGTGCAAATCCATTCCCCAGATCAATTCAAACACCGTGAAACCGAATTGAATGATTTTTTTTTACAGAGGTAGCACTAGCAAAGGGCACCTCATATTCATGTTTAATATCCCTATAGCACGTTGTATTTCAACAAGCTACTACAACCAACATTCAATTATACTCCTTGAAAAGGACAAAGAGTTATAACAATACCCATGCATTTAGGAGAAAGTAGGCTATATGTTCTTTACTGAACATCTTGTTCACTTACGAAATTATACGCGGCCACAATGCCAGCTGAAAAAAACTCTTCGATACAACTCCTTGCCAAATGTCATTAGCCTATTTTCATTTTGTGTAAAACTAGGCTCATGAGATCACCTTTTATCCGTGTGTGTGTGCGCGTATGTGTGTGTGTCTGTGTGATGTGTGTGTCCCCCACCCCTCCCCCTAATAACTTATAAACGGATGGAGCGATTTCAATGAAACTCGGTAAGGTCATAACACCATTTCAGCCGACTCCGACCGTGCCCTTCAAATTTTACTACGTCTCACCAATACAACATGGCGGCTGTGCGAAATATTTAACTAGCATTCAATATCTCCGAAACTATTACGATATCACCCTGAAATTTTGTACGGTGATAAAGAGCATTACTAGAAGTTTGCCTATGGAACTTTCAAAAACCTGGTAACTTTTAAACCAACATGGCGGTCAAGCGAAGTTGCGACATTTAAATAGAGTTTTCTCGCGATTTAACCAGCCAAACGCAATGACACTTGGTACAGCAAATGTTTATACACATTGTAATGCACTGGCATTTAATTTAGTTCAATAGTTTACATAACCTTATGATGGCGGCTGTGCGAAATATTTCACTGGCATTCTATATCTCCGAAACTATTACTGCATCACTCTGAAATTTTGCACGATGATAAAGGGAACTGCTGCACGTTTATCCATGTAACTTTCAAAAACCTGTAAAGTACAAAACCAACATGGCAGCCAAGCGAAGTTGAAACGTTTAAATACATTTTTTCGCGATTTTACTAATTGTGCGCAGTGAAATATGGTACAGTGTATGATTATACATATTGTAATGCACTGGCATCTAACTTAGTTGAATTGTTTTCATAAACTCAAGATGGCGGCTGTGCGAAATTCTTAAATTAAGTTTTTATTTGTTTTGTGTCGTAATCATGCGATCGAAGTGAAAGTTTGCATAATGAAGCTACGCAATAATTTCCTTTTAATGGTACATAACTCTATGGCCTATACATATAACAATCCAAAATGGCGACCATCCGAAATATTTAGACGGTTCTCAATATCTACGAATCTTTCACAGCAATCAAACTGAAAGTTTTTAAGTTCATACAGGCTATGAACATACGTTCACATATAGGACTTTCAATAACCTGGTGGGCACAAATCCAACATGGCGGTGACGCGAAGTATATATATTTAAATGGACGTTTCTCGCGATTTAACCATACGAGTACAGTGAAACTTGGTACGGTAAATGCTTGTATAAATTTGAATCCACTGGCATCTAATTTATTACAATTGTTTTCATTGCCACATCATGGCAGCTGTGCGAAATTTTAAAATCTCGTTTTTTCGTTTGTGTCCTAATCATGCGATTGAAGTTTGAATACTACACGTACATAATAATCTTCATGTAATAACACATACCTTCATATATAAAAATCCAACATGGCGACCATCCCTAATATTAGATGGTTCTCAATATCTCCGATCTATTACAGCAATCAAACTGAAATTTTGTATGTTGATAGAGGCAATTAACATAAGTGGATATATGAAAACAGGCTTTAGTTCTTCACGGAACTGCTTGTATTTCTTCATTTCAGCCATCATTAGCGCCTTGGATGACTTTCTGGTGCAACAACGGCAACCAGCCACTAACAAATAAAACAAAATCTCATCTCAATCATTCCTCAAACAGTAGAAGTTAGATAACAAGAATAATTATGGTAAGTTCATTAATGAGCTTGTTATGGAAGAACCATATTTCAAAGTAATTGTATCCTTAAAGCAAGAGAGGTACCTTAGCTTCACACAAACCAAGTTGCGTATGAGTCACACAAACGAGAACCAGTGAGACCCACAGTCGAAAGCTTCTGAGTTGTGAAATGATACATTATTACTTATTAGCAATTCGTGCCTTGTAACTTATTACGACGTATTTATACCGAGAAGCAGACAGATCATTGCCTTGGTTGTCACAAAATTCACCATGATACGTAACATACGGTCTTATCTGTTATTATTGCCAGGTCGAGCATGTGCACACTCTGTGCATATAAGCCAGATCACCGTTTTAGAAACGATAGAAGTCATAATGTGAACGCCTATAGTATTCCTTGAATTAATGCGGCTTCTTCAGTATGAAAAGTGCATTCATATAACAGTTTATAACTCCACCAGACTTGTTAAGAACAGGTCCATGTCATTTACCCGAACGCTACTATGAACGATTGTATCAGCGGCGAGCCAAACTCTGTGATTGCAGATATCTCTACTTAGTTTAAAACAAAGTCCCCGATTCTTGGATGTCACGGGTAATCTCGAGAACCTCTGGATGGATTTTGATGCGGTTTTCACCATTCTGTAACGGATATCTCGAGGATGATTTCTGTAAAAAATAATTTATTTATGATCAAAGGAAGCTGAGCAGTAACGATTTCAGTGAAAAAGTAGAAAAAAACGGCGTCCGAGCGCTTTGTAAGCTTACGCTGGGCAAACCGTTCATCATATCTGAATACTATGAGTGGAAGAATTGTTCAGTATGAAAAGTTCTACAAAATAGTCCCCGAGAGCATATCTCTATTTTCAATACATCGCCCACTATAAGTGTTTTTGCGTTTTCATTTCTTCCAACTATGTCCATTGAAATTCTGAGGCAACAGTTTACGAGCTAGCTAAGGGCGAGTCTATCACCCCTGTTACAGCCTAACTAGCGGGAGAACCTATTACGCCAGTTACAGCCTGCAGCAAACCGTTGAGTCGTGTTGAGTTAAGACTTCAGAGAAGGGTGGTTGTATTTGGAGTTTCCCTGGAAGTGCAACTCGTCTTTTCTTCATTTCGCCTGTGAACTTTCCGTTCCGCAAAATACACAGTCAAGTTAAGATTGGACGGAAGGGGGATTTGTGTTTCATGCACCTCGCCATTCCCTGGAAGTGCAAGTCTGCTTTTCTTCATTTTGCCTGTGAACTTTTCGTTCCGCAAAATACACAGTAAAATTAAGATTGCACTGAAGGGAGATTTGTGTTTCATGCACCTCGTCATTCCCTGGAAGTGCAACTCTTCATTTCGCCTGTGAACTTTCCGTTCCGCAAAATACACAGTTAAGTTAAGATTGGACGGAAGGGGATTTGTGTTTCATGCACCTCGTCATTCCCTGGAAGTGCCATTCTTCATTTCGCCTGTGAACTCTCCGTTCCGCAAAATACACAGTTAAGTTAAGATTGGACGGAAGGGGATTTGTGTTTCATGCACCTCGTCATTCCCTGGAAGTGCCACTCTTCATTTCGCCTGTGAACTCTCCGTTCCGCAAAATACACAATTACGTTAAGATTGGTCGGAAGGGGATTTGTATTTCATGCACCTCGCCATTCCCTTGGAAGTGCAACTCGGCTTTTCTTCATTTCGCTTGTGAACTTTCCGTTTTGCAAAATACACAGTCAATTTAAGATTGGACGGAAGGGGGATTTGTGTTTCATGCCATTCTTAAATTACGTATGACAAGAATTCGTTATAATATTAATAGTCCAGTCAGTGATTTTAAGCCACCATGCCGAGATGTAAAACGGATATAGGTCATAGTTCATTGACATAAAAAAAACGCTTATCGCGTAACAGTGAAACAGAGCAACAAATAATTTCTCGATTGTCACAAGAGAAAGAAAAACTTCGTCCTCGGCTCCTTCAAACCGTTGCTCAGGAAGAACACCGTCTGAACCACGATCAGAACCAGTCTTATGACACCATCATACTAAGAAGGAAGGTAAGATATTTCTTCTCGATGCCCCTGGAGGCACAGGCAAAACGTTCTTGATTAATTTGTTGCTCACCAAAGCGAGGCCTGGTGGTGATATTGCTCTTGACGTCGCATCATCTGGAATTGAAGCCACTCTTTAGGAAGGGGGAATAACAGCACATGCAACATTTTAACTTCCTTTGAAAGTCAGCAGTAATGATGGAAGCGTATGCAATATTTCAAAACAAAGTAACACTGTCAGTTTAATCCAAAATTGTTCTTTAGTTGTATGGGATGAGGCTACAATGTCGCACAAAACTTCCGTTGAATCTGTAGACAGGACCTTGCGTGATCAAAGCAATCGGATCACACCTATGGGTGGCTGCACAGTTTTGTTCGCCGGAGATTTTCGTCAAATCTTACCAGTTGTTACCAGAGGAACGAGAGCCGGCGAAGTGAACGGTTCATTAAAAAGATCTTTCATCTGGCCGGTTATAACAAAATTGGCACTCAAAACTAACATGAGAATACTCTTATCTTCAGAAGATAATAGTCTGTGTGCTAATTTGTTACTTAGAGTCGGAAATGGAGATTTACCGTTCATTGACGGGGAAATTACCCTCAGTCACGATTTCTGTGTTTTAGTAAGCAGCATTCAAGAATTGATTGATAACGTTTATCCTCAAATCCATGACCTATCTAACAAGTCTCATTCATTGTTTAAAGAAAGGGCAATATTATCGCCGACAAACGAACAAGTTGTGAAAATTAATGACATGGTGTTCTCCAAATTCACTGCCCAGGCTCAAGTATATTACTTAGCGTACGCAGTAGTCGGTAGTGAAGAAGCTGTTCAATACCCTACAGAATTCCTAAATTCTTTACTTCCTTCTGGCTTGCCACCATACAAGCTTATTTTAAAAGTGGGCGTGCCTATTATATTGCTACGTAATTTACAACCACCAAAGTTATGCAATGGGACGCGATTAGTAGTGAAAACTTTGGAAAACTGTTTCATTGAAGCAACAATCTTAACTAGCTGTGGTACAGGATAAACTGTCTTAGTACCCAGAATCCATATGATTCCTTCAGATTTGTCTTATCATTTCAAACGAGTACAATTCCCAGTGAATGTCTCCTTTGGCATGACTATAAACAAAGCACAGTGTCAGACACTTAGCGTGACTGGAGTTGATCTCAGTGGAGAATGTTTTTCTCATGGACAGTTTTATGTGGCTCTATCGCGTGTTACATCAAACCGAAATCTTTTCGCGTTCAGTGCTGGAGGAAAGAAAGACTAATGTCGTATACAAGGAAATCTTACAAGACCTCGTTTAAAAGTAGCCTATCACCCCTCATTCATTACTATTCCCGGGCGTAGCCGGGGCTGGTTGCTAGTAGATATATAAGAGCATCTCCCCACGGCTTTAAATGAGGGTATCACAAATCTGATTCAACCTGCATTTTTAAAATATTTCCTACTGTGTGAACCTCAGTATCAGTATCAAGCTCACGAAACGAAAATTTGCCTATAGTTTATCATAAATTCTCTCACGCTTATGAAGAGTATTAAGAAAGTATGAAGAGTATTTTGACGAAACTAGCTTGACAGTAACAGTAGCAACACTGATTACAGTTAACTGACCAGGTTTCACTCTTTTAAAAATTAGGCTCTATGCATGTCCAAACAAAACGATGAACTGAGTAATGATGTGACAGCACGTGAATGAAATTGTACATACCGTGTCAGATAAGCCACTCTCCAAGCTGCCATGTACAAACATTTACACTAATTGAATGTAACAGGAATAAATAATGTGACATCCATTGTCTACTATTAGGTGGGTGACTGATGTAAATGAAATGTAAAAGCAATTAATTAAATCAAATAAATCGGGAGAAAAGGGAATAACTAACAGAGTCTTTATGCGAAAGCAAGGCATAGCACGTAACAGCTTCAATGACAAAAAAATAACATTTTTTAAAATTTTAACCCATAGCAGTAAGTGCTGTGCTACTCCAAACATATCGATTCAAGTATTATTAGACGTTGCTTGTTCTTACTGCTACTAATTATAATAATCGTTTGGCCACAGTTACCATGTTGGAGTCATTGAGGTGACATTATGTTTAGCACTGCCGTCTGACGGTGATAACCAGAACTCTATTGGACAACGTGTAACTGTGATTTAATTAATTTTGTGTTGTAATCACCAAATTAAAAACGAGAGATCTTTTAAAAGCTAACGTCGTACGACAAGGGGTGCCGTAGATTTTGCCGCTCTTTAAAAATCGAACTTGCTCGGTCGCGAATCGAGCCCGTGATCTCGGGATCATAAGGTGGATTTTTTTTCTTCGTGATGGACGTAATATTGAAAATGATTTTATCAGTAAAGCTCTTCTCTTAAATTTGGCTCCTGAAATTCTCTAAGTGATTCATGAAGGGTAGATTGCATTGTGAGATGGGAAGTCTACAATGATCCCTCAAGGGTGTATAGAAAGACTAGAATCGTTCTACTGTATTATGGCAAAAAAAAGTACAGTTTTAAGTTTCAGCTGGCATCGAACAACTACTTACTCTGGGATGGAAAACACATGAATGCAACAGTCGTACGGTTAAACAACTCCACTTGTTCTTTTACTCATATCCCCGACGATTCTCACGGATAATAAATCCACTGATGTGTTAGAACAAGGGACATAATGGATATCTTACTGTATTTCCTTATTGTGAATATTTTATGGATACCACATACCAGGTAGCCCGTTTGCCCCGTGCAATCTAGTTTTTGGTGTCCTGCATACAATAATGCCGTATGGGATGTCTGTTAACTGATTTCCACAGGGGTCACACTGAACGCAGGCCGATTACGTCAGAATACGAAGGAACAACAACCGGTCGGCCGCTAGCTGCATGTTCCTCAGCGCTACCCGTTTAATGCACCCCATTGCCTTGTGGAGCCTCGCATTTGAGAGCGTAATAGACTCATATGTGGTACAACAACATGACAGTTGCTGGCAACATATTGACGATGGCTGGTGTATTCAGCATCGATGAGTACACGGACATTATACTAATCTACGGAGAAGCTGGTCGTAATGCCTTTGAAGCTCGTAGACGGTAAGCACTGGTGTTTCCATACCTCTATGGCGCGCATTAGACGGGAGTACTGAGGAACATGCAGCGTGCGGCCGTCTGGTTGTTACCTCTTGACAATCTGACGTAACCGACTTGCATGTTAGGTTACCCCTTAGCAATTCAGTTATTAGACCTCCCGTTCATCACCCATACATGCGGGACACTTATTTGTAGATTGCACGGCGCAAATGGCCCACGTGGTATATAGTCTGTTATAATATGGAATAAGTTTATTGGCTTTCACGCCCAAGTTACTTAACTCCAAAAAAATCACCAAGCGCCTGCTGATGAGCCTGACTTGGTAGACCTGGCTGAATCCCCACAACAGACAAGGTAAAAAGGTAAACGATTTGCTGGACTTCTGAGACGTATTGAAGCCATTTTCAGTGTTGCTTGTACAATCAATTTATACTTTTTCAGTCGGTCAATAAGCAATTTGCACAATATAATTGGGTGTGGGTACAATAAATATGTAGGCCATAGCACAATTCGTTAAGATAATTACAAGTAATACTTATTATTCGCATAAATAAAGGGCAATTCAGGATTGCGCGTTTTGACCCTCGGGCGGTCATTATGATCTGAAAAGTATACGACAAATGGATTAATTTATAAATTGATAGTTGCTGAAGGTTAGTGTTATATATTTGTTACTGTTTCAATTATGGGGCTTGGACACCGTGGTCATTGAGCCCCATGTACTTGGGTGTGTGCATATTTTGTTTCATAACCTGTATACTTGTGGTGTCTCTAGTAGTGTGAGAATTTTTGATTCAGCTGAGGATTCGGAAGGAAGGGGCCGTGGCCTTAGGTTAGGAACCATCCTATCATTTGCCTGGAATAGATGTGGGGAAAATCACCTCCGGGATGGCTGCGCGGTAATCCAACCCCCCTTTTCTTATTTTTGCCTCACAGCGCTGAGTGTACCCCGCTCCAGCTCTCATACCAGAATTAAATTCCTTGGCAGAGTCCGGAATTTAACCCGGACTTCCAGGGTGACAGCCAAGAACGCTAGCCGCTACACCACGAGGTGGTCGGAAGAGATTTCAAATATTGATTTGGTTCCTTGTATGTGTTCAGTGGATCAACCTATCTTAAAGTACAGCTGACGTGTGTGGCACTATTAATGGTGACAGATACTTTTATAAGGTCGAGTATTTTGTCACACCGTACTGCTGAGCTTGAGTTTCGAATCACCGTTCCTGAAATTCCCCACAGGCTTATCCAGGAATGAAAATTCCTAGGTCATTACGCAGAGACGAGATTAATTCAAATGGGCGTTTCAAAGTTGCGTTTCAACATAACAAATTATCAAAATATCTCTAAGGGATTACTCATTCCCGGTTATACAGTACTAGCAGTAGTGCCCGGCTTCGCCCGTTGGATTTACTTGTTTTATGGATGATAATGAATGCTACAACAGAACTGGCACATGATACATAAACTATCAGAAAACAATATTTTAAAAATATATCTTTTTGTGGTGGTGGTGGTGGTGGTGGTGGTGGTGGTGGTGGTGGTGGTGGTGGTGTTGGTGGTGGTTGTAGTGGGGTGATAAGTAGTACAGTATAATGGACGTAACATTCAGGTCATTTTCCCGTAATGATAATTATGAATAGGGAAAGAGTTATTTACTAACTACAGCACTGACACATGTAATTTACAAACAAATTTACAAAAAAAATAGAAAGAGGAGTAGGCGTAAGTGAAATAAAAGACACTGCCTAGGGCCTATATCTAATTGGCTGTTAGAAATGTAGAGACCTATAGTGTCGCCTTTTGTCGCATAGCGCCGTAGGAAAATAATCAGAACTATTTGGAAAACTTCGACTGTCCCGAGCTACTGAGGTAGCAATAGTATCATTTATCGCCACAAAGCGCTTAACGATATGTTTCGGAATAAATGAAGGTAAATTTGAAAGCACCAACGCTTATTGCAGCTGATAACCTCAATGTACTTTACCAACACCATTGCACTTATACAGAGGCATAATACTTTCATGATGATAACTGTTTAAAGGGGCCTAAGAAATCATTTTGCACTAATTACCCCCCGTGACTCCAATATATAAACAGCGCAAGATGCAACTATTTTCGCAATTCTGCACCAGAACACTGGTAGGGGTGACGTGATGCAGACCGAACTGCCCGTCAAAAATAGACTTATTAAAATACTCTTACAGTCACACTACTACGGACATGAATGGTTCTAGGGCTTTCATACGTGGTTTTCAAGGTCATTTTGTCTGTTATTCTAAATGTAGGGAATGGAGAGCGCTATCCAAAATATCAAGTGGACAGTATTATCAGCAGGGTTTCAAAATGTATTTAAAATTTGGTTCAATTAGGAGAAACGGTGTATATTTGTGATGAAGGGCCTAAATGCAGGGAATGGAGTGGTCTGTCCAAAATTTAAAGTGGACAGTGTCACCCGCAGGGTTCCAAAGGGTGAGTATACAAAATGTGGTTCAGATCGGTGAAACGGTGTAGATTGTGCCAAAGGACCTAAATGCAGGGAATGGAGTGGTCTGTCCGAAATTTCAAGCAGACAGTGTTACTCGTCGGGTTCCAAAGGGTAAGTATGTAATATTTGGTTCAGATCTGTGAAACGGTGTATATTTGTGCCAAAGGGCCTAAATACAGTGAATGGAGGGGTCTGTCCAAAATTTCATGCATACAGTGTTACTCGCAGGGTTACAAAGGGTAAGTATACAAATTGCCGTTCAGATCGGTGAAACGATGTAGATTTGTGCCAAAGGGCCTAAATGCTGGGAATAGAGTGGTCTGTCCGAAATTTCATGCAGACAGTGTTACTCGCAGGGTTCCAAAGGGTAAGTATACAAATTTTGGTTCTGATCGGTGAAACGGTGTAGATTTGTGCCAAAGGGCCTAAATGCAAAGAATAGAGTGGTCTGTCCGAAATTTCATGTAAACAGTTTTACTCGCAGGGTTCCAAAGGGTAAGTATACAAATTTTGGTTCAGATCGGGGAAAAGGTGTAGATTTGAACCAAGGGGCCTAAATGCAGGGAATGGACTGGTCTGTCATCAATTTAACGTAGACAGTGTTACTTGCAGGGTTCCAAAGGGTAATTATACACATTTTGGTTCAGATATGGGAAAAGGTGTAGATTTGAACCAAAGGGCCTAAATGCAGGGAATGGGCTGGTCTGTCATAAATTTCACGTAGACAGTGTTACCATCAGGGTTCCAAAGTGTAAGTATACAAATTTTGGTTCAGATAGGTGAAACGGTGTACGTATCACTAACCATAACGCCATCGCATGCGGATAGAGCTGTTCGGGATCGCTTGTTCTACCGACTTACTGAACAAAAATCAATCTTTATGGTTACCTGAGAGGTGTAGCCTAATGCTATATAGCCTAAACTATTCCTCTTGAATCTGGCTATCATATAACAAAATAATTTTTCGAATAGGACTGGTAGTTCCAGAGATTAGTGCGTTTAAACACATAAACACACAAACGCACAAACTTTGCAGCTTTATTATATTAGTATAGATAATTGATAAGTCAATTTCCATCAAAAAGTCAAATTTCTGTCTGCAATGTGTCCTTTAAGAAGCGGGCACCGTTCATGTACTTAAGGATGACATGTTCCTCAAAAGCAATATGCTGTTGCAAGTGAAACGTCTAGCATATTGTAATGGTGCTTCATATTAACCCGTTTCCTGTAATTGAGTGTCATTTGATCTCTCTAAATCGGTGTGTGCAAATTATGTATATAATCGTTGAATGTTCTCTTATCGGATCTACTGATCCCCGTATGGGAGCCCATTAAAGAGCACTGGAAGTCTCTGTTAGGAGTTTCCTGGTGCAGTGCAGCAGCCCCGAAGAACGGCGAGGGGAGATAGAGCAAATGAGTTGATCGGGAGGAAGATAATTACACGCAACTAACAGCCCTATGCTTCATCTAATATCCACATATCGTTTATAGAAGAGCATAAAGCGATAAATCCATTTGTATTCCAATATCATACTAAGAGTTAAGCTACAAGAAATGTTAAGCTACAACGATAACCAAGGTTTTCGCAACTAACACATTATAATATAGGTCATAGTGTTTTCTCTCCATAAACTACAGTAGCTGAAACAAAATTTCCCTGTGTTCGAATATCTGTATAATGTATGAATTCATAGACTGCATTCGATGTTTATGCTGTTACTCAACAACAATTTTGTAGATTAACATTATGTTGTATAATTTTTAGCCTATTTTCATCATATGAAAACATTGGCTTATGAAATCGGAATTTGTCGGGGTGTGTGTCCATCCCAAATAAAATCAAAACGGCAGAAGCGATTTTAATGTAACTCGGAAAGGATATAGTACTATTCCATCCAACCCTGACCATGCCCTCCACATTTCCATACGTTTCGCCAATCCAGCATGGCGGCTGTGCGAAATATTACACAGGCATTCTATAACGCTGAAACTATTACAGGTATCAATCTGAAAGTTTGTATGGCGATAGAGAATTCTAAGGTGTGTTCATCTATTGGACACTTGGAAACGTGTTAAGTACAAAACCAGCATGGCGGCCAAGCGAATTTAAAATATTCAAATGGCATTCTCTCGATATATAATCAACCGAGCGCAGTGAAACATAGTCCGATATATGTTTATACAAGATATAATCTGCTGGCATGTATTCTAATTCAATTTATTTCATAGAATTATGATGGCGGCTGTAGGAAATTATAAATAAAGTTTTTTTTATTGTTTCCTAACATGCGATCGAAGTGAACGTTTGAACAATGAACCTAGTTGTATGGATTCTTGTTGCGACATAATTATCCGAATGTAGTGAAACTTTGCACGGAAGATCTTCATACAAGGCACAGTATATTGGCGTCTAATTAAATTCCATTTCTGAGAACTTCAAAATGGTGGCTGTGCTAAATTCTTAAAATCGCGTTTATATGTATCTTGTCCTAAGCAAGTGATAGAAAGGCAGGTTGGTATAATGAGTCACGATTATAATATTCATCAGCCGGCGTATAACTCTGTATCGAATATAGGCCTACAGTGCCTTTGTTTCAAGTTGTGGCCGACCGAGACCGCTTCGCGGCCAACAGCGCACTGCTTGCCAGCTGAGTGGAATATTCATGGTTATTAAATTAATGTATTCTAAAGTAAACTTACTGTTCGGAATTATAACTGCCCTATAACACGAATACGAACAAAAACACGTTGTCACACAAGGTATCAAGTCCCTTCAACTGTCTAATATGCATATGGAGTACGCGAACGTGTGCGTAGAGAACCGGTTAGAAGCAGTACGGCCTATTGTTCGTGCCAGGTGACCAAGGTGTGAGAAGCTTGCTGGCCAGCCACCACTTAAAACAAAGGCAATGTATAAAACAATCCAACATGGCGTCTATATGATACATTTCACCGAATCTCAATATCCCCGAAACTATTTAAGCAATCAAACTTATATTTTTAATGGTGTTAGACGACTGTTAATTAAGGACAAATATGTGACTTTCCTTAATCTTGAAAAATACAAAATATCATGCAGGGTGAAGTGATTTTCAAATGTTGCAAATAACATTTCTGGCGATCTAACCACTCGGGTGCAATGAAACTCGGCACAGTGAATCTCTATTCAGATCTTAGTATATAGACATCTTATGATGTTCAATTGTTTTCAAAAATTCAAGATGGCGTCAGTTTGATTTTTTCTAATTTCTCGCGTCTTAATCATTGGAAATATGACTCTTATGCTAGGCTATGATAACAATCCTTATCTAATGAAACCAAATTCTGTATTTTGCGTTTCGTAAATCCTAGAAGCCTTGGATTTGACATTTCTAAAAATTAATTCCCGTTTTTCGTACCAGAAAGATGCCATCTCGTGGGAGGACTCTTACTAACCGATATTGTAAGCTATATATTCAGAGCACATAACTTATCATTGTAATGGTGTTGGTGAAGATATAGGTCGTGAAATAAAAGCTATTTAGTACATCGCATGGAAATGACATATCATATTTAGACGGTTCTCAATATCTACGAATCTATTTCAACAATAAACTGAAACCTAGTCTGTTGATAGAGGCTATTATTATACGTAGACCTATGGGATCTTAGATAGCCTGGTGAGCACAAATTCATCATGGCGGCCATGCAAATTTGACACATTTAAATGGAATTTTCTCACGGTTTCTTGATCCGAGCGCAGTGACATTGGTAGAGTAAATGTTCACACACAATTTAATCTGCAGGAATATAATTCAATTCAATTGTTTTAAAATCCCCAAGATAGTGGGTGCGCAAAATTTTTAAATTAAGTTTTAAATTTGTGTGTCATAATCATGCGATCAAAGTAATTGTTTGAATACTGAACCTACGTTATACTCTTCATCTAATGGTACATAAATCTATGGCCTACATATATAATAATCCCACATGGCAACCATCCAAAATATTGAGACGGTTTTCAATATCTACGAATATATTACAGCAATCAAACTGAAATTTTGTATGTAATAGAGGCTATTAGCATAAGTTCACCTATGTAATTTTTAATAACCAGGTGAGCACAAAACCAACATGGCGGCCTAGCGAATTTGAAACATTTAAATGGATTTAATGGTCCGTGTACAGTGAAACTTGGTACGGTAAATATTCATACACAATTGATTCTACTGGCATATAGCCTAATTAAAGTCAATTGATTTCATAACCACAAGTTGGTGGCCGAGCGAAATTCTTAAGTATAAGTTTTAATTTCTTATGTCCTAATCATGCGATCGAAGTGAAAGTTTGACTAATGAATCTACGCAATAATCTTTATCAAATGGTACATAACTCTCTGGCCTACATATAAAATAGTCCAAAATGGCGAGCATCCGAAATATTTAGGCTGTTCTCAATATCTACGAATGTACTTCAGCAATCAAACTGAAAATGTGTATGTTGTTAGAGGAGAATTTTAAATATTTTAATGGATTTTTCTCGCAAATTTTCATCCGATCACTGTGACACTTGGCACGGTGTATCTTCACACTAGCCTTATATAGTGACATCAAATTTAATGGAATTTTATGAGAGCCTAAAAATGACGGCTGTGCAACTTCTTATTTCGTTTATTTTATCGAGTCTTAATAAAGCGATATCAATGTTGCTTTGTATAATGAACCATCATTAGAATATTCATATGCTGGCATATAAATCTATAACCTATTTACGAAACTGTCCAACGTGGCGTTCGTACAATATATTCCACCGGTTCACGATATCTCCGAAACAATTTAAGCAATCAAACTGAATTTTTGTATGATGATAGACGACTATTAACTCTTCCCGTGTCATTTCCGGAATATTCCGCGCCAACACTTTTTCGTTGCGTGTCGTTTACGATATATTCTGCAACATGTTTCTCGCTCCAGCGGGTCGTATACGGAATATTCCGCGAGCTGTTATAAGTTTACATTTAATTACGAGAGGTGACAGTATGGTATTAATTAACGTATATGAACTCGCCTGGAACCGGAAATGACTACTTGAATCATTTCTTTCACTTTTTTAGTATTCGTTTGATAGATACTTGCGTTTGACGGTGTCAGCTGTTGCATCTTGAAGCCGATGTAAACAGTGAAATGGCGGGCTCGTACGACAAAAATGTGGCTACGATATCAAGTTATTTGGAGGAATCAGATAGTGATTACAGTGACTTTGAAGAGAGTGTTGAAGAGATCGACGGTTCATAATCAAGTGAAAGTGCAGTTGATGAAGATGAGAGTGATAATGAATGCTGCAGATACAAGTGCAGTTCTCCAAGGTAGGCCTGCCGTATCTTCATCCAGCGGGGTGTTTTGAAGATTATCACAAAAAGAAACACCTCTGATATTAAAAACAGTGAGCTTCACTCTTCATAGTATAATGTTGTGTGTGTTTTTGTTGTTCTTTTGTGAATTTATAAGTGATACAAGCAGTGTAATTTTGTTCAACAAGAAAAAAAAACTGTTTTGCAGGCTGAATATAGCAAGTGTAAAAACCATGGTTTTTCCTGAACTGTTTCGTATTTTGTAACTTTTTTCTCTTTTCAAATGTATTTTCAAACAAAAATAAAATGTAAAAAAAATTGACATTTTTGGGGAATTTTCCTTAAATTAAATGATCACTCAGGCAAAATACAAATTATATTCAGCGACACTGGAAAGGTTAACTATGTACATATATGTGACTTTCCAAATCCAGAGAAACTCAAAAACAACATGGCGTCCAAGTGATTTTGAAATATATCAAATATGTTTTGTAGCGATTATAGCCCGAGAGCAGTGATGCTGAGAACAGCATTTTTTTTCAGGGCATACATAGTATAGAGACCTCTCATGTTCAATTTTTCCAAAAATTCAAGATGGCATCACTTCGAAGTTTTAAAAACTTTTTTTTTTCTTTCAAGTGATTGAAGAGAGAATTTGTATATAAGGTTATTATAATAATCATAATCTAATGGCAATAAATTCTGTAGCTTACACATCGCAATTCATAGAATCCGTACTTTTTATTTTTCTTAAATTATACTCCCGTAGCTGTACTAGGTCTTATGCTGATTTTGGAAGCTGGAATAAGGAAGGATAAGAGAACGATCATGACGTCTGTAGACTTAGAAAAGGCATTTGATAACTTTGATTGGAGTAAGTTGTTTGACGTTTTGAAAACGATTGGATTAAAGTACAGGGATAAGAGGGTACTCTAGCATCTATAAAGAAACCAGACAGCAGTTATTCAAGTCGAAAGACATGCGAGAGAAGCTGCTATTCAGAAAGGTGTACGGCAAGGCTGCAACTTATAACCATACTTTTCAATCTATACATTGAACAAGCAATGCAGGAAATGGGGGAAAATTTCAATGTAGGAGTAAAGATTCAAGGGTAAATAATTTTAACTCTGAGATTTGCTGATGACATCAGCATTTTAGCCGAGACACCAGAGGATTTGAGTGAGTTTTTAACTGGTATGGATGCTGACCTGAGGAAAGAATTCATTGTGAAAATTAAGAAATATAAAACACACATATTGGAATGCAGTCGAAAGAAATCAGAAACCCCTATGGGCGTCGAATTGGCAGGTGACAAGCTAAAGGAAATAGGGGACATCCGTTACTTAGGATGCAAAATTACCAGTGATGAACGAAGCAAAGAGGATATAGAAAGAAGTTAACACAGGCAAGGAAAGCATTTCCACAGAAAAGGAATCTGTTGACATCGAATATATAGTTAGGTATTAGGAAGTCATTTTTGAAAGTCTTTGTCTGGCGCGTCGCAATCTATGGATGTAAAACTTGGACTGTTGGAGCAGCATAAAAGAGGAGAATTGAAGCGTTTGAAATGTGGTGTTACAGGAGATTGATGAAGATCAGATGGATAGATAAGGTTACAAATGGAGAAGTGTTAAGACGATTGGGAGAGGAGGGATGTTTGTGGCGACTGCAGATGAAGAAAAGAGATAGGTTGGTAGGAGACTTATTAAGACACTCATGAATAGCAAACTTAGTTATAGAAGGAAGGGTCGAGGATAAGAACTGTAGGGGTAGAACAAGGTTAGAATATGTAGAACAGATTGCCTCGAATGTAGGGTTTGGTAGCTATGTAGAGATGAAATGATTATCTCAAGACAGGGAAGCAATGACGGCGGCATCAAACCAGTCAAAATACTGAAGACTCAAACAACAACAATTTCCCGTGATTCGTTACAGAAAATGCCATCTCGTGGCAGGAGTCATATTCATCGATACTGAATGATATATTTTAGCAAATAATTTGTCAAGGCAATGGTGTTGGTGGAGATATAGCCTAGGTCGTGTATCATAAACTACTTAGTATACATCACCTGGAATATCCTTTTAATTGCCGGGGGGGGGGGGGGGGGCGGTGTATAATGGAAAACACTCGTAGGTTGTATGATAATAAATTATTTAGTTCTTCACGGAACTACTTGTTTTATTACAGAAAGCTTTCCAGTCGGTAACACAAATGGGGCCCAAAAAGGATCGAAACAGGTGATGACATTTAGTAACCCCCCCCCCCCCCCCCCATTTTTAGACTATTTTCATTTATGAAACAAGATGTACAGTAAAGAATATATAGCCTACTTACTCCTACATGCATGGGAATAGTTATAACTCTTTGTCCTTTTCAAGGAGTATAATTGAATGCTGGTTGTAGTAGCTTGTTGAAATACAACGTGCTATACGGATATTAAACGCTGATTGATGGAGTCCTCACCTGAATTATATATACACACACACACACTAATACAGCCATCACAGTAACATGTAGGCCTAGATTATCAGACAAAATTCAACACTCACCCTAGTACCCTAGTAAATGCCATGTCATGTGGTTCGGATTCCACGTAAAAATTAGGTCCCGTTGTTCACGATCGCATGATGAATGGTCACGTAAATCTACAAGCTTCCTTCCTTCATAGACATTTAAACAGCATTGATTCATATATAACTGTTTGTAGCACAACTTCATCAAACCATGCCAGAACTGTTTGTGTATTCTAGTTAAGAAGCACGCATACTCTCACGACTGGTTTGTTGTTCTTTCTTCTTCTGAGTCAAACAAAGTCATCGTTGAAAGTGTGTACTATGCACAATGATTTAGTTAACCATTTGGTAGTCTTCTGCCATCGCGGTGGCATATTGTTGCTGGTAAGATTAAACCAAGACGTCAGTAATCATAGGGCTAATGCCTCCATTGTGACGGTATTTGGTTGACACAAAGGCAAGCATGTAACTTGTCTCGGAACACAAGAAGACGTGTTTATTTTGGTAGGCAACGAGGCACTATAAAGCATTTGTCAGGCAGTCAAACGAGCCGTAGGGGAAGCGAATTCTTTGAACGCCACTAACAAGCGAAAAGCAACGCTGTTCCTTTTTCGGCCCTAAAATCAAAAGTCATAAAATAAGAGTCTCAACTATCTGGAGTTAAGTTTATTCTTATTTTGATTCATTTACTTCAAGGGCTTGAGACATTTTGATCAACAGTTCCACGTGCTTGCTGTAGAATGAATTTCTTGCGTAATCTGTAATGCAAACACACCCTTTCGCAACCGGGTGAGTTAGCCGTGGTGGTTACGGCATGACTGATGGCAGTCGCTCACATCCGGGAGGAGAGGAGGTTCGAATCCCCCCGCCGGCAACCTTGAAGATGGTCTTCTGTGGTTTCCCATCTTCCTTCCAGGCAAATGCCGGGGTTGGTCCCTAACTATAGGCCACAGCCGCTACCTTCCAACTCCTCGTCCTTACATTCCAACTTCCCTCCTCAACGGTACTTGTAGCTCACCCATTGGGTGTCTGTCTCGAAGCAGCTACAAAACTGGCGAGCCGAACATGTCCTCGGACACTCCCGGCACTAAAAGCCATACGCTAAAAAAAAAACCTTTCGCATATCTGCGACGTTAATTTCTTCTATGTGTCTCGAAAAATAACCCAAAAATCGTAGAAATTTCCAAATATTGTCAATTGTTGTATTAAATAATTTCCAAGTAGTAAATACATAAAAATTAGTGGCGAATCTTCTTGTAATCATCCTTTTGATCTATCAAAGCATAAACGTGCATCTTGGAATTGAACTAACTGGGTTGGCTTGGGTTCAATCCTTCCCCATGTTGTTCCATCAGTGGCGTACTTCACTGTGGTGAAGAGTGGCATCGATAGTGAGCCATACGCAAACCTATCAGCTTCCTTTCTTTGTGCTATTTACTCCTTTAATAGAGACTTAGAGGGTGAGGCTGTCCCTCAGAAGGGTGTTGCAAATTGTTCTATTTTAGAACTTTTCTTTATTTTATCCGGTGACGCGGATATACCATAGAGGTTGTTGTCATATACTGCGTTATTTTACTCTATTTATCCGTAAAGGGCTGGCAATGAAATATCACGTCACGTCACGTCACGTTACCCCAGGTCACGTCAAGTTACGTCACTTTACGTCACGTTACTCCAGGTCACGTCACGTTACTCCATGTTACCTCAGGTCAAGTCACGTTACGTCACGTTACCTCAGGTCACGTCACCTTACGCCATGTTACCTCAGGTCTCGTCACGGTACGCCATGTTACCTCAGGTCAAGTCACGTTACGACACATCACATCAGAAAAGTAATGCTAGTTAAATCATGTACCACGGCTGTGAGGGTAACTGCACCAAGTCCAGAGGTCGTAGGTTCGAATCCAGGCGCTGGCAAGGTTGTCCACACTCACCCAGTCAAATGCTGGGAGAGTAGCTTAATTTAAGTCCGGAGAAACCTAACCCATCCTAGTCCCTAATACAGCTACATACACTATTGCAGTCACTACATAAATGCAGGTTATCAGACAAGTTCAGCATACACCCAACCACAAGGGACTGTTGTCTAAGACGTCCCAAGCCCCTTAAATGAATTTACAACAACAACAACAACAACAAGAAGAAAACCAAATTAAGCTTTGTGTCTGAATGTTTTGGATTTACGATTACAGTTTTTATACAGTATTTGTCACGAATGAGGTCTAAAATGATTAATTACACTCTCAATTTAATTTGTATTTGTTTGTTTCCCATTAAGAGTACTGGAGTGACTGACATGCCAATTCGTATTTCAGTAGGAGGCATCCCTACAATAAACATTATTATTTATGTAAAACAAAGGGGTGAGGGGTTAACAGGGACCATAGTCTCGATACAGCTGAGATCAGACTAATACAATAATTCCTTGAAGTATTTGTATTATTATTATTATTATTATTATTATTATTATTCCGGTTAATATTGTCATTACTATAGAAATATTATTATAATTACTATTATTATTGTTATTATTATAACTTTAATTATTAGACTACCATTAATATTATTATTAATATAATAATTATTATTAATAATATTATTATTACCCGAACATTATTATCATTACTATTATTACCATTAACATTAATATTTCTATTATTAAGATTTATATAATGTCAAGGTCCTCCTCACAATCACAAGGTGTGCCTTGTGCCATATGAAATAAGGTTGAGAATCTATGGTCCGGAAAACAGAACATATGCATGTCCAGATATTGTTTATTAGTCCAAAATTGCCTTAAATTGGTTCGAGAGTAGCAGGCTCGTAGATTTGCTGGTTTACCCCAGTGTGCTCATTCATAGCATGGATATTTATTTCAACCAAAATCCAACAAGTACTTGAGGATGCATTAATATTACAATAAGTGTAACGTAGGATAGTCTAAAAATTGATCAGGTATATAAAGGCGTGTTAACTAATACTACTCCTATGTGTATGGCCAATGCTTCGCTATGCACGCTCAGAACATCATATATAATTCATAGGTGCGGAAACAGTGCGCTGCTGGGAGAAAACACGAGCTTTTGGTTAAAGAGATTTGGGAAGTAACGTGAATGGAGGGCAACGTAATGCGTGGATTTAAACATGAAATCACACATGTGTTGTGTGTAATACAGGAATCAAATCTTTCTCGTGGGCTAAAACTTTAGATGCTTTCTACGTAAGAATATCCGTCTTCAAATGTGTTAATTTATAGGTATTACCTTCGAGAATAGCTCCCCTCAGTGTGGTTATTGTTAAGTAAGACTCGAGATTTGAAAACATTCGAGATTCGAACCTGAATGTCCTGCATTCCGCACGTTTTAACCACTGCACAAGGTAAGACCTGGTTGCGGGTAGATGATTACAAATAGTAGGCTATTTCCTGTTTTTAATTCACTTTAGGGACTTGGGGCATCTTGGTCATTAACCCCGTGTCAGATAACCTGTATTATGGTGATGACTGCAGTAGCATGTGTAGCGTTATCAGGGACGGGGATAAGGTAGGTGCCCAGGACTTGAAACAAGGGTTTTGCAATTGCCTGGAGGAAGTGTGGAAAACTCCAGGGTAAACCACACTAAGAATAACCGGTGGCAGTGCTGAGATTTGAAACTCTGATCAAACCTGGAACACCTGGAAGTTAGTCAAGAATGCTTGCCCCTACACTACGGTGTAGTCCGCCGTATATTCAAGATGGTTGCTGAGCATACTATTCAAACTCCAAAATCAATAGCCCAGGTTCCAAATGCGCGGATAACCCGAAAGATTGAAAGGGCGTAGAAACAAAAGAGATGCGTCGCTTGCATTAGTCATAAGACTATCACACTGCATATAGCACACAGTCGCCATCTTGAATATATAGCCTATTTCTATCGACAATCCAGTATTTATTACAGTTACCATGACGAAACGCAGCAGATATATAGTACCGCATACGATACTTTCTCTGCAGATGGCACACGATAAACGATTCCATGTATTCAAGATGGCGGATGGGCGTACCTTTCTACTGCTACAATCAATTCCTCTAGACTCAAAAGCCGAACTGTATCGAAATTAAGTAATCGGGGAGTCATATATAGGGTACAGTACTTAACTTTTATCACAAGAATATTCAATTATATACTCTTATAGGGGCAAAGAGTTATAGCTATACCCATACATTTAGGAAAAACTAGGTAACATATCCTTCACTGAACAACTTGTTTCAAATGTCGCCACGCGTTCTGAAATTATCGACGATGGACTATCGTCTTTCTAGTACAGGACTATTTTACTTTTGTACATACATATTTAGCTTACTTTTAACATGTTGCATAAATGATAGCAGATTTATGATAACAATCCTGGTAAATGTGTGTATATAGGTCTGTCTTTCTGTAGGTGTGTTTACCCCACTCATATGAACTGCTAAACAGCTACAGCAATCGAAACCAAATTTAGTGTGAATGTAGATCTATACCAGAACATATCAGCGCAGTATTTTAAAAAGACATCAGTGCTACCAACAGCTGCAAAATTATAATTTATGTTTGAGCTTCATGTTAGATGCAGTGGAAAGTATCTATGGGAACTTGGTACACATAAGAGCTAATGAAAATGAAAATCCACAGCCTGCTTCCAGTCTCCGACCGGGTCAGGAATGGAATGAATGAAGCCCCCATCTAGCGGTGAGAATATCAACTGTGCCGGCTGCCGAGGCCTGACGCACTCCTCTGGGGCAATGATTAAATGAATGAGAGATGAAATGAAATGATAGTGGAGAGTGTTGGTGGAATGAAATTTTGACAGGGAAAACCGGAGTACCCGGAGAAAAACCTGTCTGCCTCCGTTTTGTCCAGCACAGATCTCACATGGAGTGACCGGGACCCAGCGGTGAGAGGACGGCGTGCTGCCGCCTGAGCCACGGAGGCTTACATAAAAGCTAATAATATTTGAAATTAATTTCCAGGAACCTATACATGCCAGTGTTGCCAACATGATTCGACGCTTGTAACTTCCATGCTGTAAATTGGATTTCAACAGAAACTCGTATGTGCTTTGTTTACTCTAATAAATATTACTAAATTTAGAGGCGAAAGGCCTGCCAACTGTTGATAAATCCTCACTATATTTTATCGTAGTCTCAATAGATCAGATAAATTGCAGGCAACTCATCCAATTGCAGACTAATTTTGAGTACCCGACATGGATTGTGCATTTAAACACAAATAGTGCTAAATGTTCCGGCATAACTCAACAAGATGACAGTGTTTCGCCCCGGTGTGCTATTGGGCTCTTCAGTTGGTTAAAGCACACCTCACCAAGACACTGTCTAGTGCACACTGTTGAGTTATGCCGGAACATTTAGCACTATTTGTGTTTAAATATATTATGGCTCAACGGACAATGCATATTTTCTTATGAAAATTGTATATGGATTGTGCAGTCAACATGTTTCTACGCGTGCTGATAGGTTCAATGTTCAACTCCCAAATGGATTTCTTGTAAAATTGGCACATATGTAGATTACAGAATTTCAGATTAATTTTGAGCCATCCTCATAGGACAGTGTCACAAACATGATTTTATGCGTGCTGATATGTTCAATGTTTAATTAAAATTTGGTAAGTGCAATGTATGCCTTATTGTTATGATCCCGAATTGCTCATGTCTGGTGATCCCTTATGTTCCATGAAGTTGGTATTGCACTCAACCTCAGACAGAACGCGCCGTGACATCTTTGAGCCTAGCACCACTGCCTATATTGACTTCAGGGGTGCATATTTTCAACTACAAGACTATGAGGAGGCACTTGTATTTTCGAAATTTAATTATGTCAAATTATTAAACACACTTTATATTTCTACGTTGATTACGATGGATTCTAATATTTTTGACGGTCATGGATGCTAATTTTACATCGCAGATATGCGAAGGAATGACTTTAGTCACTGCACGACTTTGATTCTTCTCGGAACCCGGGACCCCATTATGACAGACGTCACTCCATTTTGTGATTCCACTTTGTGAAGGTGCGAGTTGTAGCACAATTTTGTGTGCCCCAACGAACATGGTTTGAACTGTGAAAATAATTTAGAGAAGTATATCAAGAAGTCGCGTTTACTTAATAACGCATTGCTACAATTTTGTGTGAAAAGTGTTATTTTCATAAACATGGTCAATTTTAACGACGATCTAAACGACCACATGACGAATTTTTGTGGAGAGGCCACGAGGCGATGGTAAAATGTGTGAATAATAGTGAAATATTTATTGTACTGTGTATAATCAACGAACTCAGTCCAATAACTGAAAACTGACATAATTTCCGAATTATTTGTGAAAACGATTGCTACGATTTTCATACGATTTTGCAAGCATAGAATCTGTGTGCTGAAACCATTCGAGTGTCTAAATAAAGCCTGTGGCAGACACCTATGGTCATTTTTTATAAAGTCTGCAGCCATATAGAAGCAGTGATTGCCATTGTTTAAGTTTAAACTAAGGTCAGCGAATTAGGCAACGAGATTTACATGCTAAACATGACTGACCACGCGGAAGAACAATCCTACTATTTTGAGATGATGTCTAGGATGGAGTAAACCGAGCCATGACGAGGCCCACATAACGCACATGATGTGGAAGAGGAGGCCATGGAAATAATAGAGCCGGGGATCGAGCTTAGGCCTTGCTCAATGGCCGTAGCTCGAGGGCAGAATCAATATCCAGCACGCCGGTAATGTGAGTTTTTAAAATCTGTTCACATTAGAAAGGGCGTCATTTCTGTTGATTATTTCTAAGTCAGCCGCAATCATAGCAACCTGTTAGGTAGGGAACAATTCTAGTGGATTACGATGATAATATTGGATTTATTACAAGCTTTGACTAACTCTGGTCATGCCATTACGTCCAATATCAGGACGACGTTAACCCTGTGCACGCTGAGGCACGGAATACTTTCTAGTAGGTGCGGATGGATCCCTACACATAGTTCTGTAGATATTTGTATGCGATTTTTATGTCATTGGTAACATAATTATTGATTTTGATGGTGCAGACGCACCAGCACCAGATGTGAGAGGCTAGATTTGTCATCGTATCGGTTGACAGTTGTGAGGGGGCTACACTGTCACTTTTTGATCATAATCTTTGGTTAGCTCTGATGCTACTATTATCTTTTTCCAAGAGTTTGGCACACTTGAGAGGCAAACATACGACTTCAGAAGTTATGAATGTCATTAATAAACCAACCTATCATTTGACAACACAGAGGTTTTGGTGTTGTTGTCATATTTTTGTGTTAAAGTGCCTGGTGAACACGTATAAATTTATTATAGTACTGTGAGAGTACCTATACAGGGTGTATTTGATATGATGGAAGTCCGTTACACTGGTGATAGAAGGGACTATTTTAAGCTTCCTAGGTAAAAAATTTGTCATCTATCTTGAAATTGATAATTAATCATTAAAAAGTCAATGTTTTTAGTTATTTCAGAAACTAATCAGGCAGAAAGTGGTGCGGCAGGCTGGGGTAAACGAGGCGGAGCCAGGAGAGACGACGCGCGAAGGGGAAGTTGTTACGTAATCGGAGCATTGACCTTACCGGTTGACTTGAGGGGTGGTAGGCTATCAGCTGTTATGAGGATGAGCTCTACCGTCTCGTAAGAAAATGTGCATTGCCGTTGTTCTTGTTGTTGTTGTTGTTGACAACGCACGCAATGGCGTGGGACGTTAGGACCGGTAGTATTGTGTAGCCTACTTTGTAAGTGTGGAATTCATTGATTGATGTTCATGTATAAAATAATTTCGATACTCAGCCCTGATGTATCATTGGCGTCCGTGTCGGATCTTCTGTTGACTAGTTTCTGAAAATACTAAAAACATTCACTTAATGAAATGCAGTGTGACAAAATTCCGACATCCCGTAGTCTGTTCAGAACTAGGCATTTTGGACGGAAGTAAAATACTTGATGATTTGTTTGAGAGGCTTGGCGATTTTGGTCATTTAGCCCCATGTAGCTGGGTGTGGGTAGAATTTGTGTGATGACCTGTGTTTTGTGGTTTCTGTAGTAATGTGGGTATTTGTAATTCAGGTGAGGATTCGGAAGAAGGCGCCGGCCGTTGGGGCAGTGCAACTGCCTCTCACCTGGAGGCCCTGGGTTCGATTCCTGGCTCCATCAGGGATATTAGAAACTGACGTGAGGACTGGAACGCAGTGCACTAAGCCTCGTGAGGGCAATTGAGTAGCTGTCTGACAGTGAGGCAGTTCCCGAGTCAGGAAAATCAAGATTAATGGCCGAGGGGACCCGATGCACTGACCACGCGTCACCCTAATATCTGCAGGCCAAATGGCTGGGCAACGGTCGTTGGTAGGCCTAGGCCCTTCATGGGCTGCACTGCCAGCGGTTATGATTATTGAGAAGAAGGCGGCCGTGGCCTTAAGTTAGGAACAATCCCGACATTTGCCTGGGGTAGAAGTGGGAACCCATGGAAAACTACTTCCAAGATTTAATACTAGTACGGTACCACATGTTCATATTGTGAATTGTCCCATCCCATCTCCAGCCCTCGGGTGGCCATTAACTGGAGAGAGGGGGAGGGGGGGGGGGAGGGTTGATTTATTGGTCCATCAACAATGTAAATACATATGAAAATACACGAAAATGAAAATAAAATACAAATACATTGTTATAATACAGTGTTATATTAATAATAATAATAATAATAATAGTCTAATAATAATAATAATAGTCTAATAATAATAATAAGAGTCAGCATGTGTAGTTCTGGTGGTCGAGTGCTAACCTTCCCGAGGGTGCGATCTACGTTCAGTCATGTAGTAAATGAATGGGATCTAATACGATCATCTCCATGGATTTCATGGCACATACAAGAAATCCTACGTACATTAAAGTCTGGCAACTGGACATACCAAAAAGAAACATAAAAGAAGTTAGTGTGTCTAAAAGCCTATTATTACTATTATTAGTATTATTAATATGTTTATTACAGTTGTTGCACTATCTTCACACAAAGATAGACCAACAGTTCCTTAAATTAATTTACCAAATCTTTAGGATTTCTATTTTCTATGCATAGTTCATGAAGCTGGCAAAATCCTAGCAGATCCTCCATCACTAGTCATGTTGCCACTCCCCATGAAGGTGTGAATCAGCTGTTCATAGGCTCGGTTTGTGTATTTCAATGTCATTGGCAGACAAGGCGAGGAGGTCACTCAACTGCAGACTCTGGTCAACATTCCTCAGCGTAGGAGGGGAGGGTGACGGGGAGAAGTCAGCTCTGCTGCTGAGGGGAACGAAGTGAAAGCCCGTTTCCAAGACATTGACCGACGATTTTTGTGATTTAATTCCACCTACACTAATTAAGATCCGACTTAATTTCATGAAGATATTTGCTTAGAATACCATCTTCTATCACCAGTGTAAAGGACTTCCATCATATCAAATACACCCTGTATACAGGGTGTATTTGATATGATGGAAGTCCGTTACACTGGTGATAGAAGAGACTATTCTAAGCTTCCTAGGTAAAAAATTTGTCACCTATCTTGAAATTGATAATTAATCATTAAAAAGTCAATGTTTTTAGTTATTTCAGAAACTAATCAGGCAGAAAGTGGTGCGGCAGGCTGGGGTAAACGAGGCGGAGCCAGGAGAGACGACGCGCGAAGGGGAAGTTGTTACGTAATCGGAGCATTGACCTTACCGGTTGACTTGAGGGGTGGTAGGCTATCAGCTGTTATGAGGAAGAGCTCTACCGTCTCGTAAGAAAATGTGCATTGCCGTTGTTCTTGTTGTTGTTGTTGACAGCGCACGCAATGGCTTGGGACGTTGGGACCGGTTGTATTGTGTAGCCTACTTTGTGAGTGTGGAATTCATTGATTGATGTTCATGTATAAAATAATTTCGATACTCAGCCCTGATGTATCATTGGCGTCCGTGTCGGACCTTCTGTTGACTAGTTTCTGAAAATACTAAAAACATTCACTTAATGAAATGCAGTGTGACGAAATTCCGACATCCCGTAGTCTGTTCAGAACTAGGCATTTAGGACGGAAGTAAAATACTTGATGTTTTGTTTGAGAGGCTTTAGCCCCATGTAGCTGGGTGTGGGTAGAATTTGTGTGATAACCTGTGTTTTGTGGTTTCTGTAGTAACTTAATGTGGGTATTTGTAATTCAGGTGAGGATTCGGAAGAAGGCGCCGGCCCTGTGGTGTTGGGGCAGTGCAACTGCCTCTCACCTGGAGGCACTGGGTTCGATTCCTGGCTCCATCAGGGATATTAGAAACTGACGTGAGGGCTAGAACGCAGTGTACTAAGCCTCGTGAGGGCAATTGAGTAGCTGTCTGACAGTGAGGCAGTGCCCGAGTCAGGAAAATCAAGATAAATGGCCGAGGGGACCCGATGCACCGACCACGCGTCACCCTAATATCTGCAGGCCAAATGGCTGTACAGCGGTCGCATGGTAGGCCTAGGCCCTTCATGGGCTGCACTGCCAGCGGTTATGATTATTGAGAAGAAGGCGGCCGTGGCCTTAAGTAAGGAACAATCCCGGCATTTGCCTGGGGTAGAAGTGGGAACCCATGGAAAACTACTTCCAAGATTTAATACTAGTACGGTACCACATGTTCATATTGTGAATTGTCCCATCCCATCTCCAGCCCTCGGGTGGCCATTAACTGGAGAGGGGGGGGGGGGGAGGGTTGATTTATTGGTCCATCAACAATGTAAATGCATACGAAAATACACGAAAATGAAAATAAAATACAAATACATTGTTATAATACAGTGTTATAATAATAATAATAATAATAGTCTAATAATAATAATAAGAGTCAGCATGTGTAGTTCTGGTGGTAGAATGCTAACATTCCCGAGGGTGCGATCTACGTTCAGTCATGTAGTAAAGAATGGGATCTAATACGATCATGCCCATGGATTTCATGGCACATACAAGAGATCCTACGTACATTAAAATCTGGCAACTCGACATACCAAAAAGAAACATAAAAGAAGTTAGTGTGTCTAAAAGCCCACTATTACTATTATTAGTATTATTAATATGTTTATTACAGTTGTTTCACTATCTTCACACAAAGATAGACCAACAGTTCCTTAAATTAATTTACCAAATCTTTAGGATTTCTATTTTCTATGCATAGTTCATGAAGCTGGCAAAATCCTAGACAGATCCACCATCACTAGTCATGTAGCCACTCCCCATGAAGGTGTGAATCAGCTGTTCATAGGCTCGGTATGTGTATTTCAATGTCATTGGCAGACAAGGCGAGGAGGTCACTCAACTGCAGACTCTGGTCAACATTCCTCAGCGCAGGAGGGGAGGGTGACGGGGAGAAGTCAGCTCTGCTGCTGAGGGGAACGAAGTGAAAGACCGTTTCCAAGACATTGACCGACGATTTTTGTGATTTAATTCCACCTACACTAATTAAGATCCGACTTAATTTCATGAAGATATTTGCTTAGAATACCATCTTCTATCACCAGTGTAAAGGACTTCCATCATATCAAATACACCCTGTATAATGATATGACAATCAGTAATGTAGGATGATGGACACTAAGATCTTTGGAATAGTAGTTCTCGCTTAGAGTGAGTGGTTTATCCCTGTTTTAATTTTCTATGACATTCAACTTCCATTTTAAAGAGCTTTAGAAAAGGCTAACTCTTGTTTTAATTATGGTATACGATTAACAATGTGTAACTTCGTATACGAGCGTACTAACAGGACTGTAGAATATAGTACACCTCGAGATTGTTGTGAATTTGAATATTGTGATTGCGAGGTGCCATAACCTCGGCTGCATTGGCAAAGCCAAACGCGTCAGAAAGGCAGTGGGTACGCCAGCTGTGCGGACCGCTAGCTCATTTCCCAGAATTCTTAGCGACTGGTTTGAGACGACGGTGATTGACACAGAACTGAATGTTTCACTTAAACTACTTTTCATACTAACTTCCAACAAGAAGTTAGTTTCGCATGCAGTATTAAGGCATTGTTTAGACTTTCATGTCTTAGCAGGAGTTATGTTATTGCTTACGATGCACATTGGTGCGTATATTCATGAGTACTGCTCGGGTCTAAGCTGCGTGAACCTGAGAGGAATGTGCATCGCGGACTATGAGAAGTGGTGTTGACGAGTGATGAGGTTTCTCGGTCCAAGCATAGTACAGAACCAAATACATTGGTCGGTGACTGACTCACTCATTCGTAACACCACAGTGGTTTGAGCAACGGCCCTATGTTAGCAGTATTGGAATAGAAAGGAATACCAGATATCACGGCTGGCTGTTGACAGACCCTTCTCTTCTCGCCTGACCCTTCCCTGCTCTTTCCCTCACCCCGCAAGTTCACTGAGCTTAGACCCGAGCAGTATTAGACCAACTTAGGAATACCTTTATAATATAATTTACCGAAACCCTGTATCAATTAGCATGTGATGTTATTGCTGTGTCTATTATGTCTAATATGCTGTGTCCATTATGTATTTTGAAGGATGTGAGTTGACGAGGTCACCCACATTTATTATTATTGTTGTTTGACGGTGGAGACATGTTTTATCTGTTCGACCGAGGGTTGAACGAGCCACGTGAGCCGCATATTTTTGCTTATTAGTGCGTGTTATTGTGTAACCATAAGGAGGGTGTAGTCTGTAGTATATATAGACATCGCTGTAGCAGCGTTCTTTTAGCTGTTATCGTCGAGTGTCATAAGGTCATTAGGGAAGATTATACCACATGGAGAGGGATTAAACTGAAATATTAAAAGGAAATTAAATCATGAAACCTAATTATCCTAAAACCAACCCCTAAATGAAGCAATTAACTTTGATGTGAGATAATCTAAATTTGTTTGTATTTTTGCTGAATGACTGACACATGGAACAGCGGTTTATTGTGGAATCAACTTTAGGACGAGCTAACACTGATTTTGAGACAACAAGTCACTATCACCACGGAAATCTGTAGACGTGGGCGGTCAGTGACCATGTGATTTAAGACACAGTGAGGGCTGTGCTGTCACCAGCCTAAATTACATGCAATTGGATAGCTATTAAATGCAAACAGCATTTAATTAGTGTGGGTAGGAATGTCCTTTTCATTATTATGTTAGATTTAAGAGTGTTTTTCACTCTATCCATTGTAGGCTACTCTTGTGTGAAATCAGTTTGTTGTTTTCTCATTGATAGAAATCGGTTGCTATAATAGATTTGGATTTTCAATTGCAAAGGATGCTTCTCATCCGTGGGATTATCGTAAAATAAGACTTAGTTAATGGAGTAATAAATGTAAATGTCAGAAGCGGTACCATCGTATCTTAGATTATTCACTATTGGTGCAATTAAATGTAAATTATACTCTACTTACTGCAGGTCCATTACAATCTCTCTTTGATGTAAATTCATTGTGTGATTTTTCTTATAATTAACGATTGTGTGTATTTGCTTAGGGTATTAAATTATCCTACGTGCCGCATTCTTAGTCTTGATCTTTAAATTTAATTCTGTTTGTAAGAAGGACTGTCGAGAGGGCTAATCGTAAATCCAGTTTAGGGAAATACCGGGTCATCATTTCATTTCCCGCATGTACGCGCCGCTAGGCCGGTGAAGGTGGCCTTGACAGATGCGGCCGCTAGGCCGGTCAAGGTGGCCTTGGCGTTCTCCCCGCAATGAACACGTGCGCTGCGATCGGCAATGTTGCAATAAGCTGACAGTATCTCCGGCGTATTCAAGCTTGTGAAGTGCTAGTTGATTTGACCTAACATACAGTGCAGTCTCTGGGCAATTTTACAGTTTATGTGTTGCCTTAAAGTGATGTTTCTATACAACAACGTGTATTCATTGTGCTTTGTTATGCGAAGTGATGTTTTCTATAGAACAGCGTGTATTCATTGTGCTTTCTTATGCGAAGTATTCTTCTGTTAGAGAGTGCCGTTTTCGATTCATATGCAAACAATCCTCACAAGTGAGGAGTTAAAAGGAAATATTCACCAAGTTATAACGAACGTCACCCAGGAAGAAATTCGCCGTGTGTCTAGAAACTTGTTTACGAGGTGCCAGGCATGTTTGCGAGCTGACGGACAACACTTTGAACATTTCTTGTAAATCCAGGTAAGTTTGTAGATAATTATTTTCACTAGAAATTGCTATTAAATGACTGTATGTTGACGCGAAGTAGTGGGGAGAAGTCGCGCACTTTTTACCGGCCAGCGAGCGGGTGTCAGCGCGAGAGCTTGCCGCGCCGTGATCGGTATCGGATGCGAGACTTAAATTGATGACGCTGTACTATTAATTTTGATTTTGATTAGCTTTGCGGGCTAGCCGATATTTCACCCTCCAAAGTAGGATAAGGGTTTGCGATTCATGAATAAATCCTGAACGACTTTTACGTAAGCCTGGACTATTTATTTCTAGTTTTATTTTGGGGGGTGTGTTTCCTCGGGCATGTCTATGACCTTTTTTCTCACTTCACCCGATACTCCCTGAGTTAGCAGTCTCTTGTCGGAGCTGGTCAGACGACACATTTGATCCTCTCGGCGTGTGGGTTTGAAGGATTGGGATGTTGGGCAGGTTATCTGCGGCAGATAATCCCCCGGCGACCTTATCCGACGGGCACAGTATATAACTCTGTTTACTATAGGAGTCACGAGATGTTCTAACTTACTATTATTTATCTCGAATCTTTCCATCCCTGGATAAAATCTCTCAAAATATGCAACGGAACACACTTCAAACTTAGCAAATGTTAAGTCCAAGATATTTTAAACACGTATAGGATAAACTGTCGAAGTTACTGCTACCAACATAAACGTATACAAGCGTACGGTATATGATCAATGTTCAACTGCATATGTCCATAATAACGAATGGATTTCAACTTATTTTCGTGTGTAATGTAGGTCTGAAAATATATAACTCGGCATATTTCTGGAGTCACCAGGACTACCAACTGTTGAAAAATGCTCTGCATGATTTTGAACCCTAGACTCAGTTGTCAGAATGTATGCAGGCAAACAGTTCAAAACATAGTCAATAGACCATAATTTTTCAGATTCATTTCGAGGGACCCATACGTAACTGTGTTGTTAACATGATTCTACGCATGCTGATAAGTTCAATATTAAAATGCATATATTTTCCATAATATCTAAGAGATAACTAACACATTTTATATGCCGTAAGGGATTTAGTTTTGCGCATGTTCAGAGGCAGCAGTCCCATCTAGTACCTAATAACTCCCTCTGAGCATTTGAACCGCAGCCTCTATATATCTCAGAATCCATGAAAAGAAACTATTTCAAACAAACAATTCCAGATTGATCTATATGGATCAATTATTGGTATGAATTCAAAATTTTAAGACAAGTAGGCTCTTTAGTTCGTCATGGGGATGATTGTTTTATTTTTATAGTTTAATTTCATGCAACACTGGAGTGTGTTTTGGAACATTTTTGTGATGAATACTACGATAAAAAAACTTTTCTGGCACTAATTTCCGTAAATTATTTTTTTATAAATAATAGCAAGACTGCATATGATTCCGTAAAATGAACCCCAATGGCGTCTTACAAAAAGATGCGATCTCTAGAGGTGGATAATGATTTAAGAGTTATATATGCCTGACCATATTTTTTGGTATCCTGGTGGTGATACTTTCGCGTCGAGGACATCTGCCCGATTTCCTAGTGTAGGTATCGTAAATAATAGAACACAAGCTTTATACTCAACTGGTCTCTGGGAAAAATGATAAAATGAGCCAGTACTATGAACTAAACATACGTTCTGGAATACAGTGTTGTGTTGTTTTCATGTTTTGTAGATGTTGCCCCATCGCGTGAATTTAGACACACGTTTTCCAGAGCGGGAATTATGTTGATATGAATTATCTTGAGCATCTATAAAAGCTTTGATTTAAACGGGGCAATGTTTTGCAAGATAATAAGACCATTTCTCTGTCTTAAAATGTTAATAATCCATGTTCATGGTATAATATGACTACGATGTTTGGATATTGAGTTTGAAATCTTTGCACTATAATTTTACAAAATATGCAACATTTAATATTTTTCATCGGTATGGAAAGCCTATATTATTGATGGGAGAGTATTGAAATGGAAATTTAAAAAGGGTGCATTAGTACTTCCTGGAACTAGTTGTTGTAACATTCATTTCGGTATTTGTGAGTCCATTCCCTAACAATCAGGCAGACACACGGACAAGTATTAAACCGAGTGTTCAATTATGTCCGTGACGTATATAAACTTTTAACCAATGAGTAAGTTTAAGTACCCTGCTACACTGAGGAACATCGACTCGTGGATAAGTTTTTCTCTGCGGCAATGCGATCCGGGCAGTATCTGCGTGCGGCCGCTTAGGGGCGAGGTGCGCCGTAGACCATCGCACTTTCTGTGTGACGCAAATTTTGGCTTCACTCCAGCCCAAACACATGTCCATTCACAATGAACAGTTGAAATACAATTTTATGTATAGAGATTGTGTTTGTTCAATATGTATATTTACCTCGCAATAGCGTGTTGATCCAATGGAAAGCAGTAAGAGGATAGAAGGAAGTAAAGTCAGTCCCCTCTAATGTAGAGGGAGCATTTGACGTCCTTCCGAAATAGTGTGTAGGCTGTATGGCCGTGTTCATACCGCGGAGCAAGTGAAGCTATCTCCTCGCTATTGTAGTCTGCTAATTTCCACCACTCCCTGTGTAAATAAACCACGGCATCAACATTACAATCCGCAAGGATAAACCAGCGCAGTGGCGAGACTGAAACCGGAGCTGCGGTCACCAACTACCGTGGCTACAAGGCAAAGGCTCGTCTGGCTGGCTCTCGCCTCTCTCAGGCCATTCATTAAGCAGGAATGTTGTGATGAAGTAACATTGTGATTTATGCCCTAAACAATTAATTTCTAGAATAATTTACTGAACCCTAACGAAGTGAAACACATTCAGACAAAAATCACTTACATGGGAAGTTAAGACTTAAATTTCTAATATAACAGGTCTAGCTGAAATTGTTCCTTCATCTTAACTTGCTGAATTAAATAACCCTTAAAGAAGTGTGCGGTCGTTGCACAGGCATTGCGATAGCCTTTCTGCATAAACAATGCCTGGCGATTAGAACGTCTATGGACGATGCAGGCATGTCTAATGATTATATCTTTGGCCGATAACCTATATATAAGGCCCCTTTAAACAACAATTTCATTATCTAATTCCTGTGACACGTTTGGTATCATAATTTGGTATAATGAATACATTCTAAAGTAAACATTGAATCAATGTTCCTGTGCCTGCCTAATAGTCTATATAGACATTCCTTTACAGTGACCGGCAGTTAGCTCTGCACATCCCCATCCCATTCCACGGTATATGCTACTAATGCTGCGTAAAATATTTGCAACGCTGAGCGTGTCCATGTCAGATTGTGAGAACACTGTCAAGGGCATCAATGTCCTCAGATAGGGCAGTATTCGGCCCGCTTCCCGCACCGTTCTACATCCCTCTCCTATCGCTGAGCTCTCAAGGTCAAATGCAGAGCTACGCGCTTGTATCTTTAAAACCTTTTTACTTTTCATGCCTTATGGATGTCAAATTTTCTCCTACTTTCACTAAATGCGCTGCAATATTTTCCTATGTCAGTCTAATTTGTTACTGAGTGTCATGGGGTAGAAGGTGTATAATATTCAGAGAACTATTTTTTAACAGAATCCTTCTTTGTACAGCGAAAAATCTAAGAAAACAAATACTAAGCCTCGGATATCACTGCAATAAGTCTGTCATCTCTGTATTAGCCAAACTGTATCATTGGAGGGAAAGTGCGTACTAACAAGGGAATACTGATCACTTTAGACTTGTAGGATTTCCCATACATTTATAACAGTAATAAAACCACCTACAAGTCGATGATCAGTTCAGAGCTTATCGTCAGTTATCGATATGATCATCCTATACCGGTACTTACCTTCCTTTAAGAACGAAATTCCATTCTATTTCCATGGTTCTGATACGTAAAGGAATATCCTGACGGTCATTCATTCTGCACTGCTTCATATTTACACTCCTCACTGAGCATAGAGACTGAATCTTCATTCAGAATTTGCACAGATTAGGTCCAGAAAGAGGGGTGCTAAAGTTTGTTTTACGACCTCCTCTCCCCCAATGTTACCAATCTCTATGAGTAGGAAAATAAAACATTAAATGGGCAATTTTCAGATTTGTGGATCAGATATTCTTAATTGCACTACACTTTGTTTAACCAAAATGTAATTTCAAGTGTACCGTTTGACATTAAGTTAATTATTCACTTAATGTGTTTATTGCCTGTTAAAAAATCTTTCGTAGCCAGTCTGTTGGTAGAGATTTTATTCTCGAAAATGTTACCCTTTCTTTTGCTTCGAAGACAATCCCACATATACCTATAGCTCCATTCTGGTGTGGGCCCACCTCGTTTCGTAGTGGCTATCAATCTTGGCTGTCACCGAGGATGCCCGGGTTCGATTCCCGGCTCTGCCAAGGAATGTAATTCTGGTCTGAGGGCTGCAAAAGGGTAAACTCAGCCTCGTGAGGCAAAACTGAGAAGAGACGGGTTCGATTCCTACCTCAGCCATCCTGGAAGTGGTTTTCCGTAGTTTCCCACTTCTAATCCAGGCAAATGCCTGGGTGACATCTAACTTAAGGCCACGGCTGCTGCCTGCTCAAATCCAATTTAATTACAAATACTCCCACTAGTAGGCCTACATACATCATGGGGACACTGGTTATCACATAGGCCTACATTATAAACACACCCAAGTGGACAGGGTTACATGACCACGATGTTGCAAAGCCCCTAAAGAATCAATAACAACAACCAGTCGTGTGCACTGGATTCACACCCCATGTAGGTGGCGTACAGTTTGAGTTTTAGGCTACCCAAATCACTAGAACACTGAGAGATGAATTTGTTCACGGCTACAAGGGACAAATTTAAAATGGAATAACTAAATTGCATCATAGTTTACACCATAGGTCTATACATGGCTCGAGGGAATCCAAGCACCATGTATGACATGCTTCTTTCAAGACAAATAACTGAGCTACTGCTGTACTAATGATGGCAATCCCAGTTCCTGCATGAACATCACAGTAATCTTGCTCTCATTAATATCTTAATGTTACTAATCCATCACTCCAGCGTCCGGGAGACAGGGCACGTAATTGTGCCGTGAGGGCTGGAAGCGGCCTCACATTGGGATGATGTATAGCTGATATTGATATAGCACTCACCACTGATTCAATTACAGCTCTTTCATTTCTCCCTATATTTCATTGTGCAGTTAAATATGACTATTGTAACGCTCGAAACACAAAGATTTTCCAATGAAGCTACCTGACAGATATTCTACTCCCCCTGAGGCATGTCGTAAATCTACACACGTGTGTTATCAGTGGCTGCTGGATTACAATTCCTATACTGAGAAGGGGAAAGCATTACGCTACACTGCATTATCATTGCACACTTAAGCTTTGAAAATAAAATGAAATAAATAGACATTCCCAGAGTGAGTTATTTTCATTAAAAAAACAATGCTTTGGTTAAGTTATCGATTACAAAATCTCTGTTTGAAGAAGGTTTCTTCAGTGAAGAATATACAATGGGAGATTGCAATCATGGTCATTGCAACATCTTAGCATCTCTGATGATATGACATACGAGAGAAGGTGTCGAATTGATTTCAATCGGTATAAGAGATAATTTCTTTCTTAACTAAGAAGATACCTGATTTTCCCGGCTGATTGTTAGTTGTGAAGCAGTTCTGCATTTTTCCTGACAGATAGATATCCTGATCGTCTACTTTTACTATATAAAGTTACTTTTTACCTCCGTTTTAGGCACTTAAACCGTAAGCGACACCATGGTACGGAAATTTTGCCCCCGAAAGGGGATCTTTCACGAGCGAGTAAATCCACTGACACGATTCCCTCACAAGTTCCAACTGACAACACCGGGATTCGATCTTAAATAATTGGGCATACCTGGCAGTAACTTTTCCGCTGTGTCACTTGTAGAAATGGAATCTACCATATAGGTTTGCTTGCAATAAATTGAAATAATTTAAAGAACTATATCGCGAGAAACTTGTGAATATTCCAGTGTTTGATGAAATCACCTCTTTAGGCTAGGTAAGCAATGTTCCTTCGAAAGCCAGGTATGACGAGCCAAATGAAGAGTGATATTGCGCCTGGGAAACGTCTATTCTTAATGAGCCGCTAAATGCGTGGAATTTGGGATGAGGTGAGGAGTCTCCAACACCCATCACCCCCCTGACCCAACCCAAGTTGCGGCGGGCGCGGCAGCCACGTCTTGAAGGGCGTGGCTGTCCTCGGGTGCAGGTCCCAAAGGCACTCCCTCCCCCGCTGGGCGCAGGTCCTCATTTCGACACTTTCCCCACACCCACTTCAATTGAAGAACGCAATACTGCACTTAGTCTACTTTATTACAAAAAAATAGTATTGGCAAATACTTCGAAACAGTGAAGAATAGAGAGACATTCTGGTTAGTGCTGTTTGAGAGAAAAGCATGTGGCATTGCCCCAAATCTCCAGACTCTAAAAGCATCAATCCATACATTACCAGCTTGTTATAAATAGGAAATAATACTCACACTTGATATTAGTCGTGCTAAAAGCTTTACGTTCTAGGTCACAAGTACGCACAAGTACACTCCTATTTGCGTGCAATCCGAACCACCAGACTTAGCAATTCTACTCGAGAAACCTATATGTATTAACCAGGAATAGAAACCGACACGCCTTGGTGAAAGGCAAGCAGCATTTCTGCTGCACCATCAGGCTCCCTAAATACAAGTTACATGGAACACCGACTCAACAATTCTCTAAAACGTTTCAACAGAATACGCTATTTTATACTAAACCAACCACCCCGTGGATTCAATTTTCGGCCCAGCGAAAATATTTAATTCTGGTTTGAGTGCTGAAAAAGGCCACACTCAGCTTGAGGAAAAGCCGATTGAAGGAGGTTCAATTCCCACCTTAGCCACCCTTGAAGTGGATGGATTTTAGCGGTTTCTCACTCTCCAAACCCAGGCATCCTGGGTGGCATCTAACCTAAGTTAAGACCACAGACTCATCCTAGACCCAATTACAAATACACACACTAGTAGTCATCGCAATGACACATTTTGTCAGACAGATTCAACACACACACCCAATTCACAGCTACATGACTACGTTGTCATATGTCCCCTAAATTAATCAAAAACGACAAACACACAAGTTTATTTCTGCACATTAGCCTAAATGGATGCGCAATTTAAGCCATTGAGAAACAGACCTGAGACATGCAGATGGATATTAAAGATTGCTTACCAGTCGGTCAACACAAATTGTGCACAATTAGATTGGGCGGGATTAAGTATTTATATAGCCTACAGTACACTAACCTGAAAAAAAGTTATTATTACCTACAATAGTACATTATGCAACGAGCCTATAATGGCAATAATTAAGACACGAGTATGTTTATAAAACGAGCATAAGCGAGTTTTATAATTTCCATACAAGTTTCTTAGTTACCATTATAGGCGAATTGCATTGACTGTTTATGTTCGACGATAATTATAACTTTATTATATGTTTTAACATAAATATTCATAAAAATCTGTGGGATTCATTTACTTCAGTTATTGAACAGGCCGCGCTGGCTTTGCTGACTGAACAGAGCACATGTGTGGGTCAAGGCACTCTGAAAGCAGAGACCATTCACTTTGCTTGCCCACACAGAACACCTATTGTTTACAGGATGCCGTCCAGCTCTATAGCATTCACTAATATTGTCACCGAAGTCGTTTGAAAGCAATGCGCTGTGTAGAAATTGGAGTTGGGGTTATTAAGGTACAGTGCTATATTCGCCAGTTTATTTACGCGAACATATGGACGGTGCACTTTCCATGTCGGTAATTTATATAGAAAGATGCTGTGTTCATGTCCAACATGTTGGATTTTCAGCGCATGCGCGAAGGTATCCTTACCTAATTGGGCAATGGATGAGCTCTGATTGGCTGGAGAAACTGTATCATAATGGAAAACAGTGTTATAATAACCATCATTATGATACAGTTTTCTGACGTTTAATATTCACATTTCGACATCGTCGAACATAAACACGCGTTTATGTAGTCTACACAATGGGTTACCTAGTAAGTAGGTACTACTCGGTTTTCAGGTTAATGTATATAAGTACTTAATCCCTCCCAATGTAGTCTAATTGTGCACAATTTGTGTTGACTGACTCGAAAGCTTTCTTCGATAGAATTAGGCAACACTGGAAAATGACTTCTATAACTTCAATGCAGATGGACAGCCTATATCGTCTTCGGAGAAAGATCTTCACTTTGTACACAGTTCTAAAGTTATTTCTCGATGTTAGTATTGTGTTGAGTTTTGAAGTAACAGAATTGTGGTTACTCGGACATTTCACTGACAGTTCTGGGTTGTTTTCAGTTCTTGTCAGCTTGTTGCCACATATCAATCAGTATCGAGAATAAAATAAGACGCGAACGGATTCGCACGGTGCATGTGATATTCAGTGCAAGTACTAGATTTCTGTTCATGTTATTAACGGCAGAGAAACGTGTTTTTTATATTTGCTACACGTGACGTAACACTTATTTAATCTTCCTACTAGTTTCTGTGGCTGTGATAACTAGTCAATCCTTGAGAAATAAACAGCACTGAAATGTACAGCTTTCAGTAACAAGAGATCGATTAACGCACAATGTACGATTGTCACATCCATTCGAATTGTCCGCCTCGTTGTATAGTAGTGGCTAGTATTCTTGGCTGTCACCACGGAGACCCAGGTTCGATTCCCGGCCCTGCCAATAATTTTAATTCTGGTCTGAGGGCTGGAGCGGGGTACACTCAGCCTTATTAGGAAAAATTGAGAAGCGGTGGGTTCGATTCCTACCTCAGCCATCCGGAGGTCATTGGTTCAAATAACGACACAACAGAGGCCATCCTGAATGTGGTTTTTCACATATTTTTCTACAATCTCCCCAAGAAAATATCGGAATGGTAAGTTATTTTATTAAAGTATTAGAAGCTATATTAATAATAACACAACATTTCTATAGACCAACTCAGTAAATATAGTATAACTGTAAAAGAAGATCGGCGCGTTAAATAAATTATAAAGATGTTAGCAATTTAACAATTTTAAATACTGTTGTACATGAAAGTAAAACATTCCCGCGGAACGTAATCTACGCCTAAGAGAACAGGATTTGATGATGATCGCAGGACAGTCAAAACATGTCATCATAATAAATAACCCCTTTTTGTACAGAAATGTATTAATTAAATGATAAATTGTTCATTTAATTTCTTTCCGGCTAGGGTTTTTAATAATTTCATTGTTCTCCCCGCCAAGCCGTAGATAAACGGGCACAGACCTATTGACCGACTGAAAGACATTCTATGATAAGTTGCAACAAATTCTCGGGGCACCTACACCAGTCTCTGGCCTTCGTAACTACAGTTACTCACACAATAATGTGTACGGGATTTATGACCAAGGTGTTCCAAGACACTAAAATGAATTAGAAATAACAGAAGTATCGTCTCCGTGGTGTAGTGGTCAGCATGATTAACTGTCACGTAGGAGGTCCGCGGTTCGATTCCTGGCTCTGCCAGGAAATTTGAAAAGTGGTATGAGGTCTGGAACGGGGTCTACTCAGCCTCGGGTGGTTGGAATGAGTAGAGGGGGTTTGATTCACACCTCAGCTATCCTCGAAGTGGTTTTCCCACTTGTCTTCGGACCAATGCCGGGTTGGTACCTAACGTAAGGCCACGGCCGCCTCCTTCCCTCTTCCTTGTCTATCCCTCCCACTCTTCCCATCCCTTCATCAGGCTCCTGTTCGCTTTGCAGGTGAAGCCGCCTGGGCGACGTGCTAGTCACACTCCGCAGTTGTCTCCCCAACTCAAAGTCTCAAGCTCCAGGACACTGCCCTCAGTGGCGGTAGAGGTGGGATCGCTCGCTTAGGCCGCGGGAAATGACAATCCAGGAGGGTAAACGATAAAGAAAGAAAGAAATAACAGGTTCTTATCAAGTAACCACACGATCACCACAACAGCAATGGTGAGCTGCAGCAAGTCCGAAGATCGGAGCTTTGAATCCCGGCACTGCCAGTGGCTAACCTGACTGTTAATTTTCCACACTCCTTCCAGGATATTGCTGGAATAGTACCTCATTTTAAGTCCTGGGCCAAGTACCCCATTTCTGGCCGTAATAATTACAGTCACACACACAAGTACAGGTTATCAGGCGAATTGACACTCAGCCAACTGCACAGGACTCGTGGCCATGCCATGGAGTACCCATGTATATCCTATCACATCCCTATCGTAGGTTGTAATTCACGTCTGATATATACTGTAGCCTATATAGCATATTTTAAGTAGGTATGACTTCATACAAATAAGAAGATGTTCAGTAATGGACATATAGCCTAACTTCTTCTAAATGTTTGGGTATAGTTGTAGCCTTACATTGAACTTATTACGGAACATAATTGATTGTTGGTTGCAGTAGCTTGTTGAAATACAGCTGGCCCCGTGGTGTTGGGGTAGCGCATCTGCCACTAACCCGGAAGCCCCAGGTTCGATTCCCGGCTCTGCCAGGGCTGACATGAGGGCTGGAACAGGACGCTCCTAGACTCGTGAGGACAGTTGAGTAGCTGTCTGGCAGTGAAACAGCGCGCCGGTCACAAAAACAAGATTAACGGCCAAGGGGAGCAGACGCTCTGACCACGCGCCACCCCTCAATCTGCAGGCTTACTAGGCTGGGAAGCGGTCCCTTGGTAGTCCTAGGCCCTTCAAGGGCTGTAGTGCCACGGGGTCCTGTTGCAATATAGAGAGGTACCTATTATATTATTGATTGAGTGTTATTTTAAAGGCCGGAATAGCAAGGTCATCAGCCCCTGTATTATACGTTGTGCCATGCAAAACATTGTCCTTATTTGCAATCTTTATGTTACTTCCTGAACCTAATATCAATTACTTAATCCAATGTGGTACTTACGTCGTATGGTCTAGATGGTTGGCTCTCTCCTGTGTAGAAAAGGCACGATTCATGTAAAAGTTATTTTAAATGTGTGTACTTTCGATATTTGCAACAACAAAAAGTAAACTTACGAGATCTACGCGGACCAAACATTCGTGTGACGGTCTGTGTGTGTTTGAGTGTGTGTGTGTTTGAGTCTGTGTGTGCATATGTGTGTATGTCTGTCTCCCAAATCAAATCAAATAGTCTATGGCTTCACCCCGGTAGTCTAAAAAAAACTACACTCAGCCTCGTAAGGCATATCTGAGAAGAAGTGGATTTTCGGTTGCAATCTTCATTTTGTTTCCGATCTCTAGCGATATACTAAACCCTTTGGAAAATAGCATGTAGACAAGATTCAAATTTTCGGGGTCGTAATGGATTCTTGTGAATGTGATTTAGAGGTTTTGCTATCAACATAACTTCCAGGGTTCATAAGGTTAACTTATTATTATTATAAAGCCAAGAAAAACAACAGGATCTACTAACAAATGAAATTTATTAACTGAATCAAACATAAAAAAAAAGAAAACTATAACCACCCTTTTATTGTTCACTCGCGTGAACAGATCTAACACTGACCAGCCTGACGTACCATGACGACATGGCATGACAGCTGTCAACAGGCATTGTGACTGCAATGTCACTTAAATCAAAGTAACAAAAGAAAACGGATCACAAGATCCAAATATAACAAACAAATAAATAGTACAAAAATTTAATATTTATGAGCGACACGGGTTTTAAGACTAGTTCAAGTAATGAGCATTTTGACGGGCGCTCGTTTCCGACCAAAACAGTTGGTTCGGGAACGGACTCCGTACTGCGAAGGATGAATTACGGAAATGTGGGAACAACAATTACATATTTATATACACTACTGACATGCTCTAACCTTAGATTACCACAACCAAATACACGTGTGTATTATTTAAAATAAGGGCTGCGGAATTACCGACTTATACCTTAAACACTAGGAAGGCATAACATGACATGAACAGGTTTGGCCGGTTGCCAAATTATATTTATATGAATACAATGGCCTTGAAAATAAGAGCCAACAACAACAAAATACAACTTTTAATTTTCACGCCGGAAAGTTTGGCGTTTTAAAACAATGAACAAATAAGTCGTAGTAATGATAAAAGAAACTTGGATCGACAACATGGCAACTTCCCAAATTAAACCAAATAAAATAACCTTAACTCATTAGGCTTTAAAGCAAACATAACGTGTCATAACGAGCCGGAGACAACCGGGCCTGTTATCGCATCACCGAGAGAGTGGCTGATTTCTTCCCCCAAGTAGTAATTAGTGCCATGCTAAATATAGATTCTGGCCCATAGCCAGCGTACAGCACCTTTGCTAATCGCCACCTGTTAAACGCGTACAAATAAATAACACATTATCTCAAAACATCCTCTCAGGGATTTTTAAGAATATATTCCCAGGTCAAACTTATCCCCACGGATAACTAGTTTGCCGGAATGATATCGCAGTCATGGACAGGCTTTACCTCTCCTCATCATCATCACTTACACCCAAAAATACGTGGCACATTTCTCGAAGATCACGTCGTAGCATTAATCAGCACACCTCTCAGATAATGACACACAACATGTCCAAATGACAATAAAGAATAAATAACAGGATCAGTCCTAGCCCGAGTTATCAAAGCAACAAATGCAAATATTCCCCCCACGTAGTAATTAGTTTAACATATCATTAAATCAGTCCATTTATCATTGTCGTTCCTAGGTTCTCATTCATGGCTACACTTTTTATAGATACGTTAATCGATGCGGCCATTTCGCTATAAGAATTACGTAACATAAGGACCACATTTAAATTACAAAATTTACTGTACAACATAATTGTCACGCAATGCCAAAATTTACTACACGCATGTCAGTTAAGAAATCAAACCCTGAAATTTAAATTAAACCACACAAATAAAATCTATACAAAGTTCCACACATCTCTCGCGATTCCCCTCGTCCAAAATCAATAAATCAATTTTTTAATACTCATCACTTAAACTGCTTTCCAGAGGCCTCCCGCCTCGTCAATTCCCATCATTAGGCCGTTAGCCCATAACACTGATGGTAATGGAGGATGAAGCTTGCTGTCTTCTCTCCATGGTCGACATTTTGCTGCTGTTAAAACACAATTAAATCAAAGTTTTTAAACTGTTCTATCTGCGTTCTAAGTATTTTATTTCCTCAGATCGTCCTATGCAGAATCGTCGACTTTCCCTATTCTATGGCTAATTGCCATCTCACAATTTATGAAAATTTCCAACTTCGTTGCCGACACACAACTATAATTTTAAAACCATCGTCTTAAGGACGTCTTAAAATGACTGTCGAAGAATAATTAGGAGTGTCCCGGTTCATCTCAGACATTTGTATATATACAGAAAGCCTAAAGTTTCAATGGTGGGAGTAAAACAGCTCCTCAATATTTTAAGTAATGGGCCTATAATTATGTGTGACCTCTCAAAATTCTTGTATTTTCTCACAGGTCGCGAATCTGCCGTCGAACAAGCAAACCGATCGCTAGATCTTTTTATATCCGATTGCCGCGCAAAACACACTGACGCTATGTTCTGGCGTCATGTTTTCTTATTGGTCAGATAAGTTGGCTTCGGAGTTCTGACCTTACAAATCCCGCCCTTATATTGACGTCACGACTATTCTCCTCTCTCTCACTCCTTGCCTTGTACGCAGCATTTTGGCCTTTTATGGTCACGTACGCCACAGCGTCATATCTGATTTTCTCAGAAATCCAAGAATAACATTGGTTGTGAAACTATTGGTCATTTCCAGCCAGCACGTAGCATGTCTTACCAAGTCCAGATTTCTTGCTACATCAATATTACTCAAATATCCAGCATATCATGTATTTAGTATTTCCATCGTTTTTATTAATATGAAACATTATTATTGGACACAATGATAAGGGTTCATCTGACCCCTAGTTGATGAAATTCGAACTCAAATGAAGTCGAATTTCACATCCCCTACTTTTCTGGCTCAAATTTGAAGTTGCTGGTCACCCTCAAATATAATGACTGTCCGCCTCTGTCTGTTTCAGTAGCCGTCTCGTTCCAAACTCATTAGGAAATTCCTGTATACTTATGCCCTCCGGCCTCTTTCCTTGCTACTCGTCTCCCCTCTCACTCTTTCAAAACATCAACATATTCATTAACGACTTCCGCCTGAACTTGTAAACACGTCAGAGCTGTCTTGAGCGCTTTCACCACTCGAGTACCCCCGTATCTTTTGTTGTATGTTATCACGCGAATGTTTAATTTGCTGCGGTAACATTATTTCTCGGTTCGTATGGCTCTCTCTGATGATACAATTTTAAATGAGATATTATATACTGCCATGTTTCCTGTGCTCACCTCTCGGACTCTGTAGGCGTTGTTACCTAAATTCGTAACCCCTAGTTGAACTTCCTTAAGCCGCTCCTGTCTCTTCTCCATTTTACCGTGATGTCATCTCCTTCTTCTTCCCCGCGTTGCCATCTTCTTCCTTCTCCCTTCTTCTTCTCCGATTCCCGTACAATAACTTTTTTTTACCATATTTCGAGACCCTTGCCTGACACGGTCTGCGAATCTCTCCTGCTATTCTTCTGTTTCCTATTGTCGGCTGCTCTATTTTCTTCTTCTCCATGCAGCTCCTCCAAATATCTCTGGGTTTCTACATGCATGGCCTCCAACATTTGATGTGTTCCGTTTTCCTCCTCGTGGTTGTCGGGATTCTTCCGCCGATCTATCGCTCTTTCCCATTTATCATTATTTCCTTCCATGTTACGTGGCTCCTCCAGGTACTGTTGCGGGTCAGCGTGTCTCTCGTTCCAATTTCTCTGATCATCCCTTGGATCCGATTGCTCGTTAAACCGCTGGTTATCTTGTGCGTTATGTTGCTGGTTGTAACGCCTATTGTCTCTGGGCCTATATTGTTGATTATAGTGTCCTCCACGCCATCCTTGATTGTAAGGTGCGTTATTATTATTCCTATTGTATGACGTTTGGTATCTCCTATTATCTCGCCACTGCTGATTGTTTGTGTTCCGGTAGCGGTTAGTTCCTTCCTAATTGTTATGGTTTCTGTCCCTATTTTCGTATCTCGGTTGAGATCTCGGCTCATATTCTTCGGTGCTCTGCCGTCTTTGGTTATCCCCAGTGTTTGTAGCTTGCGACCTCGTGTTTTTGTTCGGTGTCTTGACTACTTCGACTGCATTAACTAACTCTATCTGTCTCTTCTCTCTCGGGTTGATGTAATTAGTGGTTTCATCTATCTTCCTTAATACCTCTTCTGCCTGGACCACGGTCGTAATATTTGCCGCCACCAAGAATTGCTGAACGCTAATAGGCATCTGCTTTCCTATAGTAGTTATTAGCTCCATTTCGCTCGGGGGATTATCAAGATCCTGCAATTTGACAAGTTGCATGGCGAAAAAATCTGCATATTTCGTCTGATGCGTGGAATGGTATTTGCGCGAGTATAAGTCCATTCGCAAGCTTTGTTGATACGACCCACTCCAGTATTTGCTTAGGAAGGCCTTGTGGAAACCTTCCATTGATTTAAATGTGTTCTTAAATCCAAGATACCAGGTAAGTGCTGAGCCCGCCAAAAAATTTTCAACCATTCTTAATTGTCGCGTTGAGCTAACATTTTGGTCCGAAAAATATTCTGTCAGTTCCCTTAAGAAAGCTTTAGGTGTCCCTCCGCTCTCTGGTAAAAACTTATTCGGTTTAAATTCGTTTCCACGGATGACTTGTATAACTTGCGTGGGAAGTTGTGTGTTTTGAGGTGTCGAGCTACGACCCTCATAATTCTGGAATGCTTGCGTGTCTACCGTTCTTGGACTTTGCCCAAGCTCGTGGCTGTCTATTGTGTGCTCTCTTTCCGCATTCTCCCCTTTCCCCTTTTCCATTAGTGTCGCAAACATCGTATTATGTCCAAGTGACTGCAACTCCGATTTTATCATGCGGTCCTCTTGAATTTGAAACCTTAACTTCATATTTTCTTCTAACGCCTGTATTTTCGCGTTATTTTCCCCTAGCTTCTTGCTTACTGCGAGCCGTTCATCTTTCGAATCAGCGCTCATCTTGGTCCAATCTTTCCTAATAGTATCCTTCAATTTAACAAAGCGTTTTTCGACTTCCTGTTGATTAGCCTCCTGATTATCTTCAAGTTTATCTATCCTTTCTCCCAGAGAAATGTTGTTCTGTTCTAATGTTTGTTTAATTTCTTCCTGGTCAATTTCTAACTTTTTCCATTTCTTAATTGATTGTATTTCTAATTTGTTGAGTTCCGTCACTAAGCCCGTGATATTGTTATCTACTGTAATTATCTGATCTTGCATACCCTGTGTCCCTCGTTCGATATTCTCAAACCTTTTTTCTAAGTTTGTGTGTGCTTCTTTGATTTCAGATGAGCTGGTCAAACACGCTTGCTCGATTTGTGCTAGTTTTGCCATAACAGTCTCATCCATTCCTTTTATTTCCTTTTTAAACGAATCTTCGATACCTTTTATTATTCCTAATTGTTTGGTATTGTTAGTGCTAACGTCCTTTGCTAATTGGATTAGCTGTTCTTTTGTGTGCTCTTTGATTTCTACCGTTAGCGCAGCTAGATTTTGAGTGTTCCTTTCGTCTTGTGCGTTTAACATTTCATTGTTTTTCTCAGACTGCCTATGTAATTGTTCACTAACCAGAATGTTTTGTGTAGCGATTTTCTGATTTATATTCTCGTTAACTTCGGATAGTTTTGTGTTTAACTGTGTCTGTATTTCTTCCGATTGTTTATTTATAGCAGCTAACTGTGTCTGCGTTTCTTCACTATTCGCCGCTAACTGTGTCTGCATTTCTACACTATTTGCCGCTAACTGTGTCTGCGTTTCTTCACTATTTGCCGCTAACTGTGTCTGTATTTCATTGGTTATGTCCTTTCTCATCTCACTAAGTTGTTCTCGCGTACGAGCGGATGCTAGTTCAATCACTTCGCGAATTTCTCCCAGAGTTGCCATCACAACAATAATATATTTGAGACATAGGGAAATGACATAAGGGCGGAGCCCTGGATACGCGCGCTCACATATATTAAATATACACACATTAACCCTTTACATACTCAGTTCATTTACTTTAAATTACTCCCACAAACTATAGCATCACTGAGTATAATTTACTTATTATTCCATTTAATTTTAACCCTTTGATTCAGTTATAATCTTCCTGACCTTACTTTACTTACAAATTTTAACCAATTAATAGAGTATTAATTAGTTTTTAAGGTCTAACCTTCCTGTCAAATAATTCTTTGAGTTTGGCTTTTCTACACAAAGCTAATTTAATTTTATTGGGCGCCTGGAACAGTTTGTTCTAATTTTAATCAAAGTTCAAACACTTAACTTGTTCCACATTTACTTTATTGCAAACTCCATGACTTTATATTTTCAAACATTTGGCGGTACTATCTTCGCCTAACTTACGTTAATAAACTTATCACATGCCGGTGATCTATTTTTTTACTCTAAAACACAAATGCCACACGTTCGGAAGCCAAAGTAACTCTTATAAACCCTTTGGAAAATAGCATGTAGACAAGATTCAAATTTTCGGGGTCGTAATGGATTCTTGTGAATGTGATTTAGAGGTTTTGCTATCAACATAACTTCCAGGGTTCATAAGGTTAACTTATTATTATTATAAAGCCAAGAAAAACAACAGGATCTACTAACAAATGAAATTTATTAACTGAATCAAACATAAAAAAAAAGAAAACTATAACCACCCTTTTATTGTTCACTCGCGTGAACAGATCTAACACTGACCAGCCTGACGTACCATGACGACATGGCATGACAGCTGTCAACAGGCATTGTGACTGCAATGTCACTTAAATCAAAGTAACAAAAGAAAACGGATCACAAGATCCAAATATAACAAACAAATAAATAGTACAAAAATTTAATATTTATGAGCGACACGGGTTTTAAGACTAGTTCAAGTAATGAGCATTTTGACGGGCGCTCGTTTCCGACCAAAACAGTTGGTTCGGGAACGGACTCCGTACTGCGAAGGATGAATTACGGAAATGTGGGAACAACAATTACATATTTATATACACTACTGACATGCTCTAACCTTAGATTACCACAACCAAATACACGTGTGTATTATTTAAAATAAGGGCTGCGGAATTACCGACTTATACCTTAAACACTAGGAAGGCATAACATGACATGAACAGGTTTGGCCGGTTGCCAAATTATATTTATATGAATACAATGGCCTTGAAAATAAGAGCCAACAACAACAAAATACAACTTTTAATTTTCACGCCGGAAAGTTTGGCGTTTTAAAACAATGAACAAATAAGTCGTAGTAATGATAAAAGAAACTTGGATCGACAACATGGCAACTTCCCAAATTAAACCAAATAAAATAACCTTAACTCATTAGGCTTTAAAGCAAACATAACGTGTCATAACGAGCCGGAGACAACCGGGCCTGTTATCGCATCACCGAGAGAGTGGCTGATTTCTTCCCCCAAGTAGTAATTAGTGCCATGCTAAATATAGATTCTGGCCCATAGCCAGCGTACAGCACCTTTGCTAATCGCCACCTGTTAAACGCGTACAAATAAATAACACATTATCTCAAAACATCCTCTCAGGGATTTTTAAGAATATATTCCCAGGTCAAACTTATCCCCACGGATAACTAGTTTGCCGGAATGATATCGCAGTCATGGACAGGCTTTACCTCTCCTCATCATCATCACTTACACCCAAAATTACGTGGCACATTTCTCGAAGATCACGTCGTAGCATTAATCAGCACACCTCTCAGATAATGACACACAACATGTCCAAATGACAATAAAGAATAAATAACAGGATCAGTCCTAGCCCGAGTTATCAAAGCAACAAATGCAAATATTCCCCCCACGTAGTAATTAGTTTAACATATCATTAAATCAGTCCATTTATCATTGTCGTTCCTAGGTTCTCATTCATGGCTACACTTTTTATAGATACGTTAATCGATGCGGCCATTTCGCTATAAGAATTACGTAACATAAGGACCACATTTAAATTACAAAATTTACTGTACAACATAATTGTCACGCAATGCCAAAATTTACTACACGCATGTCAGTTAAGAAATCAAACCCTGAAATTTAAATTAAACCACACAAATAAAATCTATACAAAGTTCCACACATCTCTCGCGATTCCCCTCGTCCAAAATCAAAAAATCAATTTTTTAATACTCATCACTTAAACTGCTTTCCAGAGGCCTCCCGCCTCGTCAATTCCCATCATTAGGCCGTTAGCCCATAACACTGATGGTAATGGAGGATGAAGCTTGCTGTCTTCTCTCCATGGTCGACATTTTGCTGCTGTTAAAACACAATTAAATCAAAGTTTTTAAACTGTTCTATCTGCGTTCTAAGTATTTTATTTCCTCAGATCGTCCTATGCAGAATCGTCGACTTTCCCTATTCTATGGCTAATTGCCATCTCACAATTTATGAAAATTTCCAACTTCGTTGCCGACACACAACTATAATTTTAAAACCATCGTCTTAAGGACGTCTTAAAATGACTGTCGAAGAATAATTAGGAGTGTCCCGGTTCATCTCAGACATTTGTATATATACAGAAAGCCTAAAGTTTCAATGGTGGGAGTAAAACAGCTCCTCAATATTTTAAGTAATGGGCCTATAATTATGTGTGACCTCTCAAAATTCTTGTATTTTCTCACAGGTCGCGAATCTGCCGTCGAACAAGCAAACCGATCGCTAGATCTTTTTATATCCGATTGCCGCGCAAAACACACTGACGCTATGTTCTGGCGTCATGTTTTCTTATTGGTCAGATAAGTTGGCTTCGGAGTTCTGACCTTACAAATCCCGCCCTTATATTGACGTCACGACTATTCTCCTCTCTCTCACTCCTTGCCTTGTACGCAGCATTTTGGCCTTTTATGGTCACGTACGCCACAGCGTCATATCTGATTTTCTCAGAAATCCAAGAATAACATTGGTTGTGAAACTATTGGTCATTTCCAGCCAGCACGTAGCATGTCTTACCAAGTCCAGATTTCTTGCTACATCAATATTACTCAAATATCCAGCATATCATGTATTTAGTATTTCCATCGTTTTTATTAATATGAAACATTATTATTGGACACAATGATAAGGGTTCAATACATAATACAAATGGTAGTTTTAGAACAACACAATTGCATGATAGGCTACCAGTGTTAGTTATTTCCCTTTATACTCTTACATTATTCTACCATGACAAGAAACCAAAAATCTTTACGAGCCTTACAGTAGTCGCATATGATGTGTAACATCTGACATAGAAGAAACCTCACGTAAAGTTGTTGATACACCGGTATTTTATAATATTATTGGCACAAATATTAATCTATTGTAAAAGGGAGTGTTTTACAGATATTGTAGTTTATAATACGGAACTCATTTTATTAGATGATTTGTAGCTTCCACCAGCACTAGCCTAAATAAAGAATACGATATGGATCAACAGGATTAATAGAGGCGATGCCGCTCATAACCTTAAATTCCTTATAAATAGGCCAACTTGCGAGTAAATGCAATGTGCACATCAGTAGATCATGAAAGGCTTGCTCAGTTCCCGGACCTCTTGATTCACAGACCAACACGTAATTCCATATGGATTCTGTTAAAATGAGTCATATTGATAATATTAGCAGCAGATTATCAAGAAGGCAGTGCGAGAGTAGAAATATCAAGTAAACAGTGAGGGAAAAAAGAGAGTCTTGGAATTGTTATTAGTATGTAAATAAAAAAGATTTTTGTGTGTTGATGAATGTCCGGGAGGGATACGATCCAGCGATTGTCTTACACACTTCCGTCCGAACCACTTCCGTCCCATTTTTGAAAATCACTCCCACAAAAATATCCAGCAACCGAGTGGAATGATGTTACACAGAAATTAAAAAAAGATGAGAATATATTTGAATCTGAGACGCTGACATTGCATCTAGGCCTACATGCCGCTTTTCTTTCCACTGATATGCACGGGATTTACTTCATTGTGTTGCAAATGGACGCATTTTTACTACACTAAGCTGCTCTCTTACTGAGTTATCTGGCAAGTATGATGGAGGGAAAATAAAGAGAGCAAGGGTAAATGCAGGATAGATTGTGATTCCGAATTTGCTGTCCACACAACAGTCAGCCTGAAATCAATTCACGCCAACATATAATGCGTTCTCGCTTGTTGTTACATTGTGCTTGGCTGATTTAGATTATTCAATAATGAATTATTAGTGTTATGCAAATAGGTCTAACTTATGTCTGTAAGACAGTATATGCACTTGTAATAGTACGAGAAGCAACAATAGTATTCTTTAGCCTTTTTTCGATTGATACCTCAGCCATCCTAGAATGATTCTTCGTTGGTATCCCATCACCACTCTCGGCTCATGTTGGGTAGCTTCGTTTCTTTAGGCTTCTTCATAACTTTAGTCTCAATCACAAATACACTTACAATCACAGATAGGCTACCACAATGACACAACTTACGAAATGAATTCTACTCGCATACGGGGCTGATTACCACGATGTCCAAACCTCTTAAGACGTAAAGTTTTGAAGCCGTTCTTTCAGTGCTGCCTACAAAAGGTGTCATGTGTAGCTCTTCAGTCGGTCAACACGAATTTGCCCAATGTAGAATATAAAAAATAAGTAATTATCAATCCCGAAAAAAATTACATGTATTAGGTAATTATCACTATTATAATGAATCAATTTTGGATTACGCATTTCGACCTCCAAGCAGCCATCATCAGACCCTGATCACTATGTTGAGGATTTAATTATGCACTAATATTTAGTAAACTACGATTGTGGCGTGTTTATGGTGTTTGTTATACGATTCGCAATTTGAATCCCGTTACACGGTTGTTTCGTCTTCAGGTTTGGTGAATTACGTGAGGAATGGTATAATTGTAGGTGTGAACAATTTAGAATCTCTACTTAGTATAAAACAAAGTTCCCGATTCTTGGATGTTACGGGTAAACTCGAGAACCACTGGATGGATTTTGATGCAGTTTTCACCATTCTGTAAAGGATATCTCGAGGATGATTTATGTAGAAAATCATATATTTATGATCAAAGGAAGCCGAGCAGTAACGATTTCAGTGGATACATCGAAAGAAACCCTGGCGTCCGAGCACTTTGTAAGCTTACGCTGGGTAAACCATTAAAAATATCTAAATACTATGAGTGTAAGAATTGTTCAGCGTGTAAAGTTCTACAAAACAGTCCGGAAGAGCATATGACTATCTTCAATTCATCGCCCCCTATAAGTGTTTTTACGTTTTAATTTCTTCCAACCATGTCCATTCAACTACTGAGGTGATAGTTTACGAGCTAGATAAGGGCGAGTCTATCATCCCTGTTACAGCCTAGCTAGCGGGCGAACCTAATGCCCCAGATACAGCCAGCAGCAAACCGTTGAGTCATGCTGAGTCAAGACTTGTGAGAAGGCTGGTTGTGTTTGGAGTTTCCCTGGAAATGCAACTCAGATTTTTTTAATTTCGCCTGTGAAACACAGTCAAGTTAAGATTGAACGGAAGGGGGATTTGAGTTTCATTCACCTCGCCATTCCCTGGAAGTGCAACTCTCATTTCGCCTGTGAACTTTTCGTTTCGAAAAATTTACAGTCAAGTTAAGATTGGACGGAAGGGGGATTATATTATATTAAATTATACTGATTGGGTATAATCTCTACTTCAGGCTGTTCCAGCCGAGCAGCTCGCCCGTGAGCAGCTGAGTACTCGCCGCCTTGTGTGAGTAAACCTGCAATATGCAATACAGCTCTGCTGTAGGGCTGGCCGTTACTAAGCGGTGGATACATCAAGATTGGCAGGAAGCGCATGGACTTGTACTATGACCTTCGCCCAGTGACGTATTGGCTATCACCCCCAGTCCCTCTCCAACCGTGCTCCGAGCATTACTGCTGAGTACTCGCGTGTACGCATACTCAAACTCGTGGATTTGGAACAGCCTGCTCTACTTAGTATAAAACAAAGTCCCCGATTCTTGGATGTCATGGGTATTCTCGAGAACCACTGGATGGATTTTGATGTGGTTTTCACCCTTCTGTAAAGGATAACTCCAGGAAGGGTTTTGTAGAAACTAATTCATTTTTGATCAAAGGAAGCCAATCAGTAACGATTTCAGTGAAAAAGTCGAAAGAAAAAACTAGCGTCTGTGCGTTTTTTAAGCTTACGCTGGGCAAACTGTTAAAAATATCAATATACTGTGAGTGTAAGAATTGTGCAGCATGAAAATTTATACACAAAATGCCGCGAGGGCATATCTCTATCTTCAATACATCGCCTACTACAAGTGTTTTTAGATTGGATGGAAGGGGGATTTGAGTTTCATGCACTTCGCCATTCTTAAATTACTTCTGACAAGAATTCGTTGCACATGCATCTCCATGATAATATAATTAATAGTCCAGTCAGTGATTTTAACCCATCATGCTGAGACGTAAAACGGATATAGGTCATAGTTCATTGACATCGAAAATAAAGGCGCTTATCACGTAATGCATTCATAACTGTTCCCGGGCGAAGCCGGGGCGGGTTGCTAGTAATACAATATAACAAATAAGTAAAATTAACAAACAATTCATGCATTCTATTTGTGTATGCTTACTTATCTCGTAGATCTGTCACCGCACAGCAGTGTTATTTAGATATTTTATACACTTTACCCCGCCCACTCATTGAGAAAATTCTTGTTGACCGATTAAAAAACAAAGATTGTGGCCGTTAATCTCGAGATCATAAGCCACGGGGGTTGACCAATTAAAGAGCTACAAATGGCAACCTCTTAAGAAAGAAACAAACAAACAATAACTTCCCTGATGATACGTTTTCTGCACTGTGAAGAACACCACAATGTATGTATTTCAATGTCACAGTAGATTCCAACTATGTCATAGGTTCTAATAGTTTGTTTCTCATGTATGGGTAGGCTTCATTCCTTGGCTGGAGAATTGCTGAGGTGACATGAACAAAGAAAGGGACGAAAGCAATCAGTGCAAACAGAGGCGAGTGGAGCGAGTGTGTGTGTGTTTGCCGGACTCCATGTCGACTAACGACTAGCCGACTTTTACTCGAGTTCATTGCTTTTTCACTTTGTTTACCTTGGACTCAGTGGCAGTTGTCGTCTGACGTTTGTCCACTCGAGCAGCCACCTCTGCAAGCTGATATTGCGGCAAAGGGCGTCTTATTGGTGTTTGCGAGTAACTTCACCTGCCATTGCTGCTACATGCTCCCTCCTTCATTTCACATCTAATTTGGTCTTGCTGATCATGCTTATATTTTCTAGGTACTTTTTAATGTTTATCTTGCAATTCTGGATAAAATTCAGTTATTCATTAAGGACCAACCTAAAGTGATTTAATTCCATTTAACATGTCGTTGATATGTGCTTATTTTTACTGACTATGTAACCAAACCACGGTGAAAATTTTAGGATTTTCTGGTTAACTGAGATACTCTCAAATAAACATAATTCGGCTGAATTCAAGTTCGAGGGGTATGTATAGACACTCTTGTTCCTGGTCATTAACCATCTGGAGTAGGGTAAATATGGAATTTGTCCTATAACCTGAGTAAGTGTGTAGCTTATTCCCTTTAGCACCATGTGCTCTTGTTATTGAGATCGGGATTGGAATAGAGGTGGCCATGGCCTTTAATCAGGACTCATCTGCTTTGATTTGAATTAAGAGACCAAAGAAAGCCACTTCTAGGACAGCTTACGTGGGAATCAAACCCATCTTATCTCAAGCGCACTGACGAGGTTGACTGTACACCGTTCCAACAATTAGAGCAGAAAAGAATCCACTGGCAGAGCAGGGAATCGGACCAAGGACTTCTGGGTTAGGAGTCTCCATACTTACCCGGAGACCACGTAAGACTGTTCGGAAACTCAATTGGAAGACCTTCAATCAATACGCGTTATACGAGAGGTCTCTTACGAGTTTATATAATACGACTTGGAGGGCGACGGATTCCTTCCGCCCTTGAACAATCTGACCTTCTCGGCCGGGATTGCAGTTGCGATCTCAGAATTATTGGAGAGAGCAATTAGTGATAACTGCTCCAAGAGATAAGATCACATACCCACCAGCTATTCGTGTCCCTATAAGTGCAGTAGACAGCAAGCAGTGATAACTGCTCCAAGAGATTCATTCATTCATTCATTTATTTGCAATTGGGGGGGGGGGGGTCCCCCTGGTGGCAAATTGGGTATACATAACAAATACATAATTATACATAACACTTCAATAACAATTAACAATTAAACTGGAGTATTTACACAAATCATCAGTCTTTTCTTAAACACACCCATACGTTTGGGAAAAGGCTCTAAGACTGCGGCAGGTAGAGAGTTCCAGTTATCAATGGCCCGGTTAACGAAAGAATATTTACCATAATTTGTCCGCTGTGGTCGGCCCTTAACTTTGAAAGGATGATCACTCCTGCTCATGTAAGTGGGCTTTCCCATACGTTTGCCAAGCTCACCCCATGCTGGTTGATTTGTATTGTTGTTACATAGCGCAGAGTCAAGATTTCATCCTCCTAGCCTCCAGTGATTCCCACCCAAGTTTCTTTAACATACGGCTCACACTGCTCCTGGGATTAAAGTCACTGAGCACAAATCTAGCGGCCTTTCTTTGTACCATTTCCAACTCTTTGATGAGCCCTATTTGATATGGATCCCAAACCGCCGAGGCGTATTCCAGAATAGGCCTTACAAGTGACAAATATCCTAATTCTTTAGCAGAGGTACTACTTCCATTTAATACCGTCATTACAAAGTGCAGAGATTTGTAAGCTTTAGAAACTACACATCCTATATGAGTACTCCATTTCATATCATTCCTTACATTAACGCCCAAATATTTGCGAGAATCTTCTTCTACAAGTATTTCCGAGCCAATATTATATTGAAAATCTTGCCTTCGCCCTTTCCCTATTTTTATGAGACTACATTTTCTTGTGTTTATTTTCATTTTATTTTCAATCGCCCACTTATTAGACCAGGTTCAGGTCGTCTTGAAGTACTGCGTTGTCTTGCGAGTCATGTATATTTCGATATATTACACAATCATCCGCAAACAATCGACAATCACTACGAATTCCATTTAGTAAGTCATTTATAAACGCCAAAGATAACAAAGTTCCGATTACGCTGCCCTGAGGGATACCCGACGTTACGGTAATTTCATCCGAGAATAGGCCTTCGACTTTTACTTTCTGGGAACGACCCGTCAAAAATTCTTGGATCCATAAAATTACTCTTCTATCAATCTTCGTTGAAGCTAATTTATGGAGTAGCATGTCGTGTGGTACGACATCAAATGCCTTCGCAAAGTCTATAACTACGACGTCGACTGAAACTCCATTGTCTAACGATTTGCTAATATCTTGAAAAAGTGATAGCATCTGACTCTCGCATGAGTAACCTTTCCGAAATCCATGTTGCCTATCATTAAACCATGATAATCCTTCCCACTGTTCCCTCAAGTAGTCGCAAATGAGATGCTCCATCTGTTTACAAACGATGGACGTAAGGCTAACTGGCCTGTAGTTGCCCAATTCAAGTCTGCTCCCTCCCTTCAATATTGGGACTACCGTAGCTCTTTTCCAGTCATCTGGGATTTGCGCATTGTTTATGGACATATTAAACATCACCTCCAAGTATCGTTCCACGGCCCTACCTCCTAGTTTAAGTACTTCACTAACAATATTATCAGGACCCTTCGATATATTGTAACGTAATTTTTGTATTAGCTTTACAATTGCTGACTGGTTTATTTGGAAAAGGGGAGCCCCTAATTCGTCGTTAAGGTCCAACTCACAGCGATTGGATTTATTGAACACACTACCGTAAAAGACATTTAATTCATTAGCAATGGCCTGCTTCTCAGTAATTAATTTACTGTCACCGGACATTATCATAGACAGATTATTTGAATTTCCCTTTCTTCTCCTAACACAACTGTAATTTTTTTTCACCCATCGCCTCCCGAACCAAGTAAACCTTGCATATAATTGTCATGAGCAGCCCTCTTTTTTAGGACGAGCTCTCGTGATAAGGACTTAAATTTCAACATACACTTGTCACTATCATATCTCTTATTGCATAATTTCCTAATTTTCCGTTTTAGACTCCTGATTTCTCGAGTGTAATACTCAGGATCTGGGTTTTGTTTCAGTAATTTATATGGGACAAATTTATCAATAGCGCTATTTAAAATGTTCAAAAAGTTAGTCCACAGGATATTAATATGACTTCCTTCCGATGCCCATACTACAAATAGTTCATTCAAATACCCCTGAAATTTGCTCTGATCCGCCCTGCGATAATGGAATATGATTTTGTTTGCTATATCAGAGTCTAATTTTGTAATGTCACCGTATCTAATATTTAATTCAACCCCAGAATGGTCACTAATTCCTGGTACTTTCAGACATTTAATATACAGCTCTACAGGCCTTACGAGATAAACATCTAAGGTATTATTGTCTCTAGTTGGGAAGTCAACTACTTCGGAAAATTCCCCCTCCCTTGTGAATTTGTTTGCAGCGCTCTGACCTTGACCGCAGTTAGTTGACTCACCAGACCAGTCTACTTTGGGGAGGTTTAAATCTCCGGCAATTATTATGCTCTTTTTCATAGCGTTACCCGTACAAGTTTTATCATACAGTGTGTCGAGGAGAGAAAAGTTATCTTTCGGTGCTCTATACGCCCCTATCACCTTAAGAGGGAATTTATTTCCTTTATCCGAGATTTGTACGCATAACATTACATAATCCGTATCAGCCCACTTTAAGAAACTAGCTATATTTTTGCGCACACAAATAAATAGCCCACCACCTCGCTTCTCCCGATCCCTTCTGTACATTTCGTAGGTCCCGTGAATTATTTCGTTACTATTGATATCCTCTTTTAACCAAGATTCAGTAGCAATGACAATGTCCGGAGAATATGCCTCTACAAGATTCCAAAATTCAATTAATTTATTTCCTATACTCTGACAATTAACCTGCCGTAATCTTAGAGCCTTACCTCCACACCAAATATCCCGAAATAGCTCCTTCTGTTCCCGTCGGTTGGCAACCTCTGGACCTGCTCCTCCTCACAAAGGCCGGCACGAACCGATGACCCTGTCATGTAGGCTCCCTAGGTTGAAAGCGCCCCGTCGATTTAAATGCAGCCCGTCTCGGGCAAAGTCTCGGCCCCCAATCCAGCAGTCAGCATCTACGTACACTAATCCCAGTTGTGCACATACCCAGTCCATGCGGTCATTTACAGTCTTAACTCGTCTTAACGGAACATCTTCCCGTCGTACAATGCCACTCATTATAATTTTCGCATTCCTAAACTTGCTTTTAGCTTTTCTGCCTAGTTCGTATAGCTCCCCCATGATGTAATCAGCCGTAGCCCTCTTCTTTAAATCGTTCGTCCCAACATGGAGCAACAACACTTTAACTTTTTGGGAGTCCTCTAAATTTGCTTCTTCAACTTGTTTGGCAAGCTGGTCAATTTTAATCCCCGGATAACACCGCACTTTCGTACCTGATTTCTTCGAGATATTCGCACTCCACCGTATCATAGAATCACCCATTATGATAACGTCATCAGTTCCCACAGCCTGGTTTGTAGCTTCATCCCCTGGAATACGCTCCGTCAGATCCTTTAACGTCTCCTCCGATTCATTAAGCTTTGCCTTCAAATCATGTATAATGAGATCCCTGGACTTAATTTGCTGCCTCAAAAGTTCCGGATTGTCACAGCTTTTACAGAACCAGTTACCTGCATCACGTTCGTCCTTCTTCACCCGAACACAGCCAAAGTGAAACCATGTCTCGCACAAACCACACATCACGCCGTTTTTCAAAACTTTGCTACACGTAGAACACTTCACAGAAACCTGGGTAACACTAGAAGTAGCAGGACCTGGATTTACTTCCACTCCACCAATAACTAATAACGCCGCTATTACTAGGACTATGAACAACAAGTTATTCGGACCCGATGTTGCACACATGCACTGGGAGGCCCGGTTCCTCTTAATAATCCTGGCATTCCACGGCCCGATACTCGCGCGATAAGCCTCCACCGAGAAGTACATTATTATCACCTTATCAGCAGCAACAGGAAAACACGTCCGCTCACCACAACTGACTTCACTGGATAAGATCACATACTCATCAGCTAATTGTGTCTCTATAAGTGCTGTAGACAGCAATTAGTGATAACTGCTTCAAGAGATAAGGTCACATGGCATTGTCATCAGTTCATTGTGACTATACAGGATGTTTCAGGAGGAACAGTAAATATTTAAGAAGGCGGTAGTATAGATGATTTGCAATAAAACAAGAAGTTCCGTGAAGAACTATACAGCCTACTTTTCATGCCAATGATTATTCTACAGTATATGAACCTATCTAGAATAATGACAAAATTAAGTTGGTAATATCGAAATATCTAATTAGTTCAAAATATACCTGGTATAATGTAGCCTAATAGAGCACTACAGTTGGCAGCCCTGGTGACTGAATATATTCTTAGTTCCATCTCTTAAGGTACAGAATACAAAATTAGGTTGAAATCCAATGGACGTTACATGCAGTTAGACACTGGATCTATCAGCACGCGTAAAAGCATGTTGCCAACAATACCATGCGTGTGCTGGTCAGAAATAATCTGAAATATTATGATATCTTGTTGTGCCAATTTTGGATGAAATCCATTTGTTAGTATAGAAGTTACATGTATTTTAAAATTGGACATATCAGCAGACATAGAATCATGTTGGCAGCACTGCCTTGTATTTATTACTCCAAATTAATCTAGAATGTCAGGTGCTATACGTGTGCAAAGTATAGAGCTGTTGGCTTGCATACTTTCTGATATATTGATATTAGGGTAAAAAATATATAGACAGCATTTATTAACAGTTGGCAGCCCTGATTGCTCTTAACAATACTTACAGTCATTCTGTTATGGTACACATAGCACATACGAAATTTGGTTGTAATCCAACTGATAGTATAGAAGTTACATGTATTTAAAAATTGGTACTATCAGCAGGCTTATAATCATGTTGGTAGAACTGACGTATATAAGTTACTCAAAATTAATCTAAAATGTCAGAATATACGTGTGCATAGTTTAAAGCTGTTGGCTTGCATACTTTCTGATATATTGGTATTTGGATAAAAAAAAATAGAGAGAGCAATTATTAACAGTTGGCAGCACTGGTGGCTCGTAAGAATACGTCTAATCATATCCGTTTATGTACAGATATTACATACAAAATTTGGTTGAAATCCAATTGATAGTGTAGAAGTTATATGCATTTAAACATTGGACCTATCAGAAGGCTTAAAATTATTTTGGTAACACTGTGATGGTTGGCCTCCTGAAAATTTAACTGAAATAGTATTATCTACATGTGTGCCAATTTTGGAATAGCTCCCATGTATACCTTGCAAGATATCCAACATGGAGCTCAAATTTCTAGTGCGTTTTTTCAGCAGTTGGTAGCACTGACATCATTTTCAAATATGGATGTGAGATATTCCGGTGCACATCTTTACTCATACTAAATTTGGTTTCGATTGCTGCAGCCGTTTAGGAGTTGATAGAGGGGGGGGGGGACACACACAGCCAGACAGATTGACAGAAGGACAGACAGACAGACAGACAGACAGACAGACATTTTCCCGGATCGATCTCATAAGTCTACTTTTTCTTCATTTTTGCAAAATGTGAAAAGTAGGCTAAAAATCCCATATAACATGTGTCCCATTTGTATTCCGTACCGAGATACAGACGTTGATATGCAACCAGAGCAGTTGTCGTTTCGTGTGTAGACTTTCTGCACGTATCGGTGTTCCAGGTACAAGATTATGGCGGACATTACGTATGCACGGGTTGCATCCGTGTCATTACCAACCCGTTCAACACCTTAGAGCAGGAGATGCAGACAGACGATTGGAATTTTGTCGTTGGATACGTGGAAATCGCCAAGTAATCCATTTGTAATCTTCACTGATGAAGCCACGTTCACACGTGACGGCATCAATAACACTCGTAATGAATATCAATGGTCAGAAGAAAACCCACATGCCATTGTGGACGAACATTTTCAGGGACGCTTCTTTGTAAATGTGTGGTGTGGGCTGATTGTCAATCAGTTGGTTGGGCCTGTTGTCTTACCGCATCGTTTAACAGGACCCCATTATCTACACTTTCTTGGAAATGAACTTCCAGCATTATTGGAAGAGATTCCTTTGGCAACAAGAATGTGTATGTTATTCCGGCATGACGGGGTACCTGCACATTCTAGTCGTCTGGTGATACAACATCTAAACCTAACATTCCCCGGAAGATGGATAGGGAGATATGGGCACGTTTCTTGGCCACCAGGGTCCCCGGACCTTACCCCTTTGGATTTTTTCCTTGTGAGGATGGTTCAAAAGCGAAGTCTAAAAGGATAAAGTTAACACAAGAGCTGAGTTGGTCGTTCGGATTATGCATAGTGCAGCCGTCCTCAAAGAACGCCAAGACGCCCTCCGAAGAGCTACACGTGATGAGAAGTGCAAAGTGCATTGGTGGTGGAATTTTTGAAACTTTTGAAACTTTGAACGACCTCATTTGCCTTGACTTTACATTGGTTTGGGTTAAATACTATCAGCTGTATCTCGGTACACAATATAAATGGGACACATGCTATATGGAATTTTTTATAGCAATTCAGCTATATTGTCACCGCCTATAGTATATTATGCAACGAGCCAATAATGGCTATAATTAAGACACGAGTATGTTTATAAAACGAGCGTATGCGAGTTTTATAATTTCCATACGAGTGTCTTAATTACCATTATAGGCGAGTTGCATACGACTGTTCATGTTCGACGATAATTATAACTTTATTATATGTTTTAACATGAAAATGAAAATCCACAGCCTGCTTCCAGTCTCCGACCGGGTCAGGAATGGAATGAATGAAGCCCCCATCTAGCGGCGAGGATATGAACTGTGCCGGCTGCCGAGGCCTGACGCACTCCTCTGGGTCAATGATTAAATGAATGACATATGAAATGAAATGATAGTGGAGAGTGTTGCTGGAATGAAATTTTGACAGGGAAAACCGGAGTACCCGGAGAAAAACCTGTCTGCCTCCGTTTTGTCCAGCACAGATCTCACATGGAGTGACCGGGATTTGAACCACGGACCCAGCGGTGAGAGGTAGGCGTGCTGCCGCCTAAGCCACGGAGGCAACTCCCAAACAGAACCGGGATTTGAACTCGGCTTGCCACCAACCCTATATACGGAGATTCGTGTTTGACAACGTGTATCAAATTTAGATGTATGGCATTACAAGTAAGGACCTACACACTTCATTAAAAGTGTATTTCTTCTTAAATACGTATTTCATCGCAAAACTTGCAATAGTGCGTGTCTCACTATGCCCTTCTCTTCCATTATTTTCCTTACGATTGGTCACGCTTCCTTGCCGTGTATGGATACGCCCAACAAAACTCTCATTCATGAGATATATGATTAGACTGATCTGGAGAAAATTTTCATCTACAACATGCGTAGATTCATCTTCCTGTGTTTGTGTACTAAAGGAAAATGAACCTTAAGTTCACTGTACAGTAGGGGTGCATAACTACGCGGAAATATTCTTTATAAGATTACAATGTATTTAAAGCTCAAATTCCTTTGGGCAGAAAAATTAACCAAACGTGATGTGTTCTGTTGGACGGCACTTCCACATACGTCTGTTGTTGTATTTGTTGCTTCATTCGAAGGGCTTGGAGATCGTGTTCATTTAGCCCCGTGTACACAGGTAAGTGTGGAATTTTGTCTGATAACCTGTGTTATTGTGATCAGTGTGCGTATTTGTAATTCAGATAAGGATTGGGAAATAGGTAGCCATGGCCTTAAGTTAAGAACCATCCCGGCATTTGCCTGGAGTAGAAATGGGACACCACTGAAAACCACTTCCAGGATGGTTGAGATTGGGAATTGAACCCATCTCTTCTCAGTTTTGCCTCACGAGGCTGAGTGTACCTCGTTCCAGCCCTCTGATCAGGATTAAATTTCTTGGCAGAGCCAGGAATTGAACCCAGGCCTTCGCGGTGGCAGCTAAGAATTCTAGACACTACGCAACGAGGCCGACCACATACGTCTGAGCAGCGTGACCAATCATACGGAAAATAATGGAAAGGAAGAGCATTGTTCAGTGACGATATTTTAAAGCATGTATGATTTCAAGAAGTTCTTCAACGTGGCCATTCCTATGATAGTGGTTTGGAGCCTACTATGTCACTCGTGTACTTCTGTTGGAAAGTAGTGATACTGGGTTGTTATTGTTAAAAGTTTAATTAACTGTATGTGTGTTCTGTGCCCTAAAAGTCGTTTTAGGATTATAGATTGATCGTGCCATCCCCACCATCTGCACTTGCGCTGCGCAAGCGAATTGCCTCATTCTCGTTCCTGTCCTACTCAGTCAGAGGAGAGGTACTGGAGCGGGAAGACGGCCTTCTGTTCTCCTGTCCTACTACCAGACAACACTACTAGCGTGTGTTGTGGTCTGCCCTCAAATGGTCACGCGACCCCGGCTCGGATGTAGTAACCGCGATGGGGCGGAAGTTAGACTATCCGCTATATTGAACCGTGGTTCCGGGCTCGGAGGAGGGGAGAGCTAGAGAGAGAGAAAGGACACAGTTTGAATTGAACTATTTGCCCAGATCCCAAATAATATTGAATGGTTAATGTTTTATTTAAATTTAATGTAAGGTCAACAACATTAAATAAATAGGCCTAGTTCAGTCATGTCTATTAGCTTTCAGATGGCACCTTCTAGTCTCTTGAAGCAGGTATCACTAGTAGGTATCTTCTCCACCTGTGGAGTCACAATGAACTGATGACCATGTCATGTGAACTTATCTCTTGGAGAAGTTATCACTGCTAGTTATCTTCTCCACTTATACAGGGTGTTTTAGGAGGAATAGTAAATATTTTTATGTTCGACCCTGACTATTATGTGTCAGAAAACTGTATCATAATGAGGCTCATTATAACACTTTTTTTCATTATGAAACAGTTTCTCCCACCAATCAGAACTCAAGAAACAGTTGTGTGACCAATTAGATAAGGATACCTTCGCGCATGCGCTCAAAATCCAACATGTCTATATAAATTACCGAAAGTGCACCGTCCATATGTTCGCGTAAATAAACTAGTGAATATGAGACAAAAAAATAGCACTGTACCTTAATATCCCCAAACCCAATTTCTACACAGCGCGTTGTTTTGAAACGATTTCGGTGACAGTTTTACTGAATACTGGTGCACAATCTGAACATATGGCATTGAAGCACACAGAGCGCATGCGTCGGTTGTCCAGAGAGCTTGGAAAACAGAGATATACTACCCAGCGCAGCACTCGATCACAACATTCTAGTGCGGGGGTTCCCAACCTGGGGGGCGCGTCCCCCTAGGGGGCGTGGGGATTTATCAAGGGGGGCGTGAATTAATTTCCGAATTAAGTTTTTTAACTTGAATATTACAGTTAAAAAAAAACATTTTTCGAATCTCTCCAAGTGATTGTCGCACCAAGTCAATCGTTCAAAAGCACTGGTAATTGCCAACTGTCGGTACACCTCTGCGGAGCCGCGAGGTTGGAGGTGAAATAAGGAATTTGCTGTGTTGTAAGGAGCTAAATTATGCCAATTTTATCGTCTCGTTGGCATATATTTGTGATTTCTTTGAAGCTTGCCGCTAAATGGGGGCTTCATTCATTCCATTCCTGACCCGGTCGGAGACTGGAAGCAGGCTGTGGATTTTCATTTTCAAGTATGGTTTGGGATAGGCTTCCCAGGCTCGTGATGCTAAATGCGAACCTATCGCATGTTGTAGATGCAAATTTCCTCCAAATCGGTCAAATCATATATCTCATGAATAGGCCTAAGAATTTAAATTTTTAAATCGCTTAAGCTCAGCTTCACCCACGGACTCTGCGAAGGGTCATTCCTTTACCGTCAAAGGTCGGTGTCTGGGAACTGGACATAGGCTACCCTCCCGATGCCAGCGAGGTTGCGAGCAAGCGCTCTTGGCCATCATGGTCAGTTAGAGTTTACTTTGCTGTTGGTAGACTCTATGTGCTGTAATATATTCAAAATGACGCCTTATCAACTATTATTTACGTCCACATTTATTTATTCATCATCATCTTCATTTCCCCTTTTCCAGTTGACACTGGGTGGGGGCAAAAATGGTTCCTCTCCACTTTGTTCTGTCGTTCCACCATTCCTCTTCCAACACAGTGTTCCAATCCAGGTTCCGTTTTCTATTACTATTCTCCACCGAGTCCATCCAACGCATTCTTGGTCTTCCTCGTCCTCTCTTCCCTGTCATCCGTCGTTCCAGTGCTCGCCTGGTAGCCTTACTTCATTCATCCGTTTGACAAGTAGAAACCACATATTTATTATTATTAATAATTAGTAGAGTGATCTTGGCAATATAGATGCCACATGTTTAAATTATTCAACGATTATTATCGTTGCATTATTCAGATGTGATGTTACACATATTATTATTATTATCACTATTGAAATATCTTTAAGTTGTGTTATTATTATTAATATTAAACCCGCCAACCTGGGCCCAACCTTTGGGAAGCCAGGCTCTGCCTGTCACAAGCCAGGACTAAGGGTGAGTGATAGAGGAGTAACACCTCTTTAAAAAACCTTGGTCCAGCTGGCCCGGCTGGTAGTACCTTGTATGGGTCCCTGCCGGGGTTACAGGTGAAGATAGACAACGGTTTAGAAGGCGGAAGAGGACCTCGCGTCCCAACGGTGGATAAAGCGGAGGAACTATCTTCAAGCTCTGGGGCTTACAACCTTGGTTCTACTAACGGGAAGGAGCCATCCAACCCACATATTTCTTAACAATCAAGCATCATGGAAAGTCGTCAAAAGGAAGACACTACCCCAGGTGGTAACTGTTTGAGGGAATCCACCGCTCCTAGGAGTGCACGCAAGCATTTGGATTCTGGGGAGCTTGCAAGTAGATGCTTAATGAATACTAAATTGAAGACGAAACAGAAATATTATTTTGGAACGTTAAATGTCAACTCATTACTCAAAGTTGGTAAACACAAGGAACTGACAAATATGATGGACGAACATAGGCTAACATCTCAATCCTGGCCTTGCAGGAAACACGGTATCAGGACGAAGATGTAAAAAAGGAAGGAAGCTTGTAGTTTAACGTGACCGTTAATCTTGAGATCATGAGCCACGGGACCTCCTTTTTACGTGGAATCCGAACCACGGGACATGGCATTTCACTTCGAAAATCTCACATGCATTGGCCGGGAATTGAACCCGGACCGCCTTGGTGAGCGGCATACAGCTAGACCGCTGAGCCACCACGCCCCCACAGGACGAAGATGTAATGGACATTGAGGGCTATAGGGTCTATAAAGGACAGAGAGCAGTGAAGATAGGCAAGAATATGCCAATGTTTGGAACAACTTTTAGGGGGCGTGGTGGCTCAGCGGTCTAGCTGTATGCCTCTCACCAAGGCGGTCCGGGTTCGATTCCCGGTCAATGCATGTGAGATTTTCGAAGTGAAATGCCATGTCCTGTGGTTCGGATTCCACGTAAAAAGGAGGTCCCGTGGCTCATGATCTCGAGATTAACGGTCACGTTAAACTACAAGCTTGCTTTGCTTGGAACAACTTTTGCTGTAAATAAGAAGGTAATCAGTGCAGTTATGGACTTCTCTAGCCCATCAGAAAGACTATCACTCCTAAATCTACGCTGTGGTAACAAAGGCTATACCCTGATCAATGCACATGCGCCAATTAATGAAGACAACAGGCGTAATCCCTATAAAGTGGAACAATTCTGGGACCTTATAGAGGAGGAGGTGGAGAAAATACCTATAAAGAACATCAAGGTTTTATTGGGCGACTTCAACGCTCAACTGGGATTAGAAGCAAGATATAGATCGACAGTAGGAAAATATCCTGCTCACAGAATGACCAACAAAAATGGAACAAGGTTTGTCGAACTATGTAGAACGTTTGATCTTCAGATAATGTCAACTGTCTATAAACACAAACCAAGTAAACAGAAGACATGGCGTTCACCTGGCAATTTGAACGGAGAGAAACAAATTGATCACGTGGCAATATCCAGGACAGCAATGAAGGAGATTATGAATGTTAAAGTACAGAGAGGGGCCAAATTTGATTCAGATCATTATCTCTCCAAGATTAAAATGAATTTCATTCCTTTTAGAAAGGCTCCGAAAGCTGGAAATAAACTTCACAGATATGATGTGACAAAACTTAAGGTTGATCAAGAAGTATTGGAGCAATACCACCAGCAATTAACATTTAAATCTAAGAATTGGACTGACATTGCCTCCACAATCCAACAAGCAGCCAATGTTTCAATCTTGACAGCACAGAAGCGTAAACACAGATGGTGGAACGAGACCTGTGATAGTGCATGTGTACAAAGAACAGATGCCTGGAAGAAATGGAACTCAACGAAGAGACAAGAAGATTATAACTCGTTTTGTGACAGTCGGAGAGATGCAGCCCGGGTTTTCCGAATTGCAAGGCGATCATATGAAAAACAACAGATGGAACAGATTGATCAGGATTTCAGGAAGAATAATGTCAGGGACTTCTATCAAACTTTCAAGTCTAATCTGAAAGGGTATCAAGCACCGAGCTTGTGCTTCAGAGATGAAAATGGAAAGTTAGGTCTGAACAACAAGGAGAACTGTCGTATCTTGGCTGAGTACTTTAAGAAATTACTCAATTGTGATGAACCAAAACATAGGCTACTCATAGGCCGTCGTACTCAAGTAATGGCCAACTCGCATCCACCTTCTAAGACAGAAATTAAAATGATTATCGATGGTCTAAAGAATAATAAAGCAGCGGGAGAGGATTCCATTGTGGCAGAGCTTCTAAAACTGGCCAATGAAGATACTCTGAATATATTAGCTGAGCTCTTTGCGGAGATATGGAGAACTGGTAGGATACCCACAGAGTGGCAGTCTGCATTAATTCACCCTCTCCACAAAAATGGGGATAAGAAGGACGTTAATAATTACAGGGGTATATCAATTGTATCTGTTCCCTACAAGATCCTATCCAAAGCACTCCTGAACAGAATTGAAGAACATCTTGATAATCAGATTGGTGAGTACCAGGCCGGTTTCAGAAAGGGACGTTCATGTCCGGAACAAATTTTTAACCTGAAAAACATCATTAGGTATAAGACGATAGGCAGGTATGACTATGTGGTCGTATTCATTGATTTTAAGAAAGCGTATGACTCAATTGACCGCGAGTCGTTACTGAATATTCTGGAAGAATTTGGAGTGGATGACACGTCTCGAAATCTGATTAAACAGACTTTGACCGACACAGGGTCAAAAGTAAAATTCATTGGCGAGATCTCAGATCCCTTTGTAATCAAAACTGGTGTCAGACAAGGTGATGGATTATCTCCAATCCTTTTCAACTGTGTATTAGAAAAGGTCATTCGTGAATGGAGGAAGACACTGAGTCGGGAAGAAGGGAATGAAGAACGATTCAGGCTAGGGCCCAAACTGAAAGGGGTGCATGTTGATTGTTTGGCTTTTGCAGATGACCTAGCTATTTTTGCCAACAATATTAAATCAGCCATTGTAAAGATTAATCGGTTGTCAGAGATGGCTGAGAAAGTAGGTTTACAGATTTCCTTTGAGAAGACAAAGTACATGACAAACATCAGTGATGGACCAGAATGGATGAAAACAAACCAAGGAAAGATTAAACGTCTAAAGAAATTTAAATACTTGGGTGAGGTAATCCAACAAAATGGCCTGGAACAGGAAGCAATTAATCTTAGAATCTGGAAATTAGACCGAGCCTATCACCTGACGAAAAATCTCTATAATAAGAAGTCGCTGAGCATTGGAGCCAAATTAAGACACTACAGCACGGTTGTCAAACCTGAAGCATTATATGCTTCGGAGACTTTGACTATGAACAGGCGGGGACTAGTCGACCAGTTGGTCAAAAGAGAACGCAGGGTATTGATAAAAATTTTAGGCAACAGATGGGTTGACGGGCACATACGTTTGAAGTCGAACGAAGAGTTATATAGAAATATAGAACCAGTCACGTCAACAATAAAAAGGAAAAGGTTGTTGTTCTATGGACACATTTTCAGAATGTCCAACGATCGTCTAACAAAGAAAATTTGGAATTTCGTGAAACCAAAGAAGAAAAAATTGGCATGGTTTGAAGAATGTAACAAAGACCTTCTAGAAATTGGTATTCCGGACTGCAAAATTATGAACAGGTGTGAATTCAGACACCTAATCAAAAATTACCAGGGATTTAAGGTAGGGGCAGAACCCAAAAGACGGAGGGGACCTCTTTCAGAAGATCGGAAGAAGGCGCTGAGTGATGGGCTCAAGAGATACTGGCAGGACATCAAAGCTGGCAGACGATCTAGAACGAAACATTGATTTTGATTGTTACTCCGTAGTCCATAGTGGCTCAATTCGAATCTAAAAAAAATTATTAATATTAATCTTTGGTAAGGCTGATATAGACATGGAGATATTTCATCTATTTCAATTTCATATAATTATTTACCATGCTGAAACATAGAGAAGGTTTATTCCAACATTTTATTTCGTTAACGTGGGGGATTTGAAAAGCAATGTGTCGATTTCCTGTCTTAGTCAGACAGATTTCGTAACATTAGGCGACAGTAACTTATTTCTGGTCAGCAAGCGCAGTGGGTGATTTCCTGGAATTGGAGTCAAGAAGGAACAAGGGAACGGCTCTTGGAAGGAGGTCCACGAATTTAAGGTCACGGAAAGTCAACTCAGGCAAAACATCGTGTCATAGTAGTCTTGTGCCGGGTGATTTAAAATCAAATAGGACTCGTATTCAGAGTTTCTGGAAGAACAATGTCACGTGGTCAATCAGAACAAATCAGCGGACCTGGAGATTGACAAGTTGAATGTGAAGGGGGTTGCCAAGACAACGACGATCTGATTGGTGAATCAAGACGAGGGAAATGGATTATGAAGATTTAATGGAAGGGAGCTTCCAAGGTTATAAAAAGGCTGGCACGGCATATCTCGTCTACTATAACTTACAATAACGCATACTTACTATTACCATAGCAATGCTACTGATTATTCAATAATTCAACTTGTAATTTGAGTGTATGTTGGACATATTCTGTCTATTCATACAAATGACTATGGTTGTGACAGAGGCCAGATTCGTTAATTTGATTTATGAAGTCAGGACTTCGTCACACTCAAAAGAAAAATAGTAGTGGACCAACATCTCGTCACTACAAATAAATATTTCAATTTACGTCATCGTCAACTGCACAGCACGACTTCAAACGCTAGGATGTTTCCGGCAAGTCAAAATCATCGCCATTACTCAACCTCGAGTTATAGATACCTATAAGAGTCGTGAAGGGTAAGCGAGCTGACCAAATTTCACAAAGTATCTCCCTTTTTAAAATTATTTTTGGGCAAGTAAAGCTAATTCATAGATCTAGTAATAACGTAACATTAAATTCCATCGCCACGCATTTCTTAGGAAAACTCTTTAAAGTAACTTTCATGAACGTATATTATTATTTTTATTATTAGCCTACTTTTCACATTTTGCAAAAATGAGGACAAAGTAGACTTATGAGATCGGGCAAATGTTTGTCTGTCCGTCTGTCTGTCTGTCTGTCCTTCTGTCTGTCTGTCTGTCTGGCTGTGTGTGTGTCCCCCCCTATCAACTCCTAAACGGCTGCAGCAATCGAAACAAAATTTGGTAGGAGTAAAGATCTATACCTGAATATCTCACTGCCATATTTGAAAATGATGTCAGTGCTACCAACTGCTGAAACATCGCAACTGAAATTTGAGCTCCATGTTGGATATCCTGGAAGGTATGAATGGGAGCTATTTCAAAATTGGCACACGTATAGATAATAATTTTACATTTTAATTTCCAGGAGGCCATATATGGCAGTGTTGCCAAAATGATTATAAGCCTGCTGATAGGTCCGAATTTTAATTGCATATAACTTCTATACTATCAATTGGATTTCAACCAAATTTTGTATGTGCTATGTGTACATAAACAGATATGACTGAGCGTATTCTTAAGAGCCACCAGGGTTGCCAACTGTTAATAAATGCTCTCAATTTGTTTTTACCAAATACCCATATATCAGAAAGTATGCAAGCCGACAGCTTTAAACTATGCACACGTATAGTACCTGACATCCAATATTAATTTGGAGTAACTTATATACGTCAGTGCCACCAACATGATTCTAAGCCTGCTGAGAGGTCCATCTTTAAATACATGTAACATCTATACTATCATTTGGATTTCAACCAAATTTCGTGTGTGCTATGTGTACCATCACAGATATGTCTATGCCGATTCTTAAGAGTAACCAGGACTGCCAACTGTTAATAAATACTGTCTCTATTTTTGTTACCCTAATATCAATATATCAGAAAGGATGCAGGCCAATAGCTCTAAACTTTGCACACGTATAGTACCTGGCATTCTAGATTAATTTGGAGTAACTAATATACGTCAGTGCTGCCAACATAATTCTAAGCCTGCTGATAGGTCCAATTTTAAAATGCATGTAACATCTATACTAACTAATGGATTTCATTCAAAATTGACACAACAATAGATCATATTATTTCAGATTATTTCTGACCAATACATGTATGTCATTGTTGCCAACATGATTTTACGCGCGCTGTTAGATCCAATGTTTAACTGCATGTAACGTCCATGCTATCCATTGGACTTCAACCAAATTTTGTATTCTGTACCTTAAGAGAAGGAACTAAGAATATATTCAGTCACCAGGGCTGCCAACTGTAGTTCTCTATTAGGCTACATAATGCCAGGTATACAGTATTTCGAATTAATTAGAAATTTCGATATTACCAACTTAATTTCGTCATTATCCTAGATAGATCCATATAGATCAATCATTGGCATGAATGTTAAATTTTAAGAAAAGTAGGCTCTTAAGTTCCTCACGGAACTTCTTGTTATATATGAGGTGTGGCATAACATAACCAACAAACTCAATTTTGCAAACATTTTCAGGAGAGGCAAAAAAATATTTTGCATAGTTGCAGTGAATATATGATTATGGTAATCAACTTTTCATAACAAGCATTACTACTAGATGTTTTACTATGGAACTTATTGTCGTAGATAGAATATTATTCAAATTATATTGAATTATAAAATGGAGATTGCTAAGTTTGCTGTGACATCATGGAAATTGTTATGTTTGCTATGATTTTTATAATAATATTCAGAATCAAATCCAACTAAAGGCTTATAGGGAAATGATTAATCAAGCAAAATAGGACAATACAATCGAATAGGTGATTTATTTACCTGTATTTTAAGTTATAGGCCTACAAAATTAACTTTTAATTACAAGTGTAGAAGAGCAATCACACGTTAAACCACAAATTCGGGTCTTTCGGTCGTTTGTGTACACAAGACCTCGCCATCATCTACACCTTCTTCACTCACATTTAAACTGTCCCTAGAAAGCAATTCTTTGTAGTACCGGTATTTAAGTTCCTCATTGAGCTCCCATCAACCACCAAAATGTTTTAGCAATAATGCTTTAATGTAAAAATGAGTGTCTTGGGATAGTTTCTTAGCCACCACATTCTTCCGATAGAAAGGCGTTAGATTTCTAGATCCCAGATGCAATAAAGGACAAGGTGTTTAAGTTGGCACCCTTCGCATCCCTGCCTACCGCATATGGATCACCATTGAGCATATTTATGTAATATCGTCTCCACTTGCGCATAATACAGTTGAGCTTTGGCAAAGTGGCTAAAATGCAGAGTGAAAGGAATATATTACTGTTGTCGTTGTGTTTGTGCTTGTTTTTGTTTTCGTTGATGCTTGAGTTGCAATGCTGCATTCCATTTCTCCCATTGTTAAGATAAATAATTCGTCTTTATATAGCTACTAAACCCTATGTATGTCTACCCCTTATTATTCCCGTTCTCCAACGGGGTCGGGGATGAGATGAGATGGAAGTCTTTGTGGCGATGATTTTTACGGCCGGATGCCCTTCCTGACGCCAACCTCATGGGAGGAGTTAATGAGAGATGAAATGAATGATGGTGAATGAAACTGGGCAAGGATGTGGAAGGAAGCGGCCGTGGCCTGTCAGAAGGTACCGTCCCAGCATTTGCCTGGTGTTGAAAATGGGAAACCACGGAAAACCATTTCAAGGACGGCCGACGGTGGGGCTCGAACCCACGCGTCTACCGAGTCAGCAGAGAGCTTGGTCCCTTGACCTAATGCTGAGCTTTAGCCAGCGTAGCCACTACTGTCGGTTAGCTACTAAACCCTATAACCGAAGCAATTTATTTTTCATATTCCAACCTTCATTAACGCCTATATGTTTTTTTACTCTTGCTTCCGTAACTACTGAACATTATCTATTTCTGGTGCCTAAATAATATTTAGAAGATGCTGTTCGTTTACACAATGGTCATGTGACCACAACCTGCTGGTTCTCTAATGGATGGCATGGAGATTGTTGTGTCTGCTGTGAATATGAGCACGGAGATTGCTAGTTTTGCTGTGAACACTGAATTTTACATTACGTTTTAAGTGGGATTTTGGTTATTTTGCAGTGAATTACACCCATGGTCATGAAGTAAAGACATGTAAGAATGCATTGGATGAATAAAGAGGAAATCTTTAAAAAAGTGGAGATTGTTGACTTTGCTATGACACACCTCATATTGTCTTTCTCATATTAAATTCTTTATCTTGAATTCATGTACGGTGTTTCCGTCATTGCAGTTAGGAATAGCTATAAGGTGATCCTTATCCCTGAAACAAATATTATCTTGGTTGGTCGACATAGTCACACCACGACGTGTGGTAAGAGTTTCTCGTTGCTCTACTGCAGTATTATTGTTATTATTTCATATTTATTTCATATTTATTAATTTATTAATTGGCGTCCGACAATTTATATAAGCTTATTTTTATTATCAAGAATCAGGTAACCCAAAATAATTTCATTTGGTCACCAAGTGGGACCGAAGACACTATATTTGTATCCCAACAGCCACTTAATTTCGATGTATCCAATCGATGTTCCTATATAGAACTTTCATTTCGTCGCATACTTCCTTAACGTTTAACCTTCCGGTAGGCGAAGTGGTTGCATTTTTCGCTGTAACCCCTGAGGTCCGGGTTCTATTCTCGGATCTGCCCAGGAACTTCATCTTGGTCCGAGAGTTGGAATAAGGTGCAATAAGCCTCGTGAGGCAGAACTGAGAAGAGGTGGCTTCGATTCCCACCTCAGGCATTTAAGAAGGTATTTTCCGAAATTTTCCACATCTACACCATACAATACGCATCGTAGGCTACCTTAATGAAGGCCACGGCCAACTCCTACCCCATTCTATCCCAATTACAATAACACACACTAATACAGTCATCACCATAACACAGTTTATCAGGTATCCTCCACACACACACCCATAAAAACGGGGCTGCAGGACCAGGATGTTGCGAATCCCCTAGATGGAGCAACAGCTTCAACCTGAAAGGCTTACTTCAGTATGCTGATTTAGTGACATAATTATATTTCTTCGTCTTACTTCCAAGTTGTTGCATAAACGGACATCAGTGCAAATAAGTTAAGGGCAACGTTTGTCACATAGTATTATTACCTGCAGATGAACACGGAACTGATATCAAAAATGATCTCGGCCACAAACCCAAGGAACGCATTGACTTGCGAATGACGAAGTTCATTAAATAAGAAACGGGTGAAAGATAGGTAACGGTTACAGTTACTACTTCATAATTCAATTCGCATTAAGGGTTCCTCAGTTTCATCTTGTGTATGTGAATAGAAATGATATTAGTGTTTCTTTAGTAAATTAATATGCTGTTGAGATAAGAACCAGCCTGCGTCACGCCCAGTGACCATGATTGGACCGCAGAACCCTGCTGAGATTCGGATCTGCAAGTTTCTTCCACCAGATGCTCACAAATTCCCTCACACCGTCGCGCTTCATATTTACGCCCCCTTAACAGAATTAAATGCCCACTCTCTGATTAACTAATTTGAAGGGGGAAAATGATTATGAGGTATCAAAACAAGCGCAGTACAATTTTATAAATTCCGTAAATAGCTGAAGCATAAACTCAATTACCTCAGGATAGCCCTCATTACGGCACAAAATTAATAACCAGGGATAGGATTTATATGTACTAATATGCACATATATCTGCAAATATATATTTCTAAATATGGTCAATACAACTAAAAAGTGCCAAAATATGTACATATGTATCTGAATATATTTTGCAAAATATGGCCAGTAACGCTAATTTAACCACTAAACACTAGATTTTGTAACTTTTCGAGCCTACAAAAATATATTAGAAATACTGGATTCATAATTTAAAATATTCAAGCTATTTTTTCAGTTCACTTACTTAATATTTATAATTCATAGGCTATATTAATTGTTGTTTCTGCTACCATAACAATGTGACACAAAATGTTGTTTCAAGTCTTCAGCTTCTCCTGATGTCTTCCAAAAGTGTTCTGTATTGGCTCAAGCCTCGCTCAACCGTACATGAGGTGTTTGGCGCATATTTAAAATTCACTGTATCAGAAGGAGATGTATCTGATTCTAGTTTTACATTACGCATTCCCTTAAAACTTTGATTTCTTGAAAACTTGCATACCTCTTGGTCCAGATCTAATTTTATAAGCACTGCTACCAGACTTAAAGGGATGCCTGCTTATTGTTACAGCCACGTAGTTTAGAAATGTTTCTTTGATCTAAACAATTTATGTACACAACTGTAAACTTGTCCTATGTTGCCATATATTCTGGCACTGAAAACGACAATTCTATATGTATATTTACTCATATGAATTAAATATATACAAATATTGCATTATCAATCACTAAACTTGGAAAACTCTTTACTTTGCATACAAATATGTACCAATCTCAGAAATGTGGAGAAATTAGGAAAATACATTTGTTTAATTCGAATAGAGGCCAACATAATCGATGCAGATAAGTTAAAATAAGTAGTTACGCGAAGAACTAAATAGTCTGTTCTCATATATACTACCTTTGTTAATTGCCTCTATCAACAAACAAAATTTCAGATTGATTGCTGTATTAGTTTCGTACTGTAGATATTGAGAACCGTCTAAATATTTTGGATGGTCGCCATGTTGGATTTTTATATATGTAGGCCATAGGGTTATGTACTATTACATGAAAATTATTGCGTAGGTTGATTATTCAACCTTCAATCCCACGATTAGGACACAAGAAACAAAAACGAAATTGTAATATTTCGCACAGCCGCCATCTTGAAGTTATGTAAACAGTTGAAATAAATTAGATGTCAGTGCATACAAATTTGTATAAGCATTTACAGTGCCAAGTTTCACTGCGCTGGGATGGTTCATTCGTGAGAAACGTCCATTTAAATATGCAAATTTCGCGTTGCCGCTATGTTGGATTTGTGCTCTCAGGCTAATGAAAGTCCCTTAGGTGAACTTACATTACTGGCCTTTATCAACATAAACAAATTCAGTTTGATTGGTGTCATATATTAGTACTAACAACCCGCCCCGGCTTCGCCCGGGAACAGTTATGAATGCATTACGTGATAAGCGCCTTTATTTTCGATGTCAATGAACTATGACCTATATCCGTTTTACGTCTCAGCATGATGGGTTAAAATCACTGACTGGACTATTAATTATATTATCATGGAGATGCATGTGCAACAAATTCTTGTAAAAAGTAACTTAAGAATGGCGAGGTGCATGAAACTCAAATCCCCCTTCCGTCCAATCTAAAAACATTTATAGTAGGCGAAGTATTGAAGATAGAGATATGCCCTCGCGGCATTTTGTGTAGAACTTTTCATGCTGAACAATTTTTAAACTCATAATATGCTGATATTTTTAACGGTTTGCCCAGCGTGAGCTTAAATAGCACACATACGACAGGTTTTTCTTTCGACGTTTTCACTGAAATCGTTACTGATTGGCTTCCTTTGATCAAAAATAAATTAGTTTCTACAAAACCCTTCCTGGAGATATCCTTTACAGAATGGTGAATACCACATCAAAATCCATCCAGTGGTTCTCGAGATTACCCATGGCATCCAAGAATCGAGGACTCTGTTTTATACTAAGTAGAGATTATACGCCTATCAGTATAATTTAATATAATATGGACCATGTTATGCATAAAGGAACCAACCACCATCAATATGGAACTGAGATATTGAGGCTCAAAGTTAACCTTCGATATTTAATTCCTATTGCACGTGTGGAATCTGAAAATAACATAATTACGTAAAAGTGGATATATTTTACTTTATTACATACATAATTTTATTTTACCTTCGTAAATTACTTGAATATACTAAAAATGGCACTTGGTTCCTTTATGCTTTATTGATTATTTACCATAGACAATAATTGAAATGGAACCAGACACTCGGTTCTGTTATGAATGTCTACATGCACATCGTAGTGGATTGTCATTCTCTAATGAAATATAGACCGCCACTTGGTGAAGTGGATAGCATTGTTGGCTGTCACCCCCGAGGTCCCAGGTTCGATTCCCGGCACTGCCAAGAAATTAAAAAATCTTGGTATGGTCTGGTACGTGGTCTCCTAGCCTTGTGATGCAAAATGGGCACCTGCCGGATGCTATAGCAGGTGGAGGATTGGAAAGGGTCTGACCACCCTACCGCATGTAAACAACGGCTCTGATCGCCTGGATAGTGATCCTTTAGCACAGCCAGGGACTCAATTCGGGTCACCTACATTCCTTGTGGATAAGACACTCTTTTTGATTGCAATAGTACAAATTAACGCCGGCCCTGTGGTGTTGGGGTAGCGCACCTGCCTCTCGCCCGGAGGCCCCGGGTTCGATTCCCGGCTCCGTCAGGGATTTTAGAAACTGACGTGAGGGCTGTAACGGGGTGCACTCAGCCTCTTGAGGACAATTGAGTAGCTGTCTGACAGTGAGACAGCGCCCCGGTCACGAAAACCAAGATTAACGGCCGAGGGGACCCGATGCGCTGACCACGCGTCACCCCAATATCTGCAGGCCAAATGGCTGGGCAGCGGTCGCTTGGTAGGCCTAGGGGTTATTTTAGTAAAAATTCACACGAAATTCAAAATAGTTTTCTATTATTATTATTATTAATATTATTATGCATTTTATGCCCCATCAATAGAACGATAAACTGTAGTGGAATAGAAAATAACTGTGCTTATGAACCAACATCAAAAAATCCACATTCCATTCACTCACAACCTCAAAATCATGAAAAGCTTTACACCCTTCAATATCATCGATTACACGCGTTTTCTACTATATCCAGGGGGCAAATTACGGTCTTTATTTTGCAATATTTTCTCACTCTTCATCATTTGTTGCTAATGGCAATTCACAATTTCGGTCTAGTAGGTCAGATGTACTACAGGTATATATTGCTTTGAGGTTTGCTCTTTAAATATAAATACTGGCAAACATTGCTTGCTATCTTGGTTCATAAACAAGGTTGCTATGTTCCTCCTTACACATGTGGTGCATAACAGTGAAAGTGGTCTAGGGGAAGATGACCTCACTGTTACGCCCCTTAATACAACAATAATCATCTTTCAAGCAAGGTCTGTTTGTTAACCATAAAATTCAGTCTAACCACGTGGATAATGGGATCTGTATCCTGGGTAACTGTTTTATCAGTGTGCCTACACTTATACATTATTTCTTTTGGTAGCTTATTTTTACAATCTTTTACTCTTTCAGACAAAATATTATTAAAGTTTTAAGAAACTTATTCATTGCAAAATGGCTAAAACCCAATTAGATCAAAAAAGCAATACAAACACGTCATATGCAAGGCGCTTGGTTCTGATAAGCAAAACATTTAGTCACTGATTTAACCTCACTTTAAGATTGCATGGCGCTTGGTTCTGTGATGTGTTTTCTCCAATCTGCCATACAGAACAAGCACTTTCTTCAAACTTAAAATGTAAAATAATTATTTCATGTCTGAAAACCATACTTGCTGGGCAGATAGTTTAATATTACCTCCACGAGATGGCACATATAACTCAATTTCAGTAAAAATGGCGCTTGGTTCCTTTATGCATAACATGGTCCGTATAATCCCCCTTCCGTTCAATCTTAAATTGACTGTGAATTTTGCAGAACGAAAAGTTCACAGGCGAAATGAGAGTTGCACTTAGAGTGAATGGCGAGGTGAATGAAACTCAAATCCCCCTTCCATCCAATCTTAAATTGACTGTGTTTCACAGGCGAAATGAAGAAAACCCAAGTTGCACTTCCAGGGAAACTCCAAACACAACCACCCTTCTCAGAAGTCTTAACTCAACACGACTCAACGGTTTGCTGCTGGCTGTATCTGGGGCAGTAGAAGAAATTAAAACGTAAAAACACTTATAGTGGGCGATGTAATGAAGATAGACATATGCTCTCGTGGACGTTTTTGTAGAACTTTGCATACTGAACAATTCTTACACTCATAGTATTTAGATATTTGCCCAGCGTAAGCTTACATAGCGCTCGGACGCCAGGTTTTTTCGGCTTTTCCACTGAAATCGATACTGCTCGGCTTCCTTTGATCATAAATAAATTATTTTCAACAAAAATCATCCTTGAGATATCCTTTACAGAATGGTGAAAACCGCATCAGAATCCATCCAGTGGTTCTCGAGTTTACCCGTAACATCCAAGAATCGGGGACTTAGTTTTATACGAAGTAGAGATACATTGGGAACTGTCTAAATATTCCGGATGGTCGCCAAGTTAGATTTTTTATATATAGGCTAGACAAAAAACAGGTGCTGTTGCTCAATTAAAATTCACTCACAGTTATTACCACAAATCATGGTTGTTACCAAGGCTAGGATTTATATGAATTTACATGATTCTTTGTTACACAGATATACATATTTATAGGCTATTTTCATTTAAGGAAAAAAAAAGGCTTGTGAGTTCACTTTTCGTTCGTGTGTGTATGTGTATGAGTGTGTGCGTATGTGTGTATGTGTCCCTAATAAAATCAAAAAGACTGGAGCGATTTTAATGAAACTCGGTAAGAACATAGTACTATTCTGTCCGACCCCGACTGTATCCTTACAATTTTATTACGTTGCACTAATCCAACATGGCGGCTGTGCGAATTATTTCACTGGCATTCTATACCTCCGAAACTTTTACTGAACTCACCATCGTGTTGCCCGACTGAAAATGATTGAATTTCCATTACTAAGACAAAACTGAAAAATGGCTTCTAACACTATAATTAAATACAAACCAATGTTATGGAATAAGATAACAGGTGACAAAGCTCCTGATGGGGTAATAATTGGAGATATGTGTGATCCTCATTTCCATTTGGCTTTCTTCGACGTTTCACGAAAGGTGGTGGACGCACTGGGTAGTGGCTGCTAGCTGAACTGTCCAGATCTAGTGCTTCACCCGTACTGCCAGCAGAAGTATCATCCTGGCCCTCTTCGACGTTTCGCAATTCTATCAACTGTATTTTTTATCCTCATTAGTCTACATTATATCAATTCTATTGATTTTAGTCTCAGTTCACTTCAAACGTTGCTAGTTAGTTGCCAGATTATTGTCAAGAGAATTCATTTTATTCAACCCTATTATTCTTAACAGCAAAACTTTAAAGTCGTGGAGCACGAACAGCCAGCATATCACAAAATATATTACTTCGAAATTAATGCTAATAGTGCTGCGTACTGTCAGGGATCGTCCGCACTTAGTTAGCTTAATGGGTTCATACGTTCTCGGCATGTATGAGCAGTATGGCCATGCGTGACAGGATTTGCTGCTAACCAATCTGTAAATTTTAATGATTCTTTTAAATTACAGGATGTTAGTATGTGATTATTATTATTATTATTATTATTATTACAACTGTTATACTCTTAATTTTATTACAATATTTACAATATTATCTGAGTCAAGGAACGGGATACGGCAGGCATCGTAAGGGCAATTGGGTAACTTCTTAATGTATAATCTAATACCTCATGGTAGTCTTGCAGGCCACACGACACCTGATAATCTACAAGTAACACCAGCTGCCATTTACTAGCTAGATTTTTATATAGGGAGTTTGGGAACTATTAACATTTCTCATGGAAATGGGTAACCAACTAATATTTGTTTATTAAAAAAATACAGTACTGCTTTAATTTGTAAACACGAGTTCCTATAATTGTGTATGTCCAACCACCTTAGGTAAGTTAAAACCTGTCGTCTATGCCTTTTCCTATACTGTATATATAGAAAATGACCCAATTGTTAAAAAATGAATAACTGAAAATTATGAAGTAAACGCACTGTGCTGAGAACTGGGAATATCAAAGAAACAACTATAATAACATCATGAACAATATTGTGACAAAAAGAGCTCTAGGCTTATCCTTTGAGTGGCTTCTATACCTTCCCAACCTCTATAGCTGTCGGAGGACAGGCAAAGTGAATGACTGCTACAGGAAACGAGCAAGCTACTTGCACCGTTCTGAGAAACTTCACGATGCGTATGTTCACCTAGTTACGACTGGACTGTAGCATCCGTCAAAACTTGAATGGGTAGCTTGGCTTCAAAGATAGTATTTTAATTTTGAATCCTACTGATAACAGTGTCCAGTCTGCGTGTCGTTTCCGCCTTTTTGTAAACTGTGAGATGAATGCCGTAATTTGACCTTATTTCCTTTCTTGGAGCAACTACTATAATCCTAGACCCCGATAGTTATAGTTAGACGGACTGTTACACACATCACAATAACACAGGTTATCACAAAAATGCCAAAGATAACTGTGCACAGTACAATGGTCTGATGCTACTCTCTATGAAGCAACAACATTTATGTATTCTCAAATTCCAATCGACTATGAAGGGATTCAATCCCGCATCCTTGGGATATGGTGGCGCGATATTTACGAACTGCGCCATACGCTTGTCATCAGGTTTTTCTGCATTCTATACATTGAATTGCTATAATGGCGCTTTGCTTCCAATCTAGGTTAATATATTCCAATCCTCGCGCCTAAATAAAAGTTTTACACAAAAGTACTACGGACACAATAATAGCAATGGTAATTTAGACAAAAATTGGTATACCTAATTGAAATATACATGGCAAATCACTAATGAATATAGAATGAACAACAAAAACCAAAATCATAAGCGTCTTTTGAAAACGAGTACAGTAAGATTTTCTGAATAATCCACGGTAGAATACCATGAACACACACTCTAGAGTAATGTAAGTAATACAAACTCTGGCCAAAAACGTCAACATTACGGGATTAAATCCATAGATCAGATAGCAAAATAAATTCGGGTAGTTAGTCCGTATGTTTTACTGCATTGGTTTGAAGAATTTATTCTATTGCATTTATTGGCTATCGAAGAAAAGATCCTCCCGATTGGATGGGTGTAATGTGTGGCTGTGCCTTTGTGAGCGGGAAGTGATTTCAATTCTAGCCACGATAACTAACAGAAGCTATCCTGGGTGGGGCCTTCGAAAGGATCGCCCTTTCTTAGTCCAAGGAACCTTATATACAGTAAACTCAGAATATGTGCCTTACGATACGAGGACGCGAAAGCCCCAATATCTGAAGGAGAAAACGTGGTTTTTTTTCAGTCAGTTGTTGTAATGTTATTGTTTATAATTCTGAAAATGGTAGATTCCATATTAACCTGCACCGAACACCCAGCTCGGAGATATCATATCCCAATTTAGTACACCAAAGCAATATAAAGTTAGGTATTATCGTGGTATCTGGTATTATCGTGATACTTTATTTGAACTTCTATCACGGTAATACTTTGTAAGCGGAGCAGAGGTTCGTTTTCGAGGGGAATAGTTTCCTTGTACTGTGGCCCTGTAGTGAGCGTAATGGCGCCGACCAAGAAGTCATAGACACAATGCAGAGGAAATCAAACTGCAAATTGGTGGAAGGAAATGGATACGTACTATGTTAAGTATGTTGAAGTTAGTGTAAATTGTGTTATATATTCTGTGTACATGGTAGGCAAACAATAGTCGTATTATATATAGTAGTCACTCCATGTGAGATCTGTGCTGGACAAAACGGAGGCAGACAGGTTTTTCTCCGGGTACTCCGGTTTTCCCTGTCAAAATTTCATTCCAGCAACACTCTCCAATATCATTTCATCTCATCTGTCATTCATTTAATCATTGCCCCAGAGGAGTGCGTCAGGCCTCGGCAGCCGGCACAGTCCATATCCTCGCCGCTAGATTGGGGCTTCATTCATTCCATTCCTGACCCGGTCGGAGACTGGAAGCAGGCTGTGGATTTTCATTCAGAAAGAAGGCTCAATATTTCTGCGTGCTTAGATGTTAGTTACGAGTTATGGAGGGAGCCTGGGAAGCTTATGAATTCGGCCTTCTTTCTTACAGATCTCCAGTTGGGGGGCCCGGGAGAGCGGGAATTCAAAAATCGCGGCGTGACAGCTATACTAATAATGAACTTTTAAGTGCTGTAAAAAGGTTGTTAGTTAGAAATGGACACTATATAAGTCTTCTAATGAGTTCAGTGTACCATGGAGCACCCTAAGATACCATGTGAGTCGTCATAATGATGAAGAACCTCACGAGATACCAAAACTCGGAACGCCTTACGTTGTAACGAAAGAAATTGAACTAAAGCTTGTCAAATATGTAATAGAAATGCAGGAGTTGGAATTCGGATTCCATGTTACCAGCATAAAGCGACTAGCATTTCAGGTGGCAGAAAGATATACACAAGTGTCCCCCTATAATGAGGGAAAGGGAAAGGCAGGTGCATTTTGGGGGCGATGTTTCAAAACGCGTTATGGCTTATCTTTGAGGACACCAGATAATTTAGCAGCTAGTAGGGCTGTAACACCTAATGAAGAAAACCTACGTGATTTTTATGACGAGGTACAGTAGTTAATACTGTGGCCAAATTAGATCGCTGTGGCAAACCAGAGCAAATTTTCAATTTTGACGAGACTGGCGTCACTTTCGTAGTTAAATTATTTGTTCTACTGTCTATTTTCCATATGTTAATGTTATAAAACGTTTCCTTTTGATTATTGAGTTGTGTGTACATTTATATGCAGTTTAAATTTAACTTAAATTTAAGTTTAAGTTTAATTTAAATTTATCACGGTATTACAGACACCATATCACGGAATTACAGCACATATCACGATATTCGTGTATAGGTGTATGTGATTGCATTTTTAATTTCTTTGTTCAATGATGTTATTCTCATTCTATTTTCACTGTGGTTATATAAGTGTAAACACTTAAATATAGACATAGTTTGAACTGCCCTGGTCCAGTTGTGCGGCGCTACTATCGCTACTCAAACCACTGCGTTCCTGATTGTCAATATAACCTCTAAAACAGTAGTGAGTTTCATTCACGTGTTCAACGTGGATTTTCCGTTGTTGCGTCAAAAAATCGTTCTGATTCTTTAATTTTATATTTCAATTTGTAAATTAAAAGAAAATTAATTTTGACATTAAACTTTTAATTTTAAATAACAAGAATATAATTTACAAAATATGAACTTTCTATAACAAACTGAAAATTTTGATTTTAAAATCATATTTTTCAAATTCTCTTTTTTTTTTCAAAATTGTTCAGTAATACGTTTTATAAATCAAATACTCTTTAATGTTAAATTCTGTATTTTGATTTTAAATGTCATACTTTAGATTTTACATTTTATCGTTCCAGTTAAACAATTTTAAATTGAAATAAAGAAAACAAATTTTAATATTCAAAATTTTCAATTTTCAATTTGGAAATAAAAATGTTATGATTAAAATTATAAAACTCGGTTTCCAAATTTTATTTTATTTTTCTTTGGTTTCAAAAATTATTATCATAACTATGGTCTCAGGTTTTCTTTCGTATTTAATTTACTTCAATCTTTCCCTGTATTTAATTGAAGAATTCTTCTTTCAGGTCAACCCATGAATGTAGATGAATTTTTCTCTAGGCCGATAACTTTGGTATCTATATCAAGTGACAACCTCTATAAACCTGGACCGTCTGTAGAGAAACGAAGCAGAGCATCTATCAACATTATCAACGAACATGTTGTTGCAGCCTTTGATCGATGTAACATCACTGAGCGACAAGCGGTTCATGTTCATACATCTGTTTGTGAATAACTAAGAGAACGTGAATACTTGTCTGCCAGCGGCGACGACCTTGCTTTCAAAAGATCGACAATTCGACGTAAAAGAATAGAACTGCATAAAAACGGTACAAATAAATTCGGCAACATTTTTGTGCAAGCAAATCAACCCCTTACGTATTGCATTTGGAAGGAAACATTTTGCCAGATTTTCAAAACGTCACTAATGTAGATCGTTTATCAGTTATCGTGACTTTTGATGGCAAGGAGCAATTATTAGGGGTACCAGAAATTGAAACTGACACGGGTATCAACCAAGGAAATTGTATGTACGAAATGGCAAGTGGTTGGGGACTTAGTGATGGTATTCAAGCTCTTTGTTGCGACACTGCAAGTACAAACATGGGATCGTTCAATGGTGCAGCTGTGAATCTTGAGCGACAATCAGATTTACCTTGTAGGAACCACATTTTAGAGCTCGTTTTGAGTGCAGAGTACGAAACAACGCTTTCGGGTACTACAGGCACAAAAGTTGCAATTTTTTAACGATTCCAATCCGTTAGGCCTATTGTAAATACGTCGAATTACAAATGTGGATTGGAAGAGGACAGTGTAAACAAAATATTGCATGACAAAGTTGATGAAATCAAGCTGATTGTAATCAACCTCCTCGATCAAGATTCTCCTCGCGACGATTTTCGAGAACTTCTCAATCTTGTTTTGGTGTTTTTAGGTTCCGCTCCATTTGATTATAAATTTCTCAAAACCGGTGCGATTCACCATGCAAGGTGGATGGCAAAAGCAATATACGCGCTCGAAACTTACCTTTTCAGATCGGAATTTGCTTTGAAAAATGCAGAGGAGAAAGGCTTCTGTGACGTTTGTCTTTCTATAGTTCTTGTTTACGTGAAGGCATGGTTTGTAGCGCCAATTGCACTGAAAGCACCTAATCAAGATTTATTACTTCTATAAGAGATTCATAGTTTTCAGTCGATTAATAAAGTTGTTTGGAAAAAATGCATTAGACACATTCGAAAAACATTTGTGGTACTTGAGCCCTCAATTAGCTGTACTTGCGCTATTTGACACAGCTGTTTCGATAGAAGTTAAGAATCTAGAGATTTCAGCTGATCAAGTGGAAGAATTGTTAACTTCTCCTGCTGAAGATGGTGACTGAGTTTTTGCTGGTGATCCCCCACACACAATGCGATACAAAACCAACAAAATTGATGAGATTCTTGACAAAGAAATCTTTTTTTGTTTACACAATGTCATTAGATGTTTTCAAAAACAATCAATCTTGCGACAAACTTTCTTGAGATTCAACCATCTGAATGGATAAACAATAAAAGTTTTTTGGCAGCTCAAGCTTTCGTCAAAAATTTGAAAGTTATTAATGATTGTGCAGAGCGAATGGTCAAACTCATGACAGATTTTAGATGTAGATTTACTAAAGATGAGAAGCAGCTTCAGTACATTATGCAAATTATTAATGATCACCGTAAAAAAAAAGACCTTGAGTATGTAAGGAAACGCTCGTAAAAAAGACACAGTCAGTCTGAAAGACTGGACTTTATGTCATTTTAAATGCTACAAATACTGAAAAATGCTAGAAAGGCTGGAGGATTCTCGCTTCGCTCGAAGCCAAAGACTCTTGACATGTTAGATGATCAAGAAACAATAAGAACGCTAGAAGGTTACAAGTCATGAGGGAGCTGGAGTGCGCGGTTAAAGGAGGGAACTGGCTGGATGACGTCACGCTCGCCGTGTCGTTGCCGTCTCGTAACTCCAGAGCTCACCAGTGAACTCAGTACACGTGCACCAAGCGGTACTATGACGTCACACACCTCAGTGCATTCTCGGTACATTTCGTGACGTCGCCGCAATGTAACGACGAAGTCGACTAGATTATTTAAAATGATAAAACCGTGTATAAATTAAATAGTGTTTAAGTTTATAAATAGAAAATAGTAAAAGACAATTTTCACAGATATTAATTTCAAAAACCAATATACACATAGAAATTTTTAAGTTGGATATTTATGTAAGACCATTTTACATTTAAAATAATTATAAGTTGCAAAATGACACTAATATATCGTTCTTAATTTAAAATGTATGTTGACAACTGTCATTTATGTCAATAACACCGACATTTACTTCGAAATTATTAATATCTCTCCTTACAGAATTTGAAATAAAGACACATTTTAAGTTTAATTGAAATTAAATTGACATGTAATTGACAGTATCGAAGCATTTAAAAATTGACAGTTGTCATTTAGCAAAAATGACTTAAATAATTTTTTTACGACGAAACTATACTATATTTGTATTTAAATATAAAAAACCAAAGTTTTATTTGAAAAATAATGATTTTATATTGACAGTTTTTTTTAGAGCTGTCATGACTCCAAACTCCTTTTTGGCATGAGGTTTGGATTCAGCGGTATCGAAAACCTAAGAATACCATGTTTCACCTCGAACCGATGGAAAACAAGTGCTCAGCACTTCGTTTAACCTTTAAAAAATGGAAAACCCATGTTAAATCCCATTTAAAATTCAACCTGCGTGAGGCATGGTTTATTTCCTTTTTTGGACTTTCTTTTGGGTCATAAATATATTTTTCAGCCTCTACTCTTGATTTAAAGGGAGCACTCAAAACAAATCGGGAATTTTCCAAAATAAGGACAACCCTAATATACTAGGTATTGTGCCCGTTTGAGGAGATCATCTGGTTACCACTAACCGTGTATGGCCTCCCAGATGATCCCTTCCTCCGAACACATACCGACGAAGAGGATAGGAGTGCAAACCAAAAGGGCTCGCCGGCTGTGAGACTCCCCTGTCCCATGGATCACGTTCCCATCATGATTTGCAATGTCAAAGACACCCTGGTAATACACTCCCCACAAAACAAAATACTACAGAAAGTAGTCCAGTCTTAAGTAAAGATCGTTGGAAATGTTTATTGATAAAATCCAACCCCTAACCTAGGATCCGAGGGCATTAAATCTGCTAATCCGCTATCTAATCAAATACAAACAAAGAAAGAAAGAAAGAAAACTAACCCCTAAACTATAAATTTAAACCCTCGTGAGCAGTTCTAATTACAATAAAAAAATCGCAAAACTGGTGAAAATGGTACAAAACCTAATTAAATTTACAATGGAAAAGGTAACGATGTCCTAGGAAGAATCATCGTGCCATAAATAAATAGTCAACCATGACTGCATGAATCTAAATGATGCTAAAAACCATCCCGCATTTACATTTAATATTTATCTGTCTAAGCTAAACCTTGAATTACAGAAACATCGGATCCAAACGCCCGTGTATAAATTAAACAAAACTAGTACAACAGTCATTTCATTACAATCATACACATAACAAAGAATTATACAATAATGCTACAAAAATAAACAACAGTAGGGTTCACATAGGGAAAATAATCTGAAATAAATTAAGAAAACACAATAATTCTTGTTATTGCCCTACCTACTACGAAATGGAGACTGTTTGTTCCATCCGTCATCTAAAGTGTATGTGAATTCAGACAAGGCATGCTTTTAAAACATGTCAAAACAAACATAGGGTACGCGACCCACTAGTTGATTACCTTCAGTCAGCAATGTGATTCCTGTCAAGTCTAACCATCCCTTCCAGGGATATCCTGTCTCAAGCACGTTGCATTGGTCCACGTTGAAACAATCGTGATCAAAGTTAAGCAGTTGATTAAGATTTAATTGAAGTTTTAACCCACGTCGGTTTAATAATAATTATCTTTCATGATTTAGGTTTCTGATTATTACTATCTTTGTTTAAGAGTGTCTTAATTATTGAATGACCAATATGCAAGGCTAATGGACTGAAAACTAAACACAACAGAATGCACGTGGCATCTGTTTGTCAACAATAACACAATATAATAATCATAGCTACCTTGAGCACTAAGCGGCTCCAATATCATAGAAATATAATCTAGTCCACAATAACACATTTCCAGATGGGCAAGCAATGCTCCATCTAAATACCATTCTAAAAATATCTAAACGTGTCCTCCACTGGATCACGAAAAGAATTCACCTCAACAGTCATCCCTATGGATCTGCTGGCATAATAAACGAACGGGAAACCACCCCACAAATCAACGTGTCAAAACACGGAAACAATCAATCACCTTTAGTGAGAAAATAAGCCTTCAAAAATAAAAAATAAAAATTCAAAATTACTGATTATTATATTTCTCAAAGATGCACATTGTAGATAAACATCTGCGATCATGATTAATCCTCCACAAGTTTCCAAACGAAGTCAAACATTCTCCTGAAGATGATACAAGCTTCCGGAGTGCGTTCAGTGATTTCATGGTTGGAGTATTCTCTGTTACAACTAAAAATCATCACCAGCATGAGATCAAGCGGTCTCAGTATACAGGGTGAAATTGATATAATGGAAGTCCGTTATACTGGTGGAAAACTACTTCCAAGATATAATACTAGTACGGTACCACATGTACATAATTATAAATAATAATAACAATAAACCAAATATGGCGAGTTGGTCGGCCCTACCAAAAGGCAATGGCATGTACAGTAGGACGGGTCAAGACCATACCTATCATTGTCTCAAGTACAGGCGTGATCCCAAGCACCTTGCTTCAAGGCCTTACAGAACTTGATCTGGATACTCAAATGTACAAATTAATGTACAAGACAGTAGATCTCTCAACACCATGAATCGTCTGGAATTTCATGGGTAGCGATTTGGACTTACCAGCTTAGAAGTGGCCGTTTCAGTAACTATACTTTGGTTCCCTGAAGCCCGTGTAGTTATGTTGTGATGTACCAGCAATGTGTTATATGTACTGTATTAAACAATAATAATAATTAAATGATAGCGAGGCTGTGTAGTTTAGGTAGTAGAGTGCTATCCTTCTCGAGGGTTCGATCTAGGTTCAGTTATGTAATAAATGAAGGTGAACAAATACGATAGCTTTCTGCCGATGGAAGTAATGGCAAGTACTGTTCCCAATGGGACACGGCTGACTGGCATCGAACCGGGGTCTCTATAGAGGAAAGATCAGGTCCATGATTTTCCTCAGGATCGGACCATTGATCTCCGAGGGGGAACAGCCACAGTGAACCCAAGGAGCAATGAGATAATAACAGCATATGATAATAAAAGCTTAATTCCACGCCCAGAACGGGAATTTTAGGCAATAATAAGTTGGAATATTGTGTAAACTGCAAGCCAGTATATGAACATGCTAGCTAAAGCTAAAGAAACCGAGCCAACTTGACAGCTAATAGATTGGATTTGAAAGTGGGAGGAGCAGACTTGATGCCAGCGCACTATTTCTTGGCGACAGTGGAGTGAGAAGACAGTGAATAATGACCGTGTATACCCCCGTTCAACAAGGCAGACGAGAGAAGAGGGGATGGTCTTCTAGAAAAATTAATTAATTACTGCCAAATGAAGCATTCTAATGGGATGAGACTTACACCCAGATACTTATGGTCGAAGAGAGGTAATTTAGGAGTGTCTGCACACCTAAATTAAGGCCTGTATATGATTATGAGCATATTCACACACATTCTGCGGAGGGGCATTGGTTAGTCTCGTAGCAAGAGGGGATTCACCCAAGATAGCGTTACCACGCCATGGAGGAAATAAATTAATTTTAATTAATTGAACGAAGGAATTGCCAGCACGCAAGTGGATCTGGAACCTCCATGAAAAGACGACCAAGAATCACGCTTTACCTTGTCAGTAAACGTGATATTTCAGAAAAGAACAGCTCCTGAGGTGCAAGTGGACTACTTTTCGTCAGAAATCCTTATATGGGGGATGAAGGAGGAGAGAGTTCAGTTCTTCGTTAACTCAACTTGTGGGACGACATGCTGTCCAGCCACACGGTAAAGTGCGTGCGTTATTCAAGTCGTATGAACAGAATATTTTGTGATGAACAATGAAAGGTGCATTAGGCAGCATAGTACAAGTAATTATGCAGTAATATTATAAACAGTCTACGGCAGACATCTAATCAGGCAGTATACGCGACTAGTAATCGTTACAGCGTAGAGATATTGCAGTGTGATTTTGAAAGACAATGAACTTATTTACAGGAAAAGTTATGAACTTTAAAGTATCATATGTAAAGGTAACATATACTACAGATTACGGGAACCTGGAAGGCATCACAAGTATTTGTGATATATAATTGAGCACCACACTACAAGATTGAAGATAGGAGTTATAGGAGACGGAAGATGAGCACACGTACTCGTGTTAGACTTTCGGGGGAGACAGGCGGTTGTCAGAATTTTGCAGCGTCGCATTTCTGAAGTCATGCAGTAGTGGAAAGCCCAGAAAGGCTCCGTGTGTAAATCACCTGTAAAGTTAGTGATAAAAGTGATAATTAAAAGTGTTTAAATTTGTGTGTTAAAATAATGTATGGTATTTCAAAGTGTAAAATGCCGGTATCACAAGATGTAGCCTAATTACCATGTGCAAACCATATTCAATGTTCTGTGTAAAAAGTGTTATGATGGCTTAGAAGAAAGGCAAAATGGTGGGTGTATTGCTGTCGTGTTGGATAAATCCAGCAAGAATGAAAGTGAGTACCATCCAAATATGTTAATATGATTTAAGAGCTCACCATACAACATGTCATTCCCTCAAATACTAAGAATTTGCAGTCATTTGTATACGAGTTCACATCCCTCGTATTTTAATAAATGTATTGCTTTGAGGATGATAAACATACGACCATTTAGGCGTAATATGTTGATGAAAGTAACGGTAACGTTAACTAATAATAATAATAATAATCTGAGGTCGATGTCAATAATAAATGTAAAAATCGGCATTTTGATGCCTATAGAACGTGCAAATTGTGTCATATCCAATGAAAGAATACAGTTTTATTATGAAAAGTGAGAAAGAGAGATATAATAGCGAGATAAAGAGAGTTTTTCAGTGTCATTGAAATATTAAATAATGTTAAATGCTACATGGTTGTGTTTGAGAGCCATTAAGGTAGTTAATGTAAGTGCCAGTAAATTAATACATGTTTTAGAGCTACGTAAAGCCTTGGTTTATAATTAATTGAATGGAGGACATGAGTGCGTTATGAATCGAGTCATCTAAAAGAAATATTGTTTTAGCCGCTACCAGCGAGCATGTATAACGTAGAATCAAGATATTTGCGTCAATAATTGCAGGGACCATCCAAAATAGTTCGCGCGTTGATGAATCTAGTAGGCCAATCTTCGAATCAACGATGTGGTATCGCCTCAGAGCATACATGTATAATCGCAACAGAGTTGGGGCAGATGCTATCTGTAACCACTGTTAGCAGAGTCTTCGCTGCCAGGGAAAACAATGAGACACCCTAGGTAAGCCAGTGTAATAATTGATCTACCCATGGAGGTAAGACAATTTCTTCGAATAGGAAACAGGTTGATTTCCTTAATATATATTCGTATCCGTTCAGCGCGAGATAACAGTTTGAACTCGGCTGGTACGCGTCCAAGAGCCACTGATTACATCCATAAAATGGTGAAACTATTGGAGATCCATTCCTAGCTATGAATACTAATTAGGAGCCGAATTGAGCCCATTAAATACCCTAAGTGTAGGTGTTAAATACTTGGATCGACTCCCTTCATAATGTGACGACCCAATCATGTACATCTGAGAGAGCTGCACCAAGGGTGAGCACATGGCCAGGTTTGTTTACTAGTAGAATGTCGGTCAGGAAGGCAGATGAGGGCCGCCGACCGGGTAGCCATCTTGGAGAGGGCGGACCTTGACGACTCTTTTGTGTTCACACCGAGGGGAGTCAATTAACCGTGACCCTTTTACTTTTCTTTTAAGGGTGTACTGGTACACTGAAGAATCTCGTTATCTCAGAAAGTAATTGAAAAATGCTTGATATTATTGTATCAAATGAATTATATGCATTATATCCATTGGAATGGAATGTTGAATCAAAGTAATCGGATAAGATTTGGCCAAGTTATTGTCTGAGGACATCTTAACTGCACCAAATAAATAAATGCATTTTGTAAAGAGTAATTACCTAGTTTATGTTAATTTACTCAGATGGGTAGCATAATTTAACGATTATGGCACGTTTGTAATGATAGTAATGACATGACCAGACCCAGAAGATTGTTGTGTGGTGAAGCTAAATCAATAACTATGTGTATTTTGTAGGGGAAGGTAATTCACTTCAGCGTTTGAAATCTATGGGAAAGGAAAACGATGTGCGCAGAAAAGCAACGCATGTTAAGCAAGGAATAAGATAATGAAATCAATTTTGTTCAAGGTAAATATTCCGTTTCAAAACGGACAAGTATTTTAATAATTGCACATAATGATTATTCAATTGTAATTTGTGTTTGATTGTTGTGTTGTGATATGCAAATATATGTTAAATTGTGCCATGTCAAGGACACTATGAACGCTCGTCAATGTCGAAGAGTATCAGTGTTACGATATCTAGGATAGATTTGGGTGCGGTATAGCGCCAAACTTTATGAGAAGAGACTTACATATAATTTTGATTTTGTGTTGTGGGAAAGTAATTATGATATTCTTGTGTTTTGTTGTGTTTTGCCATGATTTAATACCATTAAATGATATATTTAGGAGCTTGGTGTTTCTTTCAAGTAGAGTAGTTACCTGACAGACTCAAATCCTGAACATGTGGTCGTATAGTGGGATGAACGCCCCATACCTCGAAAGACCGTGAACTAGCTGGGATACGAACACATGTTCCATATGATGACGAAAGGGTACAGTACATGAAATTCAGTGAACTCAACATTCCGGAATCCCGACATCCCAGAAAAAAAAATAATAGTGTGTCTAACAACATATTATTATTATTATTAATATTATTATTATTGTTATTATTTTTATAATTATTATAATTACTATTAGATTAATAAACAAATTATAAGAGATTATATCTTTACTGAATATTATTTACTTTTAAGTAGGGTTTCAATTGTTTAGGACGTTCAGTTAATAAATATTTTTGGTAATGATGATGATGGAAGAGATTTGCAAGCTTGTTGTGATAGTTATTGTTAATTCATTTTAGGGGCTTGGGACATTTGTTTATCCGCCCCGTGTAGTTGGGTGAGTGATGAATTTGTCTGTTTAACTGAGTTTCTGTGGTGACTGTAGAAGTATGTGTAGCTGTAGTCATTAGGGTTGTGAATGATGATGGTGCCCCGGGACTTCCAATACCAAACTATCCCGGCATGTGCTTGAAAAGCGCGTGGAAGAATCCGGGAAATCCAAACTCAAGATAGCAACTGTCGGTGCTGAGTTCGGACCTCAAATCACTGAACTTGCTGCAATCGTGGTGCACGATTAAACGCGCATGCCTACACCGCGGGGGTAAGAAAATCAGATGATACACTGAGTTTCTCTGGTGCACATCCCAACTTTGGCCTCGTGGGATGCCACCGGAAATCATATTGTGGTGCCAATGGTGGGAAGTAAGGAAGCCTGTTGTTTTACATGACCGTAAATATCGTGTTCATGAGCTACTGGACCCCCTTTTTATGTGGAATCCGAACCGCAGGACATGGCATTTCACTTCGATAATCTCACATGCATTGACCGGGAATCGAACCCGGTCCACCGCGGGGAGAGTCTAAGGGTTTCGCCGCTCCGACACTACGCCCCTTATCGATGGTGGGACTCGATGCTAAGCATACAGCTACGAAATGCTTTTAATGCAATGAGGACTTTGACATTTTTTCTAAGTCCAGTGGGGGTTCGAAAATCTACATGCATGTTTTAAATTTTATAGTCTATTTATTACAGTCGTCATTACTTGTATATCAGCCGGTAATAGTAAGCTGTATCATCAATGTAATTGGGTGTGGGTAGAATTTGTCTGATAGCGTGTGTTTTTGTGGTTTCTGTAGTAATGTGGGTATTTGTAATTCGGGTGAGGATTGGGAAGAAGGCGGCCGTGGCCTTAAGTTAGGAACCATCCCGGCATTTTCCTGGGATAGAAGTGGGAAACCATGGGAAACTAGTTCTAAGATTTAATACTAGTACGTTACCACATGTACATAATAACAATAACAATAAAGCAAATATAGCGAGTTGGTCGGCCCTATCAAAAGGCAATGACATGTAGAACGGTTCAAGACCATAACTATCGTTGTCTCAAGTACAGGCGTGATCCCAAGTACCTTGCACCAAGGCCTTAAAGAACTGGTTATGGATAATCAACTGTAGCCTACAAACTAATGCCCGTTGCTCACGGTAAAATTTTCCTTCAAATTTATTTTACAACTAATTTTATAAACATTTGACGAAAGCAAGCTGTGTTGTTCATGGTACAATTATTTTATAAAATCCGTGGATGTATCAGGATCGCCATCTACCGATAAACTTCTGAACCAAGAATCAGCTGTTCAACACACATTGGTTTGAGAGTATGGCTCCAACAAACAAAGCAAAAATTGCAAAAATTGCTGCTTTAGCTACAATTATATGTCGTATAGTGGTAAAAAGGTAGAAAAGAAATGCTAGGAAGTTCTCGACTCGGGAATGGATAAAAAGAAGAGAAGATAGGTAGAGGAATGCTGTCCTTGGTCGAAAATGTGTTGAGGTTAGAAGATCAGAATTCATATAGGAATTTTCTAAGAATGGAGGAAAGCATTTTAAAAAAAACTCCTAGATCTTGTTGGTCCCAAAATTATTCGACAGGACACTAACATGGGGTAAGCCATTTCTCCTGAAATGAGACTGCGAGTGAGTTCGAAGTCCGTTTATATTCGCCTTCATATCAGCCTGGCTTGTGTTCGGTCGAATTTGTGAAACATAATCGGCGATTGAGATTTCTGCCTCCTTTCTTGCATTTATTTTGTGGTATATGGGCGTTTTAACCTAATACAAACACTGATATTTCTGGTACTCGTCCACTAAAACAATAACAGCTTCCTTAGTCCAGCCGGAGCCAGCCATTTTCGAAGTGTTTGTTTACAAGCGAGCTTCACAATCTTCTCACCACGTGGCGCCAGCATCATCTTTATGTCAGCTTCCCTGATTGGTTCGTTTCGTAAAATTAATTGTACGGAATAGAACATGTCCTATTTTATGGAAAGTTTTACCAAAGGTTTTATAAAACTTGAATTTGACCGTGAGCAACAGAAATGTTATAAAATTAAATTATTGTACAATAAATTTGAAGGAAAATTTTACCGTGAGCAACGGGCATAATGCAGAAGGCAGTAGATTTCTCAACAACCCGAATCGTCTGGAAGTTCATGGGTAGCGATTTCGACTTTCCAGCTTAGAAGTGGCTGTTGCCGTATTGTTATGTTGTGATGTACCAGCAATGTGTACAGTATGTACCGTATGAAACAATAATAATAATTAAATGATAGCGAGGCTGTGTAGCTCACGTAGTAGAGTGCTATCCTTCTCGAGGTTTCGATCCAGGCCCAGTCATGTAATAAATGAAGGTGTACAAATACTGTACGACAGCCTTATGCCGATGGATGTAATGGCACGTACATGCAATTCTGTGAACACTACATTCCGGAATCTCGACATGCCCGAAGAAAAAAAAAATGTGTGTCTAACAACATATTATTTTTATTATTGTACTATAAAACACATTAAAAGAGATCATTTCTTTAGTAGGGTTCCAATTGTTTAGGACGTTCAGTAAATAAATATATTTGGTAACAATGATGATGGAAGAGACTTGCAGGATTGTTGTGATGGTTGTTGTTAATTCATTTTGGGGCTTAGGATATTTGTTTATCAGCCCCGTGTAGTTGGGCGAGTGTTGGATTTGTCTTATGAACTGTGTTTCTGTGGTGACTGTAGTAGTATGCGTCGCTGTATTTATTAGGGTCGTGAATGAGGTTGGTGCCCCGGGACACCAAGTACCATACTATCCCGGCATGTGCTTGGAAAGCGCGTGGAAGAATCCGGGGAAATCCAAACTCAGCATAGCCACTGTTACTGCTGAGTTGGGACGTTAATATTGCTTTTATTATTTGCTCATATTGATAACAATAGAATGGCCTAATAGCCCACTACATAAATCATGCTTAAGAGTTCTAAAATAGGGCAGATTTTCGCGACTTTTACAAGAATAACTTAAGATGGTTCCATCTATTAATAACCACTGGCAGAACAGAAACCACTTAAACCTATATACTGTAAATCGTGTGGTGTTAGTCCATATAGAGGTAGCCCTTTACGAGATATTCAAAAGTAACTGTAAGTTCGGGACTCCGTATTACTAATGGTTAGCAACACCCGAACTTTAAAAATATAATAAATTTCGCTCGTATCTCGTTCATTCTGGCTTTTCTCCATTTATCTTTCACCTTTCATGTATTTATTTATTAATTCCTTGCTTGTCTTCTCTCCTCATAGTTTCTAGAATGCCCTAGAGAGCCTACCAGACCCAATGGGTCTCTGCTAGGAGTGATCGTGATGAATCACAAGTCCTTGGGTCAGAGAAGATTGAATGATATTATGTGTGCTGCATGCGTGAACAAGTTTGGTCCTGTAAACAATAGAGCAGGCTTAATAATGCTGGTTTGTGGGACTCTCGTAGTTCTTCAAGGACACAATTTCAGCACATTTTGAAGAAAAGTAATACATGGGTATAAACTCTGCAAAAGTGCATGCAGTTCAATCACATACAGGTGATGTATCAAGTTGTCCGAGTGATGTTACAAACAAAGTCGAACATATCTGCATTCATATCAGGAGAGACGTTATCCCCAGATGGGACAATGAATGCAGCCATGAAATTGCATCCGTGAATGCTCTATGAATTTATGATGAGTGAAGAATGTAAACCCATGTATTGCATTTGAATTTGGTCTGCGTTTCAGATCCCTCTGTGTGAAGGGCACGTTCCTAGTCCCCATCTACAGGACGGCACCAGAACCACTACATGCATGTATAATTCTATCGCTCAGATTCAGAATTACTGCAATAACCGGAGATTAAAAACGGTGGATGGAATCTGATTATGAGCATTAGTGAATACAATCTGTAGCGCCGGCTTCTAAGTGTGATTGTTCCACAGCTGGAATGGCAGTTTGCGAACATTCCTGCAGCTCATTATCACCGAGAGCCTACGAGCAATTAGTGTTCACCAAGTTCTATCAATAATGTGGTTTTGGAACCTTCCTTGACTGGCCTAAATAGCTTCTCATTTGTATATCCACAAATCACTCGAACAAACTATTCTTGTGTTTAATACTTATTTCATTGCCAATAATTTTGTTTATCCCTTCATGGAATTAGATGATATGCAAAATTGTTTGTCTTCTTTTCAATCCTTCCTGTATTTCTTCTTTTCTATCTTCCTCCAGTCAACCTTCATGATGCCTTAAAACATGTTTCTACGTATGTTCCTTCCTCTTTCCTTTCCTTCTTTTTACTCTCCCAGCTTTCCTTACGCTTTCTCCCCATCCATTTAATTTCCATTATTATTTGCTTACTTCTTTATTTATTATTTTCCTTAACGTTCAATTTTGTCAATCTTTTTAGCCTGTATCATTTATATGAATATTAGGGTTATGAGATCAGCTCTTATCCATGTGTATGTGCGTACGGATGTGCATGTGTGTGTACCCCAATACAATAGGATTGGCTGGAACGTTTTCGATGAAACTTGGCAAGGACTTGCTTGTACGGTAAATGTTCAGTGATAGTTTAATCTACTGAAGTAGGGATAAAATGCCGGTCCTGGGCCAGGGGCTAATGGGCAAAATGGCCGCTGCGCGCAACCGACCCCATGCTGGTCGTATAGAATGAGTGTCATTCCTGGGCCAGGTGCTAGTGGGCAAGATAGCGGCTCTGTGTAACCGCACTCTTGAATAGCGGGCTATTCAAATACATATTTATTTGTTTTTAACTATGCATTATTTATTATTTATCATTTATAATTTATTATTTATTATTTATTATTTATTATTTATAATTTATAATTTATTATTTATTATTTATTATTTATTATTTATTATTTATTATTTATTATTTATTATTTATTATTTATTATTTATTATTTATTATTTATTATTTATTATTTATTATTATTATTTATTATTTATTATTTATTATTTATTATTTATTATTTATTATTTATTATTTATTATTTATTATTTATTATTTATTATTTATTATTTATTATTTATTATTTATTATTTATTATTTATTATTTATTATTTATTATTTATTATTTATTATTTATTATTTATTATTTATTATTTATTATTTATTATTTATTATTTTAATTTATTATTAATTTAATTTATTATTAATATAATTTTAATGATGTATTTTTATTTTTTATTTTAATATTTATTTTATTATTTTTTATTTTTATTTATTGTTTTATTTATAGCGTTAAAACACTAAACTGCAAGGTCATTAACCCTAGAATAGGTTACTCTAACTCATAATTACAAAAACCTAATTTAGGATTGAAATTAATGCATGCTAGCAATGTGTTGAGTTATGCTGGACATTTTTATCACTTTCTGTGTTAATTAAATTAATGTATATGTTAACAAACACAATTAAATTTACACAATATACAGTCCAATCTCACACCTTAAAATTATTTTAAATAGTGCCCCTAATAATAACTCACAAAGATATTCAATTAGCTCATAACAATTAATATTGGTCAAAATTATTATAATATGCTTATATTAATACAATAAAACAATTGTAGTAAATTATAGTATTTTTACCCACCTTAAAACAACAGTTATGTCGTTACTATTTAAAAAAACTTAACTTAAAACTTAAAATACAAATGTTCATAGTCTAATACATATAAAAACAGTTGTCCACTTGGTCTAAGGAGTTATTTAGTATCCAACTTTTTATATATTTTTTTATTGTTGCCATACTCTCAAAGACCAGCAGTGAATGTGGTAGCTTGTTAAATGGAAAAGGTACCATGTAAGATCTTTTGCCAAATTCATTATTTGTCTTAGGAATTACAAAATGTGAATTCTTAAATAGTAATGTTAATAGTAATAGTAACAGTAATAGTAATAGTTTTGGAGGTATAGAAACCCGGTTAAACATTTCGCGCGGCAGCATGATAGATTGGTGACTCGTATTCGAATTTGAAGATCACGGTCGGGGTCGGATAAAGTAGTACTACATTCGTACCGAGTTTTATTAAAATCGCTTCAGTGGTTTAGATTTTATTAGAGAGAAGGGACACACACATACGCGCACACACTCATAGACAGACAAAAGGTGATCTCATACGCATGTTCTTGATATAATGAAAATAGGCTAAAAATTACTACTCTTAAAATGGAATTAATTCAACACACCACTTAGATCAGAGGTGGGCACAATTTGGCTTATAGAGCAGCGCTCCCGCTCCGGCAGGAGAAAGAGCCGAGTATGCGCTCTCACCGAAGTTAACCTTGTAGCTGCTTGCACAACATCCTGTTACAAGCGGCGTATCACAACAGCTTTATACTTGTGCTGTTTTGCATTAGATGATTAGATTATGGTGCTACGTACATACGCTTATTTATATTCCTTTTATTAGGTTCTGTGTACGAAACATAAATAATTACTTTGACAGCTGATAAGTACACACTCCTTTGCCCACTACCGATAGTCCTGAAACTGCAATAAGCCAACCTAACAACTTGTTCAGAACACAAGGAACGAAAACTTGATCTAGGATTACAGAATTAAATACATGAATAAATATGATTCACCATAAACAAAACATAGGCCTATGTGTTCTTATATAGTCTATCTGAACTGTCATTCTGCAGATGATGAGGAGGTGTGCGTATCCTTCCGTTGAAGCAGACGGGTTACATTTGGAGCGATCGATCTTGCAATTGCAATTCGAAGAACGGCAGTGAGATGTGCGTCAGTTAGAGTGGCTCTTCGTGGAGATTTATTTATGTTCATTAGAGAGAACAGTTTCTCACACAGATATGTTGAACCAAACATTGATAGAAGTTTGGCAGTCATTTTGTGCATGTTTGGGAAATCTGTTTGCGAAAACTGTTCATAAAAATGTGCTAAGCTTGCTTGTGATTCATATTTAGCGTACAGCCGTACACATAATATAGGCCTACTCAGCCCGGTACAATGTTGTACCTATGCTTGCGCCTTGACTGCGCATATTGCCATCTAGTCGTTCCAGCACAAACTATTAGCGAGCAGTCAGCTGGTCCCGGCTCCTTGGCTCCGCTCGCGCTCATGCAGTTGGCTCCGGGAGCTGCACTCTCTCATTGCCCACCCATGACTTAGATTATGATGAAATTCAGGAGAGGGTTAGCTTTGATAATGTTCATTACTTGGGTAAAACCATATCAGGTCAAATTAATATCATACGCCTTATTTGTAATCTAAAATTTATGAAAAATATAGTTATGCTACGCCGAGTAAAGGACAATTAGCACCTAATGCAAGATGGGCGGTGCTCGCAGGAAACTGGTCATTTCAAGGCCGGGGATAGTATACTCGTATTTCGGAATACCAAAATGCTAGGGGTACATAGAAGAGTGAAATCTCCAATTGGGATGTAATAACCTGGGTACGTTGAATGGAAAAGCGTCAATTGTAGCTTTATCAGTAACGTAGCTTTTTCAATTTAAAATTTTCAGACTCGTATGGACATAGATTAAATAGGAACTGTTTCAAAAATACAGTGCATACAGTACGCTCTTCGTTTTGTGTATCAGTCTGTAAAGTTCACTTTTCTTTTCAATCTGTATACGAGCCGGGTACGTATAACAAAAGTGGATGTCATAAAATGGGTATTGAATACGAAGATGTTCGTAATATTGGCCACATTTGACAACGATAGTTCTTTGACACAAGCCATTAATATGAAGTAGCGAGTATTCGAAAGGAACAGCGCGATGGTTCGAAAAGTCAGACGAACGTTCATCTATATAGCCACCCTTGAGTCTGCTTTATTTGCACATGATTTTACAGCGTGGAGAAGGATTTACTTTGCGTGATTTGAACATGAGAAAATAAAACTCGATGCTGCGTGACCTGCATTCGAGTGGCAGAGCCCACCTATTCAAACCAACCACTAGTTTTAATTTCCAGTACTTATTTATTCTTATTTGGAAGTAGGTTGCTCCAGATTTTAACACGTTTCATCCTTAATATATGTCATTGAATGTTAACTCGTGCCAACTAGGTTTCCAAACCAGGAAACTATATTTAAACTGCATTTCTCCTATGTTTTACTCTATCGCTGCTGCATTTCTGACATCACAAAACCCCTCACTGGGTATCACACCTGCATGGGGAGTGCCTACATGACTAATGATGGTGGATCTGTTTAGGATTTTGCCAGCCCCATGGCCTAAGTATAGAAAATGGAAATCCTAAAGATTATTTGGTAAATTAATTTAAGGAACTGTTGGTCTATCTTTGTGTGAAGACAACTGTTATAAAAATATTAATATTATTATTATTGTAGACTACTACTACTAATAAGAGTGAATGAATGAAAGATTGTGTGGCCTCTGGAGAGGCCGAGTGCAGGTCTTTCTAGTAAACGCCCGTGGGCAACCTTCGCGTCGTAATGAGGATGAAGTAGAGATGAAAGCATTACATACCTCAAGTTCCCGAGCCACGGGAATTTGCCCAGGAGATTGAAATCCCTGATGGCTAGACCGGGAATCGAACCCGGGGCACTTCGAGCCGAAGCCTAGTGCGCTAACCATTTAGCCACGGAGACGGACACTAATAATAGGGTTTTAGACACACTAACTTATTTTATGTTTTCTTTTGGTTTGTCGAGTTGCCAGACATTTATGTACGCAGGATTTGTTGTATGTGCCATGAAATCCATGGACAGGATCGTATTAGATCACATTCATTTACTACATGACTGAACGTAGATCGCACCCTCGAAAAGGCAAGCACTCTACCAGATGAGCAATACATGTTGACTCTTTTTATTATCATTAGACTATTATTATTATTATTATTATTTTAATCACCATCTACTTGTGGTGCTAGTGTTGAGACAGCTTACCATTACCGAAGGATATGCAAGTCAGGGCGTGATGGCGCAGTGGTCCAGCTGTTGGTCTCTCACCACGGCGGACCGGTTTGATTCTCGGCCATTGCACGTGAGATTTTCAAAGTGAAATGCCATGTCCTGTGGTTCGGATTCCACATAAAAAGGAGGTCCAGTAGCTCATGATCACGATATTTACAGTAATGTAAAACCACTAGCTTCCTTACTTTCCACCATCGGCAGCCACAAAATGATTTCCCGTGGCATCCCACGAGGCCAAAGTTGGGATGTCCCGTCATAAAAACACGGCTACTTTCATTCCTACCCCCGCGGTGTAGCCATGAGCGTGTAATTGAGCACCACTATCGCGGCAAGTCCGGTGATTGAAGGTCCAAACTCAGCACCGACAGTGGCTATCCCGAGTTTCGATTTCCCCGGATCCTTCCACGCGGTTTCCAAGCACATGCCGGGATAGTACGGTACTTGGAGTCCCAGGGCACCAACCCAATTCACGACCCTAATAACTAACGCTACACATACTACTACAGTCACAACAGAAACACAGTTTCTCAGACAAAACCAACACTCATGCAAATAAACGGGGCTGATAAACAAATGTCCCAAGTCCCTAAAATGAATTAACAACAACAATCATAACAGGCTTGCAAGTCTCTTCCATCATCTTTGTTACCAAAAATATTTATTTACTGAACCTCGTAAACAATTTTGGAACCCTACTTAAAAATAAATAACATTCAGTAAAGATATAATCTCATATAATTTGTTTAATAGTCTAATAATAATAATAATATTAATAATAATAGTAATAGTAATAAAAAATTAATAAGCCTCCGTGGCTTAGGTGGCAGCACGCCGGCCTCTCACCGCTGGGTCCGTGGTTCAAATCCCGGTCACTCCATGTGAGATCTGTGCTGGACAAAACGGAGGCAGACAGGTTTTTCTCCGGGTACTCCGGTTTTCCCTGTCAAAATTTCATTCCAGTAACACTCTCCACTATCATTTCATTTCATCTGTCATTCATTTAATCATTGCCCCAGAGGAGTGCGCCAGGCCTCGGCAGCCGGCACAGTCCATCCTCGCCGCTAGATGGGGGCTTCATTCATTCCATTCCTGACCCGGTCGGAGACTGGAAGCAGGCTGTGGATTTTTCATTTATAATAATAATATGTTGTAAGACACACTATTTTTTTTTCGGGGATGTCGAGATTCCGGAATGTTGTGTTCACAGAATTTCATATACGTGCCATTACATCCATCGGCATAAGGCTGTCGTATTTGTTCATCTTCATTTATTACATGACTGAGCCTAGATCGAACCCTCGCGAAGGATAGCACTCTACTACCTAAGCTACACAGCCTCGCTATCATTTAATTATTATTATATTTTTATACAGTAGATATAACACATTGCTGGTACATCACAACATAACTATACGGGCTTCAGGGAACCAAACTATAGTTACTGAATCAGACACTTCTAAGCTGGAAATTTGAAATCGCCGCCTATGAAATTCCAGACGATTCGGGTTGTTGAGAGAACTACTGCCTTCTGCATTCGTTTGTACAGTTGAGTATCCAGATCCAGTTATTTAACGCCTTGGTGCAAGGTACTTCGGATCACGCCCGTACTTGAGACAATGATTGGTATGGTCTGTACCCGTTCTACATGCCATTGCCTTTTGATAGGGCCTACAAATTCGCTATATTTGCTTTATTGTTATTATTATTAATATTATTATGTACATGTGGTACCGTACTAGTATTAAATAATGGAAGTAGTTTTCCATGGTTTCCCACTTCTATCCCAGGCAAATGGTTCCTTACTTAAGGCCATGGCCGCCTTCTTCCCAACACTCACCTGAGTTACACATAACCAGATTACTACAGAATACACAAAAACACAGGTTATGAGACAAATTCTACCCACACCCAACTACATGGGGCTAAATGACTAAATTCGCTAAGCCTCTCAAACAAAACATCAAGTATTTTACTTCCGTCTTAAATGGTAGTTCTGAACATACTATGGGATGTCGGAATTTTGTCACACTGTATTTCATTAACGTGCCGTACGCCAATGACACACCAGGGCTGATTATCAAAATTATTATATATTTTAAACGAACATCAATCAATGAGTTCCACACTTACAAAGTAGGATACACAATACTACCAGTCCTAACGTCCGAAGCCATTGCGTGTAATTTCAACAACAACAACAACAACAGCAATACAAATTTTCTTACGAGATGGGTATCGCTATCCTCATAACAGCTGATACCACCCCTCAACCGGTAAGGTCAATGCTCCGATTACGTAACAACTTCCCCTTCGTGCATCGTCCCCCCTCGCCCCGCCTCGTTTTCCCAAGACTGCCGCCCTGCTTCTGCTTGAAGTGTTTCTGAAGAACCTAAAACCTTCACTTTTTAATGATTAATTTTCAATTTAATGATAGGTGACATTTTTTTTTGCCTAGGGAGCTTAGAATAAACTCTTCTATCACCAGTGTGACGGACTTCCATTATATCAATTACACCCTGTATATCGTCTTAGATCCATTCTGTGGTCCTTGCTTCGATGAAGATTAACTTACACCTGACCTTGAAGTTTATTTCAGTGAGCATTTTCATTTATTTTGAATCATAGGACAACACTTGAAACTCTCAATATACATGTTTTAACCTTGAAATATATTCCATGGTCCTTGGTTCAATGAAATCTAACACTGGCCGGTGACAATATCTCTGAGGAGCTTGTAGTTCTATATGTCTTTTAATCTTACAATCATAAGCTTCGGGACCTATCTTTACGTGGAATCTTAACCACTGGTCGTGATATTTCACCATCTTAGTGACTATTTTGCCATCACTCTCTTGTCTAGATCTGACAAAGTTATTTCACTTACCTTGTCAGCTTAACTTTCCCTGGCATAAGTTGCCTCTCATAACTGTGGATGTATTCTGCTTGTTCTGGTGACTGATAATGTCAGTTATTATTATTATTATTATTACTATTTATTTACCATAAATCGTACACGAAGTATGGAAGGCCTAGTGAAAAAGGGCAAGCCCCACATACATATTTCATGCTTCACAGGCACAGCTTACATCTACATTTGTTTTAACAATATTTACAAGTTTTACAAAGATATTTGCAGTATTTACATATTTAGAATATTGACATAGTACATTTTCCTGTTCACTCACTCTCTCACGCACGCACTTTCATAACCTCGATCACGCGATACATACATTCATTCCATTCAGATACTCATTCATTCAGCGAGACAATCAATCACTCATACATACGTTTATTTATACAATGTACTTTTTTACGTACGGCTTGAATTTCCTAAGAGGCAAGATCTTGGCATCCCCTGGCAGCGCGTTCCATAACCGCGCAGAGCGGCCGTAGAAACCTGTCAGGTAAGCATTGCTACGTGCGAAGGGCGGAACGTGGGTTACACCTCGTCCTCTCCGAACTGAGCGGTATGCCAATGACAGTCGGCAAAAAGGGTCAATATTAATGGAACCTGTAAGGGATTTTTTAAGAAAAATTAGATCAATTTGTTTGGCTGTTGCCTCTATAGATGGAAATTTTGACAAAGGGGAAGGGGAATAACGAGCTATTAGCCTTTCTGCGCGGCGCTGTACACGCTGGAGCTTGTTCATGTTTTCCGCTGTAGTGGGATGCCAAGCAGGTAAGCCGTACGTTAATATCGGACGGACCATGCATGTGTAAGCCATCCTGAAGGCTCTAGGTTTACAACCTCTCATGCTTCTGTACAAGAAACCCAGAACTTTGGTGGCCTTACATCTTGCCTCTTCACTTTGCATGTTCCAATTCAGGGTGTCGGAGATTGTTACCCCTAATAGCTTTAAGTTTGTGCACTGTGGGATGACACTGTTCATAATTTTGTATTCATTCTCAATGGGTTTTTGTGACCTGGTTATTCTTATGTATTTACATTTTTGTACATTTATATTTAAATTATTCACAGAACACCACAGCGATAAGTTGTCCAGAGTTCTATTGAGTGTTATTGTTAAAGTTTCTGTTCTGTTGCTGGGAAATTTCATATCAGTATTAAAACAAGTAGCTCCTTGAAACATTAAATAGCCCATTTATATATACCGGGTGAATCTTTTGCCCCTTATTATTCTAGTTTTCGTGCACACATTCAACATATGATGGGGGCAAGGTCGAGAGTTCCCCGTCTAAAGCCAAGCCACAATGACCCTAAATGACTTTATAAGATTTATGACGACATGGAAGCAAGACCTTTATAAAAACATGTGTGTGATAAGTGATTATACAATGCATCAAATTGTCATACGGGCATGAACAAAGTACATGCTGATTATACGGTTTCCGTGGCTACGAAATTAACGCTGAGTACGGTGGCTTACTGATAAAAAACGTGAAGTAGAAAGAAGTATCACTTCCCGTACGCTTTCAGGCAAGGTGAAGGGACGAGTGGCCGTGGAAGTGCGTAGAAAGTAGTGGACCTATGTTTGGGAGGTGGGTTCGAATCCCAGTAGAGCGAAATTAATTAATTGTGTTCTTCTGAGAATCATTCACAATCCCAATTTTGTTCAATTACCATGATTTATTATTTTGTTTATTTGTTTGGTTGTTTATTTATTTATTTATTTCATTTGGTAGTGTTCAGAGTATCAGGGTTCGTTTGTAGATGATGACTGAATGAGTACAGAATGATTAGGGGTTTGAATTCACTTGACTGAGCAAGTTTCTTAGCGAAGTAAGTGTTCAAGTAGATGGCCACGGACATTAACGCACATTTCAGTACGCCGTTGAATTGACATTCGGGCTCGTTGGAGGATTGCAGGTGTTACTGAGTTACACGCCTCCGTCATACACACATCAAAAAAAGTTTTGCATCACCTCGGTTCCAAGAGTTCCGGAACCTTTAAATACAAAGGGAATAGAGATCAACACAAACAACATTTCAGCTCGTTTTATTGCTCATGAGACCCACACATTGCATGTTGTACCATCATACAGCTAGACTTTCAGCATTTGTGGTCCAGATTGCAGTACACACCACTACCTCTAATACCCAGTAGCACGTCCTCTTGCATTGATGCATGCCTGGCATACTATCCACAAGTTCATCAAGACACTGTTGGTCCAAATTGTCCCACTCCTCAACGACAATTCGGCGTAAATCTCTCAGAGTGGTTGGTGGGTCAAGACGTCCATAAACAGCCCTTTTCAACATATCCCAGGCATGTTCGATAGGGTTCATGTCTGGCGAACATGCTGGCCACTGTAGTCGAGCGATGTCGTTATCTTGAAGGAACCCATTCACAAGATGTGCACGATGAGGTCGAGAATTGTCGTCCATGAAGACAAATGCCTCTCCAATATTCTGCCGATATGGGTGCACTATGGGTCGGAGGATGTCATTCAGGTATCGTAAAGCCGTTTCGGAGCCTTCCATGACCACCAGTGGCGTACGTCGGCCCCACATAATGCCACCCCAAAACATCAGGGAACCACCACCTTGCTGCACTCGCTGGACAGTGTGTCTAAGACGTTCAGCCTGACCAGGGTGCCTCCAAACACGTCTCCGACGATTGTCTGGTTGAAGGCATATGCGACACTCATCGGTGAAGAGAACGTGATGCCAATTCTGTGGGGTCCATTCAGCATGTTGTTGGGCCCATCTGTACCGCGCTGCATGGTGTCGGGGTTGCAAAGCTGGACCTCGCCATGGACGTCGGGAGTGAAGTTGCGCATCATGCAGCCTATTGCGCACAGTTTGAGTTGAAACACGACGTCCTGTGGCTGAACGAAACGCATTATTCAACATGGTGGCATTGCTGTCAGGGTTCCTCCGAGCGGCAATCCGTAAGTAGCGGTCATCCACTACAGTAGTAGCCCTTGGGCGGCCTGAGCGAGGCCTGTCATCGACAGTTCCTGTATCTCTGTACATCCTCCATGTCCGAACAACATCGCTTTGGTTCACTCTGAGACGCCTGGAAACTTCCCTTGTTGAGAGCCCTTCTTGACACAAAGTAACAATGCGGACGCGATCGAACTGCGGTATTGACCTTCTAGGCATGGTAGAACTACAGACAACATGAGCAGCGTACCTTCGTCCTGGTGGAATGACTGGAACTGATCGGCTGTCGTACCCCCTCCGTCTAATAGGCCCTGCTCATGCATGGTTGTTTACATCTTTGAGCAGTTTTAGTGACATCTATGAACAGTCAAAGGGACTGTATCTTTGATACAATATACACAGTCAACGTCTATATGCCGGAGATCTGGGAACCGAGGTGATGCAAAACTTTTTTTGATGTGTGTATTATTGTTTCGAAGGCTTTCAGGATCTTCCAGCTGCTGAGCGTAAACTACTTCGTTCAAATAGCCCCATAGGAAGAAGTCGAGAGGTGTCAATACGGGAGATCTAGCTGGCTAGGTGATAGGTCCTCCCTTGCTTATCCATCGACCAGGGTGAGCAGCATTCAGGCGGTAACGAACAGCGGCTGTCAGGTGAGGTGGAGCTCCATCGTGTTGATACCACATGGATACACGCTCACCCGAGGGCACATTTTCTAGGAGCATTGGCAGTTGGTCTTGGAGAAACTGTAGGTGCCAGGCTCCCGTCAAATGTTCCTCAAAACAATATGGTCCAATTAGGTGATCACCCAGTGTAGGGTAGCAGTGGGGGTTTGAATGCGACTGTATGTCACCTTACGAACGTATTTGTTTCAATATATCGCGAACCAGTCATCGGAGATCGTCGTCTGGGGTGTCAAATTAATCGGTATGAAGCCCCCTTTCCTTTGAACTACTTATTTATGCCCCAAGATAAGAACTACCTTTAACCGGGGATGAAATAGTATTTTTTCTAGATAGACTACAGGAGCACTTCTGGCTCTTGTAAGATGGCGGGCTTTTTAAATTACTATTAATTCATTATTTACTCTTGATTTAACCAAAGGACCCAAGTCATTGACTTTTATTTACCGATAAGTCCCGAACACGTAATGTTAGAAATGTGTGCCATAGTTCATTTTAAACGGAATGAAGTCCTCTTTAAAGTGTTTTTTTTAAATTTTCCCAAAGGGCCTAACTACATGGGTGGCTCTTATTTTATTTGAACGCTTGACTTTTATTGATATCTCCCGAACTATTAATCCTAGAGGCGTGTGCGACGGCTCGTTTTAATGGGCCTTTTCATGTTCATTACCGTGGAGTACTTATTTTTTAACAAATGATCACGATATCCAAGCCCCTAAAGCAGGTCCATCCAGTCATTGCGCTCCGGGTGCGCGGCCGCGCTCGGGGAGCACTGACTCGTCAGACTAGCGCTCCTTACCCTACCACCACTACACTGTGGCAGCGAGGAGACGGACGATGTTCGGACCACGCTGGGGTAGATACTGTGCGAACGTACAGTCGTGCGGCCGCGGCTCTTGTGCGATTGTTGACATATTAATAGGGCTGTTTTGCCATAACAAATATACCGAATATGCAAATCGAATGGTACTCCCATGTATGGAATGTGCAGGAAACGAACAGAAGTGTTAAGTAAAGAATATTGTGATTTATTCCAAACTGAAATGTGAACATAGGCCTAGGCCTATTAGATAGGAAAGTTCAACAACAAATTGTGTTCTTTTTAACACATTAAATCACTGTTGCACACTAAACATTTGGCATGCCCTTTGTAAGCTGTACAGAAAAATGAAATTTCCCATTCTGCTTTAAAGACTGCTGCTTTACCACTCCTTTTTATTTGTATGCTGTTCAGTCATGACCACTGCGTAACTGATTTACTTACACGCTGTCAACAAAGCGCATTGGAATAGACTAACGACTGATGGATCGGCTGCACACTTCAGTTCACTCAGCCAGCCATGCTCCTCCCACCACTTCTGAAACTACCTTCCAACAAAGCTCTCGGAGCACAGGCTTAGAGCGTGGCTGGAGCGCTAGAGCTCGGGGAGCGCTGTATGGATGGCCCTGCCCTAAAGTTTTAAAGAAACCTCAATAATTGACGCATATTGGGAACAGCAAAATCAATTTGAATTAATGAAAACTTTGAACCATCTCCCAACTTTCTATCTTGTTGTTCTTTGAGGCAACTATTTTCCTAAAATTGGCTACGAAGGTGAAACTACACTTGCAAAACATTTCACTGGGTAATTTCTAGCCAATGGTAGCTACTTAAAACTCTGATTTTTAGCTTGAAAGCAACACCAATTTGTGGATGAGGGTATATTAAACATACCACTGTAAACACCTCACTGATTAGTCTACAAATGCCAATAATATGCCAGTTTGGGTGCTATGAGTGCACGTTGCATTGAAATTAGCCCATAACCGCGAGAACATTACAATATTCCTAATTCTCATAGCTCCATAACGTAATGTATCCGCTACCCACAATGCAGTGGAAACACGTGTGACTAGGTGATGTAATCGAGGTGGCCGTGGATTAAGCGAACTCCTGCACATTTCAGACCGATCACAACAGAAGAAAAGAAAATAAATCTTATCATTGAACGTGAACATTAATATTTCTAATGCCCGACGACTAAAATCCTAGTCGAATCGGTGAGAACGTTTTAGATAAAGAATGTAGTGTGTCCAACGCAAAAGTTCTCACTAACTATCTTAGTGAGGTATTCTGCACTGCTTGCAATTTGTAAGTCTCCGTGGCTGAAATTATAAAGCGTAGGACCCCCGATCGGAAGAATCGGGGTTCGATACATGTTAGGTTTTAAATTATTTTACTTAAGTTTTATCGTATCGTCTGTGTCGACCATTTTACCTATATCTTACTACGGAATTTTTACGAGAGATCACAGTTCATTATTGGGGAGGGGACGCTAGTCCTATAATATAGCGAACACATGCATTTTCAGAATGGATTCCCCAAACGTTACATAGTGTTCGCATGTGGTATTACTTGAAAAAATCTTAATATGTACACGTCAAATACAGTTGTCTTCCTTTATGTTAAAATTTGATAATACAACAATACCGAGGGAAATTCTAAGGAATACGTATACTTCGATGCGAGCACTGGCGATTAGACTCTCCTTCGATATGCTATGTTAAAGTCATGTCAGAGTTTTAAATCATGGTTTACGGTATTCATTTAACTTTCTGTCAGTACGGGTCACATGGCATAATCTACTAATTCCATTGTATTCTCTTCATAAATTAGGAACATTCAGCGTACTCTGCACAGCTATACATCGTAAGTGAATAAATGTGGTAATGTGACTTTGTAAGTGAAAATGAAAATCCACAGCCTGCTTCCAGTCTCCGACCGCGTCAGGAATGGAATGAATGAAGCCCCCATCTAGCGGCGAGGATATGAACTGTGCCGGCTGCCGAGGCCTGACGCACTCCTCTGGGGCAATGATTAAATGAATGACAGATGAAATGAAATGATAGTGGAGAGTGTTGCTGGAATGAAAGTTTTGACAGTGAAAACCGGAGTACCCGGTGAAAAACCTGTCTGCCTCCGTTGTGTTCAGCACAGATCTCACATGGAGTGACCGGGATTTGAACCACGGACCCAGCGGCGAGAGGCCGGCGTGCTGCCACCTAAGCCACGGAGGATTCGAATTTGTAAGTGTGGCTTGATATTATATTCCCACTAAAATGGAGTACGGCTGTCGTTCAAAAAAGTTTGCCTACGGCTGGATTCGAAGCACTTTCTGCTCGGTCTCTAATACCACGTTAGATCGGACTTTCACAACCTCAGCCACGGAGACAACGTACACAGTTCACGCTACACGGGTACTAGCTAACTAGACTGTTCCACCTCGAACGTTAATATGCGTGTAGAATTCTTCAATCATAGTTTATAGTGTTCATTTAACTTTCTACTATTTCAGATCACATCGCCCAACCTATTAATTCGATTATACTACATGTACGTGTGTTCTTCAAGTAGTAATAAATCCCATGTTCGTAGATTGGTCCTCAGTATTTGCCACGGAAGTGATTACGGACGTTTTTCCTTCGCTAGGCCTATGACTCAGTTTACATTGCAGTCACACAGGCAGGGCGCAGAGCAATTTCGACCATCAGGACAATTGTTATGTTAGCTGGGTTTCATAAAACTAAATACTAAGGGGCCGATGAACCACTCTGTATATTCCATTGGTATTTTCCATTTTAATATCGATACCTTAAAGCACAGAAGTGCCAAGTCCATAGTAATTCCTGTGGACTTGGCACTTCTGTGCTTTATGGCATCGATATATTCTCACGCCAATTAAATGAAGTTTCCGTGTGATCGACAGGATAGCTTTTGAGCAGCTGCTGTCTACAATATACAGGGTGTATTTGATATGATGGAAGTCCGTTACACTGGTGATAGAAGAGACTATTCTAAGCTTCCTAGGTAAAAAATTTGTCACCTATCTTGAAATTGATAATTAATCATTAAAAAGTCAATGTTTTTAGTCATTTCAGAAACTAATCAGGCAGAAAGTTGTGCGGCAGGCTGGGGTAAACGAGGCGGAGCCAGGAGAGACGACGCGCGAAGGGGAAGTTGTTATGTAATCGGAGCATTGACCTTACCGGTTGACTTGAGGGGTGGTAGGCTATCAGCTGTTATGAGGATGAGCTCTACCGTCTCGTAAGAAAATGTGCATTGCCGTTGTTCTTGTTGTTGTTGTTGACAACGCACGCAATGGCTTGGGACGTCAGGACCGGTAGTATTGTGTAGCCTACTTTGTAAGTGTGGAATTCATTGATTGATGTTCATGTATAAAATAATTTCGATACTCAGCCCTGATGTATCATTGGCGTCCGTGTCGGACCTTCTGCTGACTAGTTTCTGAAAATACTAAAAACATTCTCTTAATGAAATGCAGTGTGACAACATTCCGACATCCCGCAGTCTGTTCAGAACTAGGCATTTAGGACGGAAGTAAAAAACTTGATGTTTTGTTTGAGAGGCTTGGCGATTTTGGTCATTTAGCCCCATGTAGCTGGGTGTGGGTAGAATTTGTGTGATAACCTATGTTTTGTGGTTTCTGTAGTAATGTGGGTATTTGTAATTCAGGTGAGGATTCGGAAGAAGGCGCCGGCCCTGTGGTGTTGGGGCAGTGCAACTGCCTCTCACCTGGAGGCCCTGGGTTCGATTCCTGGCTCCATCAGGGATATTAGAAACTGACGTGAGGGCTGTAACGCAGTGCACTAAGCCTCGTGAGGGCAATTAAGTAGCTGTCTGACAGTGAGGCAGTGCCCGAGTCAGGAAAATCAAGATTAATGGCCGAGGGGACCCGATGCACTGACCACGCGTCACCCTAATATCTGCAGGCCAAATGGCTGGACAGCGGTCGCTTGGTAGGCCTAGGCCCTTCATGAGCTGCACTGCCAGCGGTTATGATTATTGAGAAGAAGGCGGCCGTGGCCTTAAGTTAGGAACAATCCCGACATTTGCCTGGGGTAGAAGTGGGAACCCATGGAAACCTACTTCCAAGATTTAATACTAGTATGGTACCACATGTTCATATTGTGAATTGTCCCATCCCATCTCCAGCCCTCGGGTGGCCATTAACTGGAGAGGGGGGGGGGGGGGGGGGGAGGATTGATTTATTGGTCCATCAACAATGTAAATACATATGAAAATACACGAAAATGAAAATAAAATACAAATACATTGTTATAATACAGTGTTATAATAATAATAATAATAATAATAATAATAATAATAATAATAATAATAGTCTAATAATAATAATAATAAGAGTCAGCATGTGTAGTTCTGGTGGTAGAGTGCTAACCATCCCGAGGGTGCGATCTACGTTCAGTCATGTAGTAAATGAATGGGATCTAATAAGATCATCTCCATGGATTTCATGGCTCATACAAGAAATCCTACGTACATTAAAGTCTGTCAACTCGACATACCAAAAAGAAACATAAAAGAAGTTAGTGTGTCTAAAAGCCTACTATTACTATTATTAGTATTATTAATAAGTTTATTACAGTTGTTGCACTATCATCACACAAAGATAGACCAACAGTTCCTTAAATTAATTTACTAAATCTTTAGGATTTCTATTTTCTATGCATAGTTCATGAAGCTGGAAAAATCCTAGACAGATCCACCATCACTAGTCATGTAGTCACTCCCCATGAAGGTGTGAATCAGCTGTTCATAGGCTCGGTTTGTGTATTTCAATGTCATTGGCAGACAAGGCGAGGAGGTCACTCAACTGCAGACTCTGGTCAACATTCCTCAGCGTAGGAGGGGAGGGAGACGGGGAGAAGTCAGCTCTGCTGCTGAGGGGAACGAAGTGAAAGCCCGTTTCCAAGATATTGACCGACGATTTTTGTGATTTAATTCCACCTACACTAATTAAGATCCGACTTAATTTCATGAAGATATTTGCTTAGAATACCATCTTCTATCACCAGTGTAAAGGACTTCGATCATATCAAATACACCCTGTATAATAAATGATGTAATAACATACAGGGCAACAATTTTAAACATATAGCTCAACATCTAAATATTCAAGTCATTTTAGACAGTCAACATATATCATTGATGGTAACATGTGGTAGTGTGGTACCAGTGATCGCCTTTTCTTAAGCCAAAGGCTTCGGGGTTGCTCAAGATAAGTCACATCAATACACCTCCAACTTTAGAAAAAAAAATTGCCTAAAGTCACATGATTAGGAGCTATCTAAAATACATTAAAATAAAACTATATACTTGTCTCTCAGGTCTCTCAGATTATTTTGTTCATGGTATTGAGTTATCAATTTTTCTAAAGACCTATTCCATATAATCCAGTAAGGGATTCCTTTTCAAGTTTTCAGGAATTATCACACGTATAATCTGTAAATTAAGTTACCGGTACCTACACTGGAAAATTGGGGCACATATTCTCTATGTTCCTCCCCCTAAAACAATAATACATCTACAGTAAAATTACGTGCAAGAAAAATATTTCGATTACTTACCTTGTCAGTTTTCAGTATCGGTTAGTTATGGCTCCTCCCGTACAAACGGCATCCTCCGGCACATACCCACAGGAATTTATTTTAAGAAAAGCCAAATGGACGGCTTATAGAATATACGGAAGAAGAGCTAGAGAATTCGGTGCCAGTAGATAAAGATTATTATTATGGTTTATTGTGCGAAACATTTCTTGGGTAGCTTAAATAGGATATGAGAAATAAGATATGTCTTTAAAACTCCACATTGCCACTGTATAGTATTATTGAAATCAATTGATCAAATTATAATAGATACCAATATACAAAGCTCAAAATAAAAATTGGATTTCCACTTTCACTGAGCTCGGATATTTAGATCGCCAGAACATTTGGAATTCTCGTGGCCACCTCATTGATTTTGACATTATTGGATTTTTGAAAGTCACATATAAGTTATGTAATTGCTTAAAAGCCCTCTATCACCACAAAAATGTCAGTTTTGTAATAGTTCCTGCCGTATTTCATATGAGCACCTTGTTGGATTGTTTTATATCTAGTCCGTAGAGTAAGGATTCTTATATACCAGTATATTATGACGATTGGTGTGGTGGTTCGTGGCACAAAATTTCGTTTTTATCGCTTGATCTGTACATAATAAATAAAAACATAATTTTGAAAATGTTGTACGTCCACCGTTTTGTATTTCTCAAAACAATTCAAATAAATTAGACACTAGTTTATTTGGGTATGTGCAAAATTTCCCTTCCCAAGTTTCTCTTTGTACGGATGATTTAGTCTAGAGAAAAACCTATTTAAATACTTGAAATTCGAATGGCCACCATGTTGTTTTTGTGGTTATCAGGTTTATGAAATTCATACAGATGAACTTACTGAACGATCCTTTATTATCTCACAAAATCTCATTAGCCTATACAGGATGATATTTTCAACCGTGCACAAACTCTAGGGATTGATCGCGGAGAGGGTACGGAACATAGTCTAATGAACACATGTCCGGAAATACAAGGTGTCCATGCTATGTTACAGAGACTGCAGTCCAATACGCGCTGTTCAGTACCATGCCGCCACAGTTACAGTATGCGTGGTTTCCTCCTAGAGGGTGGAACTGTACCTCATACAGTACGTCATGCCCTATCACCCTCTTCTGCCATAGTCATTGGTACCGTTGTGTCCCAATCACTTCTCGTGCTGTCTCACTTGGTAGTGGATGTGTTAGCGTTGTACACAATGGTTCCATATTCCACTCGAGAGCTTACCGACATGGTGTTTGCAAATGGCAATGGGCGGTGGGCAGCACGGTTGTAACGGAAGAGCTATCCCCATCGACAACAACCACAGCATTCAATGCTTGCAACAGCGAAGGACGTACCTGCCCTGTTTGGACACCAGACGTGGAGGAAAATGTGATTAACACTGTGGAAGGCGACCGCCATGTCAGTACCAGGCAGTTGGTCCACCAGTACAGGCTAAACCAGACGTCCATGACAATTGTTACTATCCTTATCACTTACAGCGTGTGCAGGGCTTACTAGCGACAGACTTTCCACATCGAGAGCGGTTTTGTCACTGGTTTATTCACCAGGCAACCACGATTCCAGGATTTGTGGCATCCATCCTATTCACAGATGAGGTCACCTTTACGCGGAGTGGTATCTTCAACTTTCATATCAGTCATCTGTGGGATTGTATGCAGAACCCCCATGGTTTGGTGCCAGCGAATCATCAGCAGCGGTTCAGCCGGGATAATTGGCGACCGTGTTTTGGGACCAGTCATCCTTCCACGTCACCTAACAGGCCGGAACTATCGGCGTTTTTTGCGGGTTACTTTGCCTCCCCTGCTGGAACACGTACCATTGATGATTCGCAGGGTTATGTGGCTACGGCATGATGATGCTCCAGCCCACTTCGCCGTTAACGTCCGGACGCATATCAATCGTGTGTTCCCAGGTCGATGGATCGGTCGAGGAGGTCCAATTGCTTGGCCTGCTCGTTCACCAGATCTCAACCCGTGTGATTTCTGGTTATGGGGCCATATCAAAAGTATCGTGTATGCAGAGCCCATTCCAGATTTGGAGACACTGGAGCAGCGTATTCAAGCTGCCTTTGACACTGTTCGGATGCAGTCTGGCCGATGTGAACGTGTGGGACTGAACATGCTATGGCCCGTACACGCATGCGTGGAGGCACATGGAAACCATTTTCAACACATAATGTAACTGTGGCTGCATGGTACAGCGTGAATTAGACCGCCTAGAGTTTGTACACGGTGAAAAAATCACCCTGTATTTGATATGAAGAAAATTGGCTCAACTATTTCCTGTTTTTCGTATCACTTTTAGGCTATGGTCGAGTTTCCAAAAAGTAATATTAAGTACGTATTATTTCTTACACCAAGATTGCTGTTTTATGGACACATCCTCCGTATGGATAATGACCGGCTCACAAAGAAAATCTGGAATTTTCTTAAACCGAAGATCTCCAAGTTGAAATGGTTCCAAGAGTGTGAGAATGATATGAGACAGGTGGGCATTACGGAAGATAAAATCAAATACAGGAATAGTTTCAGAAGGATGGTGAAAAGCTATCAGGTATTTATGGTGGAGGCGGAACCCAGAAGACGAAGAGGCCCTTTGACAGAGGAGCGGAGGAACAAGCTGATAGATGGGCTCAAGAGATACTGGCAAGATGTCAAAGCCGGCAAACGAACAAGACGCAGACACTGAAATGAGAGTGGTTGTTAACACGCAGTCCTTAGAGGCTCAAGTCGACAGTAAAAAAATAAAAAATAATCTTACACCCTGTGTTGTGATGAACCACTATATGTTAATGCAGTCAGTCGGGTTAGAATTCGCCAGTGCCTCGGAGCATGAAACAAGGCTGAACCTTATAATTTCTATGAAAGAGAAAGAATATACATTAATGATACGCTTGTTGCTCCGATAAATGTTTAAGCAGTTGTGGTTGTAGAAACAAAAGTTGGGCTTACGGAATATTCAAGTGGTGTTCGGTATCTGTGAGAGTACTCATACTTTTTGATCTGTTGAAAATGTCAACTTAATTCGACGAAGAATGTTAAGTGATACGGAAAGTAGGGACTGTGGAATAATGAAATACTTGATTACATCATAACTATTGCCATTTGCAGTGTCTCTCTCCACGATCATCCCTATTGCTTTATTGATACCTATGTTAGTATGCCGCCCTGTAGATTACATGCAGCGTAAACCATTGGAGCGCTAAATGATTTAATAGCACGTGCCATAACTAACTGGTAGAATTCGTCGCAATTCATTAGGTCAACACACAAAATAATCGTTTATTCTGTACGAAACGATAATAAATATGTCTGCTGAATTCAATCTCGATGTTTATCAATTATTTCACTACAATGATATCAAAGCCCTTACTAAAATTATATTAATTTAATAAACGATTACTAGCACAATTGCAATACGTACGTTTGATTAAACCAATTGTAATTAATGCAATATTTATCTGGGCATGATGCCTTGCTCATTAGCGCTCCCATATTGGGCTGAATAACCATAACAGATTGGCGTGGAATAAACACTTTGAAAAATTTAACTAACCGCATGATAGGAAACAACGCCCTGAAGTGAGTTTGTAAAGTATCTCGAATAACAGTTATATGACCAATTGTTCAAAGCCCTTGAAATAAATTAACAAGAACCACCACTACCACAGCAAGTTTTCTTTTCATTGCTAATCTCTTCTATCATCATTGTCACCAAAAATATGCATTTAATGAATGTCATAAACAGTTGTAAGAGTTAAGGCTAAGTTAGAAATGAACACGCTACTTGAAGCCGTTGGTATTGAGCCCGTTTGGTACGAAAATACCATGGAACTGGGAGCCACATGACCCACTATGATACTCCTTCCCAAAAGAATTATACAGTGAGAGGTCCAGATGTGAATCCAGACTAAGATCAGCCCAGGAAAATTAATTTCGGGTTGCCTACGGGTTGGCTGGTGAGACACGGTTATGAAACCAGCCAAAATAATATCCTATTCTAATTCTCTAATATCCTCTCTAGAAGTCTTAGCAACAAACATTTCCAGCAATACAAGCACAGTACATGACACATAAAAATTATGTCATACGCAATTACAATTCCCCTTAATTCATAGTAATAGTGCCTCTGATTCTACTGCCGTAGCTGATGGCTGCCATCCGGTCGTTCCACAACGATCAAAAAGATCTGAATTTATAGGCTACATGCACCAATAAATATAGCTAAGCTATGGGTGTGTCACGCCAACAGTTAACCTTACGTTAAATTTTAAACTAATCCTCTTTTAAAGTTAACATAATAAATTAAGAAAATAAAGAAATAAAAATAAAGAAAAGTGAAAATAAAACAAGTTTAAGTTTGTCGACGACATCGGTTGACTGATAAAAATACACACATACACACAAGTTTATACGAGTTATGCCCTCCTGCAGTTGCACGATTTGTGCCCTGCCTACACTCTTTGTGTGTCGCCGTCATCTTTTGAGGGTGGAACACCACTAATTCGACATGTCCGTAATTTACTATATCGGTCTTACGACATGCGATTGTCTCAAATTTTGGAATAAAAAGTCAAAAAAGATCTATGTAGAAAGAAATAAAATTGAGGTCGCGGCTAATGTCCGTAATAGTCTATGTCTATAGGTTTTCAATCTTATTTATTTTGGAGGTTTCGGGGTATTTTAATTTGACATTTAGAAAATTGTTTTTTCATTATGAATGTAATATTTAAATTTCATTATTATTCCTAGTATATTTAATTTTAACTAGCAAAGATTATTAAATCTTATCTCAAACGTAGTAAACAACACTAACATCTCTTCGAAAATATTCAGTCTCTTGGCCTACCACAACGTTCACATTCCCATAATCGTGTAACAAACTCTTTAGCTACACACATGAGCTCAACTTCATGACTGATACGGTAACCTTCCGGTATCACCTCCGTAATTCCACAATTCAAATACATTTCATTCACGACCTCAGTCGTACGTTAATATACTTCACTAATTTGCTACAAATCTCAGTGAAATGTCAGACCGACTAAAGATAAAAATGGCTGGTATAGCCTTCGTGACTTATAAAAGATCGCATTCATACGCTTTCAATAACCTGAAATGTTGTGAACCTCGCTCTCAAAATATCGGTAGTTGAATGCTTTAACAAGCTCTTACGAAATGTTATATTACGATATCATTGGCTGTGTTGTTTGGACATCGAACACGAGACCTCAGTCAACTACAAGTATTTTATCATTTCAGTTCAAGTCGTTGGTGTCACAAAGTTTTTCATCAAAATTACTTATTTGCGTATATCTGGTCCTCTGAAAGTTCTCACAAAAAATATTTTGCTTGCCTGATGTCAACCGGTTTCACACGTGCGAATGCACAGCCCTCAAAATGTAATATGTACAAGTGTTGGCTCGCTACGTCACACTTCTACGCAGCACAAAATCTAACTTTGCTAGCTGTAATACTACCTACTTTATGAACAGAAAATAAAATGATGTGTTTCTCCACAATGCGAAACGATACGATGAAATAATAGAAAAGAAAGAGGTCTACCGTTGATATCAGAGGCTCCTTAATCTAATACAACAAGAAGTTCCGTGACGAACTAAAGAGCCTATTTTTCTTAAAATTTAAGATTCATGCCAATGATTAATCTATATGGATCTATCTACAATAATGACGAAATTAAGTTGGTAATATCGAAATTTCTAATTAGTTCGAAATACTGTATACCTGGCATAATATAGCCTGATAGAGAACTACAGTTGGCAGCCCTGGTGAATATATTCTTAGTTCCATCTTTTAAGGTACAGAATACAAAATTTGGTTGAAGTCCAATGGATAGCATGGACGTTACATGCAGTTAAACATTGGATCTAACAGCGTGAAATCATGTTGGCAACAATGACATACATGTATTGGTCAGAAATAATCTGAAATAATATGATCTATTGTTGTGTCAATTTTTAATGAAATCCATTAGTTAGTATTGAAGTTACATGCATTTTAAAATTGGACCTATCAGCAGGCTTAGAATCATGTTGGCAGCACTGACGTATATTAGTTACTCCAAATTAATCTAGAATGCCAGGTACTATACGTGTGCAAAGTTTAGAGCTATTGGCTTGCATACTTTCTGATATATTGATATTAGGGTAACAACAATAGAGACAGCATTTATTAACAGTTGGCAGCCCTGGTTATTCTTAATAGTCGGCATATACATATCTGTCATGATACACATAGCACACACGAAATTTCGTTGAAATACAAATGATAGTATAGAAGTTACATGTTTTTAAAGTTGGACCTCTCAGCAGGCTTAGAATCAAGTTGGTAGCACTGGCGTATATAAGTTACTCCAAATTAATATAGAATGTCAGGTACTATACGTGTGCATAGTTTAAAGCTGTCGACTTGCATACTTTCTGATATATTGGTATTTGGATAAAATATATTGAGAGCATTTATTAACAGTTGGCAGCCCTGGTGGATCTTAAGAATACGTTCAGTCATATCTGTTTATGTACACATAGCACATACGAAATTTGGTTGAAATTCAATTGATAGTGTAGAAGTTATATGCATTTAAAATTTGGACCTATCAGCAGGCTTATATTCATTTTGGCAACACTGCGATGTATGTCCTCCTGGAAATTAAACTACGTGTGCCAATTTTGAAATAGCTCCTATTCATACATTCCAAGATATCCAACATGGAGCTCAAATTTCATTTGCGATTTTTCAGCAGTTGGTAGCACTGACTTAATTTCAAATATGGCCGTGAGATATTCAGGTGTAGATCGTTACTCCTACCAAATTTTGTTTCGATTGCTGCGGCCGTTTAGGAGTTGATAGGGGAGGACACACACACACAGCCAGACAGACAGACAGAAGGAGAGACAGACACACATTTGCCCGATCTCATAAGTCTACTTTTTCCTCATTTTTGCAAAATGTGAAAAGTAGGCTAAAAATGTTACTCATGGTTACACAATACTTAAGTGAACGCAAATTGTTTAAACTCGTATCTTTGGTTTTGGGAGTCGAGGGTTAGGGTTGAACTTACTTGGCCTTCCAGTCACCATTATACGAGGCGATTCACGTAAATCCACCATCTCCAGACCAAGACTCCCCCATTGAGAATAGTAGTGCTCCATTCTCACTCCGGTAGTTGGTTGGGTAGTATGCAGATATACCATGTGGCTAGGCTTTGGTACCAGGGTCGACTCCGTTGCGACGCACAGTATTTAAGACAGTTAAATTATTCTCAACAGAAATAACCCACTGAAGTTACACTCGGCAGGCTCAATTCTCAAAAAGGCGATCTGTATCACTGCAGTACACTGAATTTACTGAATGCTTTCTAGCATTTAAACCAAAGTAAATTTGCGACCCTGCACTCGAAGAAAACAAGAAGTTCCGTGACGAACTAAAGAGCCTACTTTTCTCGAAATGTAAGATTCATTCCAATGATTAATCTATATGGACCAAATTAGAATAATGACGAAATTGAGTTGGTAATAACGAAATTTCTTAATATTTCGAAATATAACTGGCATAATGTAGCCTAATAGAGCACTACAGTTGGCAGCCCTGGTGACTGAGAATATTCTTAGCTCCATCTCTTAAGGTACAGAATACAAAATTCGGCTGAAGTCCAATGGCTAGCATGGACGTTACATGCAGTTAAACATTGGATCTAACAGCACGCATAAAATCATGTTGGCAACAATGTCATGCATGTATTGGTCAGACATAATCTGAACTGATATGATCTATTGTTGTGCCAATTTTTGGATGAAATACATTTATTTGTATAGAAGTTACATGTATTTTAAAATTGGACTTCTCAGCAGGCTTAGAATCATGTTGGTAGCACTGACGTATATAAATTACTCCAAATTAATATAGAATGTCAGGTACTATTCGTGTGCATAGTTTAAAGCTGTCGGCTTGCATACTTTCTGATATATGGGTGTTTGGATAAAAATATTGAGAGCATTTATTAACAGTTGGCAGCAATGGAGGCTCTTAAGAATACGCTCAGTCATATCTGTTTATGTACACATAGCATATACGAAATTTGGTTGAATTCCAATCGATAGTGTAGAAGTTATATGCATAAAAAATTGGACCTATCATCAGGCTTATAATCATTTTGGCAACACTGCCATGTATGGCATCCTGGAAATTAAACTGCAATATTATTATCTTTACGTGTGCCAATTTTGAAATAGCTCCCATTTATACCTTCCAAGATATTGAGCATGGAGCTCAAATTTCAATTGCGATTTTTCAGCAGTTGGTAGCATTGACATCATTTTCAAATATGGCCGTGAGATATTCAGGTATAGATCTTTACTCCTACCAAATTTTGTTTCGATTGCTCCAGCCGTTTAAGAGTTGATAGTGGGGGGGGGGGGCGGCACACACACAGCCAGACAGACAGACAGACAGACAGACACACATTTGCCCGATCTCATAAGTCTACTTTTTCCTCATTTTTGCAAAATGTAAAAAGTAGGCTAACAAGAAGTTCCGTGACGAACTAAAGAGCCTACTTTTCTTAAAATTTAAAATTGATGCCAATGATTAATCGATATGGATCTATCTAGAATAATGACGAAATTAAGTTGGTAATATCGAAATTTCTAATTAGTTCGAAATTCTGTATACCTGGCATAATATAGCCTAATAGAGCACTACAGTTGGCAGCCCTGGTGACTGAATATATTCTTAGTTCCATCTCCTAAGGTACAGAATACAAAATTTGGTTGGAGTCCAATGAATAGCATGGACGTTACATGCAGTTAAACATTGGATCTAACAGCGCACGTAAAATCATGTTGGCAACAGTGTCATGCATGTGAAAATGAAAATCCACAGCCTGCTTCCAGTCTCCGACCGGGTCAGGAATGGAATGAATGAAGCCCCCATCTAGCGGCGAGGATATGAACTGCGCCGGCTGCCGAGGCCTGACGCACTCCTCTGGGGCAATGATTAAATGAATGACAGATGAAATGAAATGATAGTGGAGAGTGTTGCTGGAATGAAATTTTGACAGGGAAAACCGGAGTACCCGGAGAAAAACCTGTCGGCCTCCGTTTCGTCCAGCACAGATCTCACATGGATTGACCGGGATTTGAACCACGGACTCAGCGGTGAGAGGCCGGCGTGCTGCCGCCTAAGCCACGGAGGCTTACTGTCATGCATGTATTGGTCAGAAATAATCTGAAATAATATGATCTATTGTTGTGCCAATTTTGAATGAAATCCATTAGTTAGTATAGAAGTTACATGCATTTTAAAATTGGACCTATCAGCAGGCTTAGAATCATGTTGGCAGCACTGACGTATATTAGTTACTCCAAAGTAATCTAGAATGCCAGGTACTATACGTGTGCGAAGTTTAGAGCTATTGGCTTGCATTCTTTCTGATATATTGATATTAGGGTAACAAAAATAGAGACAGCATTTATTAACAGTTGCCAGCCCTGGTTGCTCTTAAGAATACGCATAGTCATAGCTGTTATGGTACACATAGCACATACGAAATTTGGTTGTAATCCAAATGATAGTATGGAAGTTACATGTATTTAAAGTTGGACCTCTCAGCAGGCTTAGAATCATGTTGGTAGCACTGACGTATATAAGTTACTCCAAATTAATATGGAATGTCATGTACTATACGTGTGCATAGTTTAAAGCTGTCGGCTTGCATACTTTCTCATATATATTGGTATTTGGATAAAAGAAATTAAGAGCGTTTTTTAACAGTTGGCAGCACTGGTGGTTCATAAGAATACGTTCAGTCATATCTGGTTATGTACACATACAACATACGCAATTTGGTTGAATTCCAATTGATAGTGTAGAAGTTATGTGCATTTAAATATTGGACATATCAGTAGGCTTATAATCATTTTGGCAACACTGCCATGTATGGCCTTCTGGAAATTAAACTGCAATATTATTATCTATATGTGTGCCGATTTTGAAATAGCTCCCATTCATACCTTCCAAGATATCCAACATGGAGCTCAAATTTCAATTGCGATTTTTCAGCAGTTGGTAGCACTGCCATAATTTTCAAATATGGCCGTGAGATATTAAGGTATAGATCTTTACTCCTACCAAATTTTATTTCGATTGCTCCAGCCGTTTAGGAGTTGCTAGGGGGGGGGGGGACACACACACAGCCAGACAGACAGACAGACAGTCAGACAGACAGACAGACACACATTTTCCCGGATCGATCTCATAAGACTACTTTTTCCTCATTTTTGCAAAATGTGGAAAGTAGGCTAAAAATAATCGCACGTTGTCTACGCGATCTTGTAGTAATTTGCGTGCCCTTTCGCAAAATCAAATAAATATTAATGTTCACAGAACTTACCAAATAGAATTTTAGCACTCTCTGATAGTTTAGTTTAGCACAATGTTCGTTCCGTAATACTTTACCAGTCAAGATGTCGGACCCACGTTTTCTCAATTAAAATGTACGGTAATTTTGGCAAATAATCTATTTTTTCGATACTACTAAAATACACGTACTACAATCGTTCTATAAATTTTCTTGACACAATCAATACCTCGTTCACCTTGGATAAGTGATTTTATATAGACTATTTCACAGATTCAAATAAATTAGTTCATCTCACTGGGACACGTCAGTCTCTCTGACTTGATCAAAGCGAAGTGAAGACTCCATCTTCGACTTCCGTCCTCTAGCTTTTGACCGCTAGTAATCATAAAGTCTAAATAATTAATTCCACCCCTCTGGAGTTGAAATTCGTCGTTCTTCCATCTTCTTATAATTAAATTTCAATTTATAAATAAAAAATACGAGCCTTACAGTAGTCGCATATGATGTGTAACATCTGACATAGAAGAAACCTCACGTGAAATTGTTGATACACCGGTATTTTATAGTATTATTGGCACAAATATTAATCTATTGTAAAAGGGAGTGTTTTACAGATATTGTAGTTTATAATACGGAACTCATTTTATTAGATGATTTGTAGCTTCCACCAGCACTAGCATAAATAAAGAATACGATATGGATCAACTAGATTAATAGACGCGACACCGCTCATAACCTTAAATTCCTTATAAACAGGCCCTCTTGATTCACAGACGAACACGTAATTTCATATGGATTCTGTTAAAATGAGTCATATTGATATGATAAATATCGTGTAAAATGATAATCTGGTAGAAAAAATATCTACCCCGACCAGGATTCCAACCCAAGATCTCTAGATTCGCAGTCATACGCAATAATCCCACAGCTATTTCGACTACGCAAATGTTGTGCACAAGATGGTGACTTATTTCCACGTTCCAATAACACTGCATTACGGAATTAAGTTCATTTATATTTTGCTTGTTTCGAAAATGTTCCTGAGTGACACTGAGTTTAAAATGCATTATGCCAATGCATTGCCGACTACTTACAATGTTTGATATTAAGGCATTTTACCATTTATTTATTTATTTATCGTATGGCTTTTAGTGCCGGGAGTGTCCGAGGACATGTTCGGCTCGCCTGAGTCTGTAGCTGCTTCCAGCGGACAACCTAAAGGGCGAGCTACAAGTTCCGTTCAATTTCAAGTAGTTCCAACTTTCGCCACCAGATATCAATGATACCTAATGGTGAACGTTGGAACTTTGATAGAGCGTCTGACGAAATCTAACCTAACAAATTTTGCTTTACACAAGTTTAGTCTGTGAAAGGATCTTTTACATGCCATAAATCTATGACATGGGACCGCCGGCTTTACTTCCCCTCCGAAGGAAGGCATACTGAAGGATTTTTAACGCTCTTAAAAAATCCGACGACTTCGGCCGGGTTTGAACCCACTATCTTGGGCATAGCAGTTCAGCATGCTACCGACTACGCCACCGAAGCCGCTTATTTTACCATTTAAATACTGATACGAAGTCTTCGAACATGTACCATGTCAGAAGGCTCTCACACAAGCAAAGTATTCAACAGCAAACAGGGAGGTAAAGAGGAGTGTACGGAAGGATCATAGGAGGTGGATTGATGAGCAGGCGGAGAAAGCAGAAGAAGCGGCAAGAAGGGGGGACGTTAAGGAGCTCTATGGCATCACAAAGATGCTTTCGAAGAAAGGTTTTAATAAAACTAGGCCTGTGAAGAGTAAGACGGGCGAGATCCTCACGACGTGCGAACAGCAGCTGACAAGATGGAGAGAACACTTTGCGGAGGTTCTTAATAGAGATAGAGGACCAGAAAGTAAGCAGCGAGGAGAAAATGAAGAGGAAGCAGAAAGTGACCCAAGCATCAGCCTCGACTCCCCAACTCGGGGCGAAATACGGACAGCGTTGAAGCAGATGAAATGCGGGAAGACACCAGGTCTGGATAATATCCCAGCGGAAGTACTGAAAGCAGACCTGGATATTACGATCGATCTGCTGCACCCGCTGTTGGAGAAGATCTGGAAGGAGGAGAAAATACTAACCGACTGGAAGAAGGGGTTGATAGTAAAGTTGCCGAAGAAAGGGGACACCGCAAACTGTAACAACTGCTGTCCATTCCAAGCAAAGTGCTGGCGAGAGTCATCCTGAATCGTATAAAAGACTGCGTATAAAAAAGGCTTTGGAAGGAACAGGCTGGATTTCGACAACATCGCAGCTGTGTGGATCTCATAAACACCCTCCGAATCATCGTGGAGCAGAGTGTGGAGTGGCGGAATACCCTTTACCTCACATTTGTTGAATTCGAGAAAGCCTTTGACTCCGTAAATCAAAGAATCATGTGGAAGACCCTCGAGGAATATAAAATTCCAACAAAGATCATCAGAATCATGGAAGTGATGTACGAAGGGTATGAGTGCCAGGTTCTTCACGAAGGCAAATTAACAGAAAAGATAAAGGTCAGTTCCGGAGTGAGACAGGGGTGTGTCCTTTCCCCCACTCTGTTCCTGTTGGTCCTGGATAGTGTGATGAAGAAGGTAATGGGAGGACGGAAGACGGGTATTCAATGGGGTATAAATGACAGGCTTGAAGATCTGGATTTCGCAGACGACATTTGTCTTATGGCACAACCGTACCGAGACATAGAAGATAAGCTGGGGAGGTTGCAGAGAGAAGCAGAACGTGCAGGACTGATGATCAACACCAACAAGACCAAAGAGATGAGGATAAATTCTGACATCACGACTAGTTTGACAGTCAACGGAAAGGACATTGAGCGAATTGAGTCCTTCCTCTACCTTGGAAGTATAGTCACAAATGATGGGGGAGCATAGGAAGATGTTCGAAGCCGTATCAGGAAGGCAAATGGTGCCTTTGTCCAGCTCTACCCCATCTGGAGAAATAGAAACATTTCCAGAAAGACCAAGCTCCGCCTTTTCAATAGCAACGTAAAGTCGATTCTTCTCTACGGCTGTGAAACATGGAAAGTCACAAAACCGATCAACAACCAGCTACAGGTGTTCATTAACAGATGTCTGCGTCGCATCATGAATGTGAGGTGGCCGAACATAATCTCAAATGAAGATCTTTGGACCATTACCAATCAACAACCGATTAGCATCCATATCAAGGAGAGGAAATGGCGCTGGATTGGTCACACACTAAGGAAGCCGGACGGAGCTATTGAGAGGGCGGCGCTAGACTGGAATCCTCAAGGCGCCAGGAAGCGAGGTCGACCTAAGAAGACCTGGAAGAGGACGATCGAAAATGAAATTGCAGAGGTGGACAAGAACTGGAGTCAAGTGAAGAGAATGGCCTGGAACCGTACTGCGTGGAGAAATTTCGCCAAGGCCCTATGCTCCGGAAGGAGCGGCAGGAATTAAGTAAGTAAGTAAGTAATGCAATGCCGACTACTTACAATGTTTGATATTAAGGCATTTTACCATTTATATACTGATACGAAGACTTCGAACATGTACCATGTCATTTGTTTAAATCACTTGACACCAGAGTTCGATGAGCGTTTTCCGATCAGTATGTCATATACATTCCACATGGCCGAGAGTGCGTCTTGGTATCAATTTTTGACACCGCGCGCTGATTGTTTCTCTTACCAGTGCCAGCTGGATCGATCGATCGAGTTGGCAGTGCGTCTTATACTTCCGTTTGATCCACCACTGCCAGCTAGGGCACACTTCCTTTCGATCGATCGAGCGGGCAGTGCATACTTCCGTTGTCCACCACTGCCAGCTAGTACACTTCCGTTTGATCGATCGAGCGGGCAGTGCATACTTCCGTTTGATCCACCACTTCCAGCTCGATCGTTCCGATCCACTTCCGTCCCCAATTTTCAAAATCACTCCCACAAAACTATCCAGCAACCGAGCGGAAAGATGTTACACATCAACAATTTTCCAAATCAGTATAATTAAGTTTCTTCAAGTCCACAAAAATCACGGCACCCATGACCTCCTGGAGTCTTGCTCCCTGGCTCAAATAATGATCTCCAAAAAACATATGTATCATTCCCAGGCTCCCTCGATGGTTAGTTCATTTTCTTCCTTCATTCATTTCTTCATTTCTTCCATTCTTCCTTTCTTCCTCCCTTCCTTTCTTCCTCCCTTCCTTCCTTTCTTTCTTTCTTTCTTTCTTTCCTTCTTTCCTTCATTCTTCCGTTCTTTCTTGCATTTTTTCTTCCTTTCTTATTTGTTTCTACTTTTCTTTTACTTATCCTGAATGATGTAGATCTGATAGGCTTGTCAACGGCAGCAATAGAATCTTGATGTTACTTCAATTTGATGAAGGTAGGTTAGGTAATTTAGCGTCAATATTTACACTAGTCCTCAGAAAACAGCTATCCTTTATCAATCCGAGATACATACACGGGCCTAAAATAATAAAATGTTAAAGTCAAATTATATAAGTAAATGTTGAGGTTCGATTCGAATGTTTACTAATTCTTTAATCAACCAATTTGTATACTGGCGAACTGACTGAGAAGTCTTCCCAGCAGAGGACAATTTCAGATAGTGGTGACCACCTCGTGGTGTCGCGGCTACAACACAGCTGTTGCCCCGGAGGCCTGGGTTGGATTCTCGGCTTGCTTTAATTCTGGCCTAAGGGCTGGAACGATGTACACTCAGCCTCGTGAGGCAAAACTAAGAAGAGTTGGCTTAGATTAGGTGTTCTGCGGTTTCCACTACCACTCGAGGTAAATGTTGGGATGATTCCTAACGTAAAAGCACGACGGCCTGCTTCTCAATCGTTACCTGATTTACCAATACACACAATAATACAGCCATCACAATAATGCAGGTTATCAGACAGAATAACACGTGGATGAATTAACGCGATGTCCAAGCCTTTTACATGAAACTTGACTTATACAGTTGTAAGTATTTCCAAAGTAATCAGTACATTCAATGCACTTCGGTTGAAATGGAAACATCAAAAGCTATCGGGAAGGAAATTAAATTCCATGGCTATTAGTTGAATCATTGCAATCCTAAAAGTAAAAATTCCCTGTGAAATGTAATTAAATGTAAATGCTGGAAAGTGATATTGGAGAGGGATTATGTATACCTTCAAAGTGAAACGAAGTGAATGAGATGTACGGTACCTATATTTTAAAGACCGTTCTTAAAATACACTGTTAATCATTGAAACTTTTGTAATGGGTCTTACGTTCGATCTCCCAGAAGCTCACAACTACTGGGATGTGGATTGCCAACCACTGGTCCAAAGCTGAGTCAGGCATTGCTTCAACTTACTTGTGCCGGGCTCCTCTCTGTCATCTATCCTGTCAACCTCCCTTGGTTAACTCTTGTTCTCTTCCGACCCTGACGGTATTAGGGTATTCGAGGCAAAAGGAGTCTAGGCTATAAATTTCCCGCCTTAATTGGATCTTGCCTCATCTTTGTTGGTCCCTCATCTTTCTAGGGGTCAATCCTCTTTTTATTCTTCATGATATATCCTGCCTTGTGCTCACGGGCCTCAAGGAGGGAGGGTGTATGTACCAAAACCACTTGTGGTTCACCCTGGATAGTGCTACGCCCTCAAGGGCTCACGGCTGGTGAGTCCGAGAGTTAGCGACCCCCAGAGATTCCTGAGCTGAGTCCGGCTTTATTCTCCCATTTTCCATTGCCTCTGGGGCGGACATTGTCTTCTTTCCCTTTCCTATCTGCTTTTCATGGCTCTCCTTCTTTCCAAGTCCCGCAATAATTGTTTTTCGAGGGTTGAGAGCATTTCTTATCTTCTTGTCCTTAATTTACCTTATTCTTGTTTTGTTTTCTATTTCTTCAGTAGTATGGAAGTCCGTAGTTAGTTTTAGTTATAGTTTCCATGACATTACAATTTTCAGTATCACCCAAGTCATAAGAAGCCGATAACCCAGATGTAAGGTCCCTATATAGAACAATTATCAGCATCAGCATCGTCTTACGCCCGTTACAAAGGCTCTCAACATAATCACATTTTGTTTATATTCAATTGTTATTATTATTATTATTATCATCATCATCTCGTAAGATCATTTCTTTTTATATCACGCAATTTTATGTCACTATTATTATTGTTAATCTCACGGGCCATATCATTACATTCCATTCCATTATCATCAGAGTTTAATATTAAGTCTTTTAGTTAGCAAATATTTATAGTAAGACGAGAATTGGGAATTTATTCCATATCATTGTATAAAATATAAATCAGTACAGAGGGTAATATAGTGACAGCCAGATGGAAAGCTTAACTATATCCTCAGCGAAGTTTTATAGAAGAAAGCCAAGCTACTAGATCCTTGAGCTTGCGCACTCAAATAGCTACCTTCGTGAGTGTCCGGTGATTCATTGAAAAAGGGCACAATTACGAACACAGGTTTGCAGATGTTCACTGACATTTGGCGCTAATGAATTAAAAAATTGCTCGTCTTTGGACGGAGTGAAAGAGATGACGCTTACCTCAGGTGGACAAGCAAGTTTGCGCGCGAATCTTGGCTGGGGCACGCGATCTGGTTCCGCCCTCATATAGGTTGAAAATATGTCGTGAGTTACTTCTACTTCTTCGCTTCTCTAGTTTACACTGTGAAAAGCTGCGATAGCCTGTGTCGCTATCACGTCAGTGAAGTGACTAGTAATATAATCTTTGTAACAACGAGAATGTGTATATCACATTACGTTACAACTGCTAGGGCAGTAATTCTGTGTTCAGAATAGTTGTTAAATTGAAGTTTTATACTTCGCCAAGTGTCAAGTACAGTTGAGTATTGAGCAGCGTAAAATCTGGGGAGACAATAAGAACACTCACCATGTAACAATCGAATAAGCTACCAGGAAATCGCCGCATTAATTAGTCTGTTACATCTGTAAGCTAATTTAAGAAATCCACCGCACTACAACAGTACCAGGATAGCTGAGGGTGAGTGACCAAATTTTTAATATTGATTTACGCCCACTCGCAAGACGAATGGTGAAAAGTTCGTTTTGCCCCACAAGGTGAACGATGCAGTGTTCTGTTCTGGGTGAAGAAAATAATCGTAAATTACATCATATGTCATATCATACTTATTGTCACACGATATTAAATTAACGTATTTGTTCATTATTAAGTATATAAATAAGAGTTTTAAGAAGCAAATATTGTCTAATTCATTTCATAAACGAGCAGCTGTTCTGATAAGTGAAATATCACCCCACACCTGTAGATGAGAATCAAGTGCTCTCCACCAGTTAAGCCCAGGCAACATGAATAGATCATTTCCAATAGACGTAAATACATCTAGAGCCCATCAAGCAATGCAATTCACAGCCCAACTGTGGGATATGTATAATCCAGTGTAAGGTTTATTTCAATATTTACTATTTTGGGTTCTAGTCTTCAGAAAACAGCTATGCGTTCTCCATCGGGCCTGCAATAATAGGAAGTTTAAGCCAAGCTATAGGCCTACAAGTAAATGTTGAGGTTCGATTGGAATGTTTGCCAATTCTTCATTTTAACCAAGTTGTATACTGTCGAACTGACTGGAAATTCTCTATCTTCAATACATCGCCCACTATAAGTGTTTTTATACTGGATGGAAGTGGTGGTGGATATCATTCCCTGTTTCTTTCACAAATGGTTAACTCTGCATGTACCGTACATCAATCTTGGATAAGCAATATTGCACCTATTGACGGTGAGCGTCACCCAGCATGCAATCATTGCATTTGTAGCATTTGTAGCATTTAAAATGATATAATGTCTAGTCTTTCAGACTGGCTATCACTCTTTTTTTTAGGAAGCAAACTTGTCTTACTACGGTAATAGTGCATGCCATGTCCATATGAAGGACAACTTCATATATTGATATCGTGCCAGGAGATGGCAGTTGGGTTTGAACTGCAGATGTCTTCCAGTTCGCTGTGTATCGCGCATTGCAAAAACATTATGTTGGTCACTACTCGCTTCGCCCACTCAGCACATTCCTTCTTTCACTGGCTGCGTGTCGTTTCCTGCGATAACAACCATTAGCATACGGGAAGCCGATATATTTAGGTTTGGAATAGGTAGGCCGCGCATGCGTACTGCAAGACCCCCGCACCCCGTCGAAGCGATTTGAACTGCCATCTCCTGGCGCGATGACAATAGTTGTGACCTCGTCGTGGTGTCACTGTCAGCCTGGAGGCCTGGGTTGAATTTCCGGCTCTGCCAAGAAATTTAATTCTGGTCTAAGGGCTCGAACGAAGTACACTCAGCCTCGTGAGGCAAATCTGAGATTAGAATTTCTGTGATTTCCCACTTCTACTCGAAGCGAAGACCACGGTGGACTATATCTCAAACCTTAACTGATTAACCAATACACACACTAATATACATCACAATCACACTGGTTAGGCCTATCATACAAAATGCCACACACACCCAAGTAAACGGGGCTGAATTGCCGCGATGTCCAAGCTGTCAAATTAATTAACAATTCATACAGTTATGAGTATTTCCAAAATAATCAGTTCATTCAATATACTTCGGTTATAATTGACAGATATGGAACGTCAATAGCTGTCGGCAACGAAATGAAATGCCATGGCTGTTAGTTGAATCATTGCAATCCTAACGGTTTACAGAAAATGTGAATTGTAATTAAATTTAAGTGTTGGAAAGTGATATTGGAGAAGAGAAAATGTAATACCTTCAAAGTGAAACAAATTGAATGAGATGTACCATCATTTTAAAGACCGCACTTCAAATATAATTTTGATAAATACAACAATAATTCAATGTCTGGTATTACTAAATTAACCATGCGGTAGAACGTTAACAGCACAAGTCTTTCATGTACTGACAAATAGCTGAGTCATTGATAGCGTACTCATATTAAATACAGTAGTGGTGATGATTGGTTTTTTTTTTCAGGGGCAACTATCTACCGAATATGTTCCGTAAAGAAATAAATAGCCTATTTTCACATATTCTACTGGTATTTTCCATTAACAACTCTCCCTCCTATTAAAACAATTTTCCATGTGTTGTACAAAATAGATTTTGGTAAACGACCCAAGTTGTGATGAAATATACAGCAACAAAATTAAATTCAAAACTCTACATCCATACGTCATGGTCATTTCATACAACAAACATAACAATTATATTATCATTTTAAATGATCTTGCGACTTCGTTTTTACGCTGAGGTCTGGCGTTACGTTACGGCGACGGGACGAAATGTACCGAGAATGCACAAAGGTGTGTGACGTCATAGTACCGCTTGAGCTGCCACCTTTCCCCGCGCGCTCCGGTGAGCGTGACGTCATCCAGACAGCTACCTCTTTTGACCTTGGTTTGCACTTGCTAATGGATTTTGAGTTCACGCAGTTCGTTGCATGATCATGAGGCATTCACCCAGCATTTTTCAGCATTTGTAGCATTTGAAACTGCAGTGGCAGTATGTGGAAGAACAAGCAACAGAAAGCGGTGTAAAGAGACACCATGGTGGAATGAGAGAGTAAAAGAAGCTGTGGGAAGGAAGAACAAGGCTTTCAGAGTGTGGTTCCAGGAAAGAACTGATCTGACAAGGGAAGATTATAAGATAAAGAAGAAAGAAGCAAACAAGATTGTCGCAGAGGAGAGGAAGAAGTGGATGGTAAAGTGGACAGAGATGATGGAGGAAGACAGCAGAGGAAATAAGAAAGTACTTTATGGGATGGTCAAAAGTAAGAGAAGATGTCTGCGAGAGGATGTGGTAATGATGGACAAAAGCGGAAATGAGGTACACAACAAAGAGGCATTCAAGACAGTGTGGAAAGAGTACTTTGAGGATTTGCTGAATCCAAATGGTCATAGGGAGGAAGACAATGTATTGGAAGATGGAGAAGACAACACAGGAATGGAAAAGGACCTGACTTGGAGAGAACTGGAAATGGCTATAGATAAGATGAAAGGAGGAAGGGCACCAGGTGTGGATGAAGTGAGTGTTGAAATGGTGAAGGCAGCAGGGGAGGTTGGGAAACAGTGGCTGTACCGTGTGATGAGGGTGATATGGAAGGAGAAAAAGACCCCAGAAGATTGGAAGAAAGGATTAATTGTCCCAATATTTAAGAAAGGAAGCAGAAAGGAGTGCAGAAATTACAGGGGAGTCACACTCATACCTCACTGTGCCAAGATATATGAAAAGATATTAGAAAGTAGAATACGAGCCAAAGTGGAGAGAAAATTGAGAGAGGAGCAGTATGGATTCAGACCTGGGAGATCAACAGTGGATCTCATATTTTCAGTGAGACAGCTCCAGGAACACCACTACGAATTTGGAGAGGATCTTCTGATGGCCTTCCTGGACATCGAAAAGGCCTATGATAATGTGTGTAGGGAGAAGGTTTGGGAAGCAATGGAAAACATGGGAGTGGAAAAAGAGACTGTAGGCAGAGTGAAGGAGATGTATTGTGGAAGTGTGAGTTGTGTGAAAGTTGGAGGGGAAAGAACAGACTGGTTCAGACAAATGAGTGGCCTGAAACAGGGTAGTGCACTGTCACCCCTTCTCTTTATTGTGGTTATGGACGAGGGAGAGTACGGATGGAAGTTCAACATCAGTAAATGTGAGATCCTGTTAACGACCAGGAAAAAGGACAGACCAATGAGTGGGATAACACTTGGAGGTGGACAGCTGAAGAAGGTGGAAAGTCTCAAGTACTTGGGAAGTATAGTGGAGGAAAATGGGAGAAATGACAAAGAGATTACGGAACGTGGCAGACAGGCAGAAGCATTTCTGAGAAGCATTAGGAGCTTAGTGTGGAATAAAGATGTCCCACAAAAAAGCAAGGAAGTGTTATACAGAAGCTACTATATACCGATACTGACCTATGCTTCAGAAACGTGGACAATGAAGAAAAGAGACATAAGCAGAATACAGGCAGGTGAAATGAAGTTCCTGCGAAGTAGGATCGGAGTAACAAGAAGAGACAGGGTGAGGAATGAAAAGGTCAGGGAAATGGTGAAAGAGGAGCCCTTACAAGGTAGGATTGAGACATCAAGACTGAGGTGGTATGGACACTTAAAGATAATGGATGAGAAGAAGATTCGCAAGAGGATACATGAGATGCAGATACAAAATAAACGACCAAGGGGAAGACCAAGAGATAGATGGCTGAAAGGAGTGGAGGAATGTGTCAAGAAGAGAGGCGAGGACTGGACCAGAGTGACAGCGGAGAGAAGGTGGGAAGAAAGAACTAAGTGGCGAGGCTTATGTTCCAAACAGACCCAGCCTGGGGCTGGAAACTGTACAAGATGATGATGATGATGATGATGTAGCATTTAAAATGATATAAAGTCTAGTCTTTCAGACTGACTATTACTCTTTTTTTAGGAAGCAAACTTGTCTTACCACGGTAATAGTGCATGCCATGTCTTAAATCAAAGCTTTAATCGTACCTCAAGATACCTTACTTTTCTGCCTATGACAATGACCAGGTGAACAGGAACGGGTATACTGGGTAGCAAAGCTTACACGAAACATCTTTGAAATTGCAGTTAATTTAGACAGGTATGACAACTCACAATCAATACTGCCTATTTGTATACTATTACAGGAATTGTTATACTCAAGGAGAACGGTTTATCTTCTATGGTCCGGGCTGAAAGGAGACTTAATTCAGCAAGAGCAGGAGTTCTCGTCACTAAAACCGATGCTACTCTTACATTATGCAAACAAATATTCGGTCACCAATTTAATTTCCATCGCCGGCATTTGTTTACCGATTATGCTTCTAAAGTCACAATTTGTAGACCGCTACATTAATATCGTATTGAATACCGCAGTTTGTTCTATCAGGTTGTCCCCTTGAACACGCGTAGTACACAGTACGTGCACCCTTATGAGGAGGCCTCACACATCCTTCTCCTTCTGGTACTGTAAAATGTGAATACACCTCTCTCTCTTCTGCCATACAACGTGAAGAGAAACGCGATTTAGAGAATAGGTACAGTACTTGCGTATTTTTGCTGGTACGAAGACTACATCAGTTAAAGGAATATGTGTCCGTGCCATCAAGGAAAGTGTAGGAAATATTTTGAAATATCAATTTCAATACATAATATTATATACTCATTGCATGGTACCCGTAGAGAGCTATATCAGATTTCGTATTTTATCCGTGAGACCCCGTGCCGGAGTGGCAACAATTTCGGGTTGATTACAGCATCGGTGGCAAAGAATTTGAGGTGAGTAAATCACAATGTGAAAAAGAAGGCGGGTTATAGGTCGCATAATGATGACAGAGTTTTTCGTACATCTAGTGATCTAGGCGCAAAGTTAGGCTCTGATTCTGGTGGATATCATTCCCTGTTTCGTTCACAAATGGTTAACTCCGCATGTACCGTACATCAATCTTGGATAAGTAATATTGCACCTATTTCTAAAATCGGGTCAGTTGATAATGGTAGTAATTATTTTCTTTTCGGGACAGGGAAGGGATTTTGGAAGAAAATCGGTCGTGGACCTATTGAAAGAACCATTCCCGTATTTGTCTGGTGATGAAAATGGAAAACCACGAAAATATTTTTCAGGACAGCCGAGGTGGGATTTGAACCTCCTGATTCCAGCAAGACATGAGGTAGCGCGTTAGCGCTCTCGGCCACCTAATTATTATTATTATTGGTTGGTTGGTTCTTAATTTAGGGGCTGTGACAACGCGGTCATGTAGCCCCAATTATTATTATTATGATTATTATTATTTCTATTATTATTATTATTATTATGTTGCCGACCGACAGTAGTGGCTACGCTGGCTAAAGCGCAGCATTAGGTCATGGGGCCAAGCTCTCTGCTGACTCGGTAGACGCGTGGGTTCGAGCCCCACCGTCGGCCGTCCTTGAAATGGTTTTCCGTGGTTTCCCATTTTCAACACCAGGCAAATGCTGGGACGGTACCTTCTGACAGGCCACGGCCGCTTCCTTCCACATCCTTGCCCAGTTTCATTCACCATCATTCATTTCATCTCTCATTAACTCCTCTCACGAGGTTGGCGTCAGGAAGGGCATCCGGCCGTAAAAACGATCGCCACAAAGACTTCCATCGCATCTCATCCCCGACCCCGTTGGAAAACGGGAATAATAAGGGGTAGACATACATACATACATTATTATGTTGCCGTATTATTGACCCTGTTGACTGCAGTAACTAATAATATGCAGTGGGTGTTTGAATTTTTTTCCAGTAGGTGCCTATACGATTCAGTATGTAAACGACAGAAAAAACATCAGAAACCACTTCAACAAACATGAACGCTGCCTCAGTAACTCAGCGGACGATTATGAGCAAATAACAGTGCTCTTCAAGCCATCCCTACAAAATGAGCGATTATTTCACCTCCCGTTCCAATATGGTTATGGCGATGGAGACCACAACCGTCAAGCTGAACCATATAGTTTGAATGTGGCTCAGGTTTTCAACTCACAGAAATTCCTAATACATGTACATTGTTTTCACAAAATATAAACTGAATTTCTCTTATGCGTGAGGGTCGGCCTCGTTGCGTAATGGCTAGCACCCTTGGCTGTCACCATGGAGGCCCGGGGCACACTCAGCTTCGTAAGGCAAAACTGAGAAGAGGCGGGTTCGATTCCCACCTCAGCTATCTTAGAAATGGATTTCCGTCATTGCCCAGGTCTACGCTAGGAGAATACCAGGAGGGCTCCTACATTGAGGCCACGGACACCTCCATCCAAATCCTCATCTGAATTACAACTTCACACACTCATACAGTCATCACAGTAAGACAGGTCATCAGACAAATTCCACACACAACCAAATACACGGGGCTACATGACCACAATGTCACAAGGCACTTTAAATAATCGACACCAACAGCAACAACAACAACAACAACAACGACAACCTCATATGTGATGGTAAGCTCTGAACGTCACGGGAATAGTATGAAAACTCTCCTGTCAACTTCCTACCTACATACACGGTGAAGGTGGTCTGGGAGGATTGTTATCGTTGGAACGTCAGTCATTGCCTTGTAAGGAGAATCCTCTTCTAGCCGGCCGGCAGTACTGTTTAGCAATGCCATGATGACAAGACCAAGAACACACCTTGGTATCCTGGTGAATCTGACAGCGGCCTATCCTAAATATTTATCGTACACAGTTCCTTTCTCTTGACGATTCATATGAGACCTCATTTCCGCAGGTGTGTTGATGTGTGGATACGTTCTGTAATCCTCTGAAAACCCTTGCTTATTTGAGAATATCCTTCTCCATTGATCTAAGGAATTCAGTTATTAGTTTTGTGCTGTTAGCAAGCCAAACTCGGGCACGTTCGCGGTAACTTACGAATTTAATTACAATCAGCCTGCTCCCTGTAGCTATTACTCCCGCTGCGAGCCTAGGCTGGCGATCCAGTCTGTGACATTGCTCTATACAGTCCATTGATAGTGTCCCATTCTTCTTCTCTGCTAGTGTGTTGAAAGATTTATTATGGACGTCTCCGATGGAAGTGTCTTCTATTATGGATAAGAAGACTGTTCCATATTTCCTTTGCTTCCTTCCAGATGTTTCTTTCTATTCACCCCTCATTTTGAATAAATACATTTTCCTTCAGTTGACTTAAATATTCCTTCCACTTGGATTATTGTTTTATAGGAAGCGTTTCAGCCTGTAAAACAAACATTTTGCCCAATTAAATTCGGTAGGAATACAAGTATTTTAAAAGCCAAACCTGAAAGAAATATTACATACAATATTTTTCATTAAAGTAACACATTTTTATGTTTTTATGTTCGTATTTAGTTCTGATGCAGGAGCATATAAACACAAAGTCCATTACTGAATGACTCACAAGAACTATAACAACAGTGAGCAGACTGATAATGAGGAAGACTTCGTCTGAACCATGGTTGTCTTCAAATATTATACGGGTAGTTTCCCGCGTAAATTCTACCATAAATGTTCATGTTATCAAACAGTGTTGTTCTTTAATTAAGAGCTTGACCACTTCCTGGTATAGCGACTAGCATTAATGACTGTCGCTCCAAGGATCCGGGATCGATTCCCCTACCAAAAATAGTAATTATGTTCTGAGGGCAGCAACGGGGTACACTCAGCCTTGCGATGTAAAACAGAGAAGAGGTGGGTTTGATACCCATCTCTGTCATACTGGAAGTACCTTTACCCACCATTCAAAATTTGAGGGTGACATAGGTAACTGTTGCGGGGATATAGAATGCAAGTTAAATATTTCGTGCAGCCACCATGTTGTATTGTTAAAACATATTACAATTTGAAAGGCACAGTGAAGTTCCGCCTAGTTAGGAGTATGTACTTACCGAGTTTCATTGAAATCGCTTTGGCTGTTTAGATGTTTCAGGTGGTCACACACACATACGCACACACACACACACGTACTGGCCGGACGTATGTTTTAGACGCGTGACAAATCATAATGGAAGCCTGGAGGCGAGTTACTACAGTACCTGTGTTGTTGTCAGCTGCCCCATGCGGTCAGAAGATGGACAAAGCTTACTCATGCTACTGCTGAAGTACAGTCATTGGCAAACATAATGGCGTTCTGTTCGTAACTATGTAACGTGTACTTCCGTCTCACACAATACTTCGAGGTGGACTGTACTGTCTGCAAGGCGGTGTCGTCACCTGCTCAAGTCAAGAATTCCATTACATCAAGGCGGTGGTGATAAATGTGAAGCGACAGGTATAGAGAGTGACTGTGTACAGGCTCACCCGCAAGCTTCAAGGTCAAGGGCAATCGTCTAAAACAAACGTCCAGCTTGTACAGAAGGTAATCTCTACAAGATCATCAGCCCAATAATTTGAAGATGGCGGCGGTGTATGTGAGCAAATCAATCCCCTCTATCAATTCAAACACAATGAAACACAAATCGAACCACCTTTGTGTCATGTTGTATATCGCCACCATCATACACAAAAAAGAAATCGCGCCCACCCAATTGTTCTGAGCTTAAATCAAATTACGACTAACCTAATCATCCGATCTCTACCAAATTTTGCAACAATATACCTTAATGTGGGAAGCTTATTTTGCCCAAACTACAAGGTCATCAGCCAAATACTTTTACGATGGCGGATGTATGAATCATGCAAGTATTATAGCCTAACCGTAACCAAATACGCTCATCGTACATAGGGAGGTTTAATATGTCCTCAAGGAGGTGACCGGTAGGATATTAGCATTTTAAAATAGAATATGTAACCGCAGTAGTGACTAACAGTTCAGGCTGACCGTGCCATATCGTGCTTGTCCGTGCCGTCCCGTTGGGTCAAAATGGCCGGCATTACAAAAATATTACATATTCAGTATCAAATGGTTTATAGAAACGGCAGAGAGCGCTAATGAAAACGTTGATTGCAAGACAAAATATCATAGTGTTATACTAAGCCAGTTGTTAACCAAGTATTAGTGACGGCGTTTGTGAAGTATTGGTAGCGTCGTGGACTCATAGTCTGGAGGTTCTTGGATCAAATCCCAGCATGTTCAAATTCTTTATTTTTTTTATTTTTATTTACTGATTTATAACTACTCACACGTTATTATGTTAAGCATATAGTGTGTATTTGCAATCGAAAATATTATATATATATATACTTATGAAAATGAAAATCCACAGCCTGCTTCCAGTCTCCGACCGGGTCAGGAATGGAATGAATGAAGCCCCCATCTAGCGGCGAGGATATGAACTGTGCCGGCTGCCGAGGCCTGACGCACTCCTCTGGGGCAATGATTAAATGAATGACAGATGAAATGAAATGATAGTGGAGAGTGTTGCTGGAATGAAATTTGTGACAGGGAAAACCGGAGTACCCGGAGAAAAACCTGTCTGCCTCCGTTTTGTCCAGCACAGATCTCACATGGAGTGACCGGGATTTGAACCACGGTCCCAGCGGTGAGAGGCCGGCGTGCTGCCGCCTAAGCCACGGAGGCTTCATATATATACTTATAACACCACATATTTCAACAGTCGACTACAGCGAATAAAATACGTTGTCCTTGATCCGCGGCAGAGATTATTGTTGTTGTTGTTGATTATTTAGGGGGTTTGTGGCATTATGGTCTTATATCCCAGTGTACTTGGGTGAGTGTAGATGTTGTCTGATAACCTGTGTCACTGTGATGTCTGTAGGCTTACTAGTGTACGTACTTTTATACGAGGAAGGATTTGGGTAGGAATCTGTTATTGTTGTTGTTTCATTTGAGATGCATGGACATCATTGTCATTAGGCCCGTCTACTTGGGTGAGTGTTGAATTTTGTCTGATAACCTGTGTTATTGTCATGGCTGTATTAGTGAGTGTATATATTATTCAGGTGAGGATTCAATCAATCAACATATAAATATCCGTATAGCACGTTGTATTTCAACAAGCTACTACAACCATCATTCAATTATACTCCTTGAAACGGACAGAGAGTTATAACTACACCCATGTATTTAGAAGAAAGTAGGCTATATCTTTTTTTACAGAACATCGTGTTTATTCATAAATAAAAAAAGGCTTATTACTGGACCAATCTTAAAAATGTGAATTTTTATTTACTAGCCTACTCATAGTTGTAAATACTTTGTAAGAAACTTTCCTACTGTATTTAAGAGCTGAATATACAGTATTTTAAATTTTACACGATCATATTTCACAAGAGTCACTTATGCTGATCAATACCCAAAGGCTGCACTAATAATTCCATTAAAAGCTTCATCCCATACAATATTGAACCGAACACAATGTAATTCATCATTACCTTAGCTGAGATTTTATGACTGTTAGATATGGTTCATCTGGAGGTCCTAGGTAAAAATCCAACGGGAACTGTGATCGTCCTGAATGTGGTTTCCCCAGATTCTTCCTCAACCACAGAAAGCCAATCTAAAGAATGAAAGTGATTTTCAACATTTTCGATGATAACTCTAATAGCGACAGCACAAGAACACATGCTGTTATACAGTGTTCGTATCAAACCCACAGGGATGATCACCACATATTTTAGTCTCTGTAATATAATATTTTCACCGATGTTTCAGTCTCATTAATGGATTTGAATATAGCATGTGGGAAGTTTCTGACGTACGGGTGGTGCTGAGTAATGACATTCGAGGCACAACTAGTGCGTGTTTGTGCTGTGAGAGGTTCTAGTTATAGGGCCTGTACTGCTGAACTGGCTCAGTGAGAAAAGCAATGACAAACTACCTCACTCTTCACCTTCCCTAGTATGCCTCATAGAAGGGGATTATATATTTTTTTATTTTTCTATCGTATGGCTTTTAGTGCCGGGAGTGTCCAAGGACATGTTCGGCTCGCCAGAGTTTGTAGCTGCTTCAATGCAGACACCCATTGGGTGAGCTACAATTACCATCACGTGTGTAGTGTTGGGAGGAAAGTGGGAATGTAAGAGGACGAGGAATTGGAAGGTAGCGGCTGTGGCCTATAGTTATGGACCAACCCCGGCATTTGGCTGGAATGAAGATGGCAAACCACAGGACCATCTTCATGGTTGCCGGCGAAGGGATTCGAACCTTCTCGCCTCCCGGATGTGAGTGACTGCCTGCAGCCACGCCATAACGAACCAGCTAACTTACCCGGTATAGAAGGGGATTAGAAGTGGCTGGTGTACCCGACGTCGAGAAACAAAAGAGATGAAATTATTATTAATAGTGTTATTATTATTATTATTATAATAATTATTATTATTCGATATCGGAAGTTAAATCAATATCCCACAATAATATAAAGGATTTTTATTCAAGTGTATTTCCATTTTAGACCAACAATATACTCTATAAATATTTAACAGACATGGGTTTTTGTGGGTTTCTAACAACATAACCTACAGCAGTACATTTTGAGGATCCAACCAGCCTTCGGGCTGACTACCTAAAAGACAGACAATATATTTCCACATCATGGAGTAAACTGAAAATATTAACAGTGCTTATTACCGGGTTTAGAACAAAAAGTAAATGGATCCAAGGAATTGGTTTGAAAATATGGTAAACTACAAGACAAAATGGATATAAGGTGGAAGTTCTATGAGGACGTACTGGGAATGCAGCATGCGGAACAAATTTGTATCCAAGAGAGATGAGTCCGCAAGTTGAGGGCATATGTTATAATGACATTAAACTGAAAGTTGTAACATCTACAATCATATGTTAACATGACATACAATACAGGAAGTTAGTAGAGCTCTCTTACAGCATTACAGATGCATTTAGCTTTTCTATTAAGGCAGGACAGTAATTAGTCTGTAAGGCATAAGACTACACCCGCTCTTCCCCTAATTTTTGCTTTCATGGTTTACGCATAGGCTACGTAATGAGACATCTTTCCCAAAAGAGATGAGTTCTGTTCCCGGCTCTGCAACGAAATTTAATTCTGGTCTGAGGGCTTGAACGGGGTATATTTAGACTCATAACATACTGAGAAGTGGTGATTTGGGTTCTCACCCAAACAATGCTAATAACGGATTGCAATGTCTTCCCAATTTTACTCAATGGTAAAACACGAATCATCATGCATGTAGCTGACCGAAGACCGTGAACATGTCATTCAAAATCGCAGCCTGCATTCCCAACTGGATTTTCGTTGTTGTTGTTAGTGTTGTTGATTCTTTATGGGCATTGCGACATCATGGTCATGTAAAACCATATACTTAGGTGTGTGTGATTTTTTTTTATAATCTGTGTCACTCTGATGTCTGTACTAGTGTGTGTGTTTGAAATTCAGGTAGGATTTGGGTAGAAAGTGGCCGTGGCCTTAACGTAGGTACCATCCCAGCTGTTGTCTGGATTAGAAGTAGGCAAACCACGGATAACTACCTCTAGGAGTGTAGAGTTAGGAATTGATCCCCCCTCTTCTCATATTTGCCTCACGAGGCTCAATGTACCCCGTTCCAGCCCTCCAACCAGAATTGAATTTCTTGGCAGAGCCAAGAATTGAAACCGGGCCCCTGCGCTGGCAGCCAAGAATGCAAGCCACTACACAAATAGGTTGACAAATGGTTTTTCAGCCTATATTGTGCCCAACTCTAGGAATGGGTATTCCGAGTTTCAGACACCTAGATATCAAGGGAAAGGCTGTAGCCGCTTTTGAAAGTTCAGATATTTGAATATCGCGCTACATTGCTTCGAGAAGCATTTCGAAGGATTTTACCGATAGTTGGATGTCAAGTGACGTAGCGAGTAATAGCAGAGGTTGAGGCTATTTATTGATTAAATAGTTAACTATGGAGTAGAGACTTGAGACTGGGATCAGATTACTGGCACGGCCAAATGAAAGAGAACGCAATTAGTATCAAGTAAATCGGACCAGGGATTCAAGAGATATGAGGATTTCTAGATATCAGGCGATGACGCGTGACCCTGACCGTTTTGAATAAAAGCCAGCTGGAGCAGGCATGGTCAGCTCATTCTAACACAAGCACTTGGCAAGCAAGTTGCGTCTACGCTGAGCCAAGGCACATGGTTGCCGAATCTACGCAGAAGTTCTTTTCAAGTCGTGATAGTCACGAGAAGTGCTGCGCAAACGAGTTGGAACTTAGTAAGTTTCTGGTGAGGAGAATCACTGAGGTGATTGTTTTTCTACAGACATTGGTGGAAATATTTATATTTCTGAAAGGACATATGCTAGACTTTGTCTAGAAAATAGTATTTTGTCACAGTCCAGTAGTAACTTAATACTTGGATGTTTAAATCCATTCAGTCAGTTTTCATTTTTGTAACTAGTTAACCACTTCGATCTGTCAGTACACTGAAGACTAGTCTATAACGGTGGCGTTCATTAGTCTACGCAAGGGAAACTGCAGGTTGCTTAGCGCATGGCAGATGGTGATATTAATAAACCATGCCCAGGGAACGATCTTCAGAACAGCCGTTAATTGCTTAGACTGTCAATGTTTTTCTTGTACTGATGAGATTACAGTGAGTTATGTTACAACTGACATATCTAAGAAGAGATCACTTAGATCTGACCCTATTTCAACAAACTGTTATGGCTTTGATAGAAGCTCATATTAAAATGGAACCACAGTTTATTCAAACGTCGAAAGATACTACCACTATGTCTGACTAGACGAATTGTGGGTCTACAATGGCGGCCGATACAAGGATTATACGTGCTTGTCCGCTAGGGCATGTCTATGGATAAATCTGATACAGACCAGGTTTACTACGCTTCAAGACCATCAAGAAATGTAAGCCACATTTGAATTATATTATGCCTAGCTAATTGGAACAAACTATTTTTCTGCAGATGACCAACACATTTTTTTCGTCGTATTTAAAGCTTGCAATGATTTACGCAAGACTTGTTAGAGTTATTCTGAGCATTTTCAGCACTCAGAACAGTTTAGGATCGATGACCGAGCATTTCGAAGATTTATTTAAATTTTTCATATTTTAAGGAAACCACGGAAAACCCCCGATGTAACTGTAAAAGTTAAATTTATTTTTGTTGAGGAATGGATATTTTTTTCCATATTCGAAGGTTCGAACATGTGGATTCTCACATAATGAGATGATAATTAAACATATTCAAAATATAACAAATAATAATAATAATAATCCACTAATAATAATAATAATAATTTTCATAATTTTTCTAAATAATTCTTGGATATTATATTGTCTAATAATCATATGTATTGAGAAAGAGCCTATGAAGTAGTTTAATCATTTCTAGTTTGGAACAGGAGATTTTCCGAAGGAGAGTGGTTAGCGCAAGCCCGCATTCAACCAACATTTCAGTTCTGGTTGAACAGTTGATATTTGCTATGAGCAAAGTATATTTTTCAGATAACACGGAGAGGCATGAAACGGGAAGCAATTGATATTTGTATCAAATAGGATATTTTTGTATTTATATAAAATCATGACGTAATTACACTCGAAAGTGAAGTAAAGCTTTTCACATGTATGGTAAATTCACGGGTTGAACTGAATGGTAAAATAAAATAAACTTGTAAGTTTATTAATCTTCCAGTGTTGATAACAAGCAGAGGCTTGATTTATTGTATAAATTTTGGGAAGATAATTTATGTGTGGAGTAGTTGAAATGCCATTCCCAGGTGCGCATGTTAAGTCGCAGGAATGAAGGTTTTTTCGAGCATCAATCAAATAGCAGGTTCGATGGCTCAGGTTTATAGTAGGAGTATTGGAGCCACACATTTCGTCGTATGAATAACCCGAAGGTTATTTCTTTGAAACCATCAGTTCTTATTTCAACCTTGTTTACGAATTCCATTTAAGACTTTGATTTTGCTAGAACCCGGATTTGTCATGATAGTAGTTTATTCTTCTTCAGAGGAAGACCTTTGCCGTTGTTGTTATTGTAATATTGTGTTCTTACACAAATAATAGAATGGGCCACTGCCAATTTAAAAATAATTCTTTAACCACGAATAATTCGAAGGATATTTTCAATCCTAGTGCCATGAACTAAATGAATTCATTATAAAACTACAATTCTTATTTCCGCATTCTGTCGAAGAATTGCAAGTTGTAAAAGTTGCTAAAAATGGCCATGAATATAAATATTTTTTTTCATAATGATTCCAAGTGGATAATCTAATAGTTGAATGGTTCAACCATTTATTGATCAAGTTGATGATTCAGAAATCATGTATTTTGTTTGGAACTTGAAGTTCATAATCGAGTCACTTCTCGAATGTTTAATGTCAGAAGAACAATTAATTGTTGTTGTGCTTCGCACAGTTCTTCGATGCTATGCTCAATGGTCAAATACTTTTCAGATGTAATTAATATGTGTTAATAATTTGTGTTGCTTAAATGATGATAATATTTTCGACGATATATTTTTGAAACTGGAAAAACAAGTGAAAGTTTAAGAATTCTATAAACATTTATTCTACGAGTGTTAATATCATGTAAATAGTCAAACAGTGATCTACGTTATTTCCAGTATGGACAATTAATTTTGAACTGGAATTAAATATTAATAATTTTGGAACACAGTCCACAGGACTATTAATCGGACTTGTGTTTCCAAAAAGATTGTCAAATGTGTTTGGAAAATTTCTGTATATTGTGTGTAAATAAGTGTGTGGATCGCCACACGTGGATGATGCTGCTTTGAGCATCTTTGCAGTCAGATTTTAACTTTAAAATAAACTGAGATAATTTTACCAGATGTGTTTCTCCCAATTAAATCTCCTTCTATCCTTATTGTTGCATTGAGCCAAAAATCAGTAAAGCATTTTTTTTAATTTGATGTCGTTTTTGCGATTTGCTTTAACCCATCTGGCGCTCCGGGATATTTTGATTCTCGTGCTGACTGATTATTGGTAAAATGCATATGTGGTCGTGCGGACTCCGGTCTAAACGGGCACATAAAATAAGATAGAGAGAGAAATGGCTTCGAACGTGGGTCCCGATTTAGACATGGTCAATCGCATGCCGATTTAAATTGTGATAATGTTTATAGAAATATTTTGGGAGTTGAAAGATGTCTGGTTTGGATGAATAAATTAGTAGGAAACCCAATTAGTGGGGAAAATTAAAAATTTAACTTGGTTAATAATTAGAATGGGTTTGATTATTTTGATAATGGCTTAACCATTAGGGCGTCAAGTAAATTCAGTAGTAAACGTTCGATGACTGGATATACACATTATTAGGATCCAGGTGGAGGATATTTGAGAACTTGCATATTTTTCTTGTGATATTGTGGTAAATGTAATTCGTAAAAGTAGAGAATTTTGTTTTTCCATCACGTCGACATTAGGACAAATCTCATTTTATTATAGTGTTCCAATTAGCTATTCATATTTCTTGTTCTAGTTATAAGCTTGTGTTTGCCACTGTTGTATACCCCTAAGTTTTGAATAATAATTGAAAATTATGGAAGAAATGATGAGGATGATGAGGAGTTTGGAGGAGAGTTCAAAAGAGGCTGGACTGCGTGTAGCAGCCATTATGAAAGAAAATACTGAGGCTTTGGAAAAGAAACTTAAAGAAAATTCTGATAAACTTAAAGAAAGTTTAAACGATAAACTTAAAGAAAATTCTGATAACTTGAAAGAAAGTTTAGATGAAAAACTTAAAGAAAATTCTGATTCTTTAGAAAATAAACTTAAAGAAAATTCTGATTCTTTAGAAAATAAACTTAGAGAAAATTTGAATGATAAACTTAAAGAAAGTTCTGATTCTTTAAAGGGTAATTTGAAAGAAAATTTAAATAGTAAATTTAATTCAATGGAAAGTAAATTTAAAGAGAATTCTGAAATTTTGAAAATGACACTTGAGAGTAAAATGAATAAATTATGCGATAAAACACATGAGCTCGAAACTTCATTAGCTACTAACGCAAGTTTAATGGACGAAAAATGTCGCGATGCCGATCTTCGATCCCAAAGCTTAGCTGATAGGATAGAACATGGTCTTAGGAAAGTTGGTGAAGACATGGTCAACCTGGAAGTCAGAGTGAAGAAGGAGAGTAACGAGATGGGAATTCTAGTTGTTCAACGTTTAACGGAACAATTCAAAGAACTTGTCATGGGAGAAATAAGAGAAGGTGTGATTAGTGAGTTGCAAACTGAAATCAAAACCACAGTTGTCAATGAAATTAAAGACACACTCAAGCTGGAGAATCAAGAGGGAATCAAGGAGATTAGGGAATCTTTGTCATCCCATATTGAAGTTATTGCCAAAGATATCCAAGCAACTCAGAAGGACATATCAGAGATGACAGGGTCATTGAAAAGTCATGAGGCTGTTATGAACCAGATATCCATTGATGTTAAAGACAATTGTAAAGAAACTGAAGCAATTAAGAAGATGGCAGAAGAAAACCAGAAGGAACTTGAGGCTATGAAAACTCAAATAAAGGATGAGAAACAGTCTGATCATCTGTTGAAAATGCCAAATGTAAGGGGAAAGGAACAGATACAGATAAATCTAGGAGGAGCTAGAGAAACGGATAGTCAAAGACAGGATGAGGTCAGGACAGTATTTCAATCCAACCCCATAACTGTATTTAAGAATATAGAGGATAAGCCTTCTAAATTTTCAGGGCGAGATTCTGTAACACCCGTGGAATTTTTGAGAGAAGCAGGTGATTACCTGAAAGATTCTAAGATCCCTAAAGAAAGACAGATCCGAGTGATAGGGAAGTTCTTGGAAGGTCCTGCACTTCTTTGGTTTAGAGCCTTTAGATCCACTCTAACCACTTTTGAGGAGTTTTCTCGTGGGCTATTGAAGAAGTTTTGGTCCCCTGAAACCCAACAGCAAGTTAGAGCAGAGTTATATTCGAAAAGATTCTCGACGTCACAACCTACTCGATACTCTACGTACTTTTCTGGACAGCTGTCTAAACTTCAACATTTAGATCCGCCAATGCCAGATAACGAATTGATTACTGCATTGATACGTCAGTTTCCAGCAGACGTCCAGAGGACTTTGTTCGCTGCTGATATCTATAATATGGAACAATTTGATGAAGTATTACAGAAGCTGGATCATACAAACGCTCAATTCTTCCATCAGAAGGGAGCAAAGAATAACAACGCTGTGTATGCTGTTATGGCTGATAGTTATTCCCAGACACCTCGAGAGATTCGAGAGGAGCGAGAAGAGAAAACGCCGAGGGAAGATCCAAATAAGAGAGGATGGAACCAGTACAGTAACAGATACAGTTACAAACCATATGCGAGACCGGATGGTGGTAATCGATACAATACTCGATGGAGAAGACCACGAGATAGTCAAGGAAGGTACCAGGAAAGAAGATATTATGGTAGAAATAACTACAATAATAGAGAGAATGTAGATACTCGTCAGTCCAATGAAGAGTTTAACAACGACACAAGGAAAAAATTTGGAAGCAAGACACCAAGATAACTTGCAATTTGTGGAGCAGAGGCCCAACGAACCAGGTCCATCGGGAACACAACAATCCCGGGGGAATGGTAATGAAAAAAAAACAACTTCGAATTCACAGTAGAAGATAGAATTTTGAACACTTTCACTTCCAGAATTATTAAATGGCAAGCAGAGGATGATGACTTAATTCAACAGAATGACGAACGAAAAGAAATGGGTACCAGAATTAGAATGCCAATCATATCATGCGAAGTATTCGGTATGCCTGTCGATACTTTGATCGATACTGGGGCTATGCTTTGTCTGGTGAGTGAGAAGCTTTATATTCTGTGGAAGCTCAAAGAGAATTTAGAGGAAATTCCAGTATCAGGAATTAAGATCCAAGGAATAATACCCAATAAAATATCTCTGTGTAAAACACAATTATACTTATGTATTACGATTGGAGGACATGATTTCCGGCATGTATTTGTTGTAATGAAGGACATGGCTTTTGACATGATATTGGGAGCAGATTTCATTCAGAAATATCAAGCAGTGATAGATATGAAGACAGAGACGATCAAATTCAAGAATACCGAAGAGATTAACTTCGAGGGAAAAGAAGAGGAAGACATCGAGGGAGATGCTCAATGGTCTCTGATTTTTTATGAAGCTGAAGGAAGAGAAGTCTACACTGAGAAGGAGTCCCCAGAGCTAGGGAAGATTTTGGAAGAATATCACGATATTTTTGATATTAAACCTGGTGAAATTGAGTATTTTGAATATTGTGGAAGTAAACAATAATGGAAGCTATGAAGTAGCCAATACACGAACTGGTAACATCGTGGGAACTTATAATGCATCGAATCTGAAGATTTATTATTCAAGAACCAGATGATTTAATGTGTAGATAGGAAAAATAAATTTTTTTTCAATTTTTATTTTTTGCTAGGTGTGGGGTGGATGTGCCCAACTCTAGGAATGGGTATTCCGAGTTTCAGACACCTAGATATCAAGGGAAAGGCTGTAGCCGCTTTTGAAAGTTCAGATATTTGAATATCGCGCTACATTGCTTCGAGAAGCATTTCGAAGGATTTTACCGATAGTTGGATGTCAAGTGACGTAGCGAGTAATAGCAGAGGTTGAGGCTATTTATTGATTAAATAGTTAACTATGGAGTAGAGACTTGAGACTGGGATCAGATTACTGGCACGGCCAAATGAAAGAGAACGCAATTAGTATCAAGTAAATCGGACCAGGGATTCAAGAGATATGAGGATTTCTAGATATCAGGCGATGACGCGTGACCCTGACCGTTTTGAATAAAAGCCAGCTGGAGCAGGCATGGTCAGCTCATTCTAACACAAGCACTTGGCAAGCAAGTTGCGTCTACGCTGAGCCAAGGCACATGGTTGCCGAATCTACGCAGAAGTTCTTTTCAAGTCGTGATAGTCACGAGAAGTGCTGCGCAAACGAGTTGGAACTTAGTAAGTTTCTGGTGAGGAGAATCACTGAGGTGATTGTTTTTCTACAGACATTGGTGGAAATATTTATATTTCTGCAAGGACATATGCTAGACTTTGTCTAGAAAATAGTATTTTGTCACAGTCCAGTAGCAACTTAATACTTGGATGTTTAAATCCATTCAGTCAGTTTTCATTTTTGTAACTAGTTAACCACTTCGATCTGTCAGTACACTGAAGACTAGTCTATAACGGTGGCTTTCATTAGTCTACGCAAGGGAAACTGCAGGTTGCTTAGCGCATGGCAGATGGTGATATTAATAAACCATGCCCAGGGAACGATCTTCAGAACAGCCGTTAATTGCTTAGACTGTCAATGTTTTTCTTGTACTGATGAGATTACAGTGAGTTATGTTACAACTGACATATCTAAGAAGAGATCACTTAGATCTGACCCTATTTCAACAAACTGTTATGGCTTTGATAGAAGCTCATATTAAAATGGAACCACAGTTTATTCAAACGTCGAAAGATACTACCACTATGTCTGACTAGACGAATTGTGGGTCTACAATGGCGGCCGATACAAGGATTATACGTGCTTGTCCGCTAGGGCATGTCTATGGATAAATCTGGTACAGACCAGGTTTACTACGCTTCAAGACCATCAAGAAATGTAAGCCACATTTGAATTATATTATGCCTAGCTAATTGGAACAAACTATTTTTCTGCAGATGACCAACACATTTTTTTCGTCGTATTTAAAGCTTGCAATGATTTACGCAAGACTTGTTAGAGTTATTCTGAGCATTTTCAGCACTCAGAACAGTTTAGGATCGATGACCGAGCATTTCGAAGATTTATTTAAATTTTTCATATTTTAAGGAAACCACGGAAAACCCCCGATGTAACTGTAAAAGTTAAATTTATTTTTGTTGAGGAATGGATATTTTTTTCCATATTCGAAGGTTCGAACATGTGGATTCTCACATAATGAGATGATAATTAAACATATTTAAAATATAACAAATAATAATAATAATAATAATCCACTAATAATAATAATAATAATTTTCATAATTTTTCTAAATAATTCTTGGATATTATATTGTCTAATAATCATATGTATTGAGAAAGAGCCTATGAAGTAGTTTAATCATTTCTAGTTTGGAACAGGAGATTTTCCGAAGGAGAGTGGTTAGCGCAAGCCCGCATTCAACCAACATTTCAGTTCTGGTTGAACAGTTGATATTTGCTATGAGCAAAGTATATTTTTCAGATAGCACGGAGAGGCATGAAACGGGAAGCAATTGATATTTGTATCAAATAGGATATTTTTGTATTTATATAAAATCATGACGTAATTACACTCGAAAGTGAAGTAAAGCTTTTCACATGTATGGTAAATTCACGGGTTGAACTGAATGGTAAAATAAAATAAACTTGTAAGTTTATTAATCTTCCAGTGTTGATAACAAGCAGAGGCTTGATTTATTGTATAAATTTTGGGAAGATAATTTATATGTGTGGAGTAGTTGAAATGCCATTCCCAGGTGCGCATGTTAAGTCGCAGGAATGAAGGTTTTTTCGAGCATCAATCAAATAGCAGGTTCGATGGCTCAGGTTTATAGTAGGAGTATTGGAGCCACACATTTCGTCGTATGAATAACCCGAAGGTTATTTCTTTGAAACCATCAGTTCTTATTTCAACCTTGTTTACGAATTCCATTTAAGACTTTGATTTTGCTAGAACCCGGATTTGTCATGATAGTAGTTTATTCTTCTTCAGAGGAAGACCTTTGCCGTTGTTGTTATTGTAATATTGTGTTCTTACACAAATAATAGAATGGGCCACTGCCAATTTAAAAATAATTCTTTAACCACGAATAATTCGAAGGATATTTTCAATCCTAGTGCCATGAACTAAATGAATTCATTATAAAACTACAATTCTTATTTCCGCATTCTGTCGAAGAATTGCAAGTTGTAAAAGTTGCTAAAAATGGCCATGAATATAAATATTTTTTTTCATAATGATTCCAAGTGGATAATCTAACAGTTGAATGGTTCAACCATTTATTGATCAAGTTGATGATTCAGAAATCATGTATTTTGTTTGGAACTTGAAGTTCATAATCGAGTCACTTCTCGAATGTTTAATGTCAGAAGAACAATTAATTGTTGTTGTGCTTCGCACAGTTCTTCGATGCTATGCTCAATGGTCAAATACTTTTCAGATGTAATTAATATGTGTTAATAATTTGTGTTGCTTAAATGATGATAATATTTTCGACGATATATTTTTGAAACTGGAAAAACAAGTGAAAGTTTAAGAATTCTATAAACATTTATTCTACGAGTGTTAATATCATGTAAATAGTCAAACAGTGATCTACGTTATTTCCAGTATGGACAATTAATTTTGAACTGGAATTAAATATTAATAATTTTGGAACAGAGTCCACAGGACTATTAATCGGACTTGTGTTTCCAAAAAGATTGTCAAATGTGTTTGGAAAATTTCTGTATATTGTGTGTAAATAAGTGTGTGGATCGCTACACGTGGATGATGCTGCTTTGAGCATCTTTGCAGTCAGATTTTAACTTTAAAATAAACTGATATAATTTTACCAGATGTGTTTCTCCCAATTAAATCTCCTTCTATCCTTATTGTTGCATTGAGCCAAAAATCAGTAAAGCATTTTTTTTAATTTGATGTCGTTTTTGCGATTTGCTTTAACCCATCTGGCGCTCCGGGATATTTTGATTCTCGTGCTGACTGATTATTGGTAAAATGCATATGTGGTCGTGCGGACTCCGGTCTAAACGGGCACAATATAACAGGTACTAATACAACACAGGTCATCAAAAAAGATTCCTCAGTCATGAGCACAATCTTTAAAGCTCCCAATTTGAAACACCAACTTTCACTCTTTGTCTTTATCAATCCGTCTCGTGTGAACAGGGAAGCAAGAATCTGGGTATGCTATCGGTACAATGCAGCAGACTGTGCAAAAGTAATGTAATTTTGGTACTGAATACCATGGAATAATTGTCATTATTATGATGGTCAAAGTGATGTTACTTGTCCAGAATGCCTAACTAGAATAACGGTACGGGGAGCAAGATAAGTGGTAGTGTTTGACGTCATCAATGGGTTTTGAAGAAGATTACTGACATATACTGTAAGTGGCCAATTAATTCAGCAAATCATTACATTGGTTTTGTCCTTGCTAATTTTGTTTTATTCCAATCATTATACTTTACGTGCATTATAAATGTTCCTTTTAAAAATTCTGTTAGATCACGCTAGGTTTGGTATGTTCTTAAATACTGTGATGAGAGGTAAGTGCATAAGCTTGAATCCTTTGTTATCGTCAGGATCACAAAATTATCATGCGTTGACCTCGAACTTCTCGACATGTGAATCCAATCGATGAGTGGTAGGCAACTTATGGTCACCCATTCGAATTGTATAGCTTGTACTTTTTGCAGTGCAGGAAGAGTCGTGGTAGGGTACTTGAACGTTCGTGTCACTTAGCAAACCACGGTCGACAAAATTCATTTGAAAAACGCTGTATCGTGTCAAACATGCATGACATGCAACAGAAATACGTCCAACCTGTATACACAAGTTCACTGGCACCGACAATGTGAGTCCTAAAATAGATACAAAGACACGTAAATCGCAATGGAATTTTCAGGCTTATTACTGAAATCTCGACACACATTGCATTTCACTACATCACCTTATTTATTTTGCAGGTAAAACTGAATGTGCTCTATACATAAATTGTGTAGTTGTAAACATAGCTATCGAAGAATTATTCACAAATTAGTCCAAATTAGTTATTATATTGTCATGCATGGGCTCTTATCAGTCTGTCGATAAAACAAGACGACAATGGTAACCAAGCTTAGTGGATTTCTCAGTGAAGCTGATGAAGATACATATGTAACTGCTTCATAACAATGTTCCAAATCCGAACTGTCTTCCTTATGAGATTTGTCACTACAATTAGCTGAGGAGACAGGTGTAATATTGAGATAATCTCTATAGGCTAGTTTGTTTAACATTGCATACTTACCCAATGATCAGTGTGATGTTCTTCCTTGTCAGCGATCCCCACATAGCGCATTCCTGAACGAACAGCGGTCTGCCCCTTATACAGGCAGCAAGACATGCCTTTACATTTTGTGTCTGTTTAAGTATTCAATCATTCTGCCAATTTCCATGTAAAATCCTTAAATAAACTCTGAGTTGTTGAACATCGATAAAAAAAACTTCATGTGGTGAATTAGGCGAGCTTTTGAAAATATAAAAGGAAATGTTCGGGTCCGATCAAATAACATTAACTCACAACCGAGAATGGTTGGTTGGTTCTTAAGTTTAGGAGCTGCGACAACGCGGTCGTGTAGCCCCGTGTACTTTAGGTGTGTGTAGAATCTGTCTGATAACCGGTGTTAATTGTGATGACTGTATTAGTGTGTTTATCTGTTGTTTTTTTAATTTTAACAACTGCAACTTATAATTTTTCAAATAGTTTCTACTTTTGCCGCCAAGCGCCACCGTCAACGACTACTAGGCCAAGTTCAGAACTTAACTACTAGACGCCACCACAGTCGGCGCTTAGCAACGAACCTAGACACCTAAGAGCGTTGTGTCCATTCTTAACCTATTCAATTTAGCTTCACACAGGTGCAATTAGTGGAAGGATCTTTAACATGCCATAAATCTATGACATGGGACCGCCGGCTTTACTTCCCCTCCGAAGGAAGGCATACTGAGGGATTTTTAACGCTCTTAAAAAATCCGACGGCTTCGGCCGGGTTTGAACCCGCTATCTTGGGCATAGAAGCTGAGCATGCTACCGACTACGCCACCGAAGCCGCCACACAACCGAGAATCATTAAGGTAAGTTCTACAAATTAAAACGTATGAAACCGCTCAGCCACTCACTAGCTGACACACACACTACACGCGCGCCCAGACAGACGTGCACAAACACTGATTCATGCACATGGTCAAAAATTGATTTTTAGCCCATTTTCATTTATGAAAAGAAAATACGCAGGCTTATGAGATCACCTTTTGTCCGTGTGTGTGCGTACGTGTGTGTGTCCCCTCCTAATAACTTCTAAACGGCGATTTCAATGAATCTCGGTAAGGTCATCGTACTATTTTGGCCGACGCAGACAGTGCCCTTCAAATTATATTACGTCTCACCAATCCAACATGGCGGCTGTGCCAAATATTTCGCCGGTATTCTATATCTCAGGAACTATTACTCATATCACCCTGAAATTTTGTACGATGATAAAGGGGCACTACTAAAAGTTTACCGTTGAGACTTTCAGAAAACCTGTTAACTACAATACGAACATGCCAGCCAAGCAAAGTTGAATCTTTAAATAGACTTTTCTCACGATTTAACCATCCAGACGCAATGAAACTTGGTACTACTAGAAGTTCAGCTATGAGACTTCCAAAAACTTGTAAAATATAAAACGAACATGGTGGCCAAGCGAATGTGAAACATTTAAATATACTTTTCTCGCTATTTAACCGTCTGAGCGCAGTGAATTATGGTACAGTAAATGTTTATACACATTGTAATGTACTGGCATCTAATTCCGTTCAATTGTTCACATAACCTCAAGATGGCGGCTGTGCGCAATTTTAAAATAAAGTTTTTATTTCTTGTGTATTAATCATGCGATCGAAAAGAAGTTTGTATAATGAACCTACGCAAAAATCGTCATCTAATTGTGTATTACTCTATGGCCTACATTTATAACATCCAACATGGTGACCATTCGAAATATTTAGACGGTTCTGAATATCTACGAATGTATTACTGTACAGCAATCAAACTGAAATTTTGTATGTTGATAGAGGCAACTAACATAAGTAGGATTTATGAAAATAGGCTGTATAGATTTTCACTGAACTACTTGTTAAGAATACATTTCTATTCGGCTTTATAGCAGCAAATTGATGCTAATTAATTTTGAGGAACTGTCTTCTGGTTCCAGTTGCCAAAGCAACAACGATGTGACAGAAGATATATAAATAATGAAATGAAACTTAAGGTTCAATCTTGTCTTACGAACAATCAGACAATATAAGCTAATGGAAATCCACTTTCGTCACCGGTTTCATATCTGCATTGCCCAACAGGGTTTCTATAAGCCATTTCCACGTTCCATCATATTCTAATACCAAAGCAAACAAATTCTCGCAACATTCCGTCCAAGGAGAACTTGATACGAGGACGGATGCCACAGGAATCAGTTTCTAAAACCAGATAAGTTGACATAATCTTATTCTATTTTTGTGCAGTGCATCATTTGTGTAGTCGCCATATCGAGATATTACAGTATAATTAGGCCACTAGTTTAAACAGGAGCGAATGATTTTGAACACAAAAAACAACATAGTGTAGACAATAACATTCTTGACTTTATTCACAATAATAATTCAATAGATCGCAAGCAACATGCTTAAACAACATTAATAATAATAATAATAATAATAATAATAATAATAATAACACAACAACCATAGAAGTGAGCAATAAAAAATCCCCAGCCTGGTTCCAGTCGACCGACCAGGTTAGGGAATGGAATGAATGAAGCCCCCAATATAGCGGCGAGGATGTGAACTGTGCCGACTGCCGAAGTCTGTTGCATTCCCCTGGGGAAATGATTAAATGAATGACAGATGAAATGAAATGACAGTGGAGAGTTTTGCTGGAAGGACATTTGTGACAGGGAAAACCGGAGTACCCGGAGAAAATCCTGTCTGCCTCCGCATTGTCCAGCACAAATCTCACATGGAGTGACCGGGATTTGAACCACGGACCCTGCGGTGAGAGGCTGGCATGCTGCCGCCTAAGCCACGGAGGCTCCAGAAGTGAGCAATATTGTCTGTAAATAATTGTGACGCGTTAAACAAGTTTTTACAAACTTATATAATCAATACATTGTATATACCAGGTGTATTAGCAGTCCCTAATAATATAGTTTCATGTTGCCCAACTAACGCGTGATGTCAGGAAGGTCAATAATTTTCGGCTTGCATCCCGTATGTTACTAATGCACTGCAAGCATATCCCGCAAACAATACTGAGCGCTATTAATTTTCTCTCACATTAGTCTGTAGTCACTTCGAGTAAACATTATTTGGGTTCAGTATCGTTTGCATGATATGCTCGCAGTAAATTACAGTAGTAGCATCCGGGATGCAAACAGAGAAGTATCGGCCTCCCCGATAACAGCGTTTGTTGGGCTGCATAAAAGAACATTATTAGGGGCAGCTGATTTTCCTGGTATATTTGTTCATAATTAGGGCCCGGATTTTGATGAAAACTCATCCTTTTTCTGAGTACACGGAGACAATGCTTAGTGGAAATTAAGTGTATTCTACAATAAATATGTTAGATATGTTAGTCATCAAAATGCATTTTCCCCACATTTTCCGGAATAAAGTCATTTTCTAATATTTAGGTGCATTTTAGGTCATTTTTGATGTGTTAAACGTTTATAGGTCATTTTTAAAAATTGACTTACTTGACTTATTTCCTTTCGCTCCGTGCGGAGCATAGGGCATCCAAGAATGATTTCCATCGGGCTCTGTGTGTTGCCACGTTCTTCACTTCCATCCAAGTCTTTCCCGCTTTTCTGGCCTCCTCTTCAATGGTGCGTTTCCAGGTGTTCCTTGGTCTTCCCCGTCTCCGAGCCCCTTGAGGATTCCAGTCCAGAGCTCTCCTTTCTACTGCATCATTCTGTTTCCGCCGAGTATGCCCAATCCAGCCCATTTCCTCCGTTTAATTTGGACTTCTATAGGTTGTTGGTTAGCTCTTTGCCACAGCTCTTCGTTTGGGATTATATCTGGCCATCGTATACCCAGAATTCGACGCAGACAACGATTGATGAATTCTTGAAGTTGGTGGCTGATAGGATTGGTAACTTTCCATATTTCACATGCATACAATAGGACAGCTTTCACATTGGTATTAAAAAGTCTGATTTTCGTCTTCCTGGATATGTTACGGTTTCTCCATACTGGATAGAGCTGCACAAACGCCCCATTTGCCTTTCTTATTCTGCTCTTGACATCCTCCTCAGCCCCTCCACTTCTTGTTACCACGCTTCCCAAGTAAACAAATGTATCCACCTGTTCTACATCTACACCTCCCACAGTGAGACCAGCCTGTACTGTGGAGTTCACTCTCAGCTCCTTTGTCTTCTTTGGGTTTATCTTAAGTCCAACCTTAGCAGCTTCAAGTTCTAAGTTTGCCAGTTTTCCCTCTATGTCTCTAAAGCGCTGTGCTAGCATACAGATGTCATCAGCAAAATCAAGATCCTCCAACCTGTCTCGAAGTCCCCACTGTATCCCTCTCTTCCTTCCTCTCCCCACCTTCCTAAGAGTATTATCAAGAACAATCAGGAACAAAGTGGGAGAAAGTATACATCCTTGTCGTACTCCAGTCTGGATGGCCAATGGCTGGGATAGCTGACCCTCATGCAGGACTTGACATTCATAACCAGAATACATCTCTCGTATAATGTTAACTATTTTACTTGGTATACCATATTCCTTCAAGGTCTCCCACATGACCTTCCTATTAATGGAATCAAAGGCCTTCTCAAAATCTATAAATGTGATGTACAGTGCTGCTTGCCATTCGTTACTCTGCTCCACAATAATCCGTAAAGTGTTAATTAAGTCCACACAACTACGGTGTTCCCTAAATCCAGCTTGTTCTTTCCTCAACTTCGACTCGATAGACTTCTTAACGCGATTCAAGATTATCCTGAGAAATACTTTGCTTGGTACGGATAGTAAGGTAATACCTCTCCAGTTGTTACAATTCGTCAAGTCACCCTTCTTTGGGATTTTAACAATCACACCTTTCTTCCATTCCGCAGGCAGCTTCTCTTCAAACCAGATCTTTTCCATCAATGGCTTCAGGATATTAGCGTGGTGTCCATGTCTATCTTGAGGACATCTGGCGAAATGTTGTCGACACCGGGGGCTTTTCCATTCTTCAGTTGTAGCAAGGCTTCTTTGATTTGGTATATTTGTTCATAATTAGGGCCCGGATTTTGATGAAAACTCATCCTTTTTCTGAGTACACGGAGACGATGCTTAGTGGAAATTAAGTGTATTCTACAATAAATATGTTAGATATATGGGGGTTTTAAAAGTCATCAAAATGCATTTTCCCCACATTTTCCGGAATAAAGTCATTTTCTAATATTTAGGTGCATTTTAGGTCATTTTTGATGTGTTATACGTTTATAGGTCATTTTTAAAAATTGAATATGGTTAAATGCTCATTTTAAAGTTATGTTTTTAGTATCTGTATTTCTAGACATGTCAGCGTTAACATTCTTGCACTAACCCGTATACTGTAGTTCTGCAGTGCTAATGAGTTTTATTTACCCGTTTCTTATCTACGCAGCTGATTTAATTTTTCTTGACGATGCATTTGTGTGTACAGTTTGCGTCACCGATTTCTTCACGTGGACGTGAGTATTGCGTCATTCTGAGAAAAGAAACGGGGTAATCCCCTCAGCGCCATGCGGTCTGTGTCGAGTTTATCTTTATTAGAAGTGTTGACGGCTCTGACGGCAACTCTGGACGGCTCTGGCCGCTGATCGTTCACTCAGTTACCGGCCAACTATAGGACTTTTAAGGTGTGTTTGTGTTGTAGGTGTGTGACGTTTTGTTGTGCAGTGCAATTGCAATGCCAAAACAAAGGCAATCAACTGCAAGCCTTTTAAAATAGTAGACTATGTGTCAGATTTCGGTGAAAACACATTCTAAACTGATGGAACTATTTTGTTCTGTACAGTGCGCGAAATCAAAGTCGCTGCAGATAAACGGTTCACCGTACAACACGTCGGGCGCGATAAATATTTGCGAGGTCTTGAAAATGTGGAAAAAAGGAAAGTGTCTCAATTACTGTTAAAATAAACTGCTTCAACATCAAATAACAAGTCATCATCCTTTTATAAAGAATTATGTGAAGTGTTTGTTAGTGCTAATATTCCACTAGGAAAACTAAGCAATCCTAAATTAAGTGATTTCCTCGAACGCCACACTGGTCATACTATTCCAGACGAATCAACATTGCGTAAAAACTACCTATCAAAATGTTACGAAGACACGTTAAACCGAATACGAGAATGTGTGAATGGGGAAGAAATGTACGTATCAATTGACGAGACTACAGATTCAGATGGACGTTATGTAGGAAATGTAGTGATAGAGACCCAAGAAACAAACAGTCCCAGGCAACTTTTTCTGCTGATCTCAGAGGTTTTGGAAGCGGTTAACCACACTCAGATATGCAAACTGTTCGATAAATCCATGTGTTTAATATGGCCTAGGGGAATACAACATGATGCTCCTCTTCCTAATAGATGCAGCACCTTACATGGTAAAGGCAGCAAAATCTATCAAAGCATTTTACAATAAGATGGTGCATGTTACTTGTCTGGCCCATGCTTTTCATCGAATTGCAGAAGAGTTCCGATCAAAATTATCAGAAGTTGATAGACTAGTTTCCACAGTAAATAAAGTCTTTGTCAAAGCACCATCCCGCACTAAATATTTCAAAGACAAGGCCCCTGTTGTAGCTTTGCAACCCGCACCAGTTTTAACACGCTGGGGTACCTGGTTGACTGCATGCATATACTATTGTGACAATTTTCAGATAGTGAGAGAAGTACTAAATGGCTTTGATAGGACAGATGCTATGGCTATTGCGAGTGCACAGGACCTGTTTTCTGATCCTCAAATGGAATGTAAATTGCCTTGCATTAAATCAAATCTTTCTTTTTTTGCAGAAACCATAACCTGCCTAGAAGAATGTGGCAAGGTATTGGCCAAGTCAATAGAGTTAGTCAGGAATGCTGAAGGTTGTATAAAACACGTAAAAGGTGAGATTGGGGACACAGTCAGACAGAAAATAAAATTTGTATTGGACAAGAATAAAGGTCGGGAGAAGACTTCAGAATTGACATTTTGGAAGAGGATTTAACAGCCAGTGACATAGTGTTTTTCAAATATGCTCCTATTACACCAGTGGAAGTGGAGAGAATTTTCTCGAAATATAAAACAGTATTAGCTGACAACCGCCGTTCCTTCACCTTTGATAACTTGAGGATGACGATGGTGGTGTATTGCAACGCTAGCTAAGGTAAATGATGTTTAATGTGCAATATATGTTTTCACTTGTAGTAGAAATGAAAATGACGTATTGTTAATCTATTGATTAATAGTTTAGTAGTAATACACTAATTCTACTAAGAATGTTTGTTATTCGAACCATTATTTGTACAAGAAAATCATGAAAATGATCATTTTTGGTAATGTTTTAAATGATTATTTTTAGGTCATATTATTTTAAATGAGGTCATTTTAAGAGAATTTTAGGGGAATTTTATAGGTCATTTTTCGATAATTTTAGGGTCATCATTCGGGCCCTATTCATAAGTATAATTTTAAAACATCGTAAATTAACTAAGCCTTAGTGAACGGGATCTGAAAATGAACGCTTGACGTTCGAAACATGTCATCCAATTATGTACCCCATTTTGTACATAAAAGCGTGTTATTTTGTAATAATATATTTTTTCACTTTGTAGTAGAAGGCAGGTTAAGGCATGAACATACTCGTTTACCGCCTAAAGTACAGTAATTGGGTACAATTTGTGTCGATTGACTGGAAAACTTTCTTTGAAAGCAAACCTAACAATTGTGTCAGTTAGCTCACGAATTTAAGAGAAAATGGGGAACATATTTCCTCTGAGCTTGGCCAAAAAGAAAAATGTTGGAATACTAAATAAATGTAATGGACAATTAACAAGTAGTTCCGTGAAGAACTAAATAGTCTACTTTCATATATCCCTCTTATGCTAATTGCTCCTGTCAACATACCAATCTACAGTTTGATTGCTGTAATAGATTTGTAGATATTGAGAACCGTCTAAATATTTCGGATGGTTGCCATGTAGGATATTTATATAATATGTAGGCCATAGAGTTATACCCTACTAGACGCTTATTGCGTAGGTTCATTGTTCAAACGTTGACTTCAATCGTATGATTAGGACAGAAGAAACAAAAACATAATTTTAAAATTTCACACAGGCGCTATCTTGAGGTTACGTAAACAATTGAAATATATTAGATGTCAGTGCATTACAATGTGTAGAAACATTACCTGTACCATATTTCACTGCTCTTAAATCGCGAAATAAATCATTTTTAAATATTTCAAATTCGCTTGGCCGCAATGATCATATTGTAAGTAACAGGATTTTAAAAGTCACATGAATGAATTTCTAGTAGTGCTCTTTATCTCCGTACAAAATTTCAGGGTGATGTCAGTAATAATTCCGGAGATATAGAATGCCGGTGAAATATCTCTCACAGCCGCCATGTTGGATTGGTGAGTCATATTAAAATTTCAATGGCACGGTCGGGGTAGGACAAAATAGTATTTCGACCTTAACGAGTTTCATTAATATTGCTCCAGCCGTTTAGATTTTATTAGGGGGAAACACACAGACACACACACTCAAGGTCAAAAGTGGTCTCATAAGCCTATTCTTTCATAAATGAAAATAGGCTAAAAATACAGCACATAAAACAGATATAATGGCAGGAGGTCCCCGGAGCTCAGTCACCAATGTGAGTCACTTGTCGCCATTTGAACGGAGCTGGCCTATAGGAACAGTGTCCATTGCACCGTTTGCCGTTGTGTCCTCAACACTGTATGCCGTAAGGGATTTAATTGTGCGAAATTACAAACGAAGAAGTCCTATCTAAAACCTCTCTAAATATTTCAACCATAGATTATCTGAATCCCAGAGTCCATGGATGGAATCTATCTGAAACAAACTGTTGTGGTCTACAATGTTTCAGGTGGGTTACACTTTGAGCAAATAATAATAATTGTCAGTACAGTATTATCAACTTAATTCTGTAGCAAAATTTTCTATTCTCGGTTTCCGCGATTGCACACATAGGCTATATCATTCAGCGTTTGTGTAGGTGTTTGACGGTGTTGCGAATATTATCCTTTCATATCCCAAAACTTGTTCTTTAAAGGACCGATCGGGAGACTTGACAAGTGAAGGAATAGTGTCCTGTTGGGTGTTGTGATATGTATGAGAACGACCATTATCATCCTGCACGATAGAGCTGGATATGACGTGAAAAGTGGGAAAAATGGAGCAGCAGGGTCACACCCTTATTTAACTGTGCAGTTGTGTGCCTTCAATGTTCTGCCTAGAAATGAAATTCTGATCTGAGGGCTGGAACGGGGTACACTCAGCCTCGTGAGGCAAAACTGAGAAGAGGTGGATTCGATTCCCACGTCGGCAATTCTACAAGTGTTTTTATGTGAATTCCCATATCTACTCCAGGCAAATGCCAGGATGGTTCCTAATTTAAGGCCTAGCCGCCCCCATCCTAATCCTCGCCTCAATTCCAAATACATACACTCCTACAGATACCACAATAACACTGGTCATCACACAAATACTACACACACCCAAGTACACTGGCTATATGACTACAGTGCCTTAAGCCCCTAAATGAATTAACAACATCTTGTGTGTCCAACCAACATCCAGGTTCAACAAACCCTTGTATGCACCTTTCATCGAACTAGAATGTTTAGGTGGTATGAATTCACTCAATCAGAAATCATCAATTGAACTTTCATAGCATCCGTGGTCTGTGACATGAAATCATGATGTGAAGAAATCGGAGCGTTTCCGAAACAAAGGTATGAATACCAGCGATAAACCCAAGAAAAGTTATTGTTTGTTTTAATTCAGGGGCTTGGGCATCACGGATATTAAGCCTTTTGTACTTGGGTGTGAAATATTTGTGTTATTATTGTTGTGTTAGAATATAATTTCAGTGTTGCTCAATAATCTATCAACATACTTGTTTTTGAGTTGGTCAACACGAGCGTGTCCAATTAAATTGGGCGGGTAGTAACAGGTATTTTATCACCCTAACACTTGAAAGAAATGTGTAACGCCAATTAATTTTACACTTATTAACATACTTCTCGAAATATGGGGGAGGTGTTTAGTGTCTATATGTCTGTAGTAATTAAAGGCGTGATGGATCAGAGGTCAAACCAGGCTAAATGACCATGATGTCCAAGACCCCTCAAATGAAACGACAACAAAAATAATTAAGCAAGCACAGTTGGAGGTCAGTCACGACTTTCACTATCTTAACAAAATATCACATTGACTATAAATAACAATATGGACTGGTTGCATTATTTTAACTACCACTGCAATTAAATAAGTGTAGGCTACAACAGGGTGAGTTAGCCGTGGTGGTTACGGCATGACTGCTGGCAGTCGCTCACATCCGGGAGGCGAGGAGGTTCGAATCCCCCCGCCGGCAACCTTGAAGATGGTCTTCTGTGGTTTCCCATCTTCCTTCCAGGCAAATGCCGGGGTTGGTCCCTAACTATAGGCCACAGCCGCTACGTTCCAACTCCTCGCCCTTCCATTCCAACTTTCCTCCCCAACGGTACTTGTAGCTCACCCATTGGGTGTCCGTCTCGAAGCAGCTACAAAACTGGCGAGCCGAACATGTCCTCGGACACTCCCGGCACTAAAAGCTATACGCTAAAAAAAAGTGTAGGCTACATATTTTAAATACTATCTTCCATAATTAGACATAGATTTAATAGTCTTAGTTTAATGGACCTGATGATGATCGCTTGACGATCGAAACTGGTCATCCAAGTGTATTTAATAATCTCATTTAATTTTTTTCAGGATAAGGGAATAACCCATCACAATTGGTTACAAACGGGTTGACCGACTGAAGAACATCAAATTTCAAAACTTACTCCTTTTAGGTTTATCGTACGCATCCTCACCGTTGTTATGAAAAAGATCCGATGTATTCACATCAGTATTTAATGTCACTATCCAACAAAACAGTTCGGATAGGGGTTCGTTCCCGAATAATTCACATGACATTCTTGAAATGAAGTGTTATGTCCAATAGCACATATTCTGCGTACAAAGATCACGTGACTTACGATTACCGGATACGTGGTCACCCAAACCTGCGAGCTTCCTGTTGATTCTTTCACTCCATTGAAACAATGTATAATGTGCCACGGCTGATATTGCATCAAATGAAATAATATAGGCTAATAAACTTTCATAAAAAAGCGAATATTTTCAGTCAATATTTTTTCACATTTCTACAGAGGTATTTTATGCAGTCTACCGATATTTCGTTTTGTGTTGGAAGCCATTTTTAGCGTATTTCACCATATGAAAAATAAGCTCAAGAGATCACCTTTAGTCCGTTTGTGTGTGTGTTTGTGTGTGTCCATCTAATACAATCTAAACGGATCAAGCGATTTTAATGAAACTCGGTAAGAACATAGTACTAATTCAAATCAATTTGTTTCATAAAGCAAGATGGCGGCTGTGTAAATATTTTTTTCTGAACCATGCATACGAAGTGAAAGTTTGAATAATAAACCTAGCCAATTATCTTCATATAATGGTACATATTTCTATGGCCTACATTTAGAACAATCCAACATGGAGATCATCCGACATATTTAGATGGTTCTCAATATCTCCGAATCTATTACAGAAATCGAACTGACATTTTGTATGGTGATAGGAACTTAACATAAGTTCACCTATGGGCCTTTCAATAACCTGATGACTCCAATCCAACATCGCCGTAAGGAAATTTGATTATTTATATGGATTATTCTCGTGACTTAATTCTCCGAGAGCAGTGACGCTTAGCGTGGCAATCTTCAAATAAGGCTTAATACTGTACATTGACGTATATTTTAATTCAATTTCTATAAGAACTTAAAAATTATGAATAATTTCCCTGGCGATCGAACCACTCGAGTGCAGTGAAACTTGCAACAGTAAATCTTAATCAGGGATGAGTATAGAGACATCTAATGATGTTCAATTGTATTCAATAATTCAAGATTCAACAGTTCGAAATTTCAAAACCTTGTATTTATCTATTTCTCGTATCTAATACGGGCGTTCTGAAATATGATTAGTATGCTGGGCTATGATACTAATCCTGAGCTAATGGCACTAAATTTTGTAGCTTACTTTTCGTAAATCATACAAGCCGTACATATGAGTTTTCAAAAAATTAATTCACAGTTTACATAAAAAGATCGCATCTCCCGGGAGGTGTTTCAATCACCGATATTGAAAGCTATATATTCTAGCACAAAACTTATCATTGTAATGGTGTTGTTGAAGTCGTAGGTCGTGAACCAAAAGCTAGGCCTATTTAGTAAATCACATGGAAAATCCTTGTAATAGACAGGAGAATATTAATGGAAAATACCTGTAGGATATATGAAAATAGGCTAGTTAGTTCTTCATGGAACTACTTGTCCAGTATTGGCTAAGTAATCGAAATTTCATGTTTTTAGTCGGTCAATATGAATTGTACCCAATTGTAATGGTTGTCTCCCTAATCCTAAAATACAATTTACATGAGATTAATAAATACACTTGGAATGACCAGTTTCAATCATCAAGCAATCATCACCAGTTCTTTTACACATAGGATATTAAATATTTGTCTACAAGTATGAGTGATGGTATTTACAATAAATACACTTCACCCTCGTGAGGACAATTGAGTAGCTGTGTGACAGTAAGGCAGCACCCCGATCACGAAAACCAAGATTAACGGCCGAGGAGACCCGATGCAATGATCACGCGTCACCCCGATATCTGCAGGCCAAATGGCTGGGCAGCGGTCGCTTGTTAGGCCTAGGCCCTTCACGGGCTGTAGTGCCAGGGGTTATTTTATTATTACACTTCTTTAGTTGCAGTAGTTATAAAACTAGTCAAGATTTGTTGGTTATATGTGATTTTGTCTTTTGATATTGATAGTGGTGATTGGCATTCTAGTTTGCTGGCTTAGGGTGATATCTGTGATTGTTATTGAATGGTCAGGTTGGAGTGAATTATGAACTTAACTGATTGAGCGATGTCTGGTTCGGTCCCGTGCAGCTCCTCTCACCAGTGCCTGCACTGAACTTAGATATTATTCTAGCTGTGTAATGCAGCTTTAGCGTTCTCGCCTGCTGTGTCCAAGGTGTTACACTTTATATTAAAGTAGGTTTTACGTATATCTGTTGAGTGCTTTTCGAAAAGCGAATCACTGAAAATGTTTATCTGATTTATGAATTTATATTGTTTCATTATCGGCCTACCACCGGGTGAGTTAGCCGTGGTCGTTACGGCATGACTGCTGGCAGTCGCTCACATCCGGGAGGCGAGGAGGTTCGAATCCCACCGCCGGCAACCTTGAAGATGGTCTTCTGTGGTTTCCCATCTTCCTTCCAGGCAAATGCAGGGGTTGGTCCCTACCTATAGGCCACAGCCGCTACGTTCCAACTCCTCGCCCTTCCATTCCAACTTTCCTCCCCAACGGTACTTGTAGCTCACCCATTGGGTGTCCGTCTCGAAGTAGCTACAAAAACTGGCGAGCCGAACATGTCCTCGGACACTCCCGGCTCTAAAAGCCATACGCTAAAAAAAGGCCTACTGGGTAGATTTAGGCAATACCAGTCGTGGCACAACTTCTTTTTATAGCAGTGAAGAAAACATTGCGATTTATTGGTAAGTACGTGATTTTTTTAAGTGATGTTGGCTAACGTAGGATTACTTATAAGAAACAAGGTACTGTGTAAGCATGCTCGGACACAGAGTGCTTTAGGCTGACGTATTACGTAACAAGCAAATCCATCCTGATCCCGATAAGCGTTCCTGTTGGCCAACCGCAACATACATAGTACCACAGAGAATTATATCTTACCGCCACACGTCACTGTCATGAAGTGAAATGATCATGATATCGCTGGAGCCGTAAGCATTTTTTATGCAATGTGTTTTCGGTAAACATCAGGGTCTCTGAGTCAAGTGAGTATGGCAATTTTTTTTCTTGAAGTAGTAGTACTTTATATATCATTAAAGAATTCCAGTGATTTTTATTTCGTCGTCACCCATATAATTCCTCCACATACCCTCTTAATGCTTTCCAGTAAACATTTACAGCTAATGCTTGTGTTGCAGGATGAACACACGCAACGCTACAGGGTAAATATTTCTTTATTCTCTTAGAAGACTTCTGTCATTATTTGAACTGGTGTCAAGGTGTTTGATAGGCTATATTTTCATTAGTGCTTGGGACGTCCTGCACGATCAGCACAATGAGCAATGATTCATTAAAATCTAGTTCCCAACTGTGTTGTGATGTCTAGGCATGTTTATGCATAGGGATATTAACGGTACCGTAGCTAGGACGTAGAAAGTTGCTTTGCGACCTGAAATAAGGTGATATTTCTAAGGAAGGTGTCGGGAATAAACAGGTGTAATTTAACACAAATGGTGAGGCGCGCAAAATCACTGCCATAGTGGATCGAAACATTAAGCTTCATTTCCTTATTTCTAGAATGTTACGTACGGTAGGAAGAGAGAGAATGTGATCTGCATATGTTGGCAATGTAATTCCAGATAAGATACTAGGCTACTGTATGTAGTATAGGGTGATGGATTCCTTTAACCACTGGATGTGTAAACAGAAGACGGTTCTATTGTTGTTGTTGACGTATCATGCACACGCTGTTGGTGTAGTGATAACATGAGTGTTGAGCCTGCCTGTAAACTTGCGATACCGGTACTGTGGTGTAGTAACAGGTGTGTCGCTGAGGAAGGATTATCACAAGTGCCCCATATTTCTAAGTAGTGTACTACCCTAGAGTATTATTGATGTAATATTTCAGAAAAATGACCAAATCTCTACAGTATATACTCACATAAAACGCTATGGGGTGTCCTTCACAAAAATCAATCTCCTGAAACAGAACGCATTATGTACTTATACAGTTTATTAGATCTTCATCTGACCAGCAAGAGCGTTATTGATCAACATAACAGGAGTGCTTGTCCCAGAATAAACCGCTGTCTTCTCATTTATCGGTGTTGAAGATCACCTAACTAAACTAGAACGTGGAGATATTTGTAAAAATAAGAATTTAGAATGCGATCACTTCTGAGCTGTTCACATTATGTTAAAATATTTGTCCACACAGATTTTTACAGTGGTCCACTGACTTAGTTTTTCCTTAAATGCTATAAATGTTAGTTTCTCTTCTATTATAGGTTCACTTGTTACTCGTCTCCGGTAATGTTTTTTTTTGGAGTTAGTCAGAAGCCCTTGACAGGGATTAAATAAAAGTTTTACCCTAATTGAAACCAATAGATGCGCAGGGAATGCGATGTGGGCTTTTATTTTTAGGTAAGCTTGGGCTCAGAAGAATCTCCTTGACAAAGCCCTGGTATAGGTGAGATATCATTGTCTTGTTGTGCCTATAGTGATTTCTTACTGACCACTGTCAAAAATACAAATTCAATAATTCAATTAATTTTGTTGTTGTTCTTTATATTGGGCATTGCGACATCACGGTCATGTAGCCCCGTATACTTGAGTGTGTATAAAATTTGTCTGATAACTGCTGTTGCTGGGATGACTGTACTAGTGTGTGTATTTGTAATTAAGGTAGGATTGAGTAGGAAGCGGCCGTGGCCTTACGTTAGGTACTATCCCGACATTTGCCTGGAGTATAGGCCTAAGTAGGAAACCATGGAGAACCGTTTGCAGAATGGCTGAGGTAGGAATTGAACCCACCTTTTCTCAGTTTTGCCTCACGAGGCTGAGCGTACACCGTTCCAGCCCTCAGACCAGAATTACATTTTTTGGCAAAGCCGGGAATTGAACCCGGGCCTTTGCGGCGACAGGCAATAATGCTAGCCACTACACAACGAGGCGGACCATTCATATAATGAGCAATCTCTGTATACTCACATAAAACGCTATGTTGTGTCCTTCACAAAAATCAATCTCCTGAAACAGAAGGAGTTAGGATACGCGGTTTACGCTATTTCTTTTCAACTGTCTGTACAGTTCATAACATATCTTATATTATTTAAAGCTGAGGGGTCATGGAGGCCAAGAGTGTTCTTTAATGGCGAATAGAGACAATAGTCCTTTTCATAGCTGTGACGCGTCAAACTCACGAAACTCGAGCCAAGTTGTCTAGCGTTCATCGGCCTTAATCGAATATAAATCTATACACGTATTTCAATAAATATTTTAAGTATCCAGGGCATCGAGTAGTTTACTTGTCATATTCAGAAATTCAGACAGGACAGGGAGCGGGGATGGGTAGTTCGAAATGGACAGACCGTATTAAGCATACTAACGGCTGTTCTGAAGGTAGGAAAATTAGGGACTTGATATAGTATTTCCTGTTTCATGAAACACTATATATTTATTCAAAAATATTCGGAGGTTCGGGTCACAGAAGGATGTTAATGTGAGCAACAAAGTATTAAAAGGCATAATAAATATTCCATGATTGAGAGGTTTCAAATTTCGTTATTGTTTTAGAAGCACAGAAGGCCTAGATCTATTAAATCACCAATAATTAATGTGCTAAAGGTTTTACAAATCGTTTCGATGTTGTGATAACTCAATATTACAACCACAATAAGGCTTCTATTTCATGTCCAGGAGACAAAATTTTGGAATTAGGAGCTTTGAGAAATTATAAATAATGTTTCTTCATACAAAAACACATGCTAATATCGTTTTATGGGTCTTTATTATCAGAATATAACGGCTCCTTTACAGATATTTGAGTAATCGGTGGGAACAGACGGCCTTAGTTAATATCTTGATCGTGGTGTGTAGGGCGTAGGCTATTGATTTTTGTAAATTCTGTACCATACAGTAGTTTCCCTCGTTATTCATATTCCAAACGACCGATGGAATGAAATGCAAACTCATTTTAATAAACATAATTCCTGAATGCACTTTTAACACGGTCAGAAATAACTTGAGTTTACAGTACTTACACATTTGGTTAGAAATTTGTTACTTACTGGAAGGAGCGTGTGATTTTTACTTTCATGTCTAATGTTTACACCATGTCATGTATCCAAAGATCGAGTTACGAGCTTGTAATTAATGCTTTTTATTTTATCATGATATTGATCGTAAACACGCATTTTATTCATCGTATGAATATGTGATTTTATTTAAAAGAGAGTTCTCAGAATTAAAATAGGTACCAGCAATAGATATTCATAAGTTTCTCCGTGAAGAAATAAACCACTAATTGTCATATACTACACTGCTTTTCTATCGCAATTAAATCAAGTACCCATGTGAAGGCCCACCATCACTCCGACAGCTGTAATAAGAGGCGAAGTTTAAAAATTATTAAAAGAATTGAACAGCTACTGTCTTGGATTATTTTTCACACAAGAATGCAATCACTGTGTAGCTTAGAACATATTAAGATTAGCCCAGTTTCACTGCACTAGGATGATTAAGTCGCCATAAAGGATAATTATTCCTTTGAAATTCGCGCTGGCACCATGGTTGTTTATTGCTTATTACGATTTAGAAAGGTATACCAGTAAGCACGATGTATACTCCTTTAAGACTGCACGAAAGTTCAGACTTTCAAGTGTAAATGATTCCGAGAGAAATAATTTAAATTTTGAAAATCTGCACGACTCCTTTCAGGTTTGTATCAGTAATAGGTACCGAGATAGGGGAAGTAGATTAAAAAAAAGGCAAATGTAGAAGATATCCCGAGAGAAACTAGGTTGGTAATTGTGTGTATAAGACTGACGGGGAAAGGGGCAGTAAGTCCAGAGATCACTGGTTTGAATCGCGGCGTCAACAGCTGTTATCCTGAGTAGGATATTTCTACACTCTCTCCAGACGAATACCTTACCTCAGATACAGGGGGACGTACCCAATCCCTGTGCCTGATACAGCTACACATTCTTATACAGTCATTACAGAAACACAGGTTATCAGACAAGTTCAACCCACACCCAGCTACACTGGGCTATGGGCTAGGATTTTACAAGCCCTTAAAGTGAATTAACAACAAACAAATAAAACAACATTATACATTAGAAAACGTATAGAACGTATTGGAAATGCAATTATTAAATATTTCAGCCAATAATATCTACGATAGAACGAACACTGACTGAGATAAATGGGAAAAGCTATTCAGCAAAGGAAGGATTAAATTCACGCAATTGGGGACTTCCACTATCCATCATCACATCACGGCGACAAACTTATAAATACGTGGTACCACAGTCCATGGAGAACCTTGGCCCACCTAACGACCGCTGCCCAGCCATTTGGCCTGCACATTGCGGGGTGACACATGGTCAGCACGTCGTGTCCCCTCGGCCGTTGGACTTTGGTCTCCGTGCCTCACTGTTAGACAGCTACTCAATTGTCCTCACGGTGGAGCCGTGTAATGAAACTGGGGGCTGTGCGTGAGAGACTAGGTAACCCATAGGCCTACATCCTGTGTCCTCACCAGAGGCAGCGTGCCACTCAGTCGATACAAATTTTGTTGAGAGTCCTTGAAAAAAAAATTTCAAAATTGTCACATAGATCTCCATTCTCTCAGCACAAACGCTCTTGTGGTTTCGTATCAGAGGCTTGGACATCGTGGTCATTTAGCCCCGTATACTTTTGTGTGTGTGTAATTTTATCTGAAAACCGTGTTATTGTGATGGCTGTATTAGTGTGTGCATTTGTCATTCAGGTGAGGATTGGGAAGGAGGTGGCCGTGGCCTTAAGTAAGGAAAAATCTCGGCATTTTCGTAGAGTAGAATTGAGAACCCACCGCAAACCACTTCCAATAAGGCTGAGGTGGGAATCGAGCCCACCTCTTCTCAGTTCAGCCTCACGAGATTGAGTGTACCCCGTACCAGCCCTCAGACCAGAATGAAATTTCTTCGCAGAGCCAGGAATCGAACCCGGGCCTCTGGGATGACAGCCAAGATTGCTAGCCGCTACACGACGCTTCGGCAGGCACGAAGCGATAGCTCATCGGCCGTGCGGAACCACGCCTCAGGAGCGGGGACACGATACATGGACTACTCCGTAGATGTGGCACATTTATTCCAAGACCAACATCGTTGTTTAGCTGCTAGCATTCTTGCTAGCATCCGGGTTCGATTCCCACTTCAGACAAGAAATTTTAACTGTGGTATAAGGTTTGGAACGAGACACACTCAGCCTCGTGAGGCAAAACTGAGAAGAGGAGGGTTCGATTCCCATCTCAGACTTCACCTGAACGACGGGTGCGCTTGGCTAGTTTATACAGTAGATAATAACATGTATTGCTCTACTGTGCCGCGTACTCCCAGCACTATCACGAATCTAAGAATATTTATTCTCGACAGGATTAGTAATGAAAAACCGGCCGCGGTGGCCGAGAATGCTAACGCGCTACCTCGTGCCTCGTTGGCATCGGGAGAGCGTGGGTTCGAATCCCACCTCGGCCGTCCTGAAAATGGTTTTCGTGGTTTCCCATTTTCACCACCAGGCAAATGCCGGGACGGTTCCTTTCAATAGGTCCACGGCCAATTTCCTTCCAATATCCTTTCCCTGACCCGTCCTGAATATAAAAGTACATGGCCATTGGCTACATTAATAAAATTATTATTAATGAAAAATACCGATGATGACACCATTCACCACAAATTGCTACTTCTACCTACTGTTCTTGCTTCACCACTGCACTATTCCTGGTAAGTGTATAAAGTAAATACATTCTGAACAGTTTGTTGTTGGTTCGATTCCTGTCTTGATTCATTTAGGACCTTTGCGACTTCGTGGTCATTTAGACCCGTATGCTTGGCAGTGTGTGTGAAATTTGTCTGATGATCTGTGGCATTGTGAAGGCTGAAGTTGTGCGTATATTTGTAGCTGATGCTATTAGTGGGATGGAGGTGTCCGTGGCCACAATGAAGGTACATTTCCAGCATTCGCCGGGAGTAGAGGTGGAAAACCTCGGAAAACCACTCGTATGTTGGCTGAATCTGTCTCTTCTCAGGTGAGCCTCGCAAATCTGAGTAAACTCCGTTCTGGCCCTGAGATCGGAAGTAAATTTCTTGGTAGAACTGGACATTGAGCCAATCCTGTGACGTTGATTTGCTTGTGATATCGTGCACCACAGCCTCACGTGAAGCTACAGCGAGTCAGGAGATCGCAGGTTCGAAACCCGGCGCTAGCAGAGGCTATCCTAAGTGTGGTTCTTCCCCCGGGTTTTACCACACTCCCTACTGGCAACTGCCGGGATTGTATCTTACTTCAAGTCCTGGGGAGCCTACCCCATCCCTGTCCCTAATACATTTAAACAAACGACTACAGTCATCACAGGAATACAGGTTATCAGTAACACTCACACCCAATTTCACGGGGCTGATTACAAAGATGTCCCAAGCCCCTCAAGTTAATTAAGAACAACTGCGAAATTACGCCCGGAGCCCCACAGTGGCAACCAAGAATGCTAGCCACTACGTTACGGGGTTGCTTGATGACTGTGTCTTAGGACGGAGGGTCAGGAATCAGATGAACTCCATACTGTGAGAAGAAGGGTGACCATGTTCACAGTAATCATCACGCTAATAATAATAATAATAATGATCGTGTGGCCTCCGGAGAGGCCAAGTGCAGGTCTTTCTAGTTGACGCCCGTGGGCGACCTGCGCGTCGTAACGAGGATGAAGTGATGATGAAGACGTCACATACACCCAGTCCCCGAGCCACGGGAATTAACACCAGTAGATTAAAATCCCTGATGGCTCATCCGGGAATCGAACCCGGGGCAGTTCGTGCCTAAGCCTAGCGCGCTAACCATTTAGCCACGGAGCCGGACATCATCACGCTGATTGTCTGACATTAAGTAATGTAACAAGAGAGTGACTTGTTTACGCGGGGTCAAGGAGGTGAATGTCTTTTCGGCTGGATAACCTTCCCGACGCTTAGGTCATCACTGGAGATAATGAAAGATGAAGTGAGTGGAGATGAATAAAACTGGGTAATGAGTTGGAAGGAAGTAGTAGGAAGAATCATCCCGACCATGGAAAACCATTTCAATGACGACCGTCTCATCTTCCGAGTCCAGGAGCAGCCTGGTCTTATTGCCATGGCCATAGCGCTCGTAGGTTCTCGGGTCGTTCAAAACGCGTTTCTTTTCTTTCAAATAGTTTTAGTTACTTTTTGGTCTTCGGTCTTAATGTTACTATCCAGCCAGCTCCAGTTGGCAATGGCTATACTTTTATTGTAAACTCAATTTTAGACATACCGTAGTTATTAAATTTATTACGTTGAGTTTTGATAATTCGGTCCAGTATTCGTGTTGGATGTGACAGAAAACTCCCGAGGCGAGCCTCGAACCAGCAGCAGGCACATTGCGCAGTCCAAAATTCTTACTAAAGCCTTGAACTTCGCCTGCTGGCATAGCTTCATCAACAATGAGACGATATCACTATGATGGACAAAGTCATTCTGCACCGAGATTTAAGAATATATGCATTGCCCTCATGCTGTAAGAATGGGTGTGGCTAGTATCCCTGGTATCACGAACATTTTAGAATCGATTCAATCTGAATTATTACTAAGGTTCGGATGTTAAGGAAAAGTTATATTTTTTTCCCGAGCTCATTTTACCCGAAATCTGAAAAATAAGTTTGAATGACGGGTCCCTGACCACATTTATAGCAATTTGATGTTGCCTATAAATGCGTATTTCGGCCATTTTTTTGTTTTGGTCATATATGGTCATATTTTAGTGGTATAAGGTCATATTTGGTTATAATTTCAGCATTGTTGTTTAAATTAAGGCGTCGTTAACAAGGTACGTGTTATCTGCGTTGAGTTTCAAACACAGGATTTCCGAATAGTGTAGTGGATATATTTTTCTTTCTTTTCCCTGAACAGGCAGATAGCAGGTTTAGAAGACCTGATTCCAAGAAGGCGCTCCTCTACGGACGTCATTTAGCATTCACTGTATGTTAGTGATACTCTAGCTATCCCAAAAATTCATGTCATTTTTTATAGTTTTTAGGTCATATTTTATAGTTTTAGGTCAAATTTAGCTAGTTTTTAGGGCATATTTGCTTGCATATTTTGTACTTTTTAGGTCTTAAACTTCCGAACCCTGATTATTACGTTACGAATTTCTGCGTTCATTTACGTAATATTATATTATAGTATATTATATTATATTCTGGTAATCATAATCATAAATATTGGGAACAAATTGTAAAGGGAACCATCCTTACTGAAGACCAGGAATGTGTAGCAATAACCATTTTAATCCAGCGGCAATATCTATGGTTTCCTTTCTCTCATTGTAAGCAACACATTATATTCGATGTAGGCCTATACATTATATTAAAAATTATGCATGTGTTATGTTATAATTAAGGTTCGGATGTTAAGGAAATGACATATTTTTTCCTGAGCTCATTTTACCCGAAATCTGAAAAATAAGTTCGAATGACGGGTCCCTGACCACGTTTAAAGCAATTTGATATTGCCTATAAATGCATATTTCAGCCATTTTTATTATTTTGGTCATATTAGGTCATATTTTAGTGATATAAGGTCACTTTTTGGTTATAATGTCAGCATTTTTGTTTTAAATTGAGGCGTCGTTAACAAGGTACGTGTTATCTGCGTCGAGATTCAAACACAGGATTTCCAAAAAGTGTAGTAGATATTATATTTTTCTTTCTTTTCCCGGAACAGGCAGATAGCAGGTTTAGAAGACCTGATTCCAAGCAGGCGCTCCTCTACGGACGTCTTTTAGCACATCTTTCTGGACAAGTTAAATTGCGACACTGTACGCATGAGGTCACGGGACATGACGATAGTGTGCTTCCGCCTTTCAATAGGATGTCATAGTTTTTAGGTCATATTTTATAGCTTTTAGGTCATATTTAGCTAGTTTTTAGGGCATATATGCTTGCATATTGTCTACTTTTTAGGTCTTAAACTTCCGAACCCTAGTTATAATGATCAATTTTTCGAAGAAAAATTGGGACCACAAAAGAAACTAGATATATTGGACTGACATGATGAAATGTAGTTAAATAAATGCTAATACCTCCTTTGTACCTGTAATGCGATTTCAAGATGTCATATAATTTACTGCAATCTAAACAAGATTTATTAAAGAAATGACATAATTACTTTCATACACTTTGTCAGACTAAGGATTTTCTTTAACGTATGGGGCGTGGTGGCGCTGCGGACTAGCTGTTGGCCTCTCACCAAGGTGGACCGGGTTCGATTCCCGGTCAATGCATGTGAGATTTGCGAAGTGAAATGCCATGTCCTGTGGTTCGGATTCCACGTAAAAAGGAGGTCCCGTGGCTCATGATCGAATGATTAACAGTCACGTATAACTAAATCACTAAAAGCTCCCTTCCTTCTTTACCACACCACATTAATTGTGCTTCAATGAGCAGTCCTCACTATTAACATACTCGTTGATACCATTATATGTTAACTGAGGAAATTGAATGTTTTGGAATCGTTCTTAATCATTTCAGTAATCGTCGTAATTTTATGTAACTTTATGGGATGCTCATAAGACTGCATATTTTTCAACATGTGCATACCAATGCAACGCTTTGAGTAAGATGATTAAATAACATTTTCTAGCATCACGAGTGGTATAGAATTTATTGACGCGTGAAGTCAAATTCTCATGGAAATATTTTACATTTTCCATAAACAATTACGATGATACGTAGCGACAGAACTCAAGGAATCTTGCCAGGTTTTGATTCATGATAAGCATACTGAAGTAATTGCACGTGGACTATTGGACAATAAATTAATTGTATAGAGAATCGATATCTAATGGAAGACAGATTCCACATTATAAAGATAAATTGATTACATTGCTTTGTTCTTCTTCCAGTGTGAACGAAATGTAATGTTTTTCAGTCGGTCAACACGAATTGAACCGAATTGTAATGGGTGTTTCCTAAATCGTGAAACAATTTAAATGAGATTATTAATTCGATCGTCACGCGAACATCACCAGAGCCTTTACGATTAGACTATTGTCCGACTGACATAAATTAAACTTCTATTACTAAGGCAACACTGAAAAATGGCTTCGAACACGAGAACATTCCATTGTGAATTTTTACGTCAGATTCGTGTTTTTATCGAAGTAGTTTCCTTACAGGTAAGAGGTATTTTGTATTTTGTATTTTGAGCAAAAACCGAAAAGCTGAATGGTGTGTTGAGTGCTTCTATACAAAGTAAACTGAACTTTCTGGCCTAGAATGCTGATGTTGGATAACTTACTTCTGTTTGCCGAACACAATTGCAGGTCACGCTGTGGAAGTGGAGACAATAACTACAATGGATTAAAACTTAGCCTACATGGTCCGATACAAGCTTATTCTGTATTCACGATTTAGTGACCGCGAAGAGGATCTCAGTGGTTTACCAACCGACAGGACAACCGCATGATCCACACAGCTGTATACGCCACCCCTCCCCAAGCCAAGGGGCAGTGCCAGACCCATCGCATGCCGAGTGCTGATTCAGTATGGGAAGGATTATAATAAGAAAACTTGGAAAGAATTGAGGCTGCAACTTTTCCGTGAGACGAAACAAGCTACGCAGATACACGTTAAATCCTGTAACGATATTGGAAGAAGTTGTGAAGATATTGCGGTTTCTCACGTATGCAGTGTCTGTTCCCAGCCCGTCCCGTGGGCCCTTTCACTAGTCACATGACGCCCTTTAGGCCTTCAGTTCATATTATAAAAATGTGGAAATGATTGGGAGAGTAAGTATAAGTATAATTATAGTATACATGTAATTCCGAACATTAAATTTAGTGTTATTAATCAATTCAAAGATGGTCTGGACAAAATGTGTAGGGAATCCAGAAATCACACATATATAGGAAACACGTTCCTCACGTAGTATAATCTACTTCAAATGGAATAACACTGGATAATTTTCCGAAACTCCTCTAATGAACTGACTACGAATCTCCCTTTCATAGTAATTATTGTTCCAATATGTTGGAGATAAAAATGTTTCCCGAATTAAAACTATTTTTTGTATGTCTGTTTCATGTCCACCACAATGATATTCACATGAGGCAAGCTTTCTATCACCTTATGTTTCCCTGTTGCTCTGTCTCCACTAAGGGGCTTAAATCGTACTTCAATTTTATATTTCAGCATAAACCAACTCTATTCTTATGAACGCGTGCATGTGCACATAAAAGTGCCACCCCCGTGGCAGATTCTATCAGCCACCAGAAGGAAGGAAGGGTGGAGGCTATTTCAGCCTCGCTGCACGATTCATTTAGACCCGGAGGAAACGAAATCTATTAGGTGGTCGTTGGTTGAGTGTTATGGCCGGGCCTACCTAGCAAACTCTACTGTTATGGCAACATTAAACCCTACTGGGCCGGGCCAGAGCGCGCCCTAAAAACTTACTGACCTCAGAGGTGTCTTAGGCTGCATACACTTTATTTAAAGTAGAAACAAAATAAATGAGCGTATGAAATTCATGGAAGGTTCATTAAGATATGAATTTCCTTACAGTGAAAGTAACATTTAGTATTTTACGATATGTTGCACTTCTGCGGCTCATTGTGGAGTTAATTCGAGCTGTATTCAATTGATTTCCTTTGTCAATACATTAAATATATCCAACAAATTGTCTCATCTGTTTCATATTATATGTTCATTTACATGACATACGTGCTGAACTCGTGTTTACTAAATTATGACTTATACTGTTTAGGTTTTATTTACTAAGACTTTAGAGACTCCGGTGTAGCGGACATTCGCTCTAGAGTGAGATCATTAACGTGCCTGTAGATATACTGACACAAGTTTGTCCCAATTATTAATCACCCTTCAATGCTACTGTACTGAGCAGAGGTCGAACACGCTGCCAGAGGTTTAAAAGGACACCGTTAAACCAACTGTCTCAAACAGTCCACAGTTTTATTGTTACACCCTTTCATCTGCAATATTAACAAGCAATTACCCAGTGTGAAATTAATGTCAACGAACAATGAAGAATAGAACTTAAACCTCGATGCAGAATGCTATTTAATAACGTAATTTTTTTCAAATACAGTCCCCTCCAATCCTTGATAATGTCTTTGGATAGGTTGTATACTTTGCATTAACTTGTCAATCACGAAGTCTCTCGGTTCCTAAGTTGATGTATTAAAATTATCCCGAGAGAAATCTAAATTGTTCCGTCAACAAATTTTGATTTTATGGAAGAAATTTTAGCACGTCTTTCTTACCTCGTACTCTCATTCAAGCGAGTTATAATTACAGTATTGAAGGCATGAGGAGTAATACTGCAATTGAGTAACCAGTGGTATTTAAGTAAAGTTTTATGGCTAAATGGAGATACAGTTCGGTGAAAATATCACCCACTTTGTCACACAAAACCCTTTTTTAAGATCGGAGTGGCACGCCCATTGTTTCCAGAGAGCATATCAACCACCGCGTGGAGTGTTCTAAATCGTCATCATTATACAGAGTTTTGGTTCAAAGACGACACTTCAACCTGTTTTTAGGTATGTGAATGCGTGTCAGATGGTCAATATCGAAAACACACCATCGTATATATGATGACAAGGAAGTAGATATGCAGAAAATGTTGAAATAAATCCCACGCATATAAATTTCAGATGAAATCCGAAACCATGGGTAGATTTCAATGAAAAACCTTTGGGACCTCTGGTGTGGATGAGGTGTGTACAGTATGTATACTCTCAGAATTAACATCTGTCTCCTTCTAGTGAAGGGAACTCAAGATTGACACATACTGGATGATATTCATCTGCCGTGAAATAGAAAGAAACCTGTAATTACGCATCGCCAACATAGGTTTGTCGATTGGCATGGTGTTAAAATAGAATAGAAGGGTTCTGTTCAACGGACAGTGTCCAATAAGAAAAGTTTGTATTTCATTTAGTATACATTATTCTCTGGGGGTATCATTCAGCGAGGAGATAGTTAGTGTAAAATTTGACGGAGCCATGATTTGGTCCACGATATGTCTCCAATCATAGTCCCGCTTTACGGTCACCTCCTAAGTTATAGATGTTTGAGTGGTACCATATAAACCAAAAGCCCCATAGATTCTCTTTGAAATATTCTCTGTAGTGCTATGGTGTTGTCATCAGCTGTGGGCAGTGACTCAGGTACTTACCCGTGGTGGCTGAGCTGAGAGCTACGTTGCCTGCAAGAAGGGCGGTGACCCAAGCCAGTACAAAGAAGCGCATCTTGCTGGGGCGAGTAGAAACACACGACTCAAACATCCAGTTAGCCTTAGTAAAACCGTCGCGTAAAAGGGAAGAGACGTGTGCTGGGAAAATTGACATTCTCAATTGTTGCGTGCTATTGAACACGCAAACAATTATGATGAAAGGTCTTAAAGACCTGAAGACAGTTAAGTGATATCTAGTTTTGATTTATAGTATATCTTCTCAAAAAATTCCTGTCTGTCTAAACAAGCAGTCACATTTTTTCTCAGCCAATACGATATTTTGAGTACGGCTGGTATAGTTCACATCCCTTAATTACTAATAAAATTTAATTTTACTTTTCAATCACTCTTTGACTTTTATAAAACAAAAGAGAAATGTCAAATTAACACATTCACAAGGTTAGTTTTATAAGCACTCATAAAATCTTGAACGAATGTAGTAGACGTTAGCGTGTGCCACAGTTCCGAACGAGACGTCGAGCGTGTTGCTACAGGCAGGCGACGCAGCATGTGCGAAACTGCTCTGCTTGCTGGCGTGTCGTGCTACGATAGCACTCGCTCTGCCCGTTACACCGTCCGAAAGCGGCGCGGTGAGGCGCCGGGACGTCGAGCGTGTTGCGCGCGCAAGGTGGCCCACACCGCTCAGCCTATCAAGAACCGCGCCAGCCTCTTGCTCCAGCCAATGAGAACTTACTGGAGGCGGAACCACCCTACTAACTGACTGGGGTACAGATTTGTCTGAACAAGTGCATCCAAAATCACACAAGACGAGGAGGTATGGGAGATGTTTTTAATGAAGGAGGATAGGGGAACAGTCGACAGTTCCCTTTTTCCTTCTCTTGTCCCTGAAGCATAGAAGACAGAATACTCCATGGTCAATGGAAACCTGGTGCTCTCTTAATAGAGATATAGCATTGTCTCCTGATCATTGCCCTACTTTTGTAAATAGTTCTTTGTGAGCTATAGACAGGATAACGTCAATACCTGCCCCACTACTCAAGAAAGAACAACGGTGAAAAATAAAATTTGCACATTATTCTATGTTTGATTATATTTTAATTCCTTAGTTAATGTGTCCCTTATCTTCTATCTACCAACTGTGTGTTCTTCATTACTTGTAGCACAGCAGAAGTCACTGATGTACACCGAACATATGATATCCAGGTTTACTGATCACTCATAAACTAATGTGGTATTATGAAAGACTGCTTTCTGTTTTTAATTATCAATTTCTTTATCGATATAATTATTCATTTACTTTTGTGGCGAACCTGAATTGCCCGTATGTGACCACTGCCTTGAAGTAGATTTATTTTAACGGTGCAGTTCAACTCAAAAGCAGGCCAAAATAATGGAAGAACTGAGTTTTGTTGCTCTTTTATCGACTTGTAGGTCAGATTCTCTGCCTCACATTGAGATCTGAGCCACAAATTATGTGAGGAAGGGTGGTTGATTACCTGCCCTTTCCCGACGGAGTGAAGTATCTCTCCTCTCATCGCTGTCAGAAGCTGATATCTTGGTGTAGCAAAAGGAAGACTTTATAAGTCACTCTTCGGCTCAGTGGGATATTGAAATATTCATTATAACCTACATATAGACATCCTTTTGCCTTATACAACATTTATCGTTATAAAACAAAAGTTTGGTGCTTTTCAGTCGGTCAACACGAATGTACCCAAAAGAGTTGGGTTATACCCTAATCCTGAAAAAAATTCATGAGGTTAATAAATACACTAGGATGACCAGTTTCGATCGTCAAGCGATCATCATCAGATCCATTACACTTAGGCTGTAAAATCTATGTTTGAAAATACAGGTGAAAATATTTACAATGTGTACAATTATTTAGTTGCAGTATTGGTAATGCAACTTGTCAGTGTATGTAAGCAATAGAATGGAAAAGTATATACCCTCCTCTGGGTATATACATTTCTAGAGACCATTCCAGATGATCAAACTAAGCTGATGTAGGGGTGTGAATGTGATTCTTGCGCCAGTGTGTGCAATTGTAAACGAGCTATCACCGGAAAGAAGCTGATCTTGGTCATAGATTTTGTACTCTCCTATTATTCGCCTAGAATAGGATTAGTAATCCACGGAAATCCTGCCCACCTCTATTTTAACACCTTCTGCTGTATAGTGATAGGTATTGATATTGCTATCCCATTGGTTCTGGATTCGGTTCCTGAACCTATTGAGACAATTATTTCTTACCTGTGGGATAGAATAGGGTTCACTCAGCTTCGTAACGACAACTGAGGGGCTGTTCTTGATTGATTTATGGGCTTTGCGATATCGTGAGCATGTAGCCCCGTGTAGTTGTATGAGTGAGTTAACTCTCTGCTAACTTGCATCATTGTGATACAGTTTGCGTATTTACAATTGGTGCCAGGATGTGGATTCGTGGCGGTCATGGCCTCCATTTAGTACCATCGTGGTAGCTTCCCGGAGTAGAAGTGGAAAACAACGGCAAACCACGTCTAAGCTCTGTCTCATGAAATAGAGTGTGCCCCGCCTTAGCCCTCACACCAGAAGAACGTTTATTTATAGAACCCGGAATTGAACTCGGACATCTGCGGTGACAGCTACGAATGCTAACCACTACGCCACGCAGTGAAATAACCGAGGAACGGTGGGTTTGATTCCCACCTCAGTCATTTTAGAAATAGTTTAATACTACTGCTACCCCGTAACTTCAGTAACATTCTAGGCTACAACCACGGAGGGCAGGGTTCGATTCCAGGCTCTGCCAATATAAAGTTATTGGATTTACGTCCCTTTTCAACTACTGCGGCTTTTAGTGATGCCGGGGTGCCAGAATTTCACCTGAAGGGGGTTTATAACATGCCAGTAATTCTTATGACACGGCTCCCTCACATTTGCGCACTCTGTTTCCAACTACCTGCGTCAGTAGCATAGTAGTCATGGGAGAAAATTATCAATCGTTAATTTCAAAAGAGAATTGAACTAAATGGAATGTTCGTTATTTCACACATAGCGAATTGAAGAAGGTGGTAGAGTGCACGCATAAGAGCTCCACGTTCACATGTTCGAGCCCGCCAAGTGGAAATTGGTATAAACTACAGCGTAGCCACGGGCGTTAAATCGCTCACCACAACTGCGATGTGGAGCTGCAGCAAGTATGAAGATTGGAGGTGTGAATCCTAGCGTTGACTGCGACTATATTGGGTAGGGTTTACTCTGTATTCCCTCTGGCAAATGTTAAGAAAGTGCCTTTTTTCATTCGCAGGACATCTACTCCATCTCTGTCACTAATACTTTCAGTTAAACACACTACTGAAATCAGAACAGGTAAACAGGTTATCAGACAAATTGAACACTCACCCAAATACACGGGTCTGATAACCAGGATGCCTCAAGTCCAGAGAAAATATAAACAATGATATTAAAAAGGGAAATTTGTATGTTTTCGATTTGTTCCAAAAATTAAATTAGACATAAACGATCTGTCTGTTAGGTTGTCAGCCCTAAGGCTGGTTGGATCCTTAAAAAGTACCGTCGTTAGGTTATGTGGGTAGATACCCACAAAACCCCAGGTAGACCTATATTGAGGCATACTAGGCAAGATGAGGAGTGAGGTAGATTGCCATTGCTTTCCTCACTGAGTCAGAACAGCAGTACTAACCCTCTGAGTAGAACCTTTCACAGCATCCACAAGCACTGATTCTGCCCTGAATGGCATTACTAAGCACCACCCATACCTCAGTAGCTTCCATATAATCACAGCCATGAGTGAGACTGAGACATCGGTGAAAAGCCACATTTTACTCTAGCCTGTGTCAACAGACAAATGCAAATGTACTGCATTCATCAGGAGATGGCAAACTGGCCACATATAAGATCAACAGCAGATAAATTTGCGTTGTACTTCGTTGTTTCATTTAAGAGGCTTGGAAATCGTGGTTATTTTTTCCCGTGTTATTAGGTGTGTGAGTAGAATGTATTTGATAACCTGTGTTATTGTGGTGACTGTAGTAGTGTGTGGATCAGTAATTCAGGTGAGGATGGGGAAGGAGACGGCACTGGCCTTAAAGTAAGATGCATCCCAGCATTTCCCTGGAATAGAAGTGAGGAAACCCCCGGAAAATTACTTCCAGGATGGCTGAGTTTTGAGTCGAACCCTCCTCTTCTCATATATGCCTCACGAGGCAGAGTGTTCGCCGTTTCAGCTTTCTGACCAGAATTAAGATTCATATCAGAGCCGGGAATTGATCTCGGACCTCCGGGACGACAGCCGAGAATGCTAGCCGCTACACCAGGAGGTAAACAGAGAGAAATATTCGTCCGACTGTCCGTTTGTATGACATATCTATTACCCTCCTTCTCTTATCAACACCCATAGGATAGAACCAAATTAAATAACATTCGATACATAAGTGGCACTAGAGTTAAGTTTCTAGCTTGACGTGTGTTCTTAGCTCGTTTCGGCTCTTTCGGATTCTTTACGCACTGAGAAGTGTCGTATTCAACTGAAATGCAGAAGTTCAACTTGGTAGAATACTTACTATTTATTTAGTTAGAACAAATATACAGTTTGTTACAGAAGCCCTGAGGCTTGACGTTAATGTCATTCAATCATGACACGGTGACAGATTATGGAATAAGAGCTCTTGGTTTCTGATAGCTAAGTCTTAATAAGATTATTTCATGGCCGTGTTGACCTAAATACACTGAGAGAAACGCCCGTTACTTAACCAATCATATTCCAGTATTCTCTAGAAAGGAAACAATGCTTTTAAATGAAGCAGTGGTGGGGATTTGAAATATTATTGATGGTTTGCAAAGGACCTCCTCTTGTTTACAAGGCTAGCCTGCTCCCCAGTTATTCTGAGAAAGCTCTAAAGATATTACATTCAGTTTTACTTAAACTTCATACTGTACAGTCATTTCCTGTTGACCAGGAAATAGGAGCTTAAATTCTACCTGGTTGTTCCGAGAAAGGTTCGGCTAGCCCCTATACTGTGACGATGTGTTTTACTTAAGGTTGATAACAAATACATGCCTCCATAAGGAGTGGTTACATTCCTAAGGTCATAAACATGACTTGTGGTGAATTTCCACATTGTCTGTCTTCATTTCAACAGTATTAAATAATAATAATAATAATAATAATAATAATATAACAAGAATGAACCCAGCACGATTGACAAATAGAATTTTCACCTACTTCCTCAAAAAGAAAACCAAGGGAGCTTGGTTCATTGAGGTGGACAAAGATTTGCAAGAAGTGGGAATAACAGGCAACGATATTTGGGAACGTGCCACACTTAAACAAAAACTAACAGCACACCGATGTTTTCAAGAAAAGCCAAAGCTTCCAACTGGCAAGAAGTGGACTGCAGAAAGAAAACAACAGCATCGAGAACTAATGCGAAAGTACTGGGAGGACGTTAAAGCTCGATGCAACAAGAAACAGTTGAAATGACGTGGTCCTTAGATGGCCGAATCGAAAGAAGAAGAAGAAGAATAAAGAGATTCACAAGTTGAACATCTAGGGAAATATAGTCCCTGGTTTGATACCTGGCAAGGTATATAACTCTAGTAGTGGACACATCATTCCCGAATATTACGTTGTCGCCACCTTAACGGAGAAAAATCGGGAGCGTCTCTAATGATCAGTACCTATATAAAGTACTAACTAAACTAAACAATTGCAAGGAACGAAGTATATATTAAGGAGTGTTCGAGGCCTTAATTGCAATGTCATTATCTGTTTAGTTTCAATATAGTAGCTGTGCGAAACATTCGAACAATAGAATCCGTAACTAATTCTCCGATGACGCACTGACGACATTATTTAGTTATTTACTTCGTACCTACTCTATGTTGCACAAGTGGACCACTTTCTCAGATCAAACATTACACACAGCCGCAATCTAGAAACTGTAGAACGCTAGCAGTTTTATCTCCCGTTGATGGGTTAGTCCCCGGGTATGTGAGTTTCCGTTTCAGCCAAGTGTCTCTGTATATGATATTGATGCTGTTTCTCCCTGTCCGGAGAAAATGAGTGGAGTTAGGTTGTTGTTGTTGTTGTTCTTATTTAACTGTAGTTGTTAGTTAGTTATTGCTGTTTTAAGGGGCAGAACTACGAGGTCATCTTCCCCCTCCGTATAGTTGAGTGTGTGTTGAAATTGTCTGATAACCTGTATTTCTATGATGACTTACGTAGTTTGCGTAACTGTATTAGGGACAGGGATGGGGTGGGCGCCCTGGTACTCGAAGTAGGGTATTATCCTGTCATTTGCCTGGAGAAAGTGTGGATAAACCCAGGGAGAAACCACTATCAGAATAGCCAGTGCCTGCGCCCCTATTCAAAACTCCGATCTCTGGACTTGCTACAGCTGCCCGCTCAGCCGTGGTACACGATTAAACGAGCACGGCTACGTCGTGGGACAGGTTAAACCTCAACTGGTATATAGTTTTGTAACGTAACTGGTATCATGGTGTCTGTCAGACCCCAGATGTTTCCTATTGAATTATACGATTCCCTTGTAATATTTTTGTTGTTTATTTAACATTATACATTATACATTATATCAAAACTTTGAAGAAAAAGTCACAAACCCAGAACAATATGCGAAATTATTACAATGATGTTTAAAATAATTGCACACTTCTATTATTCTCTAAAATTTGGACAAATAATTCCTTGTGACTATTTCTATGCTGTCTCAGGCTTCTATAAGGACGCTGAAATATCAACTATCACGGCAATCTGAATGCCCATCATTTAAATCACCTTCACCGGTTTCTGTATCATTCCATCCATTATGCTTATCTATTGGTTCAATATCAATATCATCCGCTTCCTGCTCTGAACCCGTGTCATTATTACTTTCAATTTCATAATCTGGATCATTATCACTAAAGTACACGTCATGGCCATCCAGCATTTCATTAATCATCTCTTCCGAATCTGTTTCAGAGTTAGGTTGATCTGTTCTCAAAACTCGCTGAGATGAGTATCGTTGTCTGCTTGTGCTTCCATACAACGAGTTTGCTCTGGTTGTTAAGATGGACCAGGTTTTGACTCCATATTTTAGTAATTAATTACAAAGCAATTCCAAAAAAGATAATATTATATATCACCAGCCTAATTACAATAAACACAGAATATTGAAACAACATGGTTCAGAAACAACAGTTACTTAACTGGTAACATACGTCTGTGAGACGGAGCGGCGATTTTACTACAAATTTACTGAAGTTCAGGTGGCGTGTGACGTTACCGCAATGAAAAAAGCAGAGAGCATTACGGTCACGGAAGGAGAAGGAATGATATTGAGAAACATTTGCAGCCGTCTCACAGACGTATGATACCAGTTGAGGGTTAACATGCAAATACATCGCACTTTCCACCAATCAACTGACACAAGTGTTACATTTTCAGCACAAATCCAACGTAATATAAGGTGCGTTCAAAAAGTAACGAGCCGGAGGCTGTAATGCGCAAACCGTTGACGACATCAGCTAATCGTGGCGTGTGTAACGAGGTGTGGATCCGACCAGAGCGAGGAAGGTCACAGCCCGTTGCTAGAGGGCACGCGTGCACGTCACGTGACGATACAAAGCGAGCAGCAGCATGCATCAATCTTCCAACCAAGACCAAGACAGTAGGCCATTCGACATGCTTCCTGGTGTGGTTGAAGACTGTGGGGTACCCATTGGGCACAAACTTTCTGTAAGTGCAGTCGTTCCTTCATGATGGTGTGCACACTTCCGACGCTCAATCTGATCACGGCGGCTATGGCGTTCTCTGTCACTTGGCGGTCCTGGGCAATGAGTGCATCAACTAGCTGGACGTTGTCATCGGTAATGCAGGGGGGTGCCCCAGACCGGGCATCATAGGCTAACGACAACCTTCTTTCCCTGAAGCGCTTGTGCTACGCCTTGACCCTTGCAAGGACATGCAGTGATCGCCGCACACTTGTGACATTCAGCGATGAATGTCCGTTCCCCCTACTCCTTCCGCTGTCAGAAACCGAACAACACATCTTTTCTCTTCGTTTGACGCCTCCATGTCACTGTTTGCAATGCGACTGGCAGCGTTGGACGATTGATGCATGCTGCTGCTGGCTTTGTATCGTTACGTGACGTGCACGCGTGCCCTCTAGCAACGGGCTGTGACCTTCCACGCTCTGGTCGGAACCACACCTCGTTACACACGCCACGATTAGCCGATGTCGTCACCGGTTTGCGCATTACAGTCTCCGGCTCGTTAATTTTTGATCGCCCCTTACATATTAATACTGATGATGATAATAATAGTAATAATAATAGTAATAATAATACTGATATTGGTTTTACGTCCCTTTTAACTAATGAGACTTCTATAGAAGCCGAAGTGCTGGAATTTTGCCCCAAAAGAGATCTTTTACGTGCCAGTAAATCTGCTGACACACCTCCCTCACATTTTCGCTCCCTCAAATGTCAACTGTCTGCGTCAGGTTCGGATCCTATAAACTTGGACACAGAGAGCGGGAACGTTACCGCTGAGTAACGCAGACAATCGTATTGTATCAAATCTTTTATTATATCTCATTCTGTGAGAATAGTTCCTGATGTGGAAGCATCACATGGGACTTAATTGTACCGTCACTTTTAAGATGCATGCTAACCCAATTTCAGATTAAGATGGAGCGAATACTCAACACTTTCGCAATAACAAGGTTGGCATTTGGTTGCCTATCTAACATTTTTAGCCTCCATTTCATGTTTTGAAAAAGAAAAACTATACAAAAGTGGACTTGGAGATCACTCCACGCCAATGTGTTCGTGTCTGTATGTCCTCCTGTCATTCTGCTCTTCCATCTGTGTGTGTGTCGCCCTCTATTAACTCCAAAACGGCTGCAAGTTACGAAACTAAATTTAATATGACTAAGATCTATGACAGGACATCTCACGGCCATATTTGAGAATTATGTCGTTGCTGGCAACTGCTGAAAAAACATAATTAAAACTTTGAACCCTACGTTAGTTAACTCAATAGGTGTTCGTGATAACATTTCCGAGATTGACACATGTGACGACTATTACAGGATACGTTTGAGTAACCCACGCATATCAATGTTGCTAACATGGTTGTACGCATGCTGATTGGTTCACTGTTTAACTTCGTGTAACTTCCATGCTATTCGATGGATTTCAACCAAATTTTATAAGCAATGTATACCTTAGGAGATACTGCGTAACAGAGTCACAAGAACTTCTAACTGTTAATAAATGTTCCCAAGAATGTTTATCCTGTAACGAATTGACTCTGCATTATGCTGAAATTTAACTATTATTATTATTGTTATTATTAATATTAATATTGATACTATTGATGTTATTATTATTATGATGATGATTATTATTATTTAAATCTCATGTAAATATTATCAGGGTAATTGTCACTAAATATACATACTTTGATATAGCCTATCACTTGTTACAAAGCGTCCTAACTTAAAAAGTAGATATTATGATTTCGAAATTAAAGTTATTTTAAAGGAAATAATTATTTTAGCTTTGTGTCAGATGAGTAAATCTACACTAAAATAGGCCTATTGTCACCGCTGTGAGACCATGTGAACGCAACATTTCCTGGAAGGTTCAGGATACCAGTAGTGCCAGTCATTGTGAAAGGACTTTTTAAGAAACTTATAATGGAACGACAAGGACTATTGTCGTTTGCACGCAGGGAAATTTGTCAGTTTTCTCAATAAGCTACATTTCCTAAAATGAATAGGCCACGCATTACCTCGACCACTTAATGTTTTCTCTGGAAGTAATTGCAAGAAAAATGCATATAAATTTAAGTTCCGGCGTTTCCAAGACCAATCAGTGAATGGAACTGATTATATCGCCTACTTTTGTGTGGTAGGGATCTAACCCCACACATTCGGAGTGCTTATTGGCTCACGTGCTTCTGGGAGGAGAATGGTAGAATCGAATATATACCATGATATCAAGCTGCAGAGGTATATGCATATATATAACTATGTAGGTTGGCATTCTGTATATCTGACTGTCCGTCTTTGAGCTGTCTTTGGTGTGAGAACCTTACTGACTTACTTACTCACAAGTCTGAACTTCATTGGAAAACACGATTCTGTGTTCTGTTGAAACAATCATGAGAGTGGTATTATTGTCATTTTGATAGTAAATTTTCTACGAGATCTCGAAAGAGAAACTATTTCTATGGAACTATCAATATTCCATAAATTATTTCAATTACGAAGATCTGTACGAAGCGTAAGTAATGTCCAGCTGTCCAAACGAGGAATCGTGATGAAGCCGAATACGGAATGGCAAGAACACCAACTTCGAATCCATTACGACCGTAGACTGGATGAAGAAAGGTCAACATAAAATTCAATCCAAGAGTACGATTGATGACGACAACAAGAAAAACATCCCACATCTCGAATCTCATTGTGAGTAAATATATTTCCACAATTAATTCAAGTTGTCATATTCTGTTTTTTTTAATTAATTTTAGTAAGAAACGCAAATAGAATGCTGGTAGGAAGATCTAAATTGGAGCAGGTGGAACATTTTAAGTACGTGTGCTGTGTATTCACTCAGGATGGTAGGAAGGGGAGGAAATAGAGCTAAGGTGTAGAAAAGCCAATGAAGTGAGTTCTCTGTTGCGATCTACAGAATTTTGCAAGAGAGAAGATATCGTAGCGACGAAACTCTCCCTACATCGCTCAGTATTTAGACCGACCTTGCTGTGTGGAAGCGAGAGCTGCGCAAATTCAGGATATCTCATACATTAGCTATATTAGCTATAATATAGCTAATGTATACTAATGTATGCTACTATCATATAACTTACATATTATGTAAGTTATATGATAGTAGCACGAATGATTAGAGGACAAATGTATGGGAGCAAAGGCAGGAAGGTAGACGTAAAGGCTAAGTTAGAAATGAACACTCTACATCAGGTGTGTCCAACCCACGGCCCAAGGGCGAGCAAGACTTGTTCCGTTTCCAGCACATGTGTTTGCGAACGTTCATCAGTCATCCTCATACTCAAAACATGGAGAAATCACAAGAAATACCCAGCCCTGATATTTATTTTTGATCCTACCTACCGCACATCGCTTTGAAGTATCCGTGCATTGTTGACCGCGCGGTAACGTTAATAATTTCAAAGGCGAGTGTGTGCCAGATGTTTTATTATCGCTACATTGCAGACTTTCAAGCTAGTTTCCAGTTTGCAGTTGTTCGCTCACATTGTAGTGTCAGTGTTAGGGAGAGTTTTGAAGAATATAATTAATTCTAGGATTTTTTATAAGTGATATTTATGGCTTCTAAGTGTAGTGGCAAGAATAGAAAAGTTTCAAACGAAGGTATTCCAACTTAAAATTAAACTTTCTGGACAGCAGTTAATTTTTGAGAATGTGTTACATCAAACTCTATCTCTGGTAAAAGCGAGTTGCGCAGTAGCAAAACTTATTGCAAAGTAATCTAAACCATTTTCGGATAGCGATTTTGATAAGGAATGCATTGAGAGTGTTGATGATATTATATGTCCTGACAAAAAAAATCGCAGTTTGCAAAATTAAGCTTGTCGCGGCAGACTGTAGCACGCCGTATTGACGAATTAGTGTCCAAAAAAGAGAGAACATTAAACTACCGAGCCACAACTTTCCATTTCTATTCTGTGGCACTTGATAAGAGTAGTGACGCTAGCGATACTGCCCAATTAGCAATTTTCTTAAGGGGAGTTGATAAAGATTTCAGTATTACTGAAGAATTATCTGCTCTTGCCCCTCTTAAAGGCACCACTAAAGCCAGTGATTTAATGGGGGGTCACTGAAACCTTTAACCGGTTTGGCTTGAATTAGCCGAATCTATCTGGTCTAACAACAGAAGGAGCTCCTGCACTTGCAGGAACACGAGAAGGGTAGGTTAATTTGCTGCAAGAAGAGGCTCCAAGAAAACCTTTTGCTAAATCCCTAAATTTAGATAGTGTTTTAAAAGTCGTTGTAAAAGTAGTGAATTTCATTCGTTCACATGGTTTGCGACATTCAGAATTTCAAAATTTCTTTAAAAAAAAAACTCGATTCAGAATTTGAATATATTGTTTATTATACTGAAATAAATGGCTGAGCAAAATGTTGAAGCGAGTGTTTGCTCCATAAATCGAAATAGAAACCTATTGTTGAATTTAAAGACGCAGAATGGATGTGTGATTTTTCCTTTCTGGTAGATATAACAACACAACTGAACGACCTTAATACACGTCTCCTAGGTAAGGACCAATTAATCACTACTACAGAATATTTGATCACGTGAAGGCATTTGAAATAAATTTGCGACTTTGGGAATCACAAATAAACAACAACTTTGTGCATTTCCCACCCCTGCAAGACTGTATTAATCAAATTTCTCAAAAGCACACAGAAATTATATCCGAATTACGAACCGAATTCCGCGTTAGATTTCAAGGCTTCAAGGGGAATGTTATAAGTTTCAATATGTTTTCTTACCCTTTCTCCATTAACGTAGACGTAGTTCCCGAGTATCTGCAAATGGAGAGCGTTGATTTTCAATGTACGTCAGACCTAAAGAATGAATGAAAATCCACAGCCTGCTTCCAGTCTCCGACCGGGTCAGGAATGGAATGAATGAAGCCCCCATCTAGCGGCGAGGATATGAACTGTGCCGGCTGCCGAGGTCTGACACACTCCTCTGGGGCAATGATTAAATGCATGACAGATTAAATGAAATGAGAGCGGAGAGTGTTGCTGGAATGAAATTTTGACAGGGTAAACCGGAGTACCCGGTGAAAAACCTGTCTGCTTTCGTTTTGTCCAGCACAGATCTCACATGGAGTGACCGGGATTTGAACCACGGACTCAGCGGTGAGAGGCCAGCGTGCTGCCGCCTAAGCCACGGAGGCTCCTCAGACCTAAAGAATAAACTTCAAAATTTCCCCTTACTACTGTACAGTCCCCCAGGGGTCTGCACCCCCTGGAGGCCATCCCCCCCATCATCTATTTAAACCACCCCTAACTGGCAAATCTCGTAAGTCCAGAACAGTATCTTTCATACAGCAAGGGCAAGCCGGCCAGCTCGGAAGGCTTGCCAAATACTTGCATCACACACATAACACCTATACTATAACTAACTGGGGCAGCTATGCCATTGGAATGCCGACGAAGCAGCACTAAAGCATATAAGAAGAGGACCTTAAGGAGGACGACTCTCTCTCAATTACCAGTTATACAGTGCGTCCGCCGAAGGCCCTAGCCGTTATCATCAGGTGAGTCAGCAGTGTTCAGAGTTCCTATATTTTGTGACCTACCTCACAGCCTTGTACACTTATACTTATAAGATTCCTTGCATTCCCCTAAAAGGGACTCATAATTCCATATTAACTGACCAATAAATACTTGGTCAGTACACTACACTTGTCTCACTGTTTACACGCCTCTTTACGTCCTAAAGTCCTTCCTGACTCCTGTCACGATTAGACGTGACATACAGTAGCCAAACAGTTGCTAGCTCAGGTATCATTGTATTTCCCGTAGCGGCCCGACTGCCAGAAGCAGCGTGCCGCCACATAGCTGACGCGTGCACGTCGGTTATATAACTATCTCCAATCAGCTGGGAGACTAGCACGTTGACCTGTACACTAAGTTTCATCCCCTGCAATACGCCTACGTCTTTTATAGGAGCACCCCCTAGCATCCTAACACTAAACAACATTCTACACTGGTCAGCTTGCCCAGCTACGGGAAGCTACCCCCTTTTAGGCACCCCCTTATAAATTAACACAATAACACATACGTTTTAGATCTAACTACCCCCCACTAAGGGATCTAAAACACTACAATTCTATAGCGACTACTTTCCCTGAGAAAAATATCGGGGCATTAATAGAAATTCACTTCGTTTCGCATCACTTTTCGGTAGCACATACGTATGCGAACAAGTGTTCTCCAGGATGAAACATGTGAAGTGTACAATGCGAACGCGAATCACTGACCGTCATCTGGAGAGTTCGCTTCGAGTTGCTACATCAATCAAGCCGGATAATGGATGCCTTTTTCGTGAGAAGCAGTGCCAGGTGTCACATTGACAGGTAAAATATTAATTCAATTATTTTAATAGTAGTATAACATTTATATATGTTTGATTTATTGTTTAAAATAACTTAACTAATATATGATTGTTATTTAATTTTTGTAAAACATATCAATATATTAGCTATTTTTAAATTAATTGGTTTATCTTAGAATTTAGAGCATATTTAGTATGGTAGAAAAAGCGAATCATGTGGCCCGCAAACCAATTCACCGTAACGACAGTGGCCCTTTCCAAAACAGGTTGGACACGGCTGCTCTGGATGAAGCTGTTCGTATGAGCCGACTGAGATGGTGGGGTCTTGTGAAGAGAATGTGGGAGGAGAGATTATCTAAGAGGTTAATGAGTTCTGATGTAGAGGGTAAGAGAAGCGGAGGTAGACCTAGGAGGCGATGGTTAGACTTAATGATAAACGATTTCAAAGTGAGAGGTGTAGAAGCAGAGGAGGCTGAAGTGCTGACTGTTAATAATGAATCATGGAGACGACTTGATCGCAAACAGAGGCTTGCTGACTACACTGGACACTGAATGGTCAAACAATCTCAAATGAAAATATACAGTATGTAGTATTATGTTTTGCCTAGCAATTTAATACTGAATTGTTAATAAATTCATTTCAACTTAAATGGTTATCTTTGTCAGGAATTTATCTAATATAATAGCTGTTTCCTGCCAAAGGTATTTGAAGGTTACTGTCCTAACCCCACACTTCTTGTGATTATTAAGAGTGCTCATTATTTATGCTCAATTTATAAATATAAATTTATATCATTTAATTCTTTGTATTTTGGAATAATGTCTAATACTGGTGCCCATCTGAGTATGTTCAAATTAGTTTAAATAAATACTAACGAGCAAAATAATAATTACTATATTCGTCGTCTCAACGAGTGCCAGTCAAATCGTTATTTTGCAGCCAAACGAAGGAGCGGAAAGCTCAAGTCCCCTTAAACAGTTACAACTATAGTCTCATTATCTCAAAGAATTTATATGTGACCAGTTATCAACTTGGAACGCATGCAGGGCATAATATCGCAGATTAAGTTTGGTTAAGCCATATATTCCAATGTCGCCAACATTATTCTATGCTTGCTGATAGGTTCAATGTTGAACTTCATGTACCATCAAAACTTTCAAATTGATTCAAAATGAATTTTGTTGTTGTTGTTTGAGTCTTCAGTCTTTTGACTGGTTTGATGCAGCCCTTCATGCCTCCCTGTCGTGAGCTAATAGTTTCATCTGTACATAGCTACCACACCCTACATCCGAGGCAATCTGTTTAACATATTCTAACCTTGGTCTACCCCTACAGTTCTTGTCCTCGACCCTTCCTTTCTTAACTAAGCTCGCTATTCCAGGGTGTCTTAGTACGTCTCCTACCAACCTATCTCTTCTCTTAATTAGCAGTCGCCAAAAACTTCTCCCACTAGGCTTAATATCTCTTAGTTTGTAACCCTATCTACCCACCTGATCATCATTATTTTCCTGTACACCACATTTCAAACGCTTCAATTCTCCGCTTTTCTGCTGCACCAATAGTCCACGTTTCACTTCCATAGAGTGGCAATCTCCATACAAAGGCCATCAAAAATGACTTCCTAATAATTAATCTTTATTCGATGTCAACAGATTCCTTTTCTTTAGAAATGTTTTCCTTGCCTGAGCTAACCTACTTTTTATATCCTCTTTGCTTCGTCCAATAACTGGTTATTTTGCTTCTAAAGTAACAGGAGTCTCCTACTTCCTTTAGTTGATCCCCTACCAATTTGATGTCCATAGAGGCTTCTGATTTATTTCGGCTGCATTCCATAATTTTTGTTTTACATTTATTAATTTTCATCATGAATTCTTTCCTCAAGACGGAGTCCATACCATTCAAAAACTCATTCAAATCCTCAGGCATGTCGGCCAAGATGACTATGTCATCGGCAAATCTTAGAGTTGAAATTATTTCTCCTTGAAACTTCACTCCAACTTTACATATTTCTCCAATTTCTTTCATTGCTTGTTCAATGTAAAGATTGAAAAGTATGGGAGATAAGTTGCAGTCTTGCTTTACTCCTTTCTGAATACCAGCTTCTCTCTCATGTTCTTCAGCTCGAATGACTGCTGTCTGGTTTCTGTATAGATTGTAGATCACCCTCCTATACCTGTACTTTATTCCAATCGTTTTCAAAATGTCAAACAATTTAGTCCAATCAACGTTATCAAAAGCTTTTCTAAGTCTACAAATGCCATGAACGTTCTCTTATCTTTCCTTATTCTACCTTCCCTTGTTCCAACATTTCTCCTGAAACCAAACTGGTCTTCACCCAACTCCGTTTCTATCTGGATTTCAATCCTCTTGTAAATTATTCTAGACGGGATCTTTGAAGCACGAGTAATCAAGCTGATTGTACGGTAATCTACACATCCCTCAGCTCCCACATTCTTCGTTATATGGATGATAACATTCTTCTAGAAAACAGAGGGTACCTTACCTGTCTCATAAATCCTACACACCAAGTGATATAACCTGATCAGACGTTCATCTCCTATGCAGCGTAGCAACTTAATCGGTATATCATCTATTCCTGGTGCTTTGTTCTTGCTTAAGTCTTCCAATGCTCTGTCAAATTCTGATCTCAATATTAAATCTCCTTTTGGTTCCTCATCAATTTCCTCCTCCCTTTCCATTGCATGATTCTCAATCTCCTTTCCCTTATACAAACACTCTATGCAAGCTTTCCATCTCTCAACCTTTTCTTCCCTACCTGTTAGAGTCTTTCCATTAGTGTCCTTAATATTACAGCACTTAGTCTTCTTTTCCCAAAAGTATTCTTAATCCTTCGATAAGCTGTGTCTACTTTTCCTAATTTCAGAAAATTTTCTATACCTGCACATTTCTCTTTCAACCATTCTTCTTTTGCTTCCTTGCACTTCTTTTTAACCTCATTTCTTAGACGTCTGTATTCTGCTTTCCTCTTTTCATCTCTTACATTCTTGTGTTTCCGCCTTTCATCCATCAATTCTTGTATATCATGAGTGATCCACGGTTTTCTACCTATTCTTACTTTCCTACCAATGTTTTCTTCTGTGGATTTTGTTATTTCATTCTCCAAAAGTGCCCATTCGTCTGCAATTGAAGTTTGTTTAGGTTTTTTCATTAGTTCTTCCTTTATACTCTTCTTGAATTTTTCGTTTACATCAATCTCTTTCACTCTGTCTATTGCCCACCTTTATGGCTTTTGACTTTTCTTCAGTTTCTTCATCTTTAATCTGCATTTCATAACAACCAGATTGTGGTCAGAGTTTATGTCAGCACCGGGATATGTTTCACAATCCAAAATCTGGTTTCTAAACCTCTGCTTGACAATAATGAATTCGATTTGGTAACGCCCTGTATCTCCTAGTCTCATCCATTTGTATATTCCTCTATTGTGGTTATTGAATAAGACGTTAGCTATGACAAACTCATGCTCATTGGAGAATTCCATCAGCCTGCTTCCTCGATCATTCCTTTCACCTAATCCGAAATCTCCTACTACTTTCCCTTCTCTTCCTTTTCCTACCACAGCATTCCAATCTCCCATTACAATAACATTTTCATCACCCTTGGTATACCTGAGAATTTCATCTATTTCTTCGTAGATCTTTTCAACATCTTCATCATCAACTTGACTGGTAGGCAGGTAGACTTGTACCACTGTGGAGCACGTAGGTTTTGTATTGATTTTTGCTACAAAAATCCGTTCACTATATTGCTCATAATATTCCACCCGCTGTCCAAATTTCCTACTCAATATGAGACCAACCCCTGCTAGGCCATTGTTTGATTTAGTGCTAATGACCCTATTGTCTCCTTACCAAAAGTCCTGTTCTTCCTGACAGCGCATTTCACTAATCCCAACCAAATCCAACCTCAACCTATCCATTTCCCTTTCTAAATTTTCTAACCTTCCACTTCCCAGCAGACTTCCACCATTCCACGCTCCGATCCGTAGAATGTTAGATTTTTTCTCTGTCACTTCTGTGATGTTAACCTCCTCTCGAGTAGTCCCAACCCGGAGATCTGAACGGGGGACTAGTTTACCTCCGGATTGGAATTTTACAAGGGAGGAGGCCATCATCATTTGTAATTATGCATAGAGAGGTGCGTATCCTCGGGAAGAGCATTACGGCTGTAGTTTCCCGTTGCTTTCAACCGTGCAGCAGAACGCAGTGTAGCCATTAGTTGGTTTATACGAGTATTATCAATATCGTAACCGTCTACAAGACAAGTAAAGAATTGATTTATTCTGAAAGGCTGCTACTCCCTTTCAGAATACGTAATAGAGCCATTCAACTAACAAAATACTAGCAATTAAATACCAACATTCTGCTAACGAAAAAATACTTAAATTCCACCAGCAACAAAATACTACCACTAAAAGCAATCTGTCACCAGGCACACTTACATGCACCCTGACACATCACAGTCTAATGAAACAATGAACAATATCTAATAAACAATGCAGCTGCCAACAGACACACTCACTCACCACAGTCTAATGGAACAATGAACTATATCTAATAAACAAACTAACTACATACATACAACTAAAACCAACCACACGCCCACATTCTAGAAGAGGAAATGGAAAACAGAAATAAGAGTGAGGGAAACAAAAGACAGGGGGATAGGAAATGCCCTCAACACTCAAAGTATGAGAATTGAGGGACCCGGAAGAAAGGAGCGCCAGGAAAGGCAGAAAGGAAAGGTAACGAGGAGAAGAACCGCCCCAAAGGCAACGGAAGAAGGAGAAAGACCGGAGCCAGCTCAGGAATCCCTCGGGGTCACCAACTCCGAGCTCGCTATCACACATGGTTCAAGAGTCTCTCCGCTATGGGCTAACATGTGTGGCATTCATAGCCGATTGTCCTCTTAACACCTCACTTTCTTCCAGTGCTCCACAGAATGGCAACTTCTTAATTTTCTTTGCAAGAACTGCATTTTAGGTGCAATATATGCCTCTCAATCTCTTTTAGTATAAAACTAGGTCCCCGATTCTTGGATGTTACGGGTAAACTCGACAACCACTGGATGTATTTTGATGTGGTTTTCACCATTCTGTAAAGGATAACTCCAGGATGATTTCTGTAGAAAATAATTTATTTATGATCAAAGAAACCCGAGCAGTAACGATTTCAGTGGAAAAGTCGAAAAAGAAAAACTGGCGTCCGAGCGCTTTGTAAGTTTACGCTGGGCAAACCGTTAAAAATATCTAAATACTTTGAGTGTAAGAATTGTTCAGCATGAAAAGTTCTACAAAAAATCCGCGAGAGCATATGTTTAACTTCAATACATCGCCCACTATAAGTGTTTTTACGTTTTAATTTCTTCCAGCCGTGTCTATTCAACTACTGAGGCGACAGTTTGCGAACTAGCTAAGGGCGAGTCTATCATCCCTGTTACAGCCTAGCTAGCGGGCGAACACATTGCCCCAGATACAGCCAGCAGCAGACCGTTGAGTCGTGTTGAGTTAAGACTTCTGAGAAGGGTGGTTGTGTTTGGAGTTTCCCTGGAAGTGCAACTCGGGTTTTCTTCATTTCGCCTGTGAAACACAGTCAAGTTAAGATTGGACGCAAGGGGGATTTGAGTTTCATTCAGCCCGCCATTCCCTGGAAGTGCAACACTCATTTCGCCTGTGAACTTATCGTTCCGCAAAATTCACAGTCAATTTAAGATTGGACGGAACGGGGATTATATTATATTAAATTATACTGATTGGCGTATAATCTCTACTTAGTATAAAACGAAGTCCCCGATTCTTGGAATGTCACGGGTAATCTCGAGAACCACTGAATGGATTTTGACGCGGTTTTCACCATTCTGTAAAGGATATCTCGAGGAAGGTTTCTGTAGAAAATAATTTATTTATGACCAAAGGAAGTCAAGCACTAACGATTTCAGTGAGAAGGTCGAAAAAGAACTGGCGTCCGTGCGTTTTTTAAGCTTCCGCTGGGCAAACCGTTAATAATATCTTTATACTATGAGTGTAAGAATTGTTCAGCATGAAAAGTTCTACAAAAAGCCCGGGAGAGCATATCTCTATCTTCAATACATCGCGTACTCTAAGTGTTATTACGTTTTCATTTCTTCCAACAATCTCCATTCATTTTCTGAGGCGACAGTTTACGAGCTAGCAGGGGGCGAGTATATCACCCCAGTTACAGGTTAGCTAGTGGACGAGCTTGTTGCCCCAGATACAGCCGGCAGCAAACTGTCGAGTCGTGTTGATTAAATACACACATCAAAAAAAGTTTTGCATCACCTCGGTTCCAAGAGTTCCGGAACCGTTAAATACAAAGGGAATAGAGATCAACACAAACAACATTTCAGCTCGTTTTATTGCTCATGAGACCCACACATTGCATGTTGTACCATCATACAGCTAGACTTTCAGCATTTGTGGTCCAGATTGCAGTACACACCACTACCTCTAATACCCAGTAGCACGTCCTCTTGCATTGATGCATGCCTGTATTCGCCGTGGCATACTATCCACAAGTTCATCAAGACACTGTTGGTCCAAATTGTCCCACTCCTCAACGACAATTCGGCGTAAATCTCTCAGAGTGGTTGGTGGGTCAAGACGTCCATAAACAGCCCTTTTCAACATATTCCAGGCATGTTCGATAGGGTTCATGTCTGGCGAACATGCTGGCCACTGTAGTCGAGCGATGTCGTTATCTTGAAGGAACGCATTCACAAGATGTGCACGATGAGGTCGAGAATTGTCGTCCATGAAGACAAATGCCTCTCCAATATTCTGCCGATATGGTTGCACTATGGGTCGGAGGATGTCATTCAGGTATCGTAAAGCCGTTTCGGAGCCTTCCATGACCACCAGTGGCGTACGTCGGCCCCACATAATGCCACCCCAAAACATCAGGGAACCACCACCTTGCTGCACTCGCTGGACAGTGTGTCTAAGACGTTCAGCCTGACCAGGGTGCCTCCAAACACGTCTCCGACGATTGTCTGGTTGAAGGCATATGCGACACTCATCGGTGAAGAGAACGTGATGCCAATTCCGTGGGGTCCATTCAGCATGTTGTTGGGCCCATCTGTACCGCGCTGCATGGTGTCGGGGTTGCAAAGCTGGACCTCGCCATGGACGTCGGGAGTGAAGTTGCGCATCATGCAGCCTATTGCGCACAGTTTGAGTTGAAACACGACGTCCTGTGGCTGAACGAAACGCATTATTCAACATGGTGGCATTGCTGTCAGGGTTCCTCCGAGCGGCAATCCGTAAGTAGCGGTCATCCACTACAGTAGTAGCCCTTGGGCGGCCTGAGCGAGGCCTGTCATCGACAGTTCCTGTATCTCTGTACCTCCTCCATGTCCGAACAACATCGCTTTGGTTCACTCTGAGACGCCTGGAAACTTCCCTTGTTGAGAGCCCTTCTTGACACAAAGTAACAATGCGGACGCGATCGAACTGCGGTATTGACCTTCTAGGCATGGTAGAACTACAGACAACATGAGCAGCGTACCTTCGTCCTGGTGGAATGACTGGAACTGATCGGCTGTCGTACCCCCTCCGTCTAATAGGCCCTGCTCATGCATGGTTGTTTACATCTTTGAGCAGTTTTAGTGACATCTATGAACAGTCAAAGGGACTGTATCTTGGATACAATATACACAGTCAACGTCTATATGCCGGAGATCTGGGAACCGAGGTGATGCAAAACTTTTTTTGATGTGTGTATATATATATATTACAGCATATGAATAAGTAATCATATTATAAGAGTCACCAGGGCTACCAACTGTGTATTAATTCTCTCCATACTTTTGATACCTAGACACAATAAATAGCCCAAGTATAAATGTATGGAACTAACTTCAAACTTAGCACACTCTAAACAATATGTTTAAGCATATTTCGAGTAAATCGTCAAGTTACAGTAGTGATATCAACACAATTTTATGCCTGCATGTAACTACCATACTAGTTTTGGGAAGTATCCCAATGCTTGCACGTCCATTGTGTGCATGAAGAAACGTAACTACTCTATGTTTTTACAGAGTCCTCAGGACAACAGTCTAATAACTTTCTGTGAGCATTTGAGCTCTAGAATCAATACCGTTGAACTTGCTCATACAAACAATTTGGATGTCTGCGCGATATTATCTCTTAATAGTTCTAGATATTTTAAGCATTAGGTATGGATATACCAGCTGAATCAGCAGCCTCAAATTTTTATTATTTTATCCAGCCCATCTAGCTTTGTTGTCAGGAAGGTCGATATTTCTTCTGCTTGCATCCTGTGTGGTACTAATGCACTGCAAGTATATCCTGCAAACGATACAGAACACTATTACTGAACAGACTAATACGTGGGAAAATAATAGGATTCATTATCATTCGCGGGATTTGCTTGCAGTGCATTAGTACCATGCCAGTTGATCGTCATGACAAAAAGCGTCAGTCGGGCTGCATAAAATAATAGTATTAGGGAAAGCTGATTCACCTGGAATATAATTTATGTTCGACCCTGACTATTATATGTCAGAAAAATGTATCATAATGATGGTAATTATAACACTATTTTTCATTTTGAAACAGTTTATCCCACCAATCACAGCTCAAGAAACAGTTGTTTGACCAATTAGGTGAGGATAGCAACGCATCTGCGCTAAGTTCCAAGGCCTTCTATTTTAAATTTCACATCCTGGCCTAGTGTCATAGTGGGGGAATCGAGGAGGCCAAGGTCAAATACAAGGCATTCTCTGCGTCTCATGCGCTCTTTTCAGTACATAAAACTGGCGAAATATCGACAGATATTTATGAATATTTATGTTAGAACATAAAATAGTTATAATAATTATCGTCGAACATAAACAGTCGTATGCACTTGCTTATAATGTAATTAAGGCACTCGTACGAAAATTATAAAACTCGCGTACGCTCGTTTTATAAACATACTCGTGTCTTAATTATTGCCATTATAGGCTCGTTGCATAATGTACTATTTTATCACCATAACCCATAACTGAACAATCGTTCATAGGTTCCACGTTAAACCGCATGTAACTTCCAGAGCGTCGAATGGATTTCGACGAAATTGTGTGTATGCAGTGCTTGTCAAAATAGATAGCATGCCAATTTACAGGGGCATCAGTGCTATCATCTACCCATGGCATTTCTCCAGAGGGAACGCGGGGAACGCGTACCCCTTGAACATTTGTACATTGGTACATTGGTACATTTGTATTTAGTCCGGCAAATATAACTTCCGACTTGAAAGTTCTTCGGTCATCTGGCGTCAACGCGCTGTTCACAGCAACTGGAGGAGATTTCGAGTAATCCTCGATTTAAATCGATCTCTATAATCAGTTTCATTTGGTCGGCAACTCGGCACTCAGCAGCATAATCGTAACAATAGGCCATATTATGTTCTGCTCGACGAAAGCTTTGTGTAATTGCTGCCTTATTCGAAGAAATGTACTTGTTTAGGCAAAAAAGTGACAGTCAGTCTGAAAGACTAGACTTTGTATCATTTTAAATGCTGAAAAATGCTAGAAAGACTGGAGGCTTCTCGCTTCGCTCGAAGCCAAAGACTCCTGACATGTTATAAAATTATCTGCATAGCCAAATACTTATCTTGCTTATCTTGTTTCAAATTACTCGCGAACGGTAAGTGCAAATCAAGGGCAAAGCAAGGTCAAGCGCACGGGATGCCGTCACGCTCACCAGAGCGCGCGGGGACGTTCCCCTTCCATCCAGTCTATAAACACTTGTAGTAGGCGATGTATTGAAGATAGAGATATGCTCTCCCGAACTTTTTTGTAGAACTTTACATGCTGACCAATTCTTACGCTCATAGTATATTGATAGGTTTAACGGTTTGCCCAGCGTAAGCTTAAGAAGCACTCGGACGCCAAGTTTGTTTTCGACTTTTTCACTGAAATCGTTACTGCTTGGCTTCCTTTGATCATACATACATTATTTTCTACAGAATCTTTCCTCGAGATATCCCTTACAGAATGGTGAAAACCGCATCAAAATCCATCCAGTGTTTCCCGAGATTACCCGTGACATCCAAGAATCGTTTTTTTTTACTAACGAAGTAGAGATTGTCGGGGAACACATGCACCAAGCAGTACTATGACGTTACACACATCAGTGCATCTGGGTGCAATTCGTCCCTTCACCGTAACGGAACGCCCGACCCCAGCGCAACGACGAAGTCGACAAGATCATTTAAAATGATAAAATAAGTAATTTACTCTAACAATCGTGAAAAGGAAATTCTGCTCTTATAAGCATGCAGGCTAGTGTTTGAAGGTGGGGTAGGCTGTTAGTTTGTGTGTGTGGTTTGTTTTGGAGGATGAAGAAAATAAGGAACTATTTTACATCCAGCCAGGCATTGAAAAAGCTGAAAGTTAATGAATTAATGAGTTAATAAATTAACCCAATTCACCCTTTCATTTAACATGTCAGCCCATAAAGTAATAACCGGACACTGCAAATTGCCAAAAATTGCAAGATCAAGTTTTGTCGACTACAACTGAGAGTACACCTTAAATTTTGGATTAAAAAAAAAAGCACTGCAACTATCAAATCTGTCTGTGCAAGTGCCGTAGACTACCAATACCTCAGAATCCATGCAAGCAAAGAAGGGGTGATCAGAAACTAATATTACAAAGCCGGCAATGAAACGTGTGCATTTCATTTCCTACTACCAATACAGCCAACTGATAGTACATAGGCCTACTATACATTAGGTTATTTCTCGACATATTGTTTTTGGCTCTTGTAGCTTCATGGCATGAGTTTGAATATTTCCTCATGGTAAAAGTCCTGTCCTTGCGTGTTCAGTCATGTTATCACGACGTGTTTCACCTCCTCGTCTGAATCGAATCTTCGAACTTCAAGTGAAGAAACAGGTGAAAGTTGCCTGGAGCGAGTCTGCGCTGTAGGGAAGGTGGTCAATGATATCCTGGCGTAACTGCTTCAACAGCGTGGTGATCTCCTGGGCTGTATGAGGTCGCGCGTTGTCATGAAGAAAGATCACGTCCTTGCTGAGAAGTCCTGGCCACGGTTACATGTTTCGCCCACAGAAATTGAATAACTGAGTCGATCACTTCTCGAGACCAGTTTTCCAAACGGGTTGCCATTTTGTTTACCTACAGCAAGCTCTGTTGGTGGCGGGTTACTGAAACGCTGCACAGTTGCCAACCGTATGTATTCGAATCACCCCACACTACCAATTTCTCTATAACAGACAAAACTCCAGGAATATCGGCCTTGTAACCTTACTTTCTGATTACTCCTGGTATATCAGGCCTGAATATTGCAAGTATGTATTGAGCACCGATAGCGGTAGCTACGCTCGCTAACACGCAGCACTAGGCCATTGGACCATGCTCTCTGTGGACTTGGAAGACGTGGGTTCGAGCCCCAGAAATGGATTTCCGTGGTTTCCCCATTTTCAAATTCAGGCAACAGCTGGGACGGTACCTTCTGGCAGGCCACGGCCGCTTCCTTCCACATCCTTGTCCAGCTTCATTCTTCTTCATTCATTCCATCTCTCATGAACTCCTCTCTTAAGGTTGATGTCAGGAAGGGCATTCGGACGTAAAAACCATCCGCCACAAAGACTGTCATCGCATCTCATTTCCGACCCCGTCGGAAAACGCGAAAATAAGGGGTAGACATGCATTGCAACTATATATTGAGCAAGTCTTAAAATGCCAGTGTTTCCAGTTTAACTCCGCGCATGTAAAACAAAACTATTGGAATGCAGCCGCAATAAATCAGAAACCTCCATCGACATCAAATTGGTAGGGGAGAAACTAAAGGAAGTTGGAGACTTCTGTTACTTAGGAAGAAAAATAACCAGTGATGGACGAAGCAAAGAGGATATAAAAAGTAGGTTGGCTCAGCAAGGAAAGTATTTCTACAGAAAAGGAATCTGTTGACATCGAATATAGATTTAGGTATTAGGAATACATTTTTGATAACCTATGTCTGGAGAGTGGCACTCTATGGAAGTGAAACTTGGACTATTGGTGCAGCAGAAAAGGGTAGAATTAAAGCGTTTGAAATGTGGTGTTACAGGAGAATGATGAAGATTAGATGGGTAGATAGGGTTACAGACGAAGAGGTATTAAGACGAGTGGGAGAGGGGAGATGTTTCTGGCGAATGCTAATGAAGAGAAGAGATAGGTTGATCGGACACATACTAAGACACCCAGGAATAGCAAGCTTGGTTATGGAAGGATGGGTCGAGGACAAGAACTGTCGGGATAGACCAAGGTTAGAATATGTTAAACAGATTGCCTCGGATGTAGGGTATCGTAGCTATGTAGAGATGAAACGATTAGCTCATGACAGGGAGGCATGGAGGGCTGCTTCAAACCAGTCAAAAGACTGAAGACTCAAACACACACATTAAGATATTATTGTAAATAGGTCTAAATAGATGAATAATTGGATTGAATCTTAACTTGAAGGGAAAGTAGGCTCATTAGTTCATCACAGTACTACTTGTCTTAGAATGAGATTAATCACAGTATTGAGTCTCCGGAGCGCAACATCTCCCATCAAGAACACTTAATTACGGTCTCTTATGAAGTTTGTTGAACAGTATGCTTAGTTTTTACCCGTTACTTTCACACAAGCAATTCAAAGAAGTGCACGGTTATAGAAAAGCAATGAACGTTGGAAGTCATATCAAGAGATAGAATGAGACGAGGAGAGTCGGCGGGTGTTTTTAGGTGCAGCCTAGCATATCAGTTCATAAAACTCATCCTGCAAGTAAAAACTCTCAATCTAGTTCCTTCAATATCCACAATACGCTTCAAATTATATGGAAGGAACCGTGTACTATGTGCATCACCATCTTCCACGCCATGTCTGAATCAAGTTATTAGTTCTTGTGAGTTCGCAATGTCGGCTCGATTTTAATCCATCTATCTCTAGCACGTTCATCTTGGGCATTAGGTCAAATACGCACGAAGAGAGGTCTGTCAAGTGTTGCTGTTATTACAAAACTTCCCATTCCCAGCTCGCCAACAGCTGCTGCACACCCTTTGCAGTATTCAGACGTGCGTTGTCGTGCATGATTGGTTTCTCCGGAATGTAACGGCATGCTTGTTGTTGAAGTAAGTTCTTGTAACAATCTGTCTATTGCACTTTTGTCATGGAGAACGAAGTGACACAATAAGAAAATGCATTCGCAACAATCACTAACAACCGCACGTGGGGAAGATTATACGATTTCCCTATTACAATTTCTGATATTTTACCCACGAAAGTCCGCATTTATAATATACGAACGTTGATGGTTTGTGTTTGCATCAATCCACTCAGAACTGTATTAGCAGCGGTCTCGGGTATCTAACCACATCTAACAGAGCAATCAAGTTAGAGATGAGCAGTACATTAGCCTTGGCTAGGCCTGACTTACTCCTCTATTTGGCAGCCAGGCTTGTCTTACGCCTCGCTAGTGGGCAGACAATAAGGGTTGGTTGGTACGGTCACCAAGACGATATCAGAGCCGTAGAGCTTGCCAGACTGGGCTGACGAGAACCAATGTAAGTGGCGGGCTGATGGAGCTCGCCATGGGGGAATGGACTAAGCTCGTTCAGATAATATTGTCCTTTTTGTTGACATAAAAACAATTCTTATTTTGCATAAGGTATACTTTTCAGATAGTGTAGTTAAGTACCACACTTCAAGAGAGCACAACGTATTTTGGGTATGTGGTGGAGGCAGTTAAAGGTCAATGACACAAGGTATGTGAGGACTGGTAGTGTAGCGGTTCGATTCCAACCCAATGCAAGTTTTAGCCTACTTTTCATATTTCGCAATAATGATGTAAATGTGGACTTACGAGAACACCCGGGCTGATGTGTGTGTGTGTCTGTCCTTCTGTCTGTGTATGTCCTACCTATCAATTCTTAAACGGTTGCAGCTTTAGAAACCAAATTTGGTTTGAGTGGAGATCCATACCAGGACAACTCAAAGCCATGTTTAAAAATAACGTCATAGCCACGCACTACTGAAAAGTTATAATTGAAATTTTAATTCTAAGTTGGATACATCAGAAGATATGCACTGGAACCGTTCGAAAATTGACACACACATACAACATAATATTTCAAATGAATGTTCGGGAGCCCGTACACGACAATATCGCCGACACGATTCTACGCTTCCTGATAGTTTCAATGTTCTACTGTATGTAATGCCCATACTATCTATTGGCCATCAACCTAACTTTGTATGTGCACTGTGTATCTTAAGACCTGAAATTGGGCATTTATGCATAGTCACCAGAGATGCCATCTATTGATAAAATGTTCTTTATAATTTTGAACATTAGTCCCAACACATCAGCAAGTGAGCAACCCCTAGTTCTAAATTTGCACATCTGTTGAACATAACATTTCAGATTAAATGACAGTGCTGCCAACATGAATCTATGCATCCTGATGAGTTCGATGTTTAACTGCTTGTAACTTCCATGCTAATGGATGGATTTAATCCTAAATTGGCACACATACAGATCATAATATTTCAGATTAATTTTGAGCAGCCGATACATGCCACTTTTGACATCATGATTTTGGGCGTGCTGTTACGTAAAATGTTAATTGCATGGTACGTCTATACTTTCTATGAGGGTTCAACCAAATTTTGTATGAACATAGTGTACCATATCTTTGATATAGCAAACACATTAATGTGCCTTACTAACAGTATGAGATTGAGGGAATAAGGAATAAGGAATGCCGCACTTTGTTGGTTACCATGGCCAGTTTTCACTAATCATATCTTAAAACTTGTTCTGGATATGAATTCCCAATATCTTCAGTTTTTGACCAATAGGGAATCATTGAGTAGGTGTGGGCAATGGATGATATCCAAGCAACATCATTCCAGAGCTTGTGGGTTTGACTTGTGATCCTGATGTTTGCTGGAACTCGTGTATGATGGTCATCATATGTTCTTCATCAGTTTGCGCCGTGAGAATAATACATACATCATCGGTATATACTCTTACCTTAGGGGCAGATGACCTCGTAGTTCCGCCCCATAAAACAACAACAATAACTAACTAACTAACTAACTCTTACTCCTACTTTCTTTTCTTTGATCGTCAGACTCGTTACACTGTAATTTATCCTTCGGAGGAAGGGTTCCAGTGCGATGATGAACAGGACCATACAAAGTGGGCTTTCTTGATTAACAGGTTTACGGATGGGGATTTCCGATGTTAGATATCCAATAATTTGTACACTAGATGTTGCTGTACTGCATTCAATCAACCTGGTAGGAAACCTAAACGTGTGCATTGTATACCATAGATAGGGATGTTCTTTCTATCTTTAACTGGTCCTGCCTCATTTGGGCTGCAATTTGTAAATGTACACCCCTAGGTGCAACAAGTTGTTACTATCAAAATTAAATAACTCAATCTCACTAAAATGTATATTAATATTTTGGTGGTATGGGTTGAAAACCATAACGAAGCCAATATTAACGATTAACATTCACACCTAGCAATACTACTGAATTTCTTGAAAAATAACAAACTGTTAAACCCGGTTAACACATAATATATTCTAAGGTAAAGCACAGGCAGGATCCTCGTCGTGGTCAGTCTATCCTAGAACACTCTCTATCATATGTACGTGGCACAATAATAATGACACACTGTCTTGAAACTGGGTGAAGATGGAGATTGTACTCACAATTTGATGAATCTCTAGATACTGATGACTATTGCTACTTATTCTGGGATAGTTCTCCCAAATAAATAAGCCTATTACGTTTGTACTGAACATGTAGCTAATTTAACTCGCTGCCTAATTTGAAGATTATTTGCTTGATTCCCACTAGCCGTATTGAATACACGGCTTGTGTAACGCATTTTGTACTCGCCGATTTGGAATGTATAATCCTGTAACAGTTTGGTTACACAGAATTCGTTCCGCTCCTCAAATGCCTGTACCTTAAATGTAAACTAGCTGGTACTCACAAACTGATTTATGGACCACAAGTCCCCTGAACTTCGTAATTAAACATGAGTTCACAATACTGCTAAAGTGTTTTTAAATCGAACGACCAATCTAGTCTACGAAGTCTAGGCGTAATATTCTTTAACAAGAGAGATATTTCCCTTGGTTATACAGCTAGCTCTGTACGACAGTGTACAAGTCTTTAGTTCACTCTCCTAACTCAAACAACCATATCACATGACTCCACAAAATTCAAGTCTAAGACTCGAAGACAAATCTAAGATCAGAATAAGAATCTGACAATCAGAACGAGAATAAAATTGAGAACCGAAACAGAATGAAATTCAGAATAGAGTCATCCAGCGCTCCGCTAACTAAATGATAATATATTCATCCTCTCCACTTATTCATCCTACGTCACACAAAATCACTCATGAAATTATCAGTAGCCAATAACATTTGGTCAGCAATATAAAAAGTCCCTCCTCTAGGTGCATTTGATGTCAATTAGCTCAAGTCCTGATGTGGCGTAGCATGTCTCATTCAGTTGGGGCGCGGGTAGAACCCTCTCGCTAATTTTGTGCTAAGTTTCTTGAAATTGAACAACATGTCTTGCTCTACGTGCACACCTGACCTGACTCACAGACTTGCTTCACAAAGCAAACTAAACTAAATACAATACAATTTCAACATCCACCCTTGTCTTAGATCCTGCCGCAAATGTCTTACACTATGTAACCAAATTCAATTAATGGCAATATATACTGTTGGGATACATACTCTAATAAAATATGGGCGGGGACATCAAGAGCCCGCCGATGAGCCAGCTTGGTGTCCTAGGCGAAACCCCACACAAGACACGGCACAAACCTAGAAGAATTGCCGAGTACTAATTCGTTTCATCGCTTAAAATATACGCACGATTATAGGAAATCGCAAGTCTGCAAAAGGAGGGTTCAATCCTTTGTAACACAGTGAGGTTACATATCAAAGTCCTTGTGAAAATCGAGACTGACGAGTGTCATGTGGGGAAACATTGGATGAGGTTTTCTCATGTAAAATCATTATATTTCTTAACACCAACAACTTCGAAATGATATTATTCCCTGGAGTCGTACAGGATTGCCACTGCCCTATAATTTCCAGCAGGTGCATTTTGAAGCGGGATGCGACGATTTATGTAAATATTTTGTAATCGGTATTTAAAAATGTGATAGGTCTAAAGTCCTCCATTCCAAGTGGTATTCTGATCTTCGGAATTAAAATAATAATTATTCCAGGCGTAATTTTTTCTGGTATGAGTTGTGGGCTTCCCAGAATCTCCTGGTAAATTTAATGGAGAACTTCTCCTAATATGTTTCACATTAAGTGATAAAACTCATATGAGTAGGGGGGTAAGGCGGTTTCCAAGCCACCCGGCGTTGCTCGGGCGGCGTTCATATTAAATAATTAATAACTCCCGAACCCGTGGTCGGAGATTCACGAATGAGGTGTCGTTGGACTCGGGCTGACGGGGCTTTGCTATGGACCACTCATTTCAACCCCTAAATAAAACCTTCCCCTACTAGGGGGTGAAATTGTAATTTTTAGTGAAAGTCCCTTTTCAAATGCGACATGTATAAGGTGCGCTGCTAAAATGAACTTAAACGTTGTTGTTCATATAGCGCATGCGTTTTTCTGGCTGCCGCTATGGATTAACATTTTTGTTTTTGTTTTTTACGCATGCGCACTGGGGATTTTTGTAAGAGGGCGAGCTCTTTGAAAAAAATGATTGATAAGAAGGGGTTTTGGTGGTGAGGAGAGAACCAGATAGTCGCCTACTTTCCTACTAAGTTTGCCGATATCTCTCGAACGCAAGGTCGGATTTGGACGTGTGACGTGTCAAATTGCTTGTCTCAAAGCCCTATACATGTTGTTAATAGGTTAAAGTTTTGAGAATGAGGGAAACAGGCTTTTTGGGGGTAAAAGCGTGATTTTAGACTTTTTCCGATATTTCACGAATGCCTGGTCGGATTTGGTCCTATGACGTGTCAAATGGCTTGTCTAGAAACCCTGTTTATTTTGGTAATAGGTTAAAGTTTTTGAGAATGAGGGAAACAGAATGTTTTGGGGGTAAAACCGTGATTTTAACCTTTTTGCTATATCTCGCAAACCAGTCATGCTAGAGGCGTGTACGACGGGTCCAAGGACTCGGGGTGACGTCATCTTTGCTATGGACAACTCGTTGTAATTTTTAAAAAAATTTAGAAACTCGATTTTGGGGTAAACACGTGTTTTTTTAATTTTTGCCGATATCTCACGAACCAATAACGCTAGAGACGTGTACGAGGTGTCCTAGGACTCGGGCTAACGCCCCCTTTCAAATGTGCTAGATTTTTTCCAAGAAATAATTCACAAAGGGCCTAACGCCATACATGTTGAAAAAACTTTTTCTTTTTCTTTACCTGTTTATAATGTTTATGAAGCATGGTGGTTGAGAGAGACGATACGGCTGGGTGTGTGTGTTTCAACGAACCTGTCGCTGACCACGGTGGCTGTGTTCAATAGAACAATCGCTATTTCGACGGGTCGGTTTATGACAGAGCGAGGGTGCGTTTTGTTTCACACTTTTTCCTTTAGAAGGGGATTTTTGACGTGTAAACGGTGATGAGAACTTGGTTCTATGTTGGTCGAAGCGAGTACAGAAAACAAACTTGCCGAGGAGCAGGAGGTGAATGTCATTTGAGCTTATTGGAAGGCGTTGATCTGACTTGACAACAGGTGCAATGGAAAAAATGACCATGACGCTTGAAGGTGAAATAATCTGACCATTGTAGTGGCAGGGAAGAGCGAAAGGCATGTGAACACATGTGAAACCACAAGAGGGCTAAACCAGTGAAATCCTGTCTTGCTTCGTACGTGACAAAATGCAAGTTCATGTGAAATTTGATCTACCGCAGGTGTTCACCTTGGGTGTTAGCTGTCCACGTGCACGATAACTGTTAACAAGTTACATCCTGGTTTGCTTCGTACGTGACAAAATGCAAGTTGACGTGAAATTTGATTTGTCACAGGTGTTCACCTTGGACGTTAGCTGTCCACGTGCCTGATAACAGAATGTTCAAAGCGTGGGAATCGCTGAATCAGTAAAAAGTATGATGCATCTTGTCGGAATGATGTCACAACCAATGGATAGGCAAGAGCTGCGAACAGCATTGGTGGGAGGTAAAGGGAGGGAGAGGGGGAGGGGTAATGTAAGAGAGAACACAGGTGGAAAGAAAAAGAAATATGTGGAGCTGAGGACTGTACACATAGAGCTATAGGTGGTGTACAACATGTGTGAATAAATTAAAAATTGCACAGGTTCACACAACATGTAATTTATTGATCCAAGAATTAAACGTAGAGTTAAACCCTAACCATTTGAAATAGAGTTTATTTCCTTTTTGTTTCAACACTTTTTCCACAAGATAATGCTGAGGAAATGCTGTTTTATGAAGTTCATGGAGATAAAATCTACCTTTTATGGGTTGATGGTTGAGGTCCTCGAGTAAATAGGTGACTGGACTGTCCAAGTTGACTCGACGAATTCGAAATAGTTCAGTCCCCCACTGTGGCGTGTTGCCCTTATTGAAGGCAGACTGAAATTTGCTCACACGAACAAAATCCCCAATTTTCAGTCGGTGACGTTTAGGATCGGCTGTTTTTATGGGGTTAAACAGTTTATCCAATCGCTGAATATTTTTAGTCACGAGGCGTGGCTTGGTCCCAATCGTTCTATGTTTGGTGTCATTGTAACGTGATACTAGCTCAGGTAACATGTCCAAGCAGCGATACGTGCCCTGAGCTGTAAACGCTTTCCACATATGGGTTTTCAATGTTCGGTTGAACCGCTCGACCACAGTGGCTTTGAGGTTGCTGTACGTGGTGTAATGGTGAATATCCTTAGATTTGAGAAAACTGGAGAAATCCTTATTGAAAAATTATTTCCCCTGGTCAGTTTGTAGCAGCTGAGGTTGACGTTTGGAGTGTTGACTAATATGTTGAAAGGCCTTGGTAACTAGTGGACCAGACTTGCGACGCACAGGTTCAACAAAGACCATTTTGGAATAGACATCAATGACGGTCAATATATAGCGTACACCGTTGTTAACGCTAGCATAGGGCATCATTTCAACCAAGTCAGCCTGCCAAAGTTCATCCACACCTCGTGAAATCACCTTGAGTCGCGGATAGTGACGTCTAGCTGGGCGATGCAACTCGTGAGCAATACCCATTTTAATGGGTGAGGGCTTGAACAATAATTTTGGCATTTCGAAGTTCTTGTTCAATTTCTTGAATTTCCCAATCGTGACCGGTATGGCCAGCTTGACGTGAGGCATGCAACAACTGTAGCCGCTGGACGAGCTTATTGGGATTCTGCCAGTAGGTAACATCCACAAGGGTATTAATGGTTTAAATGTCACTCCCGAAGCGGACACTTTACGACGAGTACTTTGACTAGTGGGAAACATTTTTGTAATGATGGTTTTATATTTTTGAGATATATTGGCATTCACTTGTTTCGTGGGATCATACTGTCTTTTGTGAGCATGGGTATCCAATAAAATGGATTTATATTTGTCAAGGTCCTCTGACGTATAATCATGGGAAGAGGGGGTCCGTGAAAAGAGCAGCTTTAACAGTCCTGGCGTTAATTTATAGTTGATATTTTTAATGACAGCTTTAGTACGAGCAAATTTAATGGATGAATCGCCAATTTTAAAACTATCATCCTCATAGCGAACACCATACGTGGTATCTGTGTTTCCAATAAATAGATCGGTGAAATAGGGTTCCAATGTTGATCCATAATCTTTTATTAAAATGGTTTTCAGTTGTGCTTTATGTTGAGGGGTGGCCAAGAGTTGTGAAAACGGAGACACCCTTGAAGGCCAAGGATTTCTTTTTTCTCAAAAACTCTGCAAGGGGTGCGGCCTTTTTTTGAGGCGTAAACACTTGTTCCTCCTCATCCTCAACTTCACTAACACCAGTCAAATCTTCCTGTTCCTCTTCCTCTTCCTCAGGGTCCTCGTGCAGCGTCTGCGTGGCTTGTGAAACGGTGGTTAGCGTTTCAGATGGCTTGAAAGAGGGTTTCAACATGGCTTTTAGTGGAGGTGCTAAATGTTGTTGAATAAACAATGCATGATTTGCACGTGATTGTTTCAATTGACGAAACTTTTGGCGAATAGTATTTTTTGCTCTAATAATATGCTTTTTCAATTGACTCTCTGCTAACGCCATGGTGTCTTGACAAATGACTTGCCGGGGAATGAGACAGGGCCTTAAATAGCAATAAAATTATCAAACCCTAAGCGATACCGTCCTTGGTTGAGTTCACTTTGTTTGTCAATCACTAAACAGGCATGACGTTGAGTGTTCCAGCACTTAGCACACAATTCTGTAAACATTTGAAAGGTCATATCCGGATTCTCATGTTCATTATAAATGTGACGACTGTTCCTCTCGTCCTGACGAAATAAAACAATGACATTGGCATTGTCACGAATCAACTGTTTGGACATTTTAGAATACGTTTGTCCAAGATAGAAGCAATCGATATGTTTGTGTCGACCCATGCTGAAATAGCTTTGAATAATGCCTTGACGTTCAGTGGATACATCATCGAAAATCATGAGTGGATCAGGCTTTACCTCATCCGGTGAAATAACATTTTCTTGCATGGAAAATGTGAAATAACCCATATTCTCTTTTTGTAATCCAGACATGACTTGATCCAGAAACACGTAGAGGGGTTGGTAGAGAGATTTTGCAAAAATATAAATATTTTGAAAACGCAGACCATTGGGTGCTGTGATGAGCGTTAGCAAAAGATTAGTCTTTCCACAGCCGGAAGGCCCCACAATGATGCAGCGAATGGAAGATGGAAACAGTGAACCATGGCGTTGTTCACGTGATGTGGGACAGAGATGGGAAACCATGTCCCCCACGGGGAATGACTCTTGCTGCTTAATAATCTTCATTTCAACTAAGGCTTAGACAGGCTAGCAGGCTGTCTATATACAGGACACCGAACCTTGTCATAGAAACAGTAGACTGGTACTACAGGTTGACGATGGATGTCTTTGGACGTGCGTTGATGGCCAAAGCTAGGCCTGTCCCCATACATGATCCTAAACAGGAAACAGATCCTGCTAATAAACACTATGTGGATAGGTCAGTAGTGCCACGCACAAAACAGGGAGATTATGACTTTAAGGGAAAGCGGTTAACCCATGTAAAACATCCTCAAGTGCTTACAGACGTTACTACGAAAAAGTATGTGGATAACAAAGTGTATGAGTTTTATGACAAAGTGCCCCAGCTTACGGTGAATGGCTATAGCGCTAATCACCATCGGATTATTCACGTGGAAGACCCACAAGACGAAGACGATGTTTGTACCAAGCGTTACATGACCTATGAAATGAAAAGTCTTTATAAATTTATCCCATCTGTATTTTTAGTGTATCTGACAAATGAAAAACCTGTGAATGACAGAAACCATTTACCGCTAGTCCATGATCAGCACTTGACCTATGTGCTTGCTTCGGGTTTAAGCCACTATCGATTACACTATGATGGAACCATTCACATCAAATATGCCATACCTGATGAGAACCATTTACAAATAAAGATAAATGGTCATAGGATGTTGATCCATAACCATGAAATGGTCAATGCAGGTGACGAATTATCCCTTCATCTCATGTTGACATGGGATGAAAAGCAAGCGGGAAAAACCATAAACGATTTTCCACTTTATGTGGAATTGGAATATATAGCCATGAAATAACCATCTGACGTTAGTTGTGATTTAAACTTTCTTGTGAAAGGTTGTTGGTCATTATCATCATGGTGAAACAAAGGTATGCAGTGAGAAAGACTAAAAAAAGGATTTTGTCCTTGGCAAAGACTGGGCTTACAACATTCGTGGACAAGCCCTTGCGAAAGAAAACAAGAAAAAATAATGTATTGACCATAAGGAAAGCCCTTCGAGCAGCACAGAGACATGTTATTCCAAAACGTCGGCGACAGGTTTCAAACCAAGGGCGAGTGATTCCCGTCCCCAAACGAGCCGGATTTTTACCTGCATTATTTGCCGGTCTGGCTGCTCTGGGTTCACTTTTGGGCGGTGCCAGTGCAGTGGCGAAAACCATTAAAGCCGCGCAGCAGGGCAAGCAACAACTCAAAGAAAGTCAGCGACACAATGAAACGATGGAAACGATTGCCATGGGGGCTAGAAATTCTAGAAATTTAAAGCCAGCCTTTTATCAACAAGGATTTGGGATTTCACCATTTCGAAATATAAAAAAAAAAATTTAACCTCAGCCATAGCGAGACATGCCCTGACGCATCAACAAGTGGAAAGCTATGCTAAACAACTAAAGCTTTCTCATTTTCGAGGTGTATTTATGTGAAACCAATTACCCCCACGACCCTGGAAACAGGAATGTGCTGTTGTCAATTTGGATGATCACCGAGGACCAGGAACGCATTATGTAGCTTATGTCAAAGAGGGATCCATGGTATGATACTTTGACAGTTTTGGGAATTTGCCTCCGCCCATGGAACTAGTGACCTATTTTGGAAATAGGATCAAGATATATTATAATGTGAAACGTGAGCAAACGTTTAACAGCCAACAGTGTGGACGTTTGTGTTTATTTTTTTATATAAGACGCAGCATAAGCAAAAACGCCACCAGTATGTCGGCAGAAAGTAAAACGTTTACACTGCATGGACCTGGACCTGAAGTCAGCCTAGACTTTTACCCGCCTATCGAATTGAGTGAAAAACCCTATGGTTTAGGACTTGTTTCTCTTGAAACGTACAATCGAATATACAACATACGTGAAAATGTGAACAACAAGTTTTACTATGATGATTCTGTGCTCACCTTGAACTCTGGTGGATACACGATCGATGACATTTATGAACACATTTATGTGGTGTTGATCAATCAATATGGTTTAAAGTCATTTCTCGACGGAACGCACAAGTTTGAACTTGTAGGAAATACCAACACTCATCGCTGCAGTATTTTCTCCACATTCAACATTGACTTTATAACACACCCCGATTCCATTGGTCCATTACTAGGATTTAAACCACGTGTGTTGGAGCCCAACAAAAAACATGATTCGGACCATGAAGTGAAATTCATTGAGGACCATCATGTGTCGGTGACGTGTAATATTATTAGCCAAGTGTACACCAATCAAGAACCATCGCATTCGCTTTATGACTTTATTGTGACATCACCCAATGGGTATATTATTCGTGAAAACCCTCCAGTGGTGATTTTTCATTCTGTGGCTGTCGATAGTATTAGCAATATAACATTAAGACTGATCAATAGAGATCAACAACTCATTGATCTAGATTCTACCACACCAGTGACTTACAAGTTGGTGCTAAAGCCACTATGAAGTTTGTGTATAAAGCAACAACACCGTCTAGGAATGGTGTTAGTTGTTTGCCACGTGAATACACGTTGACATCTCAAGGCAAGCAGATTTTACAGCATTTGGGTTACCACGTCAACCCTCATAATGAATTCTATCCCAGAGATAGCGAACCGCATCGAGGAGCAACCAGGAGTGGTAAGAATTGATCTCCATTCCTATCAAGCTCAAACACCTGGTCTCAATAACAATGATGAAATTCAATTTGTTATCAACAACCAAGATATTTACACCCTACCGCATGAAAGTGTCATTCAGATTGAAGGTCGGCTCACCAAAGCCGATGGCTCTACACCCACTACATCCAAGTTGGCCAACCATGGTTTGGCCTTTCTGTTTTCTGAAGTGCGGTACGTCATTAACGATATCGTGGTGGATAGCACTCGGAATGTGGGCATTTCCAGTGTCATGAAACTATGCCCCTCTTATAGTGAGGAAGAAGGTAAAACACTTTGCATGGCAGGTTGGTGTCCTGACTCGACCAATGACTGGATGGTACACACCGATGGGACCTTTACTGGATATTTACCTCTTAAACTGATTTTAGGCTTTGCCGAAGATCACCAACGCATTGTGGTCAACGCAAGGCAAGTGCTTTACCTAGTGAGAGACAGGAGTGATAATAATGCACTCAAGGGAGCCGACAATGCCCCCATCGATTCAAAAATTCAACTACAACGCTTGCTATGGAAAGTCCCCCATGTGACCCTTGAAGATAGCAAAAAACTGGACATACTCAAAATGTTAAAGAGAGATATGATTCTATCCATGGAATTTAGAAGCTGGGCACTCCATGAGTATCCGCTATTGCCCACCACCAACACAGACATTTGGTCTGTAAAAACAGCTCGCTATACAGAGAGACCTCTCTACCTGATCGTGGGTTTTCAAACGAATCGCAAGTATTAACAAACCAAAGATGCAACGCAATTTGATCACCTGCAATTGAGAAATGCACGTCTTTTCCTCAACGGAGCTGTGTTTCCCTATGAAGGACAGGATTTGGATTTTTCAAAAAATAAGTTTGGCCCTCTGTACGACTTGTTTTCTAAATTTCGATGGTCGTATTATCAAAAAGAGAACGGCCCCATGCTACTACCCCCAAGCGTTTAAGGCAAGAGCGCCACTGATTCTCTTGGACTGTTCTTACCTGGAAGAGTCTGTCAAGCCATCCAATATCGACATTCGACTAGATTTTGAAACGCATGACAATGTACCAGCCAATACCACGGCCTACTGTTTGATTATTCATCACAAACAAGTCAACTATTATCCACTATCCAACCAAGTGACGAGTGTATAAATAACAGGTCATCCCACGTCAAGCCGCTCAGTCATGTCTTGCTTTAAAGCCTCAAGAGACGTTACATCCATGAATTTAAACTCTGAGGAACAACGTTTCAAGACGTTTGCTACGTGGCCGGTGCCTTTCATAAACCCTCAAGCCTTGGCGGCCGCTGGATTCTACTATTTAAAAACAAGAGATGAAGTGAAATGTGCCTTTTGTCCCATCATCATAGACCAATGGCAGGAGGGCGATGAACCCATGCAGGAACATCAGCGCTGGTCACCCACCTGCCCCTACCTGTGCAGAATGAAAGTGGGAAATTTACCCTGTCATTCAAGCTATCCCTCACTTGTGTCTCTGGGTGATGAAAAAAAAAACAAGTTACGATACATGTGGACCGTATGGTATCCATGGTGCTTCGGTAAGCAGCTCACCGTCAAAAACGCCTAGTTTAGAGACATTGGGACATCATCGGTGTTATGGACGTTACAAACACAAGATACTATATTGTTGTATCAGTTGCTATCGTCCTTATCCAAAAATGACAAAAGCCTGTAAGACGTGTTATGATAATAAAATTATGTAATTCTTAAATTCTAATTTTTTGCATGTCCCCCTGTCGTACCCTAACCTCAATTTGAAACTAGCATGGTAGGTAAGTCCATGTCATGATCACACTTTAGTGGTCGATCGTCAGTCAGTCGTCAGTTGAACTTGGTCCAGGCAAGCGTCAACATGTTGCGCACGCTCATTGTGGATTGCCAAGGGTTTAAAATAGGTGACAACAAATTTATATTTAAACAAGTGGCCATGATCGATTGTACCACGTTTTGGATATCGCAAGCTACGCATTTGCTTTTTAAACCACCCCATGCTTTTGATTTGTTGTGTGAAAAAGACCGTAAACAAACCCAGTGGATTGAAAACCATAGGCAACTAGACTGGAATCAGGGATCATTTCCTATAAATATTTGGACGTGGTCATGAAAGCACACTTGTCCTCGGCCAATGTGGTATGTGTGAAAGGTAATGAAAAACGTCAATGGTTGCAACCATTTTTAGCGTCTTACTGCCAATGTATCGACCTCATGGAGTTGGGCTGCCCCTCCCTACAAACGCTTATGGATACTTGTTCCTGTGGCAACATTACCCATACAGCCCTATCGCATGCGTGGCACCTCTTTCATTGGTTAACCACCCATGCCTGCTGGGAGTTGTTGAACAAAATTATAACTCAAGATTTACCTGTGAATGACGCCAGTGAGATTTCTACAAGCGAGGTGTAAACATCTACAGCACGTGATACTATGGAGAAAGGCAATGCTGCGACAAAGCCATCGGCAAGTTCTTTGTGTGCAAAAAGAAACTAGACAGTTTTACCAAAGAGGAACTCTTGGCGCTCCCCAAGTCGTTCATTTATTATGTGGCCGCCAATGCAGTGAAAGAAATCTGGCAACATGTACCAAAATCATGGACTCAAGACCCTGTGTTGAGTGAATTGCAACCCTGTACGGATTACGATCACCATAAGCACGTGGCCATGGCAAAAATACCGTCTATGCGTCAGTGTGCAACTTGCCAGCTAGTGAAACTGTATCACGGTCATAAAAGTCCGTGTAAAGACTTTGTTGAATCATTCCACGGGTGTCATGGCGAGAAAAAGCAACAACAACAACACCAAACACAAACATCATCCACAGAGGAGGAGGAAGACCAAACCTTTTTACCATCAATGGAAAAGGATATGCCAGACCTGTACTGGCAATGGCGTCATTGACAAAGTGATTCAATACCTACCTTTCGAAATCCATCTTCCAGGTTATCGTTTTTGTGACCCTGGAACTCATCTTGAAAAACGTTTACAACGTGGTGATGTACCCATTAATCTTTTGGATCATGCATGCAAGGAACATGACCTTTCTTATCGCCATAGTCATCCTGGTTTAAGACATGTGGCAGATAAATTGTTATTGAAGAAAGCTAAACAACGTTTCACATCCAGTGATGCCTCAGTGGGTGAAAGAATGGCAGCCCTGATTGCCATGAGTGCTATGAAAGGAAAGTTGATGATGCATGGACATAAACATTGAAGAGTGAGGAATTGGGATGTGTTTGTATTCTATATTTCTTTTGTCAATTCACTATGACTATGAAATAAAAACAAAGGTTTACCAGAGAACGATGATTTGTTGTTTTTATTATTTTTAAAAATCATGATGTTGATGGCTGATTTCTCATTTTCACATTTCACACATTGCCATTTTGCCAATTTGCAATTTACAGTTTTTGAAAACGTTCGTTTCAAGTTTAACGTTTTTAATGATATGGATTTTACCAGTTTGTTCATGACACATTTTAAACAATGTCTGTTTGAAGTTTTTTGAATTTTCAAATTTCACAGATGGCCATTTCCAGTTTTTAAAAATATCCGTTTTAAGTTTTGCGTTTTTGGTGATATGGAAACATAGATTTTCCATTTTGCTGTTTTCACATTTTTCCATTTGGTGTATGTCGAAAGTTGAGATTTGACAATGATGTTGATGCAAGTGCTTGACCATGGCGATGCTGAAATGTGTTGATGCGTGTTTGGAGAAACGTCGAGGTCTACGACTACTGCAGGTAAGACTGTTTTTACAAAAATAATGTCTATTGTCTGCCACATTTCAATGAAAAAACGAAACTATTGAAAACAAAATGTGTATATAAGTGACCATTTATCCCCTCCCCACCCTACCTCACTGTGTTTGCTCTGGTCAACCATACACACCAGCTTTCTCTCTCCACTCATACATTCACACCTGTCTTTGGGAACAAACACAACCACTTTATTTATTTCCAAAAGCACATTCTAGACATGCACACTCATTCCAAAATAACTTTTTTAGTTTATCATTTACATTACGAAAAATAATTAAATATTAGTCATTAAAGTTACTAAAAATCTTACTTATTTCATATTTACAATAAAAAACAACTTTGTACAGCTTAAAAGAATCAAACTTTTCACCAATCAAAAAAATAAAAATAAAGGTTACATAGAACTTTTCAAAGAGCAAAAGGTCCAAGTGGGTTGTCACTATTTTACAAAATCTACTATTTACAATGGCAGAAATCAATATTTACAAAATACTAAATCTACAAATTACATAAAGCTATGTCCCATAAATGATTAAACAGTGAAATCACACCTCCTCCTCCTTGCGATCATAACCCCAGGGCAGGCTGGTGAGCAGGTCATCAGCCCATACACGTTTGATATCCATGGAGGCGAGGGTACGTTTTCTCTGTTCCACAAGATACAAATGATGGTTGCTGGATTGTATCCTGCACTGTGTATGAGAAATAGCTTTGCCAGTGCGTAAAACCGCTAAGTAATCGTCTACACGTAGCGATTTTACCACTGCCCTACCTACACCTTTTGCTCTTTTGGCTTCCTTACAGTCGAGTGTGTGATAAGCATACATTTTTGAGGCCAAACCTACGAATTCCGTCATAATGGAATCACCGCATTCATCTTTTAAAACGCTCATTACCTTCTTGTTTTTTATGGGCAGCTGAAACACGTTGTCAGCACTATAGCAAGAGGTGTCGAACCAGTCACTATGTTGCCTCATGACGTCATAGGGGTTGCAGTGGCGAATGTGGTAAATGAATGAGTCCGTGTCCATATACAAAAGAGAGACGTCCTCAAAATGGCGTTTGGCAAACTCATAGTGAAATCGATACATGACCGATTTAGAAAAGTCTAAAATGACTTGACCCAAGTAAATGTGTTTATCCATGGTCACGCTGGTCTTACTCATTTCAATAGTAGCCAAATCCTCATCGATAATTATGATCGATTTGAAATTTGGCTTGGCAATGTACCGCCGGGCACCCCACCGCCCCTCCCAGACATTCACCAATTTAATGTCACGGTATTTGCGGACATTCTCCATAGACTTGCCATAGCTGCAGTTGTTCATTAATTTAAAAAAAATAATTTCAAACTGCTGTGTTGCCATTTGTCGGTGCTCTGTGTTGAGTCGCATGTATGGCTCAAGCCATGCTTTCTGAGCAAAAGAAATACCCCTGTGGATTTTCTTCAACACCAAGCCTTGGGCGAGGCATTGCACCAACATTTGAATATGTAGCACATACCGATTTTTGTTGTAAAGTGTGCCCTTGAGTTTTTCAATTTTCACTTTACTGTCAGGGGGGACCATTTGCTCAAGGCAGAATGGGAAATCGGCATGTTCACCATACAAGGATGAGAGATATTCAATATCCACTTCTAGCACATATCCACGGCCTGTTTCTTGGCTAGCCATGTTCACATCAAATTCTGACACTTGTTTGTCTGCCAACCAAGCAAACTTCCCATAGGGCAAAGGCTGACTCATGGCGTAACCGTACAAATTATTCACGTCATAGTACATTAAGTACGATTCTGGGTTGTCTGGTGAATAACCAGGCATGTAGACATTGTTCGCTTCGGCATGGCGTTGGTTAAGCGACACAAAGCCGCCACGAATGCCCTTTTCAAAAAATAGAACCATGTCTACATCAGTGAGTAAATCCAATTCCACTTGAGTGTATTTCAAAGCGGCATCAAACGAGATCCCAGGACTCGTATAATAGTGAGCCGGGTCAAGCCCATAAATGTGTTGACACAAGTTACGGAATTTTTCAAACACATCAGTGAGCAGCAATACATCCAGTTTTAGGTAATGCAAAGCATATTCACTTAGCGTCTTCATGCCAAACACTCGCCAAACTTGACATGCATGTGCATAGTCTTCATCGGAAACGGTACTGCGTGTTAGTTTCGAGTAAAATTTATCTTGTGGTGGGAGTTTTCTTTGCTTTAACACGTCCCAGCTGTTGCAGAAATCATACGGGAATATACCTTTCCGAATGCACAATTGAAATTGCTCAGGATCATTAAAATGCATTCTAGTATTTTTTTAATTCCTCCTCCTTCAAGCCATTCACAAGGCTGTCTAGCGAGGATGCCATAAATTTAAAGGAATCCAAAAATCGAATGCTAATGTCGCTCAACCTCCATGTCAGGGCTGTAAAACGCTCATGGTTTTGGGGAATAATGGTAAACGAGCCTTGTTGACATGATCCAATTCACGAATCAAAAACTGAATGTCATAATTCGCCAGATTGTGGAAAAAGACACTGATGAAACGAGGAGCTGGAAAGTTTAAATTGCATTTGCTGTGCGCAGCTCCACGAAACTCCCCCGTAAAGTGCGAGTGGTCTTTAATTTTTTCTCTCCACTTAAAATAGGCTTTTCGCAAATATGGCATGTCGTGGCATGCTCATACTGCTGCTGCTGTTCTGGAGATAGACTCATGGGTACTGGGTGGTCCAGTAATTTCTGTGCATCATGAGCCAACTTGACAAGTTCATCCAAGAACCATTTGGCACAATCTGGCCCCTCACGGTATTTGTAAACGGATTGCGTGGGGTCATAGGTACAAAACACATTAAATCCTATGGCAAAGGGTTCATGTTTTTGAATGGGTGTGGTTGAGCTGATGGTGGGATCTGGTTCACATCCCGCCATGGGTGTGGTGAGTGCTTCGAAATCTGCATATACCACATAGGGGACAGTGTCACGCTTGTGAATGTCCTTAAACTTTAACACAGTCTTGTCCCCTTGTGGCAATATCAATCTCACCGCTTCCTGAGTAACACAATCTAACCTATGACGTTCCAAAAGCGTGGGGGTTTTAAAATATTGCAAGCAACGATCACAAATATGTTTTGGACGCTTGTCCTTGGACATTTGACTGCTTAGCAATCTACTTAAGCTTTTAATGAGGCAATAGTGATTCACCTCTCCTACAGATAAATATAAAAGGTGAATGTGGTGTCGTTTCGGTTGTTTTGTGGCATAAAGAGGACCCACAATCTCATCACAATCAAGGCCATAGACCATGAACGAAAAGTCATGGTTGTCTTGTTCAAACCTATGGATCTCGGTTAAGTCCATAGGGAACGATACTCGAGTTAAATTTAAAGTTTGTTTCAATTCTTCAAACTTGGCCTTGTACTTTCCTGGTCTGTAACAATGCTGTTGTACTGGCTGCAAATACGCATCCACAGACCACAGAAAGCAATCATTGTCACGATTCTTTATATTGACCACAGCATTTTTCGAAGCTATTGCTGGTGGTGTTTTAATATAGCTAGACCCAGCATTCAACGGGTTGAATTGACAAATGTTGATTTGTAAATGATGAATTTTGTCTAAGGCTAGACCACTCGGTCCTTGTTGCAGTTTATCAAATTTTGATAGCAAGGCATTCACCACGTGGGTTTCATACCACTGTTCCAAATTATGGGCTATGAATAGCTCTTGCATTTTACTGCAAATATAAAATGTCTCTTTATGCTCTACGTCCTTCTTTTTATATATGAAATCGCACACCAGTTCAGTATTCACCTTTAAAGCCTTATGCAACCTTTGCGCTGTACAAATTTCAATTTTGAAAATTTCAAAACAAGATTCTAAAAATTCTTTGGGAATCAAACTTTTTCTAACATTGACTACGCGGCCAGAGCACACACGTGATTTGAAACAAGACTCAAGGGGCTCCCAAGTTAACATATCCGCAGCAGTAAAAGACATTATTTTGAAAGAACACTCTCACCTGAGTTTTCAGCTGTAGACTGCTGAACAATGGCCCCAAACACACACGTTCCTGGTTATCAACAGAGGTCAAGCGTTATCCAACACTCTAAAAAGAAATAAAATAAACCACCATAAGTATATCCATTCCATATAGTTTATGCATTTCATAAACAAAACAAAATCAAACAGGTTATATATTAAAAAAACCAATCTCACCTTGACGTGTAATGTTTTGCTATATTCCCGTCTCGTGGGCTAGTGTGGAAATGGTTTCCTTTTCTAGCTGTCTGTCTTTCTCTTTCTTTAATATATTTCCCACAGACACACGACAGGTAGGCTATACACGTTATCTGCAAACAAATGAATAAATAAAATCATTAATTACCTAATCAATAAATAATTGCATGTATTTATATAAAAATCAATAAATATATAAATAAATAAATATATACATACCCCACAACAAGGTTAAGTATTTTCCACCAACACCAAAACTGATAAACAAGACCAGGGGTTTCATGCAACGCAGTGAGTTCAAAGGTAGTCACCTAAGTGAGAGTGGAAATGATAACGGCATGTCTTTATATATGTTACGTTGCATGTGTAATCTTTTTTTCCCCACGCTTTGAACATTCTGTTATCAGGCACGTGGACAGCTAACGTCCAAGGTGAACACCTGTGACAGATCAAATTTCACGTCAACTTGCATTTTGTCACGTACGAAGCAAAACAGGAAGTAACTTGTTAACAGTTATCGTGCACGTGGACAGCTAACACCCAAGGTGAACACCTGCGGTAGATCAAATTTCACATGAACTTGCATTTTGTCACGTACGAAGCAAGACAGGATGTCACTGGTTTAGCCCTCATGTGGTTTCACATGTGTTCACATGACTTTCGCTCTTCCCTGCCACTACAATGGTCAGATTATTTCACCTTCAAGCGTCATGGTCATTTTTTCCATTGCACCTGTTGTCAAGTCAGATCAACGCCTTCCAATAAGCTCAAATGACATTCACCTCCTGCTCCTCGGCAAGGTTGTTTTCTGTACTCGCTTCGACCAACATAGAACCAAGTTCTCATCACCGTTTACACGTCAAAAATCCCCTTCTAAAGGAAAAATTGTGAAACAAAACGCACCCTCGCTCTGTCATAAACCGACCCGTCGAAATAGCGATTGTTCTATTGAACACAGCCACCGTGGTCAGCGACAGGTTCGTTGAAACACACACACCCAGCCGTATCGTCTCTCTCAACCACCATGCTTCATAAACATTATAAACAGATAAAGAAAAAGAAAAAGTTTTTTCAACATGTATGGCGTTAGGCCCTGTGTGAATTATTTTTTGGAAAAAATATCTAGCACATTTGAAAGGGGGCGTTAGCCCGAGTCCTAGGACACCTCGTACACGTCTCTAGCGTTATTGGTTCGTGAGATATCGGCAAAAATCGAAAAAAAACACGTGTTTACCCCAAAATCGAGTTTCCAAAATTTTTTAAAAATTACAACGAGTGATCAATAGCAAAGAGGACGTCACCCCGAGTCCTTGGACCCGTCGTACACGCCTCTAGCATGATTGGTTCGCGAGATATAGCAAAAAGTTTAAAATCACGGTTTTACCCCAAAACATTCTGTTTCCCTCATTCTCAAAAACTTAAACCTATTACCAAAATAAAAAGGGTTTCGAGACAAGCCATTTGACACGTCATAGGACCAAATCCAACCATGCATTCGTGAAATATCGAAAAAAGTCTAAAATCATGGTTTTACCCTCAAAAAGCCTGTTTCCCTCATTCTCAAAACTTTAACCTATTAATAGCATATATAGAGCTTCGAGACAAGCGATTTGACACGTCACACGTCCAAATCCGACCTTGCGTTCGAGAGATATCGGCAAACTTCGTAGGAAAGTAGGCGACTATCTGGTTCTCTCCTCACCACCAAAACCTCTTCTTATCAATCATTTTTTTTTCAAAGAGCTTGCCCTCTTACAAAAATCCCAAGTGCGCATGCGTATAAAACAAAAACAAAATTTTTGATCCATAGTGGCATCTCGTAAAACGCATGCGCGATATGAGCAACAGCGTTTAAGTTCATTTTAGCAGCGCACCTTATACATGTCGCATTTGAAAAGGGACTTTCACTAAAAAATTACAATTTCACCCCCTAGTAGGGGTAGGCTTTATTTAGGGGTTGAAATGAGTGGTCCATAGCAAAGCCCCCGTCAGCCCGAGTCCAACGACACCTCATTCGTGAATCTCCGACCACGGGTTCGGGAGTTATTAATTATTTAATATGAACGCCGCCCGAGCAACGCCGGGTGGCTTGGAAACCGCCTTACCCCCCTACTCATATGGTATTCCATCAGGTCCAGTAGAGCGGTGACGTTGATATTGACGGTGGAATGTGAAGATCTCTGCCGAGGTAATATCACTTGCCAGCATAGGTCCATCCTCCACGGTCAGGCTGGGTAGGTTTGCTTGTAATCTTCTATCTGTTTGCACACCATTCTGTGGAAGTCGTCGAAAAAATGTTGTAAAATAGTTTGCACTTATTTGAAGCTTATCTTGCACGTTCGACTGAGTGCAGCCATGCTCGCCACGAAGTGTTTTAATTGTCTTTCGCTGCCCTTTACGCATTTCTGTTAAGATATGGAACAGGGAGGAACGTTCTTCTTCCATGACGGAGGGAATCTTTGCACGAATACAGGCACCCTTTAAATAATTTTCCTGAATACGGAAAATTGAAAGCTTAACTTCCTTCATGTCACCAAGGACATCTTCCCCATTGGATTGATTTTGCTGAAGTTCATATAATACCGCATAATAGACGTTCAAAGTACTCTGTATCTCCCGTACATGCTGTTTGCAAATTTTCTGAAAGAAACGTTGTATAGCGGGTTTGACAACCTAGATCCACCAGGATACTGGAACCCTTTCCTGCGCAGCTTCATCATAAGGGTTTCAAATTTCTTTTGCACAGCTTGGTATTGAAGAAGGGATGTGGTTAGTTTCCAATACCCGCGTCCATATATAGGTGGCCGTGACGTAGTTGAAATTCGATAGTACACCACGTGATGGTCACTGAAAGACACTGGCACCACTGTGGAACTAAGCAGCCTATCTTTCATTTCCCGTACTTTAAATGCTCTGTCTATTCGAAAAGCTGATCTGGCACGATAGAAAGTAAATTGGACGTCGGTTCCATGTTTAAGTTACCACACATGATGGACGTTAAATCCATTGATGAGACTTTTGAGGCTGAGACAGTTGTTGATAGCACCGGTTTGATCTCGAGGGATTAAAACACAATTGAAATATCCTGCCAATAAGACATTATTAATAGGGCCCTGGTGAAATTACCAGGTATCATCTTCAAATAAATGTTATCATGCCAGGCATCCTTGCGATCCTGAAGGGGCGTAGAGATAAACAATTAAAGTGTCCTCGCATTGCAGAGAAAGTATTCCTCCACTCGGGTGTAAGTCCACTTCCGAAACAATTAACCTTCATCTCTAAACGTCAGCTGTGCCTCGGAGAGATGGGCCAAAATTTGCTATGAATTTGTACCCACTCAACCATTCCAAGTTGGGATCTATTACTTTCTGAAGCAATAAAACGTCAATAGTGTAAGTCCGTAAGAATTCCTGAAGTAGAAATCGTGTCGTAAAACTTGGGAGGCCAAAAAAGGGGAGATAGCTCTATTGCCTGTCAACCGACTTACTGCTCTAACATGTGTGTAGGGCTTCATTGTTCCCTCCTTGACGTTCGGATGGTTTTGACTTTGGAGGCTGTTTTCAAAGTGACCTGCTCTTAAGGAGGTGTGTCAGTGGTATCCATGCTTTCCGGGTCCCGTGACTCCATCTCTTCGGCATACATGCGGCTGGAGGGGTCGGCTTCAAGTTCATATGACCATCGCATGCGATCGGTCGTGGGTGCATAAGTAGGTACGGACAGGTTCGATGGTTGGGAATTGGTAGCGCTTACTCCTGAGTGCACGGCTTCCTGGTAGCTTCAGGGTTGGCAGGGATGTTGTCATTTATCGATTCATAGTGTGGGTGAGAGAGGGTGCCGACCCACCAAGACTGCGTTCGGATGCAGGTGGCATGGCTTGATGCACGTGGGATTCCTGTTGAGATACAGGAGTGTGTTGTTTACTAGTGCCGGTCGGTGAGACGGCCGGACCGACTGGTTCCTGCGATGAGGCAGTAGGGTGAGTAGGCGGCCCTGCCAGCGTATGTTGGCCTACAGCGGGCGGCGAAAGTGGGACAAGTACTGGGGGAAGCAATACGGCTGGCGATGTGCTTTGTGCTGGTAAAGCAGGCGAAGCAACAGCACGGTCCTGGTTGCCAACTATCTCGCTGAGCAATTTAGGGCCGGTTCTGTGTTCAGCGTATCCGCACCGCACGGGGCATTTCTGGCGAAAGTGGTCGGTGGCATTACAATAGAAACATGACCTAGGATGTCCATCAATGAAGATTTGTGCCTTATAGCCTTCAATAGAAACAATGGGAGGAATAGCAGTTTTGAGTTTAATTCGCTTGGACCGAATGAGGCTGACACTGTTAAGAGGTATGTGACAGACTATTTCTCGTTCCGAACCTCACGCACTTTCCCGCACTTACTTATGTACGTCATTATCCGATGATTCGGTAGTTCGATTGGAGGTTCATAATTGAAGAGCTTATTTCCAAAGTAACGCAAATCCATGAAATGCAAAACTTCAGAAAAAGCGTTTTCTTCTTCTTCGTATAATTAAATACAGATATGATTATGAATATAATGTTATTTCATTCATTACGTTTATGCACAGCCTGGCACTGTGTTTTAAAAATCTCGTATCAATGAAAATGGTGGTAATCGTCTCCTGTAAGTTGGAGTTAGGACGTTTTCGATATAAATCATATATTGACATACGCTTTGAGTGACATTTAGGAACATTTAAATGGTTTAAACACAACAAACACAAACTGATGTTCTACATATTCTTCAAAGTTAGCCATGACCGTGATTTATCACGTGATATCACGTGGTGTTGAGAGAACCATTTGATTGGTCAACATTGATGTAAGACACATTGGAAATAAACACACATTGAAGTTACGTCACTTTGCAAATAAACTTAGTTTGTAGATCTCTGTTACTATGAGATATACGACGTATTGTGACCTAAAACCTTTCCTATACGTTGAGAGAACCTATAAACTTGCTTATAAAAGAAATAATTGATAATCCGCCAATTTTGGATTCACATGCCTTTGGAAAGAAGCTCTTCAATTCGGACTAATTTACTGTCAATATCTGCACAAGTTATAGAACAGAACCAATAAACTTTCGTACCTGGGATTTGACATTCGTATTAGTGAGTATCTTCTCCATCAGAAGTTTACTGGTGATTTTGATGTAAACAGCTGTTTCCAAATTTTCGAGCTGAATTGCTTCTAGTTGATACGGCGAGTTTTAATGTGTTGGATCCAGACAAGCATTTTTGGTGGAACTGGTTTGTTGGCCTTCCCGGGGAAAGCACATTTAATTGTAGTTTTAGTCTATTTCCATTTATGAATAAATAGGCTTATGAAATCACCTTTTGCCCTTATGTGTGTATGTGTGTCTGTGTCTGCGTGTGTGTCCTCCCGTAATGAAATCTAAACAGCTAGAGCAATTTCAATGAAAGTCGGTAAGGTCATAGTACTACATTGTGCGACCCCGACCGTGCTCTTTAATTCTTATTACGTCTCACCAATACAACATGGCGGCTGTGCGAAATATTTCACCGGCATTCGATATCTCCGAAACTATTACTGATATCATCCTAAAATAAAATAAAATAAAATAAAGGTCCCTACAAGAAGTTCATCTTTGCGATTCTCAAAATCCGTTAAGTACAAAACAAACATGGTGACCAAGCGAAATTGAAACATTTAAATACACTTTTCTTGCGACTTAACCATCGAAGCACCGTGACACTTGGTGCAACAAATGTTCATGCACATTGTAATGCGCTGACATCTAATTTAGTTCAATTGTTTACATAACCTCAAGATGGCCGCTGTGAAAAATTTTTAAATTATGTTTGCATTTCGTGTGTCCTAATCATGCCATCGGAGTCAACCTTTCAAGAATGAACCTACGCAATAATCGCCATCTTATAGTACATAAGTCTATGGCCTACATATCTAAAAATTCAACATGGTGACCATCTGAATTATTTAGACGGTTCTCAATATCTACTAATTTATGACAGAAATCCAGCTAAAATCTTGTATGTTGATAAGGCCTATAAACATAAGTTCACCTATGGAACTTTCAATAACCTGGTGAGCACAAATACAACATGATGGCGCGCGTCGTGAAATTGAAATATTTAAATGGACGTTTCTCGCAATTTCACCATCCCAGCGTAGTGAAACTTGGTACGATAAATGCGTAAACGCATTTTAATCCACTGACATCTAATTTATTTCAATTGTTGTACAAACACTTGATGGCGGCTGTGCGAAATTTTTAAATCGCCTTTTTTTTCTGTGTCCTAATCATGCGATTGAAGATTGAATTACACACCTACGCAATAAACTTCATGTAATAGTACTTAACTATATGGCCTACATATATAAAAATCGAACATGGCGACCATATGAAATATTTAGACGGTTCTGAATATCTACGAATCTATTACAGCAATCAAACTGAAATTTTGTATGTTGATAGAGGCAATTAACATAAGTAGGATATATGAAAATAGCCTATATTGTTCTTCACGGAACTACATGTTCCTAATGCTGTTTGTTGCCATGGTCGCTGTACTAGGACTGACTTATAAGTACACACACTCGAAAAATTTCACTCACCAGTAAGCAGAGAGTAGCAAACCGTTCACTGCCACACCTCAGACTGGACTGATATTTTTAGTTGTAAGTGTGTAGTTAGATTTACTTATAGGTTCATTTTCATTTTCATAATAACATAATTCATTAGGGGCCTATAACCCAGATGTTAGGTCTCTTAAAGCAACAACTACACTCGACAACAAATTGTAACATTTTGGTTATTACAAAGGGAAAAATAGTTGATTTATACGGATTTTAGTGTGCTGAAGTTGAAAATGACAGTTAAAAAATCTAGATCAGCTCAGGTTTGGAACTAATTGAAACATATTAAAATGGGACAAAAATTGTTTGGGTTATTAGCACATCTGCGGGTTATTATAACAGAAGTTTTGTTTCCACACAGTAACTCAGAAACTTACGTCACAATACACTACGGAAGACAAGCAATGTTAGCCTGTTTATGCTAGGAACAAAACACAGTATTCATTGGAATACCTGATGATCGTGTGGCCTCCAGAGAGGCCAAGTGCAGGTCTTTCTAGTTGACACTCGTGGGCAACCTGCGCGTCGTTATGAGAATGAAGTAATGATGAAGACGTCACACACACCCAGTCCTGAAAAACCTGAAATAAGAAAATACAAGAGGTTAAATAGAAGCAAGGACATAACAAAACTTCATATAGCACGAAAACGGGAGAAAAGGAGCGAAATTGTCATTTTCGAATTCAACGTAACAAAATTTATAAATATTGGCTATTTTTGTTTATTTAAAAATGTCTTTGTTGAACAGCGTTATCATCATCATCATCATCATCATCATCATCATCATCATCATCATCAACTAATGCTTCACGTTATATATGATGTATGTCTCAGCAGACATACTGTACCCGTTAGGGGATGTTATCTGGTCACCACCAACCGTATGTGGCCTCCCGGATGACCTCTTCCTCAAGACACATTGCCAGAGAGGATCGGGATGCGTTCCTTGTGGTACTAGCTGGCACAAGACTCTGCATCCCTAAAGGATCAGGTTCCCATCATGGTGATTGTCAGAGACATCCATAGGAATGCAACCCCAAAAGTTCAAACTACCAAATAATTACATCCAGGCTTAAGAAAGATTCGTGAATTTTTTTATTGAGAATACCAAACCCCTATCCTACAGTCGGACGGTTTGGAAAACGGCTAATCCGAAAAGAGCTAATTAAACTATTTCTAATGGAAGAACCCTCTCGACAGGTCCTAAATACAATAAACAAGAAAGCAAGGCTTGGGAAATGGTACAAAAACTAACAAATTTAAGATACAAGAGCATATGATGTTTCTGGAAAGAAAGCATCATGTAAGAAAAACATGTCAAAACATGACAGAAAAACAGCTACTTGAAACTGGTACCACCCCGAATTTAAATTTATTATTAACTAATGTGAACTAATCCTTCATTAACTACTCTACGGCGATCAACACCGTGACAACAAACTAGGCAAAAATTTATTGATAATCAGTCATCTTGTACAACACAAATTTTACAAAAGATGTACGGCACAATAACAAAGTCTAAAAAAGTAGTAGAAAAGCAGGGTAACATGTTGGGACAACATACAAGTAAATAAATATAACACACACAACATAATTCTTATACTCCTGCCTACAGCAGAATGAATGGCTCTTTCTCATCACTCGTCATCTATTAGAGTGCAAAGAAATGAGAAATGTACTGCTCAACAGCAGTATTCTCCAAATGAGGTCGCGGTCCACGAGTTCTGAACTCTTGGTTCACCTGCGATCTCCGTCGAAAGTCTAACCTTGTCATCAGCCAGACATTCCCATAGGAATATACCCCCAAGCTCAATGCATCGGTCCGCTGAACTAAACGAGATCAAGATTTTAAACTGAGATTAAGGATTAACGGTAATTTTAACGTCGTTGATTGACTAATAATGACATTCATGATTTAGTTCAGTGATTTAATGTCGTAGGTTTATGAGTTCATTATTTAGATGGTTGACCTGTGATGCAAGGCTTCTAACTGGTGTTACCAACTCGTGGTATCCACAACAAAGTACACGTGACACTGCACGCCAACAACAACACGACGGAGCTCTTACGAGATACCGTTACCATACCACCTCGGTCAGCCTTGTTCCAAAACATAGGTCTGCCGGCCTACACAAATCAAAAATGGTAACCAACCCAATATCGTGTCTCAACACGGAAAAACATTCACCTTAAAGTGAGAATAATATCCTTCTAAAAATATGTCAGGTCAATCAAATGATTACTCAAATCATAACCATACATGACAGTAACAAACTGTACTCGCTCACAACATCTGCGAGAATCTCAAAATAAATACGCTACTTTTAAAGCACCCTGTACTGAAACATTCCTTAAATAATCAATACCTGATCAGGTTACAGCTCGAGCGTACACATGACTTCGCTCGTTAAGAAACATCCATTGAAAAATGCATGCAGAAATGTGTGTCGATTGTCATTGTCTCAACTTGAGATCGTAGGTTACTTGGGAAACGTTACAGGACGCGAACCTAGTCAGCATCTGTCATCTGCTACCAGGCGAGCTGTTATTAAAACCGCTACACTGTGTGTGTGTAGATTTGCTCAAAGCAAAAGTCTATCACAGTCTCAATTTCATTACTGGGTTCACAAAATAATGTCCAAGAGTGACCCTTTACACACTTTAAATAATTCTGACACACTGTTTAAGAGTATTATGTAGTTCTAGATAATGACAAAGTAGCAATACTGATGTGTTTGCCTTGACAAACCAAAGAGACTTAAAGTAAAGAGATGTCTCTCTGTTGATTGTCTTTGGAAGTAGCAACACCACTGCTGGTTACAAGAATATGCATTCGTGCTCACTGGGCACGAAAAATTGACTTTCTAAAATTGTTTTCAACACCTAATCCTCTGGTGTGACTTCAAAAAACGATACGGTTAACCGTGTAATTGGGAATATGAGAACGTTATTACTTCGCTTAACTCATTTACACAGAAATTGAATCAACTCGAAACTAGTGGCTTCCTGCCCACAACAAGAAAAATGTATTTACAATAAACAGGGTAGTGAGAGCAATTTCTCAACACTAAACGATACGCCCATGTCAGTGGCGTTCTAATGATAAAGAAAATGGGAGCTTGAAAAATATAACAAAACTTTCAGCTAGTATGACAAATCCATGTTCTGTGATGCGGAACTTACAATCATGATCAATATTGCACCTTGTGTAACCACACTCAAATCTTAGAAACGGATCGTGTAGAAGCTTATCGAAAGTAGGAAAAACACAAAGGACGGTGACTAAGAAGAGAAAAATCCTACCTGATGACTGATATCAGAGTTACGGTTGCTAATGACTAATCCGCTCATTACCATTCACCGTACAAAATAGAATTTAGCTCATGACTCACATCTTAGCGACGATCACCTCACAAAAAAGAGAAGTATTGAGGGGTACTTCCATTCTCAGTGGTTTCCAGGGATATCTTCGCTACTTCTCATAGAGCATGGTTATCCATTCTGATTCCTCCATGGCTGAAATGAAGCTGAGATGTTTGGCGTTCTCTCCAATCCAATGGCTAAAGCCATTATCATCCTCATGGACAAGTTGAAGTAGTTATACCGCTGCATGTGGCGTAGTTCTGACGGAAGTTGTGGAAGTTGGAAATACGATGAAAATTCCACTGCTTCTAGCGTACTTCGGTAAATCTCACTGCCTCTACACTTATGTTGGCATATTGGATGCAATAAAAGCCTTATCTGCTTTTCACAGAATTTAAAGACATTTGCACATGTCTGCTCACAGAATTTATCACAATGAGTGAAAATTGCAAATCTGCCTAAATCGGCGTAATCTTTCTGTTGAAAATTCCGGCCTATGCACGGCACGGTTAATTGAAATTTATGCACGTGATTGTAACACAAATCACTGAAATACAGTGTTTAATGCACGTTTTATAATTTTTCTTAGAACTATGGTTGGCCATGCGGCGTAGAAATAAGACCATGTGCTCGATCACCAAAAATACGGAAATTACTATTTCCTTCAAAAATATCACTGTATTTGTTGCTTCACTTAAATCACACAATTCACAAGCACACTTTGTGCTGAAAAAAATTCTGGATGGCGTCGGATGGCACTCAGATTACACTGAAAACGACTTCTTCAAAACCCGGTCCTCTTGGACCTTCAAAATGCACATTTTTGCGGTTCAATCGCACTATGGGGTAGTGTTTCCTCAGGGAAGCAAGCGCTCAGGCTTCGACACTTCCTAAGTTGTTGAGGAACTAATTACATTCCGATCGCATCTCTGTGATGGCATACCTTTGTCTTTAAATACCAAAAATTAAATATTAGCCCATAAAAATGTGACAAATTACGCTGTTTGACTGGAAATTGTATATTCAAGTTGCACATTCTTTAATCATGTGGAAATAATATGTGGAGCATTTCAACAAAGTCAAAAGTGCTTCTGAAGCGGAGACATTCTTCTAGGATGCGTTCAGAACTCTCCTTGACTCTCATAAAAGGTATCACCAGCATGAGCAATTCGGGCTCAATACGTAGGCCTATTTAAAGAGTCCAATTGACTTTGAACTGCCTTGTAACATTATGTGAACAATTGAATAATGTTTAATATTGTAGAATCTGTTCATTTACACTGTTCGGAACTCTATACGCAATAATATCTTAATATTGCAGATGATTTTTAGCAACACGTATATATGTGCATATATACCTGTTCCTTTTTTTTTGCGTATGGATTTTAGTGCCGAGGACATGTTGCTCTTATGTGGACGCGCATGGGCATTTGTATGGAAGGAAGATGGGAAGCCACAGAGGACTATCTTCAAGGTTGCTGGCGGAGGGGATTCGAACCTCCTCGTCACCCGGATGTGAGCGACTGCCTGCAGCCACGCCGTAACAACCACGGCTAACTGACCCGGTATGTATATACTGTATACATATCAGTGCTACCAAAGTGATTCAACGTATGTTTATGTGTTCCTTGTTGGACTGCATGTAATTTCCATAACATTCACTGAATTTCAACAAAATTTTGTGCATACAGTGTATGCCATAAGAAATAGCCTACTTATACACAGTGTCAGTACTACCAACTACCTTTTACTCTCCTTGGGTATTTGATCCGTAGACTCTCACGACCATAGAATCCATATAAGGAACCAATTTCGAACATGCAGATCGGCTCTGTTAGGTAAATCTTATAAAGCAGATCTCCAGCAAATTTTATAACGTCAGTGCTAACAGAATTCTGAACAGGTCTAATGACAGGAATAATAATAAACTAATCCTAATTTAATGAAAAGTATGCTCTTTAGTTCGTCACGGAACTACATGTTTGAACGTAAGATCGTGTCCCATTTTAACGGACACACAATTAGGTACACCTACCAGGTCATATCACAGCTAGTATTCATTCACTCACGATGTATTCCAGTAACAAATGCATTGATATATTGCTTACTTATGTAGAAACAAGACAGAATGCATTCCAGTCTCCACGTCTTATCACAAGGGTTTTTCCTGATAGAAGACTTCCGACTATCAATTGGTTCCGTAGCCTTAAACGAATATTGCGTTCATCTGTGACACTTGAAAGGGAGCTCCTCTTAGAGTTGCTCCTATGTCGTCTGGTCCAAATGAAGAAAAAAAAACAGTCTAGGATGCTGCATCCTTGGACGCAGCAGGCGAGAACGTTACCGCTCACCACACTCAACTATACGGGGCTAATTATCAGGATGTCCTAAGCCCCTAAAGTGAATTAACAACAGCAAGGAGAAAAAATATGCCACCCAATTGGATATATAAATACATAAAATAAAATCACCACGCAATTTTAATACTGACATCTACATATTTTTAGACTATTTTCATCATATGAACAAATAGGCTTATGCGATCACCTTTGGTCCGGGTATGTGTGTTTGCGTATGGTTTGTCCCTAATATAATCCAAACAGCTGGAGCGATTTCATTAAATCTCGGTAAGGACATAGTACTATTTCGTTCCACCCCGACCACGCCCTTATCATTTAAATAAGATTCACCAATCCAACAAGGCAGGCCCACGAACTATTTAACTAACATTATATTTCTCCGAAACTGTTACCGATAGGCTATCACCCTAAAATGTTGTATGGTGATTGGAAAATACTAAGGTGTGTTCAGCTATCCGATGTTTAGAACGTTAAGCCCAAAACTAACATCGGGGCCAAGCGAATGTAGAATATTTAAATATCATTTTCTCAAGACATAATCAAGCGAGTGCAGTGAAACCTAATATCGTAAGTGTTATGACCGTCCCAAAGTCACAAGGGTTCGAACCTTCACTTTCGAGACTTACGATTCTGATGAATCGAGCATATATTTTTATTTGATGTTTTAATATGTTATATAATAATTTATTAGAGTGAATTATCCAATATGAATGATTCCCATATAATTTGTTTAGCTTTAAGATGTTGAATAATATGAGGATCCAAGTCAGGTTTTAATGTAGCATTGTTATGATATTTATTTGGCTGGCTGGAACTGTGCACATTTAAGGAAATATGTCTTGTGGTGACAAGCAAGATGCACAAGTTTTCCGGGTTGGAGATATTCTGAGCGGCTGGGTTAATCCCACGGCCGTGGCAGAGCTGAATTGAGGTCGAAGCGGGTCATTACATCTGTCATCTATGTACTGGAGGTGTGTTTATGAATAAGTGTATATTCTTCTAATTGACTGGTATCTCACCATTCGTGATTATGGTCGGGTGGACCAGGCCTGGGGAGAGATGACGTGATTGATATTACGGTTGACGGTGGCTGGGAAGATTATTACTCGTTCGATAGATTTTGTCTGGTGGGGATCGGTCTGGACCACGCTCATTCATTTTGGTAGGATGATTGGACTTAGAAGTTGGAGGAGATCAAGTCTGGTTAAGCTTGGTTATCCTTGGGAATAGAGGGAGATCTGGACATTCACGATTGAGTCTTACGAATTTCATACTGAGCCGAGGTCGGGATACTTTTCAATTGAGGATATTCTGCCTAGTTTCAGGAAAGTCAGCAATGACTTGCTGTCTCTAAAAGCGTATGGTACTGGAAGTTCGAGTCTGAATACCAATATTCGAGGGCCATCACAATAGTTTTCTAATCGACGAATTCCGGTCTAATATGCCAAGTATTAGTAAATTCAGGTGCGGAATAGGTTCTGGAATTCACCAAACGGATTCAGAGCTCTATAATAAATTCAAATCAACGAGTAACAAATTAACTCGTATGATTGTGAAAGTAGGCAAAATATACCCACCAATAGAATTCAACAGTACTAGGCGTGTAAAACAATTTGGCTACTTCAATATCAAAGTAATTAGGACTGACTCTATGGGAATAAAAACCCCAGAATCAGTAGACATAGTTTTCAAGCCAGCAGCCATCATCTGTAGGCACAAATCAACATCATCTTTCCGGGTACGTAAGTGTTTGTCAAAAAAAAGTGTGGCATTGTATATATGATAGAAAACGTAAGGTCAGTCTGTAATCGGTGAGGATCCTGCAGAGTGTGCTTCATGTGGTACATCAGAATATATGTTAATGTTTACCAGATACCAGGTTTTGTTATTTATGCGGTCACCGGTGTAGTTGGGTGTGAATGAGTATTGCTGATATTATAATCATACAGGTGCTTAACCCCCACGAATCCCGATTATTTATTTATCTATGTTATTGAGAGGAGAGGTGGATTACTATTATCATTTACTGTATATTGAAGAAGGGCAGTACGATTACAATGTCTATACAAGATTTCATCTACTGGAAAGTAATGCAATGCAATTGCTCTTATAAGAACAAGATGGTGGCTTTGCGCATTTTTTAAAATTATTTGCGTCCTAATCATGCGTTCGAAGTGATCCTACGCAATAATCTTCATCTATTCTGTGGCCATCATACAGAATAATCAAACATGGCGATCATCCGAGAACTTAGACAGTTCTCAATATCTGCGAATCTATTACAGCAATCAAACTGAATTATCTTCTGTCGATACAGACTATTAACGTACGTTCACCTATGAGCCTTTCAATAACCAGATGAACACAAATCCAACATGGTGGCTATGTGACATTTAATTACTTGCTGTATATGGATATTTCTCGCGACTTAATTTTCCGGTCGCGTTGAAACTTAGTATGGTAAATCTTCATACAAGGCTTAATATATAAACGTCTAATTTATTTTAATATCAATAAAATCTTAAAAATGGTGACTGAAAAATTATTTTAAAACATGTTCCTATTTCTCATGCCTAAACATGCAATAAGTAAGTACAATGAACAACGATTATAATATTCATCTGTTGGCATATAATTCTCTAGCCTATGTATAAAACCATCCAACATGGTGTCCATACGATACATTTCGTCAGTTCTCAATATCTCCGAATTTATTTTAGCAATCAAACTGGAATTTCGTGTGATGTTAGAGGACAGTTACGTAAGGACAAATATGACACTTTCAAATCCTGAGAAATAAGAAAACATCATGATGGCCAAGTGCTTTTCAATTATTTATAATAAATACTTTGGCCATCTAATCACCCGAGTGCAATGAAACTTAGCACAGCGAATCTTTATTCAGAGTTTAATGTAGAGACATCGAATGATGTTGAATTGTTTTCATAAATTCAAGAAGGCAGCAGTTCGAAATTTTAAAACCTAATTTCTTACTTCTCGTAATTTATTCATTGGAAATATGATTCGTTTGATGGTCTATGATAACAATCATTATCTTATATCACTAAATCCTGTAGCTCACTAATTCATAGATGCCGTGCATTTGACTTTTCTAAAATTTAGCTCCCATGGTTCGTTGCAGAAAGGTGCCATCTCACGGGAGGAGTCTTAATCAGCGATATTGAAAGCTATTCATTCTAGCACCCAACTTGTCATTGTAATGATGTTGGTGAAGACGCAGGTCGTGAAACAAAAGCTATTTAGTATATCACAAGGACAATTATGCAATTAGCAGGAGAATTTTATTGGAAGAGACCAGTAGGATTATGTGAAAATAGGCTACTTAGTTCTTCGCGGAACTGCCTGTTGTTGAAATAAATCATTAATATTTGAAATCAGGTTCTGCTCACTGGTTAGTCTACCGCGACAGTTGTGGACCTTGTATCTAGTGGGTGGCGAGGAAGTGTCTGCTCTTACCCCGGGCAGCGTGAGGACCATATTGTCTGAAACCAGCCAGTTGTACGGGCTTGTTCTAGATGCTGATTGAGTACTGAAGTTAATATTGTTACATTACCTACACGATTTCTTAGGGAAATCCTCTTCAATTATCGGCAGTCCCTATCACTTCGGCTTGACTTTCGTCAATACTGTGGGAATAATTAGGTCTTCTTATAAATTTTGATATTGTCGATCTCAATTCACATTCAATTCTGGCTGTCGTCAGTATACTTGTTTCATTGTTTAGTTAGCATTTGTTGCAACCCTTCAGGGGGTGAATGTCCAGGAATGTTGTAAGTTCAGGAATAGAGCAACAGGTACAACAGCGAATAATCCACACGAGTATCCCGACATGCCATTCCCTAGTTCAATTTTGTAACCCCCTGTGCTCGCGAATTGGATATTCGCGTGTGACCTAGCTGGCAGGTGTCCCCGCTCCTATTATGTCCCATGCAGGGCCGTAGTTGTTTCTGTTGCGGTCTCATTTGTCAATAAAAATCACCTTATTACGCAAACAGCGAGAATGAGGTTAGAAGGCCTATTCTTTTTGCTGCTTTAAGCTGAAATGCCACGTGTCATACGAGTGACCGAAATTTATCAACCTTCCAGATATTCTATGGTGTGTTCCTGGAGCTTAATATGTACTTCATGTAACAGAAAATGCATAAGGTTCTGCCGGCACTGTTTCAATACTTAAGACTTTACTATCAAAGACCTGGTAGAAGTCTAAAATGTGTCAGTCTAGTAAAACGAAATTTTCTTTTAACGTCTTTAATGAAAGATACACATGTTAATAATCCTAATAAGAGGGCTAGAATCCCGTACACAGAACCTCATGATGGAGAACTTAGAAGAGGCGGGGTGTTTGGTTCCAACACCAGCCATACAGAAATAGTTTTCCGTGGTTTCCTCACGTCAATTCTAGGCAAATGCCAGGATGGTATCTAAGTTAAGGCCATGGCTGCCTCGTACTCAAATCCCAGATTATACACTTAAGCCTATTAGTGCAGCCTACATAGAGACACATGCTATTTGACGGATTCCTCACAAACACATGTACACGGAGCTATATACTCGCGATGTCGCAGATTAATCAACTACAACAAACAAAAATATTGAATGCACAGTAAGATGTAACATCCCCATCGGTATCATGTATTTACGTAGAAATAATACATTAAATGGGTGAATTTTACAGTTTTACCTTAATCCAGTTGTTTATAGACTTTGAGTAGCATACGTATTGTAGCTTGCCTTCATTATAATTTTGTCTAAAATACATTTCTCATCAGTATTTCAAACCAAAGAAAACAACCTACCCTCTTTTCTACTACTAAAATTATTAAAAATAATAATTATTATTGATATAATAAAATATTAATAATACAGTATTAAAGATAAAAATAATAAAAAATATAAATATATCTGCGGACAGATAGCCTGAAATCAGGAGTAGTCTTATCTTAACAGATAGTGTATATTGATCTCTGAGTCAATTATCATCAGGTGGAGACTGTTTATTGAATCTGGAACACTATATTCAGCCAGAGAGAAGACCAATCCTCAAGCAGAGCTTCTCAGCGTTTCTGGCGAATCTTTTACAATATGCTATTGAAGCTTCTCTTTTCGGCTGTGACGTTCTTAAGATGCTGCCTAAAGCAATTTGGGAAGTTATTATCCTTCAGAATCGGTTTTCTCTGGTGAATGTAGTAGTGTTTGCAGCTCAGTTAAGGACAGGGATGGGGTAGGTGTCCCAGGACTAATCCAGCATTTGCCTGAAGAGAGTGTCGTAAAACTCCCGGAAAATGTCAACACTTCAGTATATACCAACAAATAAAAATAGGGTAGGTAACAAGTTTGGAGTTTGGAGGAATTGAACCACAATATCAATGTCTTCACCACGTGAACAAACAAAAGGTAATTTTGTAGCCTATGGCTTATGAAATAACCTTGTGTGTGTATGTGTGTGTGTGCGTTCGTGTGTGTCCCCCCACCCCCACCCCACCCATAATAAAATCTAAACGGCTGGAGTAATTTCAATAAAACTCGGTAAGACCATAGCACTGTTGCGTCCGATCCCGATCGTGCTCTTTAAATTTAAATACGACTCATCAATCCAACATGGCAGCTGTGCGAAATATTTCACCGGCATTCTATATCTCAGAAACAACTACCGATATCACCCTGAAATTTTGCACGGTGATAAAGAGTATCACTAAAAGTTCACCTATGTAACTTTCAAAAACAAAACGAACATGGCGGCCAAGTGAAATTGAAACATATAAATATGTGTTTCTTACGATTTAACCAACCGAGTGTATTGAAACTTGGTAAAACAAATGTTTATACACATCATAATGCCCTGAAACCTAAAATAGTTCAATTGTTTACATAACCTAAAGAAAAAAAGGCTGTGGGAAATTTTTCAATGAAGTTTTAATTTCTTGTGTCCTAATCATGTGATCGAGGTCAACGTTTGAATAATCAACCTATGCAATATTCGTCATCTAATAGTACATAACTCTATGGCCTAGCCTACATATAAAAATCCATCATGACAACCATCCGAATTATTTAGACGGTTCTCAATATCTATCAATCTATGAGAGCAATTAAACAGAAATGTTGTATGTTGATAAAAGCTATCAACATAAGTTCACCTGTGGAAATTTCAATAACCTGGTGAGCTCAAATAAAAATTGGCGGCGACGTGAAAATTAAATTTATAAATCGACGTTTCGCGCGATTTAACCATCCGAGCGCATTGAAACTTGGAACGGTAAATACTTATACAAATTGTATTTCACTGACATCTAATTTATTCCAATTGTTTTCATAAACTCAAGATGGTGGCTGTGCAAAATTTTAAATCTCGTTTTTATTTCTTGTGTTCTAATTATGCGATTGAAGTTTGAATAATAAACCTACGCAATAATCTTCAACTAATAATACATAACTCTATGGCCTACATATATTAAAATCCAACATGGCGACCGTCCAACGGGTCTCAATATGTACGAAATCTATTACAGCAATCAAACTGTAATTTTGTAGCCAATGGTGATAGAGGCAATTAACATAAGTAGGATGTATGAAAATAGGCTATTTCTTTCTTCACGGAACTACTTGTTTAATAGCAATATCTGCTCTTGAACTGTATGTATGTATTTCTCAAAAAACCTACTGTGGAATTCAGAGCTTTACCTCACAAGGCTGAGTGCACCCCGTTCCAGCCCTCAGACTAGAATTAAAATTTCTTGGCAGATCCGGGAATCGAATTCGGATCTCTGGGGCGGCAGCGAAGAATGCTACCCACTACACCACGAGTTAGTATATTTTCAATTTTAATATTGTTTATAACTTAGCCGATAAGTTAAGTTTAGGGTACCACCAAATTTACAATTATTTTATGCTCTTACCAATGCAGCACTTTCTTAATTTTTATTGGCTTTTTTCGGGGGGGGGGGGGCGCTGGAGTCCCCTCAGCATCCCTCTTATATACGCCCCTGACATGAACATACAGTACATTGAAACGTTCAATATGTGGTTTCCATTATTTCTCTTGCTAAGTCTTAAATCACACTGTCAATTACCTCAAATGAGGACACACCATTAGGCTACGCTTTGTCCACCATGTGTCACCGATAGGAGTGTCGAGTCACAAGGATCTGTATTTTGAGCGTCTAAACCTAGGCTATTTACCTGAATAACATACTTCGTTAATGGATGCGTTGATACCGACGTCGCACACAGGCCCGTATCGGGTCCTCAGCTGTCTTCAGTAATCTCATCTAAGGACCGGTAGTGGCGGCATCGCAATCGATAGTCGCATGTCATCATCAATCTGGTGGTGTTGTCAAGGCGGTGACGTGTTTTGACAGAAGGCGTGGCACCGCTTCTATTCCTGCAGCTTGCTTGTAAACAAACGTTAGGCCGATCATTCTTCTTGTTTTACCAGGGCTTTCTTAGACCTCCTTGCTTTATTTTCCCCCACAATAAACATATCGGTTTCTGAGAAGGATAAGGGTTCCGTCATAAGTAAAGTGACACATTGAGACTACAGAGAGCCTGTTTAACAAAAGGCATAACGACGCAAGTATCAATCTTCAAGTTGATTTTGGTCTGTCAGCAAGATACGAGAGTCAATTATCTTGCGAGGTTAATAAGGATAAACGCACTTAATATTAAAAGTCAGTAGCCTAATTAGCTTACAAAATAAATATCAGCCCTCCTAAACACGTAATAATAATGTTATAGGATTTACGTCTCTTTTAACTACTGTGTCTTTTAAAGACGCCGGGGTGTCAGAATTTTGCCCCGAAGAGGTTCTTTAACGTGCCAGTAAATCATATGACACGCTCCCTCGCATTTGTGCGCTCTCAAATGACAACTGACTGCGCCGGAAATCGATCCTGCAACCTTGAAAATAGCAGGCGAGATTGTTATCCCTGAGCCGCGCAGCCAGTCGACCTTCTATGCAAATGATGTATTTAAACAAGAAATCCGATGCATAGCTGAAAGGATGAAAATATTTACAATTCACATATGTGCTGTTGTCTGATCTATTATCAACCCAAGACAGGTTGAATCCTCCATTTCCCCTTTTCCAGTTTACATCGGTGGGGGCAAATATGGTTCCTCTCCACTTTGTTCTGTCGTTCCACCATTCCTCTTCCGACACAGTGTTTCATTCCAGTTTGAATCCTAATAGGATTTAACACTTTTGTAGGTAATGTGAGTGCTGCGCCCGTTATATCACCACCACTTGGTTGTGAACCACCTCCTACCAATGAACCACCGCAACCATTTATGAAAGCTGAGAACAGTGCGAGCATGAGTTCGCATCTTGGGGTGTTCAGGGTAAATTATCTGAGTGGGTAACGATTGTATCCACTGTCCTCACGTAACACGTGATGGAGAAAGGATAAGTCAAATACACGAGACCAAGTGCTAAGATAAAATCGTAGCTCATTTTTATTACGGAGCAAAAAATGCCAAAAATATATCATCCTACTTTACTCATTAGCGATATTTTCTAAACTAATCTAATAGATCTCCTGGAAAAATAGCATCCTGTTCTGATTCCCTCATAAGTCCTACTTTCCCTCTTGTGAACCAAATACTTTTTAAAGTACACAGTGAATTTGTTATAGATCAAAAGTAGTCAATGTCACAGTACTGGTATTTTGACTCACAAAAATGAATAAATTCACTTTCCTACTGTGATTTGAATATCTAAGGAAGGACGGAAGGTTTTAGTTTAACGTGACCGTTAATCTTGAGATCATGAGCCACGGGACCTCCTTTTTACGTGGAATTTTAACCACAGGACATGGCATTTCACTTCGAAAATCTCACATGCATTGACCGGGAATTGAACCCGGACCGCCTTGGTGAGAGGCAAACAGCTAGACCGCTGAGCCACCACGCCCCTTGAATATCTCCACAACTGGTCAATTACCTAGCCAATTCAGTTCATTTCATCCATTTTCTATTTACAATAATAATAAATTCTTAAAATATTGTCGTGGCATATTTCCGTTGTTTTGTCAAGTCTGCATTGTTCACAATACCGTATTTTAACCATGTTTCAGCATTTTACAATAAAACTGAGCTGTCAACATAGCTCCCAAAATTCAGTTTTTCATCATTCAAAATATATTCAGAAACATTCTGAGTGGGTTAGAGTGGTTATTCATTAGAGCATCTATTCAACATCAAAATCTGCTCCATTATTATTAAGAAAGCTGGTGAACGTAAAACATACACCATGTCATAGATTACAGTTGAAATACTGTTTAGAGAATTGGCAATTACTGAATTCAATTAGATGAATACTAGAAATTCACTCATCACTACTCTCATTCTTTCCCTAGACATGATCTGAGAGTGGGTTGCTAAAATGCCAACTCTCCAATAAGGATTGTGAAGTCAAACTTTCATACACATATTACTGGTATGCTATTTGAATGAAATGAAAATCCACAGCCTGCTTCCAGTCTCCGACCGGGTCAGGAATGGAATTAATGAAGCCCCCATCTAGCGGCGAGGATATGAACTGTGCCGGCTGCCGAGGCCTGACGCACTCCTCTGGGGTAATGATTAAATGCATGACAGATGAAATGAAATGATAGTGGAGAGTGTTGCTGGAATGAAATTTTGACAGGGAAAACCGGAGTACCCGGAGAAAAGCCTGTCTGCCTCCGTTTTGTCCAGCACAGATATCACATGGAGTGACCGGGATTTGAACCACGGACCCAGCGGTGAGAGGCCGGCGTGCTGCCGCCTAAGCCACGGAGGCTTTACTGGTATGCTATTTGCGTAGTCTAATTTAAATAACAGCTATTGTGAAGTTTGTATAATCAACATATATCTTACTACTTTCTATAACAAATTTTCAAAGATATGTGTTCTACCACACTATTCTCTGAGCTAACAACTAACAACTATCAAAACAACAAATAGGGCCTACTCCTGGCTTCTATTCCTGCACCTATTACTGTATTTCCTTAAGCAATCACAATGCTTCATTTCTTACTATAGCAATTATTCAGCCAATGAACAGTTAACTTCTTGTTATTAGATATCTTTAATATGAACACTGGAATGAAATCATATTCAAATGTATAACTCTTCATTTAGCTGCATGTCTGCTGCTCAAATGAAGTTATATTAGCTTATATTCCAATATTAATGTTGTCGCATATTTCATTGGACTTGATTTGCTGTGAAAACGAATTATCATTATAATTATCATTATTTCGTAAAATTACTTGAGTGACCTGTTGCCCCATTATATGGTGTCATGTTCCTACTGGGCCTACTCACGCTTGTTCTCTATGAACACGCCTTTCACGCGAACCTAGTGATCCACACAGGGTAACACATCACTGCAGAGTATTATAAGGTATTAATGTCAGATCGCTGTCGTAAAATAATTGCCGAAAGATAATGAACTACTGCCAAGTGTATACTTCTCTTATTTGTCTATTCTAATTTATGAAATTCATGACTGTCTACACTACAAAATAAATCGGAGTAATAATTCTACCTTGAGGTAAATCATCATCGTGTTATTTCTCCGACTGTTATAGAGCTCATCCGTATTTAACCATGAGTTCAACTATCAAAACAACAAATAGGGCCTACTCCTGGCTTCTATTCCTGCACCTATTACTGCATTTCCTTAAGCAATCACAGTGCTTCATTTCTTACTAGAGCGCCTGGCTTGGCACCGTCCCCACGATTCCATTCGTTCCACTTTTAGTCCAATCGGCACACCGTTCTACTCTTGCATTCTCATCATATGGGTAGATAGGCACGAATCATCTGTGAGTCTTGTAACTGTTCCCCATAGTCATATTGTGCAAAAAAAAGTTGTTGATAAGTACACTTATTGGTCCAGAAACAATGATATTACTATGCCAGTCAATATGATCATCACCAGATTACTGTCCATTATTTTGTCAATTTAACATTTCACTGGAACGTGAGCTCCACTTGATTGCACTCGTAAAAATTTCACTTGACAAATAGCGTACTTTTAATTTTAAATCCATTAACATTCACAACTCACGTGCGTCCCTGACATAGGCTAAGTCTTCCAATGCCGCTGTACTCTGCGGATTGCATCTTTCAAACACTTTCCAATTCATCTCAACACGTAGAATTCCGTTCGACACTTAATAACTTCGTATCGCGCACGCGTATCGTAACACTTATCCTCTCGTGAGAAAATGTTGATCATAATATGTAAATGAAAGTATTTCACAAAAGTCTAGCCAAGTTCATCGTGGCTTTATGGTGTCCATTGCGAACTCAGATCCTCATATCGAACATTGACTGCTCATTATAGAGGCTGAGGTCTCCTCTTTCGTACTGGTTCCGAGCTTCCGGTCACGCCTAACTCGTCACTGTATTCAGTCTCCTTCATGTGGGTTTTACATAAAATTCAATATATCGACTCCCGTATTATGGATATTCTCCAAATTTAAACTATCTATACTTCATTTCGTCTATTACTTATTCTTCCTTTCCAATCTATTTGCTATGAAGGCTATAGGCGTAACTTCTTTCTTTCTTTTTCGTTTGGCTTCCTGAGAGGCCGAGTGCAGGTCTTTCTAGTTGACGCCCGTGGGCGATCTGCGCGTCGTTATGAGGATGAAGTGATGATGAAGACGTCACATAGGCCTACACCCAGTCGGCGGACCCTGGGAATTAACCCCAGGTGATTAAAAATCCCTAATGACCCGGCCGGGAATCGAACCCGGGACCCTTCGGGCCAAAGCCTAGCACGCTAACCAATTAGTCATTGAGCCGGACATAGGCGAAACTAAATTTATTCCAACTGGGCTTGCTGGTTGGTCCGGGCTTCATTCGTCATCCCTTCCATATTCATGCTAAGTGTCGTTGCTGCCACTCTGCGCTAACTTTATATTCTGCCTTTGCAGCAATGTTGCCAGATCTAAATTATGGGCACAGTATGAATCCCTAAAAATCTAAGTCAAGGCTCTAATGTGGCGTGCCAGGCAGGGTGGGGTAATTTGCCATTGCTTTGCTACTGAGCCTGGACGGGAGCAGTTTTCCTTTGAATTTCAACTTTCGCAGAATCCACAGGCACTTGCTGTGCCTCAAAAGTCATTCCTAAGCAACACCCAAGCCTCAGTAGCCTCAACATATTACTCTACCTAGGTATACTCAGTATTTGATATCGATGAAATATATGATTAAAAAGCCATATTTTTTTCTAGTCTGTGCGAACAGACAAGCGGAAAATACTGCAACCATCAGGGTTTGCAATAAAGGACAATAAAATTAAATCTGAAATAAAACAATTGAGTATCAAAAGTGACGAGATTAATCCACAGCTGATGGAAACATAATGAATACCTTGCAACTATATTGTTACAAATCAATTGTCACATTTGTATTTGGGAACCTGCCCTGGGAAGGGGATAGGGAGGGGAGAGGGAGATTACCCTGTTGGGAGCGTAATCCGCCCTTCTGGTGCAGGACAGGGATACGTATATTTCCCTGTTGATACTATTTGTATTTGATTATTGTATTTGAACATTTAAAGTACCGAACATTGCAATACCCTCAGGATAAACAATTCCCACGACCACGTTTGTCCATGAAAATTTCTAGGTTTCATTATATTAGCTCACCATTATGTAGGTGGGTACCTTTTATCAGGATGAAGTAATAGGTTTTCAACCATTGCAAAGTCGTTCGTCGCTTCGTTTCCTGCACCAATTTTTCATTTTATATTACACTCCGCCAATTCGGTGATAGTATGTGAACTCATTGCAGCAAGCATATTTGAAAGAAAATTTACCACTCATTGGCAATACACGGAGTGTTTACACAAGCAACCCTTTGAATGAGCTTAAAAAAGAAGAAAAAAATTGTGACAATTTATGAAGAGGTATTTCATTCTCTGCCAGTTTTCTTCCTATAAGTGAAATGTACAGAATGTTTTGTTATTCAATTTTAAAACGCATTACTGTTGTCTTCTGCCTGTAGTTTACAACACATAGGCCCGAGCTCTATATAACCGTATGCGTTAATTTCAGAAAATGAGGAGTATTCCCCTTCGTCGTGCTCTTCTCCTTCATCTCCTGTCTACTATAGTGATTGTTATTATTATTATTATTATTAATATTATTATTATTATTATTATTATTATTATTATTATTATTATTATTATTATTATTATTATTATTATTATTATTATTATGTCATTGCTTTGCGTAGACGTAAACAATTCGGATACGAAATATATACTAATCATAATAAATACTTTACCCTGCTCTCGGGCGCCCTTTCCTTTCTATAGTTTAGTATGATTTGCTTTATGTTTGCAAGCTAACTTATCGTAAGAACACGTGATATGAGCAAAACAAAACCAGGATATTAGGTTCCCTCAAATAGGACTTTCTTACTTTGTGATATTAACAATGCCCCTCGATTTTGTTTGTTTCATTACTGTGAACAGATCATCACAATTTGCCGGTATTTGTGTAACTTACGGAAGCTGTATTATACGTAGTAAATATTTTTCAGTTGGCAACACGAATGTACCCAATTGGAATGGGTGTTGTTCCCTAAACCAGAAAAAAATACAATGTAGTCTACCGTACAGGAAGAAGCTGTGATAAAATTTCATCCCATCGGATAAGTGAGCACATGCATTCTTAATAATGGTGAAAAACATACATTTTCTCGGGTTACGGGATTAACACACATTGCAGTTGGTGCAATCATGTTGACCGACTGAATATCATTTAAATGTATCTTTCAACACGATAATCCAGTAGTGATTGTCGGTAATATAGATTCTGCTGTTATGCCCGGATACATTTTGGAAATAAGTCAGTTTGTTTTTTAGCTATGTACAATGGAATGCTCTATTACGAACTAAGTTTTTATAACATACACGCCAACAATTGTTTTCTTTTGGTTAACGTGCGAAAGTTGATTAAAATTAAGTTTAGCCTTACTCCTGCTCACAGACTATGTCTCTGAAATGTGAGGACAGGAAGAAGCTGTAATTATTATACCACGCCCGCAATTTCACGTATAAAGTATTAAACAAGATGTTCAGTAAAGAACATATAGCCTACTTTCTCCTAAATGTATGGGTATAGTTATAACTCTTTGTCCTTTTCAAGGAGTATAATTGAATGTTGGTTGTAGTAGCTTGTTGAAATACGACATGCTATACGGATATTATACGTTGATTGAATCCTCACCTGAATTACGTATACACACACTTACACAGCCATCACAATAACACAGGTTATCAGACAAAATTCACCACTTATCCAAGTACATGGGGCTAAATGACAATGATGTCCATGCATCTCCAATGAAACAACAACAACAACAGCTTTCTAGCTAAATCCTTCCTCGTATAAGAGTACACACACTAGTAAGCCTACAGACATCACAGTGACACAGGTTATCAGACAACTACTACACACACCCAAGAACATGAGGCTACAAGATCATGAAGCCGAAAAACCCCTAAAGAATCAACAACAACAATAGACTCTACCGCGGATCAAGGACAACGAATTTTAATCGATGTAGTCGAGTGTTGAAATATGTGGTGTTAAGTATATAAATAAGATTTTCGATCACAAATACACACTATATATGCTTAACATGATAACGTCTGAGTAGTTATAAATCAATAAAAACAACAACAACAAAAGAAACGAAATAAGAAAATTTGAACATGTTAGGATTTGAACCATGAACCTCCAGGTTACGAGTCAGAGACAATACCATTGAACTAAAATCATTCAATGCAAATATTTCGTTACTGACAGATTTATTACACCTGCCTAGAATATTTTGTCTTTCAATGAACGATTTCATTAGATTTTCCCTGCCGATTTTATGAACCATTTGATACTAAATATGGATTACATTGTTCAGTACATTCCTAAAAGGATATAAACTTATGAAGTTACGGAAATATATTACGGAAATATATTTACGAGCAAACAAGAGGATTTTTTCAATTACACCCTAGGCATGGATTCACTAACTGGCCGGTATAGAGCGCAGCTCGCATCTAGTAGGCCGTGGTTAGTTCAACTGGTTGCTAGTAGATGTCACTCATGCACATCCAGTGGCACATATTGTTTTAATGGAATATATATTTTCATTGCAAAATGCACAATATGACGCTCAATTTTATAACGTGCCAGTACTCAAGCAAAAGTAAATATAAAAGAAATCAAGCAAAAAAATTCAACTCTGACAGGTTCTGATCCCCGGCCGGCCGGGTCAAAGACCAAAGCGCTAACCACAAAGCCAAACGTACCACGGAAGTTAAACGTTATGAATCCATTTACATACAACATCTTAGTAAATAATGGCATGGACTACACGATATCTTCACTGGAGTAGATATTCGTCATAATCCATTTCATACAAAGTTTATATTACTGTATTTCTATCTGTAGGCTATATTGCAAGAATCATACTCAAATTAGTGAAATACTGGTCAGAACAAGAGATCAGCTTCCATCTTGTCCTGTAACCCAGACGACTCACATTTTTAAAGTAACTTCTGCACTATAATATTACAATATAAGCTTTTAATTTCGAACGGGCCACGTCCTTTAAAACAGTTTAAACGATACTCGGTTCGAAAATCGGAACTGGTGGGTCCCATGTTACGGATTATAAAGTATGCGTAACTCACACGGCCGCCATCCTAAAATGGTACAGTGAAGTTTAGGTACAAGACGCGTCTCATATGAAGGTATGTTTTACCAAACTTGGTGAAGATCCGTTGATTAGTTTGGACGTAATTTAATTTTAGGTTTTAACCATTTGAGTGGCCGCCATTAAGTTTGGTAAAGATGGCGGCAATATAAAACAGACACTGAGGTGTCCTGCCAAATTTCGTTCAATTCAGTTTCGTCATGTTTGAATTGATAGGCGGGGTGACAGACATGCAGAGTACAAACACACACACACACGCTCACACACAGACAGACACACAACGTTTTGGCCCTGTGTTGCTCTCATTAGTCTACATTTTTTTTGCAAAAATTGAAAGTAGGCTGAAAACCGTGAGAGGACCACATTCATGACCGCTTTGGGTGCAGGCAATTGACTTTTGGTTTTCTAAATGACGTGGAGCGTTCCATTGACCTTTTGGCATCGCCATTGGGTAGGCTGTCTAAAGTACATATCAATACAATTTTTTACAATGGTATTTCTGTGCCTTGAAGTGTGGCGGATCCTATTCCTGGTGATTCAGCTGGGAAGAGCAGTCATTCCATTAGCCTCCCTGCGTGTCTGGCGACAGCATTGCATTGCATTAAATGTGAATGTATGGCCGATGTGCTTTTCATAATGCTTGACAGGGAATTCAAAAGTGTTACCACTAATGTTGACAACTGGAGAGCTGCAATTCCGGTTCAAATTTTGATTTTTTTCTATTATCCACATTAGTTCATCTTTATTTATTTTCATTGATACAATTTGTATTGATATGCAATGGTATTGTGTGATTCGTAACGGAGGTAGGTGTTCTGTGCGATATACCGAAACGAAATTCGTCAGCCCACGATGGAGCCTGCACAAGACGTAGCCTTTTTAGCACACAGGCATTCAACCGGCGAGATATAACATTTAATGTTAATTAATTTTAGGAGCTTGAGACATCTTGGGTGTGTGTTCAATTTATCTGATAACCTGCGTTTCTGTGAGGCTGTGGTACTGTGTGGAGCTGTAATACTTTCAGGGTTGAGGATTTCGTAGGTGCCGAGCATTTGCCTACAGGATGTGTGAAAAAACTCAGAGAATAACCACACTCCTGCCAGCGCAGTGTTACAAATCTTTGATCTCTTGACTTGCTGCAGCCCTCCATCACGGTCATGGGGCACGAGGTAACTATTCCAAGAAATTATGATGGTAACAATTTCAATATTTGTACCCTCAAAAGTGATTTAAAATTACTTTCAGCTTGGTGGTTTTTTTTTCGTATGACCTCCTGAGAGGCCGAGTGCAGGTCTTTCTAGTCGACGCCCGTGGGCGACCTGCGCGTCGGGATGAGAGATGGAATGGATGAAGGCGAATGGGCAAGGATTTCGAAGGAAGTGGCCGTGGCCTGTCAGAAGGTACCGTCCCAGCATTTTCCTGGTGTTGAAAATGGGAAACCACGGAAAACCATTTCAAGGACGGCTGACAGTGGGGCTCGAACCCACGCGTCTACCGAGTCAGCAGAGAGCTTGGCCCCATGACCTAACACTGCGCTTTAGCCAGCATAGCCACTACTAGCTTGGTGGTAGTATGGCATACGTCGATTTCCAGCTTTACAACTCGTGTTTGAAGGGTGACAAATAAGGAGTTAACTTTCCTCCCATCCCTTCATGTGTGTGGATAGATGTTCACTCGTCAAAATTCCGCCCCAAATTGAATGGCGTGATGGTGTACCAGTGCAAAAGAGACAAGAGTATTCTTCTCCAAATCTCAGATGTGGCTACACAGCACCTTATTCGTGGTAAACGTTACTTCCCTTGTTGAATGACATCCTACTAACATGGTGAAATACATAAAAAGGTATTTGTATCCACATTGTCTCGACATATTCAAGATAGAAGGAAAGTTTGCAGAATGAATTGGCACAGAATAGTGTTTTCCATCTCTGTACTGGATAAACGCAAGTATCCACTCTGAAACAAATCGCGTGCACATGTATTCCCTTTGACTTTTACTGTTCAATGGAAGTGCTTCATAAGGAGTAGGTTGATCTAAGAAAAATCCTTCAAATTTCCTGACGGGGTTTCCAAACTATGTTCTTTCTTTCCTGCACGTAGTTAAAAAATTTAAAGAGTTATTCGTACCGAACTACTTCCTGTTTGAATGGACTAACATCATGGTCATGAACTGCGAGTTATGAATAAGAAAGTGAAAATACCGACCGGATTTTACAATTACAACATTTCCTTAAGGTTTCATTAATATTAGTAGGCTAATTGAAAATAGACATTGCGTTTTCTCCGTGCTCATATCTGGAATAACATCCACACTCGATGTGCAGTATAATTTCTGTATCAGTCAAGCTTTTCTATACACTGTTCATGTGTTTTTGCCTGGCCTATTTTCTGGGGGTAACGTAGGTCTCTTCCCCGATATTACGGCATTCCCATCTATTTTAACTGTCTTCTAACCCATCTGCGCATATATTTAATAGAATAGTTGGACCACATTCCAAGATGTTTGGTACTGTAGATACAATACTTCTAAAATGCCATCAATGAATAACGGACCAAAACATTGAGGAACACCGCAGCGACAAATGAAACCCAACACATCATACAGTTGAATTGACTCACTATATGAAGTTAGTCAAAGTACTTATAAAATAAAAATTCTCTGCATACTGGTGTTTTATTTATACTCTACTAATACAATGCTCCTGGGTACAGTTCCTAGCTCCGCAAAGAGATTGTATTCTAATCTGAGGGTTGAAACGGGTTACACTCAGCCTCGTGTGGCAAACCTGAAAAGAGGCGGGTTCGATTCCCAACTCAGCTGTCTAAGAAAAACTGTAGTTTCCCACTTCTACTCCAGGCAAACGCCAGGATGGTTCCTAACTTGGTTATGATGATTCTTGTTATAATGTGCGGAACAGTGAGATCATCTTCCCCAAGGTTTCTAACTTAAAAACATGGTCTCCTTCTCAACCCTGACATCAATTACATATACACACTCTACTATAGTTATCACAATGACATAGGTCATCAGACAGATCCCACACACAGACACATCCAGTACATGGGGCTACTACACCACGATCTCCTACAGCCCCGAAATGAATGAACAAAAACATACCATTCTTAAAATGTACAATCGTCACATTTGTTAACTTTACTGAGACCCGCAAGTAATGCACTTTGTTCATTGCTTCACCACTGCATACATTATTTCACTGTGAAATGATCATATTGCATTTATGAACCAAGTGATGTTGGATATTTAGACGGGCTTACAACACGTGCCAGGTAGATCACATTTGTTTGAATGCATATGGTTATCTCCGCCTCTTTGCGTAGTGGCTGGCATTCTTCGCTGTCACCGTGGAGGCCCGGGTTCAATTCCCGACTCTGCCAAGAAATTTAATTCTGGTCTAAGGGCTGGAACGGGGTCCACTCTGCCTCGTGAGACACAACTGAGAAGAGGTGGGCTTGACTCCAACCTCAGCCATCCTGGAAGTGGTTTTCCGCGGTTACCCACTTCTACTCCAGGCAAATAATGGGATGGTACCTAACGTAAGGCCACGGCCGCTTCCAACCCAAATCCTTCCTCAATTACGAGTACACACACTATTACAGACATCACAGTGACACAGGTTATCATACATATTCTACACACGCCGAAGTACGCAGGGATATATGACCATGATGTCGCAAAGACCCTAAAGAATCAACAACAACCATATAACTTTAGTTTCACTCTTTTAAAAGGCATTATGATTTGTAATTAACTTTTTAACTATTTATCAAGAGGGATACGCTCCTGAAGATTTCCCCCAAGCACTATCCAACTATTGGTATTCTGTTATTCCATAGCCAATAGGTCCAGCTGGTCATTCAATCATACCATAAAGATAGTAAATATCAAGCACTTAAATAACCTTATCATGTCAATTTTAAAGGCATTTAACAAACGGACAATAGAATGTAGCTTCGTTAAAATTGATAGATGTTGCGAGGGGAGCTGCACTAAAAGTAAGAAATATTGAATTATGGTCAAGACGTGCTTTGCTCCACGGCACAGTTCGGGCAAAAAAGAGGAATTAGTGGAGATATAGAAGAAGAATCTCGTGGTCGATATATGGTGATAGAGAGAGACAGACAGAGAGAGACGGAAAAGCCAAACGAGGAAGGCGAAGACAGTCCTGTTGTGAGGCTGGCAAGTAAGACGACCACACGGTCCTAGTTCTCACGAAGAAAAGAAACGACAAATTGACAGAGAAACGGCTAAAAGGGAACAAGGACGCAAGGACATCGAACAGATTGAGTGATTGAATGAATGATCGACTAGTTACGTCGCGAAGACTGGAAAACAGGACATAAGGATTAAGGAACTGTCAATGGAACAATGTACAGCCGAGCTGAACAGTGAATCGGCTAACATAAAATAACTGCTATTCCTCTAGTGAAGGGTGTATCTTGAAATTGAAGAGCATCACACGTACACAATATATAAGTAATTAATTAAATATTAACAAGTAGTTCCATGAAGAAATAAATAGCTTATTTTCATATATCCTACTTATGTTATTTGCCTCTCTCAACATACGAAATTTCAGTTTGATTCGTAAATATTGAGAACCATCTAAATGTTTCAGAGGGTCGCTATGTTGGATTTTTATATATGTAGGCCACATAGTTATGTACTATTGCTTGAAGATTATTGCGTAGGTGTATTATTTAAACTTCAATCGCATGATTAGGATGCATGAAATAAAAACGAGATTTTGAAATTTCACCCATCCGCTATATTGTGGTTATGAAAGCAATTGAAATAAATTAGATATCGGTGGATTACAATTTGTATGAACATTTACCTACCAAATTTTACTGCGCCCGGATGGTTAAATCATCCTATATCTCCGAAACTATTACTTATATCACCCTGAAAATTTGTACGGTGATAAAGGGCACTACTACACGTTTACCTATGTGTCTTTAAGAAATCTGTTAAGTACAGAACCATCATGGCGGCCATGCGAAGTTGAAACATTTAAATAGATTTTTCTTGCGATTTAACTATCCAAACGCAGTGAATCTTGGCACAGCAAATGTCTATACACATTGTAATGAACGGACATCTAAATTCTTTCAATTGTTCACATTATCTCAAGATAGGGGGTGTGCAAAATTTTAAAATTAATTTTTTATTTCTTGTGTCCTAATCATGGGTTCGAAGTCAACGTTTGAGTAATGAACCTACACAATAATCGTCATATAATAGTACATAACTCTATGGCCTAAATGCATAAAAATCCAACATGGCGACCATCCAAAATCTTTAGATGGTTCTCATTTTTTACTAATCTATGACAGCAAATAAACTGAAATTTTGTTGGTTGATAAAGACTATGAACATACGTTCACATATATGACTTTCAAGATCCTGGTGAGCACAAATCTAACATGGCGGTGACGTGAAATTTAAATATTTAAATCGACGTTTCTCGCGATTTAATCATTCAAACCCATTGAAACTTAGCACGGTAAATGCTTACGCACATGTTAATCCACTGACTTCTTATTTATTTCAATTGTTTTTATAACCACAAGATGGTGACCGTGTGAAATTTTAAATCTCGTTTTTAGCCTTTTTTTCATTTTATGAAAAAATAGGCTTATGAGATCACCTTTTGTCCGTGTTTGTGTGTCTATGTGTGTGTGTTTGTGTGTATGTCCCCCCTAATAATATCTAAACGGCTGGAGCGATTTCAATGAAACTCGGTAAGGTCATAGCACCATGTTGGCCAATCCCGACCGTGCCCTTCATATTTTATTACGTCTCACCAATATAACATGGTGGCTGTGCGAAATATTTCACCAGCATTCAATATCTGCGAAACTATTACCGATATCATCCATAACTTTTGTACGGTGATAAAGGGCACTACTACAAGTTCATCTATGTAACTTTCAAAAACCTGTAATGTACAAAACGAACATCGCAACCAAGCGAATTTGAAACATTTTAATAGACTATTCTCGCGATTTAACCATCTGAGCAAAGTGAAATATGGTATAGTAAATGGTTACACAAATTATAATGCAATGGCCTCTAATTTAGTTCCATTGTTTACATAACCTCAAGATGGCGGCTGTGTGAAATTTTAAAATTATGTTTTTATTTCTTGTGTCGTAATCATGCGTTCGAAGTGAAAGTTTGAATATTGAACCTACGCAATCATTTTCCTTTAATGGTACATAACTGAATGGCCTATACATATAACAGTCTAACATGACAACCATCCGAAATATTTAGACGGTTCTCAATATCTACGAATATTTTACAGCAATCAAACTGATTTTTTTAAAGTTCATAGAGGCTATGAACATAAGTTCGTCTATAGGACTTTCAATGACATGGTGGACACAATTTTAACATGGTGGCGACGCGAAATATAAATATTTAAATGGACGTTTCTCACGATTTAACCATCCGGCTGCAGTGAAACTTGGTACGGTAAGTGCTTATACAAATGTTACTCCACTGACATCTAATTCATTTCAATTGTTTTCATAACCACAAGATGGCAGCTGTGTGCAATTTTAAAATCTCATTTTTACTTCTTGTGTCCTATTCATGTGATTGAAGTTTGAATACTACACCTACACAATAATCTTCATGTAATAGTACATAACTCTAAGTCCTACTTATAAAAATATCCAACATGGCGACCATCCAAAATATTATACGGTTACAGGAATCAAACTGAAATTTTGTATGTTGGTAGAGGCAATTATCATAAGTAGGATAATTGAAAATAGGCTTTCGTTCTTCACGGAACTACTTGTTATTTATTGTGTCCTAATAATGCAATTGAAGTTTGAATAATACACCTACGTTAAAAACTACTTGTAATAGTTCATAACACTACGGCCTACATATGTCAATATCCAACATGGCGACCATCCGAAATATTTAGACGGTTCTCAATATCTACGAATCTATTACAGCAATCAAACTGAAATTTTGTTTGTTGATAGAGGCAATTTACATAAGTAGGATAATAGGCTATTTAGTTCATTGCGGAACATTTTGTTGTTAAAAAGTGTGTTGTTTTGTGATAAATATCTTATGTTATGTTTTTTCATTTTAAATGATCTTGTCGACTTCGTCGTTACGCAGGGGTCTGGCGTTACGTTACGGTGACGGGACGAAATTTACCCGGATGCACTGAGGTGTGTGACATCAGAGTACTGCTTGGTGCATGTGTACCCCGACAATCTCTACTGCCTTAGTATAAGACAAAAATCCCCGATTCTTGGACGTCACGGGTAATCTCGAGAACCACTGGATGGATTTTGATGCGGTTATCACCATTCTGTAAAGGATATCTCGAAGAAAGATTCTGCAGAAAATAATGTATGTATGATCAAAGGAAGCCAAGCAGTAACGATTTCAGCGAAAAAGTCGAAAACAAACTTGGCGTCCGTGCGCTTTTTAAGCTTACGCTGGGTAAACCGTTAAAAATATCAATATACTATGAGCGTAAGAAGTGGTTAGCATGGAAAGTTCTACAAAAAAGTCCGCGAGAGCATATCTCTATCTTCAATACATCGCCCACTATAAGTGTTTTTAGACTGGATGGAAGGGGCACGTCCCCGCGCACTCTGGTGAGCGTGACGGCATCCCGCGCGCTGGACCTTGCTTTGCCCTTGGTTTGCACTTGCCGTTCGCGAGTAATTTGAAATAAGATAAGCAAGATAAGTATTATGCGGATAATTTTCTAACATGTTAAGGGTCTTTGGCTTGGAGCGAAGCGGGAAGCCTCCAGCCTTTATAGCATTTTTCAGCATTTGTAGCATTTAAAATGATACAAAGTCCAGTCTTTCAGACTGACTGTCACTTATTTCCATGTTAGAGGATATAAATACTTGTTCTCCCGCCTAATGTAATTGGCCACAATATTTGGGTTGACTGACTCGGAAGCTTTCTTTATTAGAAAAACAAGGCGCTAAATATTCAGTGATATGTTCTGTGTCGGTTCTCGCGCTGTTGCATATGCGTTTCAAATATAAAGCAATGTTGAAAGACTAAACATTACTGAAGTGTATACTGGATGGCCTATTGTAAATAATACATTTTTAATTGGCATTCTAACAAAAAAATCATGTCCTCGGGCAATCCTATTTGGACATGCAGGGTTTGCCATTTGGTCCACCGTGGAACGTTGGTGGGTGCAAGTAAGTATTAAAAGGCAGTGGAGGCGTTCGTGCATTCGAATAGTCATGTGACTGTGCGACTTGAAAAGCGCAGTCAGAGGGTGCACTAGATAGAAAGTGGGTGCAACGGCACTGTCAGTGTAGTGTGGTGATCGATTAAAATCATAAGGCTCTACAAAGCCAGTTCGAACGCCAGACAATATCCAACGGGTTCGAGTAATTCCCAATTATAAGGGGCCGAATGACCACGATGTCGCGAAGCCCCTCAATAAATCAACAACAACAACAACGTCCCAACCCTTAGAGCAAAAAGAAATATCTTGGTGGCGTCGGGAATCAAACTGAACGGCTGGTGTGACATCCTACAATTCTGACCCATTCTTCACACAGTAGTCATGCTCTACGAATCTGTTAATTAGGTCCCTCAGGCATAATTACATAGGTTTATTGCCAATCGCTATTGTAAATCCCTACGCAATGAATAATGTCCAGGAAGAGTTAAATAATTATCTTTATGTTCGACCCTGACTATTATATGTCTGAAAACTGTATCATAATGATGGTCATTATAACACTATTTTTCATACTGAAACAGTTTCTCCCACCAATCACAGCTCAAGAAACAGTTGTTTGACCAATTAGATAAGGATACCTTCGTGCATGCGCTCAAAATCCAACATGTCTATATAAATTACCGAAAGTGCACCGTCCATATGTTCGCGTAAATAAACTGGTGAATATGAGACAAGAAATAGCACTGTACCTTAATAGCCCCAAATCCAATTTCTACACAGCGCGTTGTTTACAAACGACTTCGGTGATATTTTTACTGAATACTGGTGCTCAATCTGCACATATGGCATTGAAGCACACAGAGCGCATGCGTCGGTCGGTCAGAGAGCTTGGAAATCAGAGATATCCTACCGAGCGCAGCACCCGATCACAACATTCTAGTGCCAATCTCAACAGATATTTATGAATATTTTTGTTAAAACATATAATAAAGTTATAATTATCGTCGAAAATAAACAGTCGTATGCAACTCGCCTATAATGGTAATTATGAGACTCGTATGGAAATTATAAAACTCGCATACGCTCGTTTTATAAACATACTCGTGTCTTAATTATAGCCATTATAGGCTCGTTGCATAATGTACTATTATTTGTTAGTGTAACTCAAATGATTTTCTTGTTTGTTTCATGTTGATGTTTTTTACCTGCCCTACATTATAATATTTTAGCCAATTTTCATTGATGAAAAAGTAGGCTTATGAGATCACCTATTGTCCATATGTGTGTGCGTATGTGTGTGTGTGTGTGTGTGTGTGTGTGTGACCCTAATAAAATCAAAATGGCTGGAGCGATGTTTATGAAACTCCGTGCGGGCATAGTGCCATTTTGTCCGACCCTGATCGTGCCCTTCAAATTTTAACACGTCTCACCAATCCAACATTGCGGCTGTGCGTAATATTTCTCCGGCATTCTTTATCTCCGAAACAATTACTGATATCATCCTCAGACTTTGTATGGTGATATAGAATACCCAGCTACGTTCGGATATGAGATGGTTGAAAACATGGTAACTACAAAACCAACATGGCGGTGAAGCGAATTTTAAATAATAAAATGGCCTTTTCTCGAGATTTAATCAACCGAGCGAAGTGAATCTTGGTACGATAAATGTTTATACAAGATTTAATCTACTGGCATCTGATTCAATTCAATTTTCTCTCATAACAACAAGATAGCGGATGTGCGAAATTTTAAAATAATGTTTTGTATTTTTGTTTCCTAATCATGCAATTGAAGTGAACGATTGAATGGTAAACCTATTGACTATTCTTCATCCGATGGTAAATAATTATATGGCCTACGTATAGAACAATCCAACATGGCGATCATCCGAATTACTTTGACGGTTCTCAATATCTTTGACTCTATTACAGCAATCAAACTGAAATCTTGTATGTTGATAGAGGTTATTAACATAAGTATACCTATGTGCTTTTCAATAACTTGATGAACACACACTCAACATGGCGGCGATGCGAAATTTAAACATTTATATAGACATTTCTCAGAAATTCTTTGTACTGTAATAGGCAGGAGAATTTTAACGGAAAAGACCAGTGGGATATATGAAAATAGGCTATTTAGTTCTTCAAGGAACTACTTGTTAATTTTATATTGTCTTTTCTTATTGTTCTACGAGGAATGTTGTATGAATTATTTATATCAAAGTCTGCAATAATTGTGTTTTAACTGATCACACTTCAAATCCCAACTTGTCATAATGAATTTTGCTCATTTGTAGTTAGCCTGTCTACAGTCATTTTATTTTCAGTTATTATTGGGCATTTCTGTAATTTATTTACTTCACAATATTTGTTATCCGGGCTTTGTATGTATATTTGTCAATATAAAAAGAATAATTTGGTCTTTATTTCAGTGGTTATATTATTTCAGGAATGTGTTTAGTAATCTAACACTGTTACCAACACAATACATGATCTCGAGGTTTTTCATTCCCCCACCCATTGTGACTCAACGTCTATTTACTTGGATGAAGAGTCAAATTAGCTCTTAAATTTATTATTGCACTGTTACTTATACGGTCACAACCTAAATTCGGAATTCGTAACTGATTACGTGGCCTCTGTTGGTTAAGAACATTTGAATATACTGTATTTCGTGGGCCAGTATTCATTTAAGCCTACTCGTCGTGGTGCATAAGAACATTCTAATATCTGGAATAATTACTCATACAATGTTGACACCATAGTGCCAAATATATGCAAAAGCCTGCTTAACTTAGGGAACACGAATACTTTGGAATTTTATACATCTCCGTTTTCATTCCAATGCCGCAGATTACTAACCCTTTCATCATACCTTCCCCGGAACCAGACGAAAAACTATTACTGGTGTCCTTAATGATTAGGGGCTAATGACCACGCTGTTCCACCCCTGTAAACAACTACAATCGTCTTCATCCGCTGTTATTATAAAACGCAATCCAACATTAAATCATTGCAGGTAATGGTCTGTATCATTGTCAATAAAATCACGCTGCACGGGTTCCTGCTCAAAACGCTTTCTATGAACGTATCTGCCATTTAGAGCGATGAGCCACAAGGGTATTTCTCATTGTAACTAACGGAAATGCAACCCACCTGACGTGAGAAGTTTCCTGAGTCTTGAATTCGTTGCACAATAAATTAGCAGCAGCTACAAAACACTTTCCCTCGTTCTGGCAACGAGCACATTGTTCCGGGGCAATCGTGGTAATTGGGGCTATTGACGTCAAGGGCTTCATTGCACACAATTGGCTCTCGTTCCCGTGGCACTTGATGTCCTTGGCTCGGCCGCAGGCACCTTCCCACGCCACGCTTCACAAGCTGGATGGGGATGAATCGAGAGCCATTCTTGTGTCAGTCACATCGTTCATCAGATTTTAGTTGGATGACGTCATTTCTGGTTCATATTCCATCAATCACGCACCCTTGGTTCTTCCACTTGGTGCCCTTCGTCCATTTGCTATCAGTGCGGGGGTTCTCAGAAGTTCATTCATGTAGTCTTTGCAGTGCTGAAGGAATTAGGGGGTTAGCATAGAGGATGGTACGACAAAATGTGACGAACTGAAATCATTATTCATTTACAGTCTTGTTAAATTGGAGACCGGACCCGGTGGCTGAGAGCTAGCGCGCTAACTCGTGCCTCGCTGGTATCGAAAGTGCGTGGGTTTGAATCCTACCTCGGCCGTCTTGTAAATGGTATTCGTGGTTTCCCATTTTCTCCACAAGGCAAAAGCTGGGACGGTTCCTTTCACAAGGTCCAAGGTCGACTTCCTTCTAAAATCCCTTCCCTGACTCATCACCTGGGCGATTGGCCTGTGACAATCACCAGTTGTATCTGCTGTCAAAATGCGTTCATTTCTCAGACACCATCCTTCGACGGTAGAGCAATGATCTCTCGCAGAGTCCAGGGGTGAAGCCGAGTTCGGAAAATAAGCGACATAAAAAAGAAAATCACATGGTTGCAATACAAACAGTTATAGGCTTACTTGAACTACGTAATAAAATCATTTGTTTGTATTTATTCCAGGAAAAAACGATCACGATTCATTGCGTGATAAAATTATTTTAATAAATTTCGTATCATTATTTACTGACACCGTAGTACACAAATGGGCATGTTTCTCTACACATGGTTTCTTGATATCGCGACATCTGCTTCATGTAAGTCAACGAACGCACAGTTTGGTCTCTTGAAAATAATTTTATTGAGAGACCATGATCATTTTCCCTGCTACCTTTCAAGTTAGTAGTCTTCGATATTGTAAAATTATGCATACACACAATCCTTAAATATTTTTATAAAATCAAAATTTCATTTTTTGAATGATGGCGTTTCTTTCTCATAAATCACTGCTATGAAAAATATTCATTAAGAATATTAATTACCATTTATATTTCTAACAAGAGATGGAAGTGGTTTTCTAAAGAAAATGCTATTTTGAATTTGAATTAGGCGTCCTAATTTGGTAGAACAAGAACGTCATCGTCAAATCCTCGAAATCTGGGATATTCACGACACTTCTTTACAAATACGTCTTGTATAATGATTTGGACCCAAATGCAGGAAATGAGAAATTGTTTATTTTAGTCTAAAATTGGGGAGGGCTAGCAAATCCAGCGTTGTATGACGAAATCTTTTAGGATTATGATAGACTGCAGGTATGCAGTATCAAAAAGAATACTCCACAATGCGCTCTTTGGTTCAACCAGGTCATGTCTATTTCCATAAGTAGATGAAAGTCTCATCAAGCGTACGTAAAACTGTGATGTTTTAATACAGCAAGAGCGTTAAATCTATTCCCGAAAAGTTTATAAAAAATTAATTATCTTATTCATTTTGCCGAATCTATAAAATACGCGTATTGTGCTGAGAAGATTTGCGATGATCTTAAAATCATTTCGAATGTTAATCAGATGTTATTCCGAATAGATGATCTGAAAATCCCTTGCAATGAGTCATTTAGTAGAAATAAAATGTAATCATTTCAGTTTTACAGATTGATTCTACAGCTATTATTCTGGCCAGTGCGACTGAAACTTAGCAAACTAGAGTGTATACAACATCTTTGTGGACTATTATTGTCATTCTGTTTCTGTAATTTACATGAAAGACGTCTTTTAACCAACTCAAAATACAATTTTGGTTCAAAAACACATTTCTTCTTGATGTAACAAGTACATGGCAAAATATGTAAAACTGTAAAGTTTTAATTCAACTATATTTGGACTGTTTATATTTATGAAATTTAAAAACATTTTGTAACGAAACTGAATACATTGATATATCTATAAAAATAAATAAACCCAAAACGCATTGGAAAAATGAGTAGGCATCGAGAATCGATCCCAAAACCTTCTGGTAAAGAGTCCGGAGTGTTAACACCTGCACTGTTTGATCAACCACAGAACAAAATCACATGAACCTAATGAGCGCAATTTTCTCAGTACCTCTTCTTTCGCAACTGACTGAAATTGCGTTGTATTAAATTGACGAATTTAAGGACGTTTCGATAGGTAATATGAATCGTAACTATGTAAGAAAAAACCACGTTGTGCCCGTTTAGACCGAAGTCCGGACGACCACATATGCATTCTCACAAAAAATCAGTCAGCACGAGAATCTAAACATCCCAGGGCACCGTATGGGTTACAGTTAGTACAATAACACCACAAAAAGAATTGCTTTACTGATTTTCGGCTCGATGCAACAATAAGGATTGAAGGAGATTTTCTGAAAATAACACAATCATTAAAACTATCTCATTTTATTTAAAATGTTAAAAAGTTAATGAAGAAATGCTAAAAATAGCATAATGGATGCATGACGAATCATACATTATATACACAAATTTACAGATTCACCAACACATGAACACTAGGCATTTAAAACGAAAGTCAGGTTAATTGTCCTGTTGACTTCATTCAAAAGAATTATTTACAATCGTAAGGTTTGTCAGTGCAAATTTAATTGTCCATCCTGATTCCTAACTTTAAGTATTCAACAGTGAAATGAAATATCATCACTCGATGAAAAAAATATCACTGTTTTTGTTTGTCTTTCAAATAGTAGCAGATAATTAACTAACACTTTTTCCAGGAATCAGTATCTCAAAATTTGTTCAAATATAAAGTTACAACAATGAATATAATACAATATTAATTACATTGACACTCGAGCATGGATTCGAATAACTTCGATTAACAGAAAAATATATTTATTGTATCATCTGTTCTCGATCCAACATCAATATTCTGAGTTCTTGACTCAATTAGCAATATTATGGTCAAAAATTTATTATTAACAAAATATCAACTCTTTTAAGTTAAATCTGGATTTAACCATTCAATTATTTAAATATCAATTTGAAATATTATTTAGAAAAATTATCACAAAAAAACATTAGTTGTTGCTATTATCAAAATTACAACTCTTTTGACAGAATCTCGAAAATGTTAATCATCAAATTAATTTGCAGAATGTTTATATTCTTAACACGATCACAAATATCCTCTAAATTGTAGTGGTTGTTTAGGAAATCACAGTTTTAATTTATTTACAGCATCGGCCCATTTGATTTAAATGTGTCAAAAATCACATTATTATAATTAGCATCTAGACAACGGTAATGTCTTCTCATAATGAAATAACAAAATTCCGGGCTAACAATTACTAGGAAATATCTATAGAACACGTGGGCAAACTGTGGATTAACATGATGGTTCCATAATACGTATAACCCTCGGTTATGAATTCGACGAAAGTGTGGCTTACGAAGTCATCCAACCTACAATATGGTTGATTCTCCATTATAACTACCTCTTTCCTGCGACTTAAAATGCACAGTCAGAATGGCATATTCAACTATTTCCACACACACAAACAATTTCTTCCCAAATTATACATGATAATCAAGCCTTTTCTTGTTACTCAAAATGGAAGATTTGTAAGCTAGTAAGCTCCTAAATGAGTTTACAGTAATTTTACCATCAGTTTAAACATTAATTATTCCACACCGTGTCTATTTCTAGCCAAACGTTCTATCACAAGACGTTGCTCAAAATGATATTATATTTATACAAACTCTAGTAAAACCCTAATTTATACATGCTATTTGCTTCCCGTATCATTGCTTTCCGCGTCTTTCAAAAGATTTAACTGCATAATGCAAGCAAGAGTTTAGTGCTTTTCAGTCGGTCAGCACGAATGTACCCAAAAGAGATGGGTTATGCCCTAATCCTGAAAGAAATTACATGAGATTAATAAAACACTAGGATGACCAGTTTCGATCGTCAAGCGATCATCATCAGATCCATTACACTTAGGCCATAAAATCTATGTTTGAAATACAGGTGAAAATATTTACAATATGTACAATTATTTAGTTGCGGTATTGGTACTGCAACTGTCAGTGTATGCTAAATGCAGTATATATGATGTTAGGTGAAATGCTAGATGGTGATAGCTATCCGGAGTTTGTACTTTGGAGAGATTATATGGTTGTAAAAATTAACTATGGTTAAACTATAAAATTATAGGCTAACTACTTATCTGATTGTCTTCCTTACTACAGCTACTCGCAGTTTTCGTGCTCACTGTAACTCACAGTGCGGTCGACTGCGGCGGTTATCTTAAAATCGGGTTTGCCACATTTTCGTCAATTGTATTCCTGGAACCAGCCAAGTGTGCTACCCGAGCTCAATGCAAAGGACAAATGGCATATATACTGCATTTACCATACACTGACAGTTGCATTACCAATACTGCAACTAAATAATTGTACATATTGTAAATATTTTCACCTGTATTTCAAACATAGATTTTATAGCCTAAGTGTAATGGATCTGATGATGATCGCTTGACGATCGAAACTGGTCATCCTAGTGTTTTATTAATCTCATGTAATTTATTTCAGGATTAGGGCATAACCCATCTCTTTTGGGTACATTCGTGTTGACCGACTGAAAAGCACTGAACTCTTGTTTACTAAGACAACACTGAAAATATGGCTTCAAACACCACAATGCATAATGCAAGTGTAAAATGTTCCCATTGAATTGTTCTGTTAGTTGAATGTGGGCATGCGTTAACCACTAGCCTTCGGAAAAACAAGTCTCCGATCTAGCAAACTGTTTTAAATATCAACTTTATAAATCGCACTACATGATATGATTATTAGAAATATAAATCCTAATTATTATTATCTCTGACAAATATTGAATATGATTATTATTATTAAATCAGCATTATTATTATTATTATTATTATTATTATTATTCCACAAATGGATTTAACGTTTCTAAACTGTTCGGGAAATATCATCCTCGACTTCTCAAATATGAATAAAAATCCATTCCTCAACTTAAATTTATTATTAAATTTATAGTTACGACGGCTGATGACCGCGATTAGAAACATAATATCAAATATCAAATAAATGCTCGTTTTGCTCGTCCATTAATTCAATTGATTGACTTCTCATGTCTGAGTGTAAAAACTACTCAGATCAAGGCTTCCATATGCCTTGCAAAAATATTTGCAACAGCAAAATATCGAAGAAAAAAAATGTGTTGAGAAGCTTGTAGAAAAATGAGAAATTCCAGCTAACTACGCATAAGAATAATGCAAAATGTAGCTTACATTCTTGTAGATCTTGATGTGGATAATCTGGTCTGAACCAGACTATTTCAGTCTTCTGTCCCCATTTGGACACGTACTTATAATCTCGTATCGGCCGCCATTATATACCCGCAAAATGTCTAACCAGACATAGCGGTATTCATACTCGTTGCCTGAATATCTTGATGAAAACTGTCTATAATATTAGCTGCTTCAACCGCTGAAGTAACCTTCTTGATAGGGTAAGATCGAAATGACCCATGATGCAAAAAAAAAAAAACAGTAGTAACTTGACCCAACTGTGATGCATTCAGTACTATCAATACTCGGACAATCTTATTCAGCACCGGTCCAAAATCTGATGTTCAATTCCCTGGGCAGAGTTTCTCACACTCCAGACAATGCTAAGCTCGCTGGTTTCCCTATGTCGGCTAAATGAACTGAACCGTGCAAGACTGGTATGTGAACAGTACTGACTTATCTTGGTTGGTCAAAGTGTTATCAAGACAAAAGCTTGTTCTGGTCATTGGATGAAAATAATCCAACTTTAAATCTTAGTGGACAGTGGAAAGAAAAATATAGACCAAGTCTATCATATGTCCGTGTAGCAGTAATAGTTACCAATGTTCTGCCACAAAGTCTATCACCTCAGTGATAACTTACGATGAATTCTAACTTCACTAATACTTCCAACACTTTTCGAAGTACAGTAACCATGTACTGTCGTAGAATTTCACTAAGTCCCAGCAACTGTCTGCTAGTAAAAACGTAGAGTATTGCAACCATGTGAACGAAGATAATTCTGAAGTATAACGATGTTCGGAGCGACTTGATGTGTCTAGCGACACGGCGCTTACGAAGAAGTGAACATCCATAGCGACGGAGCGCCTATGGAGAAGTGAACATATTGAGTGGTGGCTCCCAGCTCTTATATACACAGCGGACGGACTCCTCTACGTCACTGCTTGAAATCTGCTAAAACTAAAACATCTCATATCTCAGCTTCCGCTCGATCAATTTTCTTGAAATATAGCACGTTCTTCTTCCCTTGTCTGTGCCAGTAATATGGTGTTAGTCTCATGTTTCTACTCCATCGAAAAATATTTTATACAAATATAGCCTCGACTCTGATAACCTTGCTACGTCACTTAGCGATCTCTTTGCTGCATAAAGCTTCTAAATGCTTCTTAGAAGTTTTGGTGCGCGCTATTCAAAACCTCAGCTCTGGACTTAGCATCTGGGCCTGTGCTCTCAAATCTGGGCAACTGTATTTGGGCACAACGTCTCGTGGACTCCTTGTATGCGTTTCATTGAAATTGTGGCTATTGAAAGTAAAACATAGCCTACAATCATTTCTGTCCTTTTACGATCATAATGAGTGTCTCAAGAAAAATACAAAAAGAAACTGTACCCGCATCTTTAGCTGAGTGCATTAAGCTATGATGTACGTTGGAATTGTGTATCTAGCATATTTTGAGAACCGACTAAAAATGATAAGTTAAGAGTGGCGATCCTAAGTAGCATTTTAATGGTTTTTCAAAACTACAATAACAGTATGATTGATATGGTACCAAATGCCAGATGCTGGCCCACATCCAAATCCTAGAGTTAAATAATCACCCTTACTCATAGCAATGTCACATGCAATCAAACAGGAATTCCACACAAGTACATAAACATGATCTTTGATCGATTGTGCTTCATATGTAAATAAATTACTGTAGAAAGTCTCCCAAACTAATAGCATGGTCCAATAACAACGCATGTTCTACTTCGAAGTAAACATGTGCCTAAGTACAGTAGTGATGTCTTCTATGTTTAGCCTACTTTCGATTTTTGCAAAAAAAATGAAAGTAGACTTGTGAGATCTACAAAGGGCCAAAAAATGTGTGTCGGTCTGTGTGTGAGTGTGTGTGTATGTGTGTATGGGATCTGGTATGTCTGTCCCCCCCTATCAATTCAAACACGATACTACCGAATTGAACGAAATTTGGAACAGAGGTAGCACTAGCAAAGGGCACCTCAGTGTCATGTTTTATATCGCCGCCATCTTGACGGAAATATAATGGCGGCCACCCAAATGTTCAAAGCATAAGTCAAATTACGACTAGCTTAATCATCTGATCTCTACCAAATTTTGCAACAGCATGCCAACATACGGGAAGCGTCTTTTGACCAAACTACATGGTCATAGGTCCAATAGGTTGCAGATGACGGCCATGTATGTGAGCAAATCGATTCCCCTATCAATTCAAACACAACGAAACCCAAATCGAACCACCTTTGGTACAGGGGTAGCACCAGCAAATGACAACTCAGTGTCATGTTGTAGGCCTATATCGCCGCCATCATAACAAAAAAGAAATGGTGCCTACCCAAATGTTCAGAGCTTAAATTAAATTACGACTAACTTAATCATCCAATCTTACAAAATTTTGCAACAATATACCTTAATGTGGGAAGTGTATTTTGCCCAAACTACAAGGTCATCAGTGAAATAGTTTCAAGATGGTGGATGTATGAATCATGCAAGTATTATAGCCTAACCGTAACTTACGATTCAACAAGGCCTGCCCTCAACAATTTAGTTTATGGTACATAGGAAGGTTTAAACTGTCCTCAAGGAGGTGGCCGATAGGATATTAACATATTATAAGGGAATATGTAACCGTAAAAGTGACTAACTGGACAGGTTGACCGTGCTATATCGTTGTGGTTCCGTGGCGTCCAGTTGAAAAAATGGCCGCTATCTTTGCTCGAAAATCCATATATTTCCGTAACTGCGTCAGTTTATATCCTTTTAGGAATGTACTCAACAATAGGCCTACATATTTAGTATAAAATGGTTTTATAGAAACGCCAGATAACGCTAATGAAATCCTTGATTTCAACACAAAATATGATACAGTTATACTAAACCAGCTGTTTACCAAGCGTTATGGTAGCGCATCCGTAGCGTTATGGTAGCGACCTGGGCTGATAGTCAGGCGTGAAATGCCATGTCCTGTGGTTCGGATTCCACGTAAAAAGGAGGTCCCGTGGCTCATGATCTCAAGATTAACGGTCACGTTAAACTACAAGCTTCCTTTGATAGTCAGGCGGTTCAAATCTCTGCAGGCTCAAATTTTTTAACTTCGTATTTTCGGTATTTATTGATTTCTAACTACCCACACGTTATAATGTTAAGCATATATAGTGTGTATTTTTTTATTTAGTCAATTTACCCTCTAGATTGGTGGTTCCCACGGACTCAGCGAGGGAACTCACCACTACCGCCTCTATGGGCAGTGTCCTGGAGCTTGGAACATTTGGTCGGGAGGGATACAACTGGGGAGGTGTGATCAGCACTTCGCCCAGATGGCCTCACCTCTAAAGCGAACAGGGGCCTCATGAGGGATGGGAAGGGATGGAAGATTGGGATGGATAGGCTAGGAAGAGGGAAGGAGGCGGCCGTGGCCTTACAGTAGGTACCATCCCGGCATTTGCCCGAAGACGAAGTGGGAAACCACGGAAAACCACTTCGAGGATGGCTGAGGTGGGAATCGAACCCCCTCTACTCATTTGGGACTCCCGAGGCTGAGTAGACCCCGTTCCAGTCCTCATACCACTTTTCAAATCTCGTGGCAGAGCCGGGAATCTAACCCAGGACCTCCGGGGCGGCAGCTAACTATGCTGACCGCTACGCTACGGAGGCGACTGTGTGTATTTGCAAACGAAAATATTATATAAATACTTATAACACCACATATTTCAACACTCGAATAGAGCGATTAATATTCGGTAACCTTGATCCGCGTTGGAGTCTATTGTTGTTGTTTGTCTTGTTGATTTTTTAGGGTTTTGCGGCATCATGGTCTTGTAGCCCCGTTTACGTTGGTGTTGTATAGAATTTGTCTGAAAACCTGTGTCACTGTAATGTCTGTAGGGTTACTAGTGTGTGTACTTTTATACGAGGAAGGATTTGGGTAGGAAGCTGTTGTTGTTTCATTTGAGATTCATGGATATCATGGCCATTTCGCCCTGTGTACTTAGGTGGGTGTTTATTGTGATGGCTGTATTGGTGTGTATATATAGTGTATATATACATAATTCAGGTGAGGATTTAATTAATCAACGTATAATATCCGTATAGCACGTTGTATTTCAACAAGCCACTACACCCAACATTTAATTATATTCCTTGAAAAGGACAAAGAGTTATAACTCTACCCATGCACTTAGGAGAAAGTAGGATATATGTTCCTTACTGAACATATGTTGTTGTGTGTTGTTTGAGTTTTCAGTCTTTGGACTGGTTTGATGCAGCTATCCAAGGCCCCCTGTCCTGAACTAATCGTTTCATCTCTACATAGCTACCACACCCTATGTCCGAGGCAATCTGTTTAACATATTCTAACCTTGGTCTAACCTTACAGTTCTTGTCCTCGACCCTTCCTTCCATAACTAAGTTTGCTATTTCTGGGTGTCTTAGTATGTGTTCTACCAACCTATCTCTTCTCTTCAGTAGCAGTCGCCAGAAACATCTCTCCTCTCCCACTAGTCTTAATACCTCTTCGTTTGTAACCGTATCTACCTATCTGATCTTCATCATTCTCCTGTAACACCACATTTCAAACGCATCAATTCTCCTCTTTTCTGCTGCACCAATAGTCCAAGTTTCACTTCCATATAGTGCCACGCTCCAGACAAAGGCCTTCAAATATGACTTCCTAACACCTAAATCTATATTCGATGTCAACAGATTCCTTTCCTAAACATCTTGTTTTATCTACTTTTTTAATAATCAACTTAAGTAGTCCTTAGAGGTACAGAACTCACACTACGTAGGTACATGCATTAAATGATGATATTAGTTGTACAAATTGGTTTATTAATATGGGTCGTTAACGACCCGGTGGGTAGATACCATGAATTGAAGTCGACTCTTTCTATTACTCTTTCTTTGGCTATTTTTCTGTTGATACATGTAATAATTGCTCATTTGACACTTGTCACTATTTTTTAAATTATAAAATGTGATTGAGCCAAAATTTGCTGATCCGAATGCTGCATTATTACATACCACATACAATACATAATAACAAGTTGGGTCAGTAGATGTTGTCTTCCTTCAAAAATGTATCTTTACAGTTGTTGGATTCTCTATCCAGGAAGTTAAAGAATTCTGTCTGAATCCTCTTAAGCCCTATGGAATTCCAAATAACACTTATCATGAGTGCAATGCTGCACTTTACACAGGCCTTTGTTGTCTTATTTTGACAAATACCTCACCGCCGTTTTGGTTGCTTCGTGACAATGAGGTGTTCTGCCTTCTTGTTTCGTACTGACGTAGGTATAATCCGAGGAGGCGAGTTGGTCCTGGAAGCGATCTTGGTGAACCGTATTTCCTTAGTAGTGACCTTGCAACTTCTCTGCGGAGTTTCAACATTTCTGTTGAATATCCCATTGATTTTGCCAGTTGTAAGGCATTGTTCTGAGCTACGGCAAACATCCAGAAAATTATAGGAACATACCAGTTCCTTCCTCTGATTGCAATCGGGTAAGCGAAAATATTGCCATCCACCTGATCAACACCCCTATGTAAGTGTTGTACGTTTTAGTTACATTTGTTTGATCTACGTCTACAGGGTTATCAATTTAAGTCTCGCATCCGATACCGATCACGGCGCGGCAAGCTCTCGGGCTGACACCCGCTCGCTGGCCGGTAAAAAGTGCGCGACTTCTCCCCACTACTTCGCGTCAACATACAGTCATTTAATAGCAATTTCTAGTGAAAATAATTATCTACAAACTTACCTGGTTTTACAAGAAATGTTCAAAGTGTTGTCCGTCAGCTCGCAATCATGCCTGGCACCTCGTAAACAAGTTTCTAGATACACGGCGAATATCTTCCTGGGTGACGTTCGTTATAACTTGGCGAATATTTTCTTTTAACGCCTCACTTGTGTGAGGATTGTTTGCATATACCTTTCCTTTCAGCATTCCCCAGAGGTAATAATCACATGGATTCAAATCGGGTGATCTGGCGGGATAATTAACTATACGGCCATTGAAAACTTCCCGTATTACTGCCAAGGAGTGATTAGCTGTGTGCGCATGAAGTAACCATTGTTCTTTTCTTCGTCCGTGAGTTCATGAAACAACGGCCTTATGATTAGGACAATGTAGCGGTTAGAATTAATTGTTTCGTGGAAAAATATAGGTCCTATAATTCTGCGATAAGTTATCGCACACCACACTCCAACTTTCACATCATGAAGCGGCCGGACATGCGGCGCACGTGTTCATTGCGGGGAGAACGCCAAGGCCACCTTGACCGGCCTAGCGGCCGCATCTGCCAAGGCCACCTTCACCGGCCTAGCGGCGCGTACATGCGGGAAATAAAATGATGACCCGGTATCTTACGGTATGAACTGTTCGCGGCAGTGGAACCCATTCAGTAACAGACACAATGAAAGTCTCACTATGAGTCCACACTAATGTCACTGTCACACGTTTTGGTCTCGGAACAGAACTGTATGAAGAAGTATTTCTTGATATATTTCGTTCTAAGCCTAGCTTGTGTATGGATATTGCCTCAACAACACCGAGAGGTGGCATATCTGGCTGGCTATCATCATATCCACAACTATTTATCACGAGATGGGCACCCGCACGTAACTGTTGTCAACTCAACTTGTCTGGATTACTCCAGTCTTCATATCCTGAGTCACCGTCTGCATAATTTCCTTCGTCATTAGGTGGCTCGATAAATACATCAATAGATCCCACTGCGTCATCATCAGCCAGAGTATCGAGTTGCTCGAGTATTTCAAAAGTATTCAGGCTTCGCGAAGTCCTTAAAAAACACACGAAATCATGTATCATACAGCATAAACACATAAATAAATTTTAAAAAATCCAGATAATTATATATTTGAGAAGATAATAGGCTTTTGAAGTTCATTGCATATGAAAAGAATTGTAAATTGAAAAATTTGAAAAGAAACGAAGTAGTACGTTATTTGCCCACCGGGTCGTTAACGATCCAGACAAATTTTACAATCAATAAACGAATGGCTATGACTAAAGAGAGAAATTGTATACATATATACCTAATATGTATCTACTTTTTACCATACCAATCATTGAACTATATTATATCAGTCCATTTATGAACGATACTTACATTTTTCACCAGTACTGTGGAACGCAAATGAGAGCATGCATCTATAAATAAATAAACCTCAATCAAATTATTGTCGTGAATGGCATCAAGACTTCGAGGTACTAACAACAATGCGTAAGATAATACTGTGGAGCTTTATTAAAATAATTCAGACATTGTACGGAACAGGAGTGGGGGATATACACCCGTAGGTCGTTAACGACCCGGCGGGCATATATGGGTTAATATATTCACATGTCATAGATCTTGTCTATACATAACCATAATTTTTGCTCACAAATACGTGCGTATTTCATTTTCTACCATAGTTCAACTATATAATTCCTCTCTTAAAGAATGCTATTACCTGTATAATTTCTTAAATACCACTTTTAATGATCTCTGTAAACATCGTTATCGATCTTAGAATTGCATCATGTATTCACATTACATTTAATAACAGTAATATCCTATCTCCCTTCATATCAGTTCCAATTAGTAATATAAATAATTACTTTAATCGTCACAACAAATGATCTAAGTTATATAAGTATCATCGTTATGTATTATTTAACATTTGAATGTTGTCAAAATTCCTGATTTTCAGTGCAATTTACTTGCAACTTATACAACAATTCCTCATAATTGTGAATAAAATGCTTGAATGACGTTGGTCCAATTCCAACTTCAAATACACTTCAAAATCCGAGCAATGTCCTATTAAGCTTAATTGTGAAAAATCTTCATCATAAAATTCCCAAAGAATTTTCAAAAATTTCTCATGACATTTTCTAAATAAATCGGAGCTGAAATATCTAAATAAATAATTAAAATATTATCGTAAAACATCATGTTCGTAAATTAATTCTAAAGATTAAATATCAATGAATCGAAGATCCAAAATGAAACATTCCCTAGAAATTGGTCTAATCATGCGTTCCACAAATGTAAAATGCTACAATGATAATCTAGGTCATCTTTCTAGGTTGTGTCACGTGGAGTTGATCTGAAAGGCATCCCCGGATGGATATGGTTCTGCCAAAACTAGTCTCTCCATGCTGATGTTACCATCCTTGAATTCCCGTGGATCGGTGTCGTGTTGTCGCTTGATCCAACCGTCCTTAGTCTTCCTTCTTTTTCAGGTCCCGATGGAACTTGAAGATAATTCGCTTCCAACGGCTGCTCTCTTGTCGAACTCCTCGCTTCTCCTGGTAATGGACATCTCCTCTTCGTTAAAGACGGTCTCGTTGTCGTGTTGAACTTCATTGTACAGTTCTTCGTGATGCTTATAATTACCCAAAGATGTTATGGAAATTCGATGATCCTTCTCTAGGTTCCATTTAATAATGTCACTTCAGATATCCTCATCTTATCATCCACGCAATTTCCCTTCCATAAAGTCATGGTGATCCATCTCCATCTCCGCTGCAATATTCAAAGATATCCCCACTAACTCAAATACTTTCATCATGTTGTTGATATTCATTAGAATCTCAATAAAGATTTTGTGGAAATTCGGTGTTTACTTATTACGTAGAATTAGATGAATAATTTTGAATCACCCTCGTTGACAATTGACTGATAATGTTCGTTGTACTGTCTGATTTCACATTCGTTGATATCGCTTTAATAACTACGAAGCTGCGTTGCTATGGTTTTCAATGTTTCAAAATTCACATAATATCACATTAAAGTACGGACTGTTCAGTTCAATTATCACGATATTCCGTAACTTTAATTTTATACTATTTATTCTTATTGTTCAATTGTTTCAGCCACCTCCTGTGATGAAATGTAATTTCATAACTTTTTCCAAGTCCTTCCGATACTATTCAGAGGACTTCACCGTCTATCTCCTTTACCTTGACCGTGAATACTCGTATTACTTGCGGTATATCAATCTCGATATCGATAGTCCCGCACAATGTTAGACTCGCGAAAACACGTCTGTCCCCATTCAAGACATGAAGGAACAGGCCGTGACCTGAGATCGCTCTCATCCCCCTCACTTATTTTCAGATTGTGTCCTTTCTGATTTTGGCGGTTAAAGATGCGCCTTTCATTCCAAAAATAAATTCGCTGGGTCATTATTACTTCTCTCTTCTGAACTAGAAACGTGTACGTTATCCTTAATTTTTTCTCTCTTCAACGACGTTATAAAATCTCTTATCTACTTGCTGAATCTAATTATATATGATAATTGCGCTAATTGAGCATTTCATTGTTCTGATGGGTTATCTCCACCATGTGACTCGTCTTCGTTACACCTCCTGTACACGTGCACTAAGTCAGGTTTGACACGCGCTATTCACAATTATTTTTAGCCTATTTTCGAGTTTTGCAAATAATGAAAGTAGGCTTATGATATCTACACAGGGCAAAACCTTTGTGTGTCTGTCTGTGTGTCTGCGAGTGTGTATGTATGGGTGTGTGTAAGTGTATGTACCCTGAATGTGTGCCCCCCCCCCCTATCAATTCCAACACGACGAAACCGAATAGAACGAAATTTGGTACAGAGGTAGCACTAGCAAAGGGCACTTCAGTGTCATGTTTTATACTGCCACTATCTTTACTAAAACTTTATGGCGGCCGATCAAATGGTATAAACATACAATCAAATTACGTCCAAACTATTAATCGGATCATTACCAAATTAGGTAGAAACATACTTTTATATGGGACGCGTCTTATGCCCATACTACAAGGTCATCAGACGTATCTAAACTTTATAATCCATAACATCGGACCCACCAGTTCCGATTATCGAACCGAGAATCGTTTAAACTGTTCTAAAGGACGTGGCCCGTTCGAAGTTTTAAGTTTATATTGTAATATTATGGTGCGGAAGTGACTTTAAAAAGCTTACAAGAAAAGATGGCAGCTGATCTCTCGTTCTGGCCTATATTTCACTAATTTGAGTATGTTGCATGCAATTTAGCCTAATGATAGAAATAATACAAACTTTGTATGAAGTGGGTTATAATGGAAGTATTCTCCTGTGAAGAAATCGATTAGTCAAAGTCATTATTTGCTAAGAGGTTGTATGTAAATCAATTGATAACGTCTAACTTGGAAGGACATGTTTGGCTCTGTAGTTAGAGCCTTGGTCTTTCACCCGGCCGGCCTCAGAACCTCTCAGAAATGTATTTTTTGCTTGAGTCTTTTTATATTTATTGTTTCTTGAGTACTGAGACGTTATAAAATTGAGCGTTATATTGCGCATTTTGCAATGGAAAATATATATTTCATTAAAATAACATTCTCCACGCACGAGTGACATCTACTAACAACCAATTGAGCTATTCCGGAGATAACCACGGCCTACTAGAAGCGAGCTGTGCTCTATACCGGCCAGTTAGTGAACCCATGCCTAGGGTGTAATTGGAAAATTTCCTTTTGTTTGCTCGTAAATCCATATATTTTCGTAACTTCGTAAGTTTATATCCTCATAGGAATGTACTGAACCAAATAATACATATTTAGTATCAAATGTTTTTAGAAACGGCATAAAACGCTACTGAAATCGTTCATTACAAGACAAAATATTCTAGGGAGTATACTAAAGCTGTTATTAACGCAATGTTAGCATTGAGTGTGTTTCGTGTAATGGTAGCGTCTCGGACTCGTAGCTTGGAGGTTCATGGTTTAAATCCCAACAGGTTCAAAATTTTTACTTACTTTGTTTTGGTATTTTTGATTTATAACTACTCACACGTTATAATAGTAATCGGAATATATAGTGTGCATTTGCAATGGAAAACATTATATATATAGTTATAACACCACATATTTCAACACTCGACTACAGCGAATAAAATTATTTGTACTTGATCCGCGGTACAGTCTATTGTTGTTGTTTTTGTTGTTGAATATTTGGGGTTTTGCGGCATCATGGTCTTGTAGCCCCGTGTACTTGGGTGTGTGTAGAAGTTGTCTGATTACATGTGTCACTGTGACGTCTGTAGGCTTGCTTGTTGTGTACTTTTATACGAGGAAGGATTTGGGCAGGAAGCTGATGTTGTTGTTGTTGTTGTTTCATTTGGGATGCATGGACATCATGTTCATTCAGCCCCGTGTAATTGGGTGAGTGTTGCATTTTGTCTGATAACCTATGTCAATGTGATGGCTGTATTAGTTTGTGTATATATATTCAGGTGAGGATTCAATCAATCAACGTATACTATCCATATAGCACGTTGTATTTCAACAAGATATTACACTCATTCAATTATACTCCTTGAAAACGACAAAGAGTTATAACTAAACCCATACATTTAGTAGAATATAGGCTATATGTTCTTTACTGAATATCTTGTTTTATAATGCAGCCTCCCTTTTAATTCATTGTCTTGCCCCATAATCCAGTTTTGTTTTTATTGTGCCCTTTTTGTCACACGCCGACACGATTCTCCAAATCTATATTACCTCCCTTCTTAATTAACAAGCTTTGATGGTCAGAGGCCGCGAGTGGATATACCTCTCGTCTTGGCTTGCGTGTGGTAGAAATTGCCAACTAATTTTGTACAACTTGTTGCATACCTTCCACTAGTAAATTTTACCTTTGTCTTCTCGTACGATCGTAATCTCAAACAGTCTCTTCTAATTTCATCAGACACTAGCAAAAATATTGGTTCAAGGTTATAAAAACAACTGAATAATATTAGATACCAGGGAATTTACATTTGTACAACCATATACCGTACCAAGTGTCACTGCATTTGGATGGTTAAATCGCAAGAAATGTCAATTTAAATGTTTCATCTTCGCTTGGCCAGCATGTAGGTGTAGTACATAACGGTTTTCTGAATGTCTCATAAGTAAACTCCTAGTAGTATCCATTATCACTCTACAATATTCCAAGCTAATGTCTGTTACTGTTGTGGAGACATAGAATGCCAGTGAAATATTTTGCGCGGCCGCCATGTTCGATTGGTGAAACGTATCAAAATGTAAAAGACACGGTCGAGGTCGGACGAAGTAGTAGTATGTACTTAGCGAGTTTCATTGAAACCGCTTTGGCTGTTTAGATTGTATTATTGGCACATACACATACGCACACACACACGGTGATCACATAAGCCTACTTTTTTCAAAAATGCAAACAGGCTAAAATGGGTTAATTAATTGGATCATGATGGTCAGTTAAGCTTTACTGCCTGCAGTCTAGTCTGCAACTCCTTTGAAGGAATGAGGCACTTCTATGAGTCCTCATTAGCAGTTAGCACAGGGGCATTCTCTGCTTTTCACTTGTCGCCTTACATTGGTGAAGAAATGAGTCTACCCTACGCCTCCTTGGTCTATCTAGGCTTTCTATACTCTGTATATCTGACTTCATGAATTTCATGGGTAACAACCCCACGTAGTGAAGTGACAACAATAGGAGGCGAGCTGCAGATTTCCAGTATCCGGATAAGTGTTTCACATCCATACTTTCAAGATTCTGTTATATGTATACATGTGATTGCTTGTCTTAACTATATAACTAACACTACTATAAAAGCACATCAGTTAGAGAGGAACCGTGAAGTGATACGGATAATAATATGACTATTCTGCCAGTATTCACATTAGAGGCTCGCGACAGTACAAGTCAAGCATTTCAAAGTGTATGCGTGTCCTAACCATTTAACTAGTGCTATCAACACCAACACAGCATTTACAGAAGTGCTCTAGACTAACGGAATACAATAAAAATAATCTATTAATTTTAAATATTGTTTTATGTAAAAGTAATACATTTCTACCGAACCTAAATAATGACTAATTGAACCAAATCTGACGATGTTCGCCTCTCGGATGAAACATGTCATCAAATTAATATTCTGTTACATGTATATAGATCAAGTTGAGTATTTGTCTTAATAAGTTAACTAACAGTACATTAAAAGCCCATCAGTTAATTGTCTTGTTCAGAAAGTGTATACAGTACATTAATTCAATTCAATTGACTGGGAATGTGCTATTCCCAACTCAATTTAATAGGGCACAGCCATGTTGACTGACTGAAAAGCAATTGTATTAGTAAATATCACCTCCTATATTCCTCCTTTAGGGCTCAACCATGTGAGCTGGCTCATACGAACATCCTCATCTAACAGGTAAACTTGTAGATATCCGCTGTCACTTCAATATGAGCACCCATCAGTCATGTTTCAAATCTAGTTAACCAATGATTTATTTTCTCTACACAATAATTACCGTTACCCGCAGGTTTTAAATTAGGAAAAAAAAAATCCTCCCAGCTTTCACTCCCATGATTTGATTACTGAGCGATGTTGTCATAGCTTTATTTCAACACTTTATTCTTGCAGAATACAGTAAATCACAACTGAGAATTCTTGTCACTCACTTTCGCATTCCTTGAATCTATCTCTTTCAATATACCCTAGGAGAATACACCTGAAGTAATCCACCTACTCATATTGTCTGGCGTTCACTTTAATTTCCTCCAGGGGATAGGCCTTGCACCGTTTGTCATAATTAGGGCCCGGATTCATATGCCCTAAAAACTACAAAAATATGCATGCAGATATGCAGAAAAAATGTTGTAAATATGCACAAAAAATAAAACAACATTCACTTACCAAACGCATTATTTAATTTTAACTCAGCTTTACATTGATATACATGTTTCATTCCTTGCAAAATGTTGCATGGCAGTAGATTATCAATAGTTTTTCAATGTTTTCAGGGGTCAGTGACTTTCTGTTGTCGGACATAATTAATTTATATGCTGAAAATGATCGTTCTACGTCGATGGACGTAACTGGGCAATACTTGTACACTGGCACTGACTGCTCTGAACATTCTTCTGGTAAAGACTGCCCGATTCCACTTTTTTAGTTGCTTATGGATTGGATCTTCTTCAGTTCCGGGTTCGAGTCCAACACCGCACTGAGTCTCCATTTCACTTTTTCTACAGTTTCAATAGGGACCCCATTTGAAGAACTAATGGTGTTTTGAATGAAGGGACTCGTGTAGGGGTGCACCACGTGTTTCTAGGCCCTTAATCACCTTCGAAAGTGACGAATAATGCACATGAATGAAACTGATATCTTAATATACAGTTTCAGATTCAAATGCGCCCTTTGCTTCACGAACACACGCAGTATGACTATCGTCAATACTTGATTTTTCATTGCGTACAGAAATCTTGGATTAATCGATCACACACGAGAGAAAAATATATCCATATATGCTTTAACGTTCAAAATATGCACTAACGTTCTAAATATGCATTTGCATATGTGCATATGCATTTTAAACAATAAGTTCCGTGACGAACTAAAGAGCCTACTTTTTTTAAAATTTAAGATTCATGCAAATGATTAATCTAAATGGATCTAACTAGAATAATGACGAAATTAAGTTGGTAATATCGAAATTTCTAATTAGTTCGAAATACTTTATACCTGGCATAAAGTAGCCTAATAGAGAACGCCAGTTGGCAGCCCTGGTGACTGAGTATATTCTTAGTTCCATCTCTTAAGGTACAGAATACAAAATTTGGTTGAAGTCCAATGGAGCATGGACGTTCCATGCAGTTAAACATTGCATCTAACAGCGCGCGTAAAATCATGTTGGCATCAATGACATACATGTATTGGTCAGAAATAATCTGAAATGATATGATCTATTTTTGTGTCAATTTAGAATGAAATCCATTAGTTAGTAGAGAAGTTACAGGCATTTTAAAATTGTACCTATCAGCAGGCTTAGAATCATGTTGGCAGCACTAGCGTAGGCCTATATTAGTTAATCCAAATTAATCTAGAATGCCAGGTACTATACGTGCGCAAAGTTTAGAGCTATTGGCTTGCATACTTTCTGATATATTGATATTAGGGTAACAAAATAGAGAAAGTATTTATTAACAGTTGGCAGCCCTGGTTTCTCCTAAATATACGCATAGTCATACCTGTTATGGTACACATAACACACACGAAATATGGTTGAAATCCAAATGATAGTATAGAAGTTACGTGTATTTAAAGTTGGACCTCTCAGCAGGCTTTGAATCATGTTGGTAGCACTGACGTATATAAGTTACTCCAAATTAATATATAATGTCAGGTACTATGCGTGTGCATAGTTTAAAGCTGTCTGCTTGCATACTTTCTGATATATTGGTATTTGGATAAAAACAATAGGGAGTGCATTTATTATCAGTTGGCAGCCCTGGTGGCTCTTAAGAATATGCTCATTCATATCTGTGTATGTACACATAGAACATACGAAATTTGGTTGAATTCCAATTGATAGTGTAGAAGTTATATGCATTTAAAAATTGGACCTATCAGCAAGCTTATAATCATTTTGGCAACACTGCCATGTATGGCCTCCTGGAAATTAAACTGCAATATTATTATCTATACGTGTGCCAATTTTGAAATAGCTCCCATTGATACCTTCCAAGATATCCAACATGGAGCTCAAATTTCAATTGCGATTTTTCAGCAGTTGGTAGCACTGACATCATTTTCAAATATGGCCGTGAGATATTCAGGTATAGATCTTTACTCCTACCAAATTTCGTTTCGATTGCTCCAGCCGTTTAGGAGTTGATAGGGGGGGACACACGCACACAGCCAGCCAGCCAGACAGACAGAAGGACACACAGACATACACACATTAGCCCCATCTCATAAGTCTACTTTTTCATCATTTTTGCAAAATGTGAAAAGTAGGCTAAAAAATCCGGGCCCTAGTCATAATACACTGGTTGTGCGATATATTACACACACGCTCCAAACGGAACTAATTACCATGATGTCACAAGTTCTTCAACAAAACAACAACATACTTCTCATATAAATATAGAATTGTATTTTCCTAAAATAGGGGGTGGGAGGTCTCAGGTGCTTACAGATAGCGTGGTGGCTCGTTCTGACTTCATTAGCTTCTATCTACTTCACCCAAAGGACGAGGAGAAACAAGAACCGGAACACTGGCCACAACTGCGGCCTACTTTGCAAGCCATCGCCAACAAGGTATGGTTGTCAATTATAGCCACATCGCATTGTACTGCAGCTACCGTGCTGATTACGCTGTGCTTCAAATGAAGTTTCACGGTGTCAGTCACAACATACATGCAACTCTATTTAGCATTGCTGATACGTGAAATCATTTATATTAAACGTGCAGTGTTTGCGGTAATGTGGTTATAGGAGACGATCATCAGCAGACAGGTTTATGAATAATCATAGTTTTATAAGTGGCATGAATCTGAGTGTGAGAATGCGTGCACTTGCGCACGAGTAATTGCTACCAAATGAACCAGTTACGTCCTCGCATTTCACCCAACGTCATTGCTCTAATCAATGACGCCATTCTAATGTAATAATTGAATGTTCTCAGTCTTATTGTGATGTAAATTCTTTATAAATATAGTAAGTGGCTGACTCACTAACTGTCATGGTCGATGCGCGCAGATTTAATATGCCTCAACCTCAAACTCCTACACAGACAACGGAGGCCCATGGAGTACTAGTAGGTAGGGGCTCTCACATTTTGTGACATTAATTCTGGAGGAGATGCAGTTTTCAGCTGCATGCGTAGCCACCTTTGCTCCAAGGAATTGTCTTGCTACTCATTTCTGTTGCAGGCTGAGTGCCCTCAGGACCATTTGCGTTGCTGAAATTCATAGTGTTGATTCTAGAGTTCACTAACTCAGTGGAACTGGAATCCACCCTCTTTCAGATCAAAGTACAGGGGCTCTACCGACAGAGCCAGGCACCCGCCCTGCATCTAGAGTAGAGCTTCTCAAACGCCTGCAATACAAGACGTACATGTTCTGTGCACCATTCATCGGACCAGCGTTTTGCCTCGGGGTGACTCGGATTGGATGGTGTAGCTCGCTACAGAACAACGAAGCGTGCTTCGATAGACATCATTTTTAGCCTACTTTTCACATTTTGCAAAAATGAGGAAAAAGTAGACTTATGAGATCGATCCGGGAAAATGTGTGTCTGTCTGTCAGTCTGTCTGTCCTTCTGTCTGTCTGGCTGTGTGTGTGTGTGTCCCCCTATCAACTCCTAAACGGCTGCAGCTATCAACACCAAATTTGGTAAGAGTAAAGATCTATATTTGAATATCTCACGACCATATTTGAAATTTACGTCAGTGCTACCAACTGCTGAAAAATCGCAATTGAAATTTCAGCTCTATGTCGGATATCTCAGAAGTTATGCAGGCGAACTATTCCAAAATTGGAACATTCCATTCCAGATTAATTTTCTGAAGTTCATATATGTCAGTGTTGCCAATATGATTCTAAGCCTGCCGGTAAGTCCAATTTCTAAATGCATGTAACTTCTATATTATCGATTGGATTTCAACCAAATTTCGTATGTACTATGTGTACTACAACACATATGACTGTGCATATTCTAAACAGCCACCAGGGCTGCCAACTATTAATAAATGCTCTGACTATGTTTCAACCCTAATGTCAATATATCAGGAAGTATGCAAGCCAACAGCTCTAAACTTTGCACACGTATAGTACCTGATATTCTACCCAAGTTCGGTGTAACTTATATACATCAGTGCTGCCAACACGATTCTAAGCCTGCTGATATGTCAAGTTTTTAAATGCATATAACTTCTATACTAACAAATGGATTTCAACCAAATTTCGTATGCTCTTTGTGTACCATAACAGATATGATTATGCTTATTCGTAGGAAGCAGCAGGGCTGCCAACTGTTAATAAATGTTCTCTCTATTTGATTAACCCTAATGTCAATATATCAGAAAGTATGCAAGCCAACAGCTCTAAACTTTGCACACTTATAGTACCTAATATTCTACCCAAGTTCGGTGTAACTTATATACTTCAGTGCTGCCGACACGATTCTAGGCCTGCTGATAGGTCAAGTTTTTAAATGCATATAACTTCTATAATAACAAATGCATTTCAACCAAATTTCGTATGTGCTTTGTGTACCATAGCAGTTATGATTATGCGTATTCGTAGGAACCAGCAGGGCTGCCAACTGTTAATAAATGTTCTCTTTATTTGTTTTTTAATCCTAATATCAATATATCAGAAATATATGCAAGCCTTCAGCTCTAAACTTTGCACAAGTATAGTACCTGACTTTCTAGATTAATTTGGAGTATCTAATATACCTCAGTGCTGCCAACATGATTCTAAGCTTTCTGATAGTTTCAATTTTAATTAAATGTAACTTCTATAATAACAATTATTACCAATTGGCACTAGGCTATAATAGATCGTATTATTTCAGATTAATTCTGAGCATCACATACATGACATTGTTCCCAACACGATTTTACGCGCACTGATAAATCCAATATCAAGCAGCATGTAACGTCCGTACTATCCATTAGTCTTCAACCAAATTTTGTATGTGCATTCTATACCTTAAGAGAGGGAGCTCAGAATATATTCAGAGTCACCAGGGCTGCCAACTGTAGTAAGTTACTGTATTAGGCTACATTATTTTAGGTGTATTTCAAACTGCAGTACTTAGAAATGTTGGTATTAGGAACTTGATATCGTTATTATTGCAGATAGGTCTATATAGATTGGCATGAATCTTACATTTTAAGAAAAATAGGCTGTTTAGTTCGTCACGGAACTACTTGTTATCATTGAAATAGATAATTTTTAATGGTTTACCATTCTGATCTGCTAAATGCCAGGACGCTACTCTCAAACAAGCTACGGTCACTCTATTCCAATTGCTTGTTTTATTTTATACATGGTGTTTTATTTGCACTCTCATACACTTTTGTGATGAGTTTTGCGCCAAGAGTATCATAATATCCATTTTCATGACGGTCGAGGTGGGATTCAAACCCACGCTTTCCTGATGCCAGGGAGGCACGAGGTAGCACGTCAGCACTCTCGGCCACCGTAGCGTGTTTTAAGTTATTGTTATTGTTAGTATTATTAATTATGCTGGACATAGCGGAGGTGGAAACTGTTGTTTGCCCTGTCAATTTCAGTCCAGTTATCGTCCGTACCCCGGAGAAGTACGATAAGCTTCCCTTGTCAGCTCATATCCATTCCTCAGTGCTAGAGGGGGCATGCTCTCGGACACAGCATTTTAGTCCAGCGGTCAGAGCACTGGCGTACTATCCTAATGGTCACATGATCAAATACCACCGGGGTCAGAGATTTAAATTCTCTAATTTCCATATATATTTGCACGAACTAAGAGCTGAAAGGCATCATTTGTATAATTGTGGGAAGGTGATAACGTATCCCCAACATCGTCAGTGGAAATAAATTACACAAGAGGCAAGGACCCTCTCTTTGTTCCTTCTGACACTCAATATGATTTTCTTATCTGTGTAACTAGTAGAGTGACGAATCTTATACTTGTGGGAGTACCCTCCTGTGATTTAGTATAATCTCTGTATTGTGATCAAGTGGCGTTGTCGTTTTCCTGCTGGAGACGTTTCCCATGCAGCTTGGTGAGGGTAGGCAGGCCTGCGAGACACATATCAGCGCACAATCTTCGTGCCTTTCAAAGCATTGCTTGTAAGGGAACTTTCTCATTTCCTGAGAAATCGAGGCAATTTTAACGGAACATAGCCGCCAGAGCGATTTCCGTGTTGTCCAAGTTGAAGGAAGGTGTTATCGACATGGCATGGCAAGGTTCATATACTTTCTCCCCACTCTCTCTATTGCCTTCTCATATTGGTTCCACTGACTGTCACCAGATTAAACAACAAACTTCCATCATGTATCGAATAATATTATGCGTTTAACGTCCCTCATAACTCCTGTAATTTATGAGGTGCCAGGTTGCCGGAATCTTTTGCCAGGGGGTGATATATTGTCACATTTAAATATCAATAAATATCATAATACTAAGCCTGAATCGAATCCTTATTTTGAATTCTCAACGCAATTAAAATATTAATACGCCACTATTTTTGAAACATGTTAATAATAATAATAATAATTCAATTTGTTTTACATCCCTTTTAACATCTGCCGCTTTTAGACGACGGAGTGACGGAATTGCACCCCGAAGGGGATCCTTAACGTGCCAGTAAATCTAATGATATGGCTCTCTCACATTTGCGCCCCCTCAAATACCAGCTGACTGCGCCAGGATTCGATCCTACAAACTTGGGCACAGCAATCGAGAAAGTTACCGCTGAGCTTCGCAGCCAGCCTGATACATATTAGATATAGGCTATTGGCCCTAGTGTCAATATCGTTCCGGCCCCGTAGATGGTAGCAAATTCAAGTTAGTCATATTTGTACTATATATTTAGGTTTCTGGATTGTATCGGTTCCTTTCTGTTACTTCAAGAAAGTATATTCAAAATAGAGGAAGGATAGATATATACAGGGGGTAATTGATATAAATGACGTCCTTTACACTGGTGGTAGAAGAGACTATTTTAAGCTTCCTGGGTAAAAAATGTCACCTATCTTTAAATAGAAAATTATACAATAAAAAGTCGATGTTTGTAGGTTTTTCAGAAACACTTCAAGCAGAAGGTGGGGCGGGAGTCTGGGTGAAGTGGGATGACGCGCGGTGGGGAATTTGTTACGTAATCGGAGCATTGACTTTACCAGTTGAGGGATGGTAGCAGCTGTCATGAGGATAGCGGTACTCGTCTCGTAAGAAAATTTGTATTGCTGTTGTTCTTCTTGTTGTTGAAATTGCACGCAATGACTTGGGACGTTATGACCGGCAGTATTGTGTAGCCTACTTTGTACTTATGGACATCATTGATTGATGTTCATATAAAGGATAAAATAATTTTGATTATCAGCCCTGGTGTGTCATTGGCGCACGAAACGTTAATGAAATACAGTGGGACAAAATTCTGACATCCCGTAGTCTATTCAGTAGGCCTACTAGCATTTAAGACGGAAGTAAAATACTTGATGTTCTGTTTTAGAGGTTTGCCGATTTTGGTCATTTAGCCCCATGTAGTTGGGTGTGGCTAGAATTTGTCTGATAACCTGTGTTTTTGTGGTTTCTGGAATAATGTGGGTATTTGTAATTCAGGTGAGGGTTGGGAAGAAGTCGGCAGTGGCTTTAAGTTAGGAACCATCGCGGCATTTGCCAGGGGTAGAAGTGGGAAACCATGGCAAACTACAACCAAGATATAATCTTAGTACGGTAACATATGTAGTCTACATAAAATAATAATAATAATAATAAAATAATAATAATAATAATAATAATAATAATAATAATAATAATAATAATAATAATAAGCTCTACTGGTCGTAGAGTGTTATTCTTCTTAATGAATCGATCTAGGTTCAGTCTAAAGTTTTTTTTGGTCGTGTAGCCTCCTGAGAGGCCGAGTGCAGGTCTTTCTAGTCGACGCCCGTGGGCGACCTGCGCGTCGGGATGAGAGATGGAATGGATGAAGATGAATGAAAAAGTCTAAAGTAAAAGAAGGAGATGAAATACAATAGCCTTATGTCGATGAATGTAATGGTACTTTTAAGAAAATAATCATATGAACCCAAAATTCCGGCAACTCGACATCCTCGAAAAATATAAAAGTAATGAATGGGTATAGACATTTTTTTGACATCGTTATGCCCATCTAAGGAGCGCGAGAAAACTCATTTAGCAAATGGTGTTGATCTTTTCTTTTCCCAAAATCTCTTAATCTGGGCACTGAAGAGTTTCTTCCGTTCTTCAGTCCATGGTTTCCTGGTACTGATACTGATTTTCTCAAAAAAAAAAAAATATATTATTATTGTTATGGCATTCAGTTCAGCACGTAAGTGGGTCAAATCAACTTAATTATCATCGGCTTGTTGGTAAGACGGTATGCCAACTTCTTTTAGGATGGCACATTGAGAAACGAGCGAACTATTATTATTATTACCGTTGTTACGCTGTGTTTCCACAAACTTAGACCATAACGGTTCCTTTCAATAGCACATCTTTAGAATTCCAATTTCCTAAAGGAGGCTATGCACTTCCAACAAGTTATTAAATATGCCATAAGATTGGCTGATTCTTAAACAGATCTACCATCCCTAGTCATGTAGGCCACTCCCCGTGATTGAGTAAATCGGTTGTTCACAGGCTCGTATTGTGTATTCATTGCTATTGGCAGGGATCACTCACCTTCAGACTCTCGACTATACTCTGTGAGCTGCCTGAATGGGATTGCCATTTGGCTGGAAATTCCACGTCAGTCATCACCCCTCTGCCTCTTGACCAATCCATGTTCGCATAGTTGATGTCATAATACTCTGCGTTGCAATATCACAACCCACGTGCGTCAGTGCCTGGTCAGTGCACACAGTAGGAGCGAGAAGTTTGGCAACCTTGCTGCCTGACCACATGGCGAGGCGAGAATTGTCAATCCCATTCTGGCAGCTCACAGAGTATACATGCCACAGCGTTGGAGGGGAGACCGGAGGGGAGAAATCAGCTGTGCTGCTGAGGGGAACGCAGTCTAATAATAAAGATGTTCAGTAAAGAACATGCAGCTTACTTTGTCTGAAATATACGGGTATAGTTATAACTACCTTGTATTTGTCCTTATCACGGACTATAATTCAATGTTCTTGTGATGCACGTTAAGAGTTGTTCCATATACAGTGTGTAATTGGTAAAATGACGTCCGTTACACTGGTGGTAGAAGATGGTATTCTAAGCAAATATCTTCATGAAATTTATTCGTATCATAATTAGTGTAGGTAGAATTAAATCACAATAATCGTCGGTCAATGTCTTGGAAGTGGGCTTAGACTTAGTTCCCTCAGCAGCACAACTGACTTCTCCCCGTCGCCCTCGCCCCACCAACGCTGAGGAATGTTGACAAGAGTCTGAAGTTGAGTGACCTCCTCGTCATGTCTGCCAATGGCATTGAAATACACAAACCAAGCTTATGAACAGCTGATTCACTCCATCATGGGGAGTGGCTATACAATTAGTGATGGTGGATCTGTATAGGATTTTGCCAGCCTCATGGTCTATGCATTGAAAATAGAAATCCTAAAGATTTTGTAAATTAATTTAAGGAACTGTTGATCTATCTTTGTGTGAAGACAGTGCAACAACTATAATAAAAATATTAATAATATTATTAATATAGTAGGCTAATACTACTAATAATAGTAATGATAGGTTTTTAGATACACTCAATTCTTATATGTTTTTTGGTATGTCAAGTTGCCAGACTTTTATGTACGCATGATGACATGATCGTATATGATCACATTCATTTACTACATGACTGAACGTAGATCGCACCCTCGGGAAGGTTAGCACTCTACCTCCAGAGCTACACATGCTGACTCTTATTATTATTATTATTATTAGACTATATTTTATTATTTTTATCATCTACATGTGGTGATAGTGTTGAGACAGCTTACCATTACTGGCCAATATTCAAGTCGGGGCGTGATGGCGCAGCGGTCTAGCCGTTGGCCTCTCACCAAGGTGGACCGGCTTTGATTCCTTCCCAATGCATACCAGATTTTCGAAGTAAAATGCCATGTCCTGTGGTTAAGATTCCCCAAAAAAGGAGGTCCAGTAGCTTATGATCACGATATTTACGGTCATGTAAAACCACAATCTTCCTTATTTCCAACCATCGGCAGCCACAAGATGATTTCCCGTGGCGAAAGTAGGGATGCCCTTTCATAAGACCACGGCTGCTTTATTTTCTACCCCCGCGGTGTAGGCATGCGCGTTTAATCGTGCACCACGATAGCAGCAAGTCCGGTGATTGGAGGCCTGAACTCAGCACCGACAGTGGCTATCCTGAGATTGGATTTCCCAGGATTCTTCCACGCGCTTTCCAAGCACATGTCAGGATAATATGGTACTTGGAGTCCCGGGGCACCAAAGTCATTCACGAACCTAATAACTAACGCTACACATACTACTACAGTCACCACAGAAACACAGATTATCAGACGAATCCAACACTCACCCAACGACACGGGGCTGATAAACAAATGTCTCAAGTCCCTAAAATGAATTATCAACAACCATCACAACAAGCTTGCAAGTCTCTTCCATCATCATTGTTACCAAAAATATTTATTTACTGAACGTCCTAAACAATTGCAACTCTACTTAAACATAAACAATATTCAGTAAAGATATAATCTCTTATAATTTGATTAATAGTCTAATTATAATTATTATTATTATTTGTTGTTAGACACACTATTTTTATTTTATCGAGGATGTCAAGATTCCGATATGTTGTGTTCACATAATTTCATGTAGGCTTACGTGCCATTACATCCATCGGCATAAGGCTGTCGTATTTGTTCACCTTCATTTATTACATGACTTAGCCTAGATCGAAACCTTGAAAAGGATAGCACTCTGATCTACACAGCCTCGCTATCATTTAATTAGGCTATTTTTATTTAGTACCTATAACACATTGCTGGTACATCGCAACATAACTATACGGGCTTGAAGGAACCAAAGTATAGTTACTGAAACAGTCACTTCTAAGCTAGAAAGCCAAAATCGCTACCCATGAACTTCCAGATGATTCTGACAGTTGAGGGAACTACTGCCTTCTGCATTAGTTTGTACAGTTCAGTATCCAGATCCATCTCTTTAAGGTATTGGAACAAGATACCCGGGCTCACGCCCTTTCTTGAGACAATGATAGGTATGTTCTTTACCCGTTATGCATGGCATTGTCTTTAGATAGGCCACGGCCTAACATAAGGCCACGTCCTAACATAAGGCCCGGCCACCTTCTTCTCAATCCCCACCTTAAATTACAAATAATACAGAAACAACAGAAACACAGGTTATCAGTCAAATTCTACCCACACCCAATTACATGGGACTAAATGACCAAAATCACCAAGCCACTCAAACAAAACATCAAGTATTTTACTTCCGCCTTAAATGGTAGTTCTGAACAGACTACGGGATGTCGGAGGTTTGTCCCACTGTATTTCATTAACGTGCCGGACGGCAATGACACACCAGGGCTAATTATCAAAATTGTGTAATACTTTACATGAACATCAATCAATGACTTCCACACTTACAAAGTAGGCTACACAATACTACTGGTCCTGACGTCCCAAGCCGTTGCGTGCAATTTCAACAACTACAACAACAACAACAACAACAACAACAGCAATACCAATTTTCTTAAGAGACGGTTATCACCATCCTCATAACAGCTGATACCACCTCTCAACCAGTAAGGTCAATGCTCCGATTACGTAAAAACTTCCCCTCCGTGCGTCGTTCCACCTCGACTCGCCTCTTTTCCCTAAGACTGCCGCCCAACCTACTGCTTGAAGAGTTTCTGAACAACCTAAAAACATACTTTTCAATGATTAATTTTCTATTTAAAGATAGGTGACAAATGTTTTACCTAGGAAGCTTAGAATAGTCATTGATATCACCAGTTTAACCCACTTCCATTATATCAATTACACTCTGCATAAGTCTCCCCGTTTGATAAATGTCGTTATAATTCCGCCTTTTCTTCCTGAAGAATTGATTGGAACATTACAAAAGTACGTCCATCCTGTATGTTGAGTGTTTGGAATTGTCTACATTGCGCCTTCTGCCAAGAATGCCCTTAATGCGCTACTGCATATTTGCTGCGATTCGTGATTGTAACTACATTTTAGATAGCGGCTGCGTGCTTTATGAAGTGTGATAGACTTGTGACTAATGCATGCAAGGAATATTATCTATCTCTCCCGACAGACAAAGTTTCGTGTTAATTGCCCAATTGGATACTGAGGTATGGAGTTTGAAGTTTAAATATTATGCCCAGATGCCATCTTGTATATGTATAGCATGGATGTTCTTTTCCCTGTGGATATAGCCTAAAGGCCATATAGGTTCAGATTTAATGCTAATTTCAGTTGTTGTATCTCTAAAATATATTGAATTTATATTTGCGGATTTTATATTTTTACTGTAATATTACTGAAAATAACTGTAGTGAGGTATTTTGGACGGTACACCTCTCTCACTATATCTCGCTGTAATTGTATGCTTACAGTATATCGTGTGTTAAATATAGTCAAGTCTTAAGAAGAGGTTCAGCGGCCATCGTGAACTGTACATTCAATGTTGTCATAGGAAACCGCTTGTAAGGTGCTAATTTTCGTTGTTGTATCTTTCAATTACTTTAATTTATTCATTGCAATATTCTATATTTTCAAGGTGGCCGCAGTGTGTTGTTTACACTGTGTTATTCTTAAGGCGAATTTCAACAAAGTCCCTTATATAGTAGTCTAGTATGCTCGTATACCCGAAGGACTACGACCACCTATGTGCAGACCTCGAGAACAGTGAAGCACGAGATTAAAACTCTCAGGACATACTGGGTATTTTGACCTCAAGTTTCATACGGGAGTAGGGACAGGGAAAAGGGCACGAAATATCACCGAAATTCTTCTACCACCACTGACGTTTATAATTCAAAATGCCTATCTAAAAGCCGCAGTTGTTAAAAGGGACAAAAACAATACCATTATTATTATTATTATTATTATTATTTTTCAAAAGTGAAACAAGCAAGAAAATGTAACAATCCTTCAAGATCCTAGGGTGGTTAATAATCTATTTACACTTCTGAAAAAACAAATGCCCTATACTTGCTAAAATCAAATTAAACTGAACAGTGTGTTTCCTCAACAAAATCAATGAAACTGCTAATTGCAAATTATTAAAGGCAACATTTCCAACCATTATTATCAAGTTTAAATCAATCAATTGTTATTTAAATGTAGTTTTGATTGGATGTTTGTTGATCAAATTTAACCACTTATTATTTCCAACATTATGATATTACACTGTATTAGACGTTTCCCAACTATCAGAAAGTGGACTGAATAGGTTCATAATTAACACAAATTGTCATCATTCAATAGTTGACCAAATTTAATAGCAATTAAAGTCACTTGAACTTTGTCAAAACATCTACATTTAAAACAAGTATAATCCTATTAACATGGCTCCTTAACATTTTTATTCAAGGCTGATTTTCATCAAATACACACCTTCACGGCTCGTTTGTGAATTGACCCGAGAGCCCTTCTTTATAGAAGAGCTGCGACTGAAACTCCTACTACCAGCGACGACAGCCTACAAAGACTTACTGAGGGTGCTACATGAGAAGAAACGCCAGATTTGGGATGATTTCTACGTTACTGACGCCATGACCAACCGCGAATGGACGCAGGGAGGATACGAAATACGCCACGCAGTGACAAGACTATCCGTGCACGGATTTCACCACACGCTGTGCAGCACCCAGCGTTTTCACGGGCCCTGCATGAACTGTATATGCGCGAGGTACGGTGACAAGTGTGAGAGATTCCATGTATTTAATTGTAAGATGAGAACAGAAACGCTGGTGAAATTCTGTATTGAATAAGACTACTTGTAATCCCTGTACTTCAACTCTAAATGGCCAGTTTGGCTGCAATCTATGTTAGATATTTATTTATTTATTTACTTATTTATTTATTTATTTATTTAGATATTTTAGATCTTCAATTATGGATACTCTATGGATTACGAGTGCCGCTGACGACATGAGCTGTAACATGTGGGTGACTAAATTCATATCATTCAAACCCACCAAAAATTTAATTGTTCACATACCATAACAATGACTTTCAGCTCCAATAGTACAGTACATAAAATGTATTACTTCATTACTTTCCTACTTTTTCAACATCTCGAGCCCTGCTTCAGGCATGTAAACTCACAACTGGAAAAAATAAGCCCCAACTCGACATATGCTTCGTTAAATTATTAACAACATTCTATAGCAATACAGCTTCCCGTCACATAGTTCTTCCCATTATGTATGAATGCATGTCTTCTATTTCATCCTACTGATTATCCGTTTGTAAAACATATCATTTAATTTGAATTTATAAACTGTCCATGTTGTCTATTTGGCATTACAACATCATCCAATAAATTTTGCACTGCCATACTTTTATGTAATAGCCCCCACACTTTATTAATGGTCAGCCTACGATTAGTATAATTGCTAGTCGAAGATAAACTTCATTTATTTTAACACCAATCACATTTTGATTCTCACTGACGGTATCACGCAATTTGAAATACCTTAACCATGCTAATGAAATATTTCTATCCTTCAATTACTGAGCAACTATTACATCTCGTGTAATAACTGTCTGGCTGCAGTATGAAATCTCACCAAAGTTTGTCACAAAAGGAATATGATAAGCTTAGACTTATACAAAGAACATTTATAATTAATCACAATGCTTGACTATTGAAATGTACCGATACGCTACGCCTGTAGATACCATTTTACTATCAATACGAAGACTACTCTTAACAAAGCATGACACGGATTAAAATAAAATAATTATACACTTTTCATTTCAGTATCTTGTTGATGTTCAAAAAGCTACAGTAGCTTTATGCCAAGGTCTCTTTACTTCATGTAGTTGAAGAGTTAGCCCAGTTAACATCCAAGCCTCCCCATATCTGTCTGTCTGTTAGGTAGTCAGCCCGAAGGCTGGTTGGATCCTCAAAAAGTACTGCCGTTACGTTATGTGAGTAGATACCCACAAAAACCCAAGGCAGCACTATTTTGAGGCATTCTAGGCAAGAAGAGGAGTGAGGTAGTTTGTCATTGCTTTCCTCACTGAGTCAGAACAGTAGTCCTAACCCTATGAGTTGAACCTTTCACAGCATTCACAGGCACCGACTGTGCCCCGAATGCCATTACTAAGCCCCACCCATACCTCAGTAACTTCCATATAATCACAGCCATGAGTGAGACTGAGACATCGGTGAAAAGCCACCTTTTACTCTAGCCTGTGCCAACTGACAAATGCAAAAGTACTGTATTCATCAAGAGATGGCGAACAGGCCAATCTTGTATCGTGTTGATGTTCAAAAAGCTACAGTAGCTTTATGCCAAGGTCTCTTTACTTCATGTAGTTGAAGAGTTAGCCCAGTTAACATCCAAGCCTCCACATATCATACATATGGATTGAAACATTAGGCAGGGTGGCGGCTGAACCTCCTCATACAGATCCTCTTGCGGTATGATGCGTCCGCATCAATGCCTTCCCATGGATCCACTGTTATTGAATGCTTCAACTCAGAATTCCCTCGGAACGGCTCTGGAATCAACGGCTCTTCGAATCTTCTTGTCTTCGGCTCCTTTTTCCTATCCCATACTGTGCCCAATTCTAGGAATGGGTATTCCAAGATTCAGACACCTAGGTATCAAGGGAAAGGCTACAGCCGCTTTTGAAAGTTGAGATATTTGAATATCGCGCTCCTTTCCTTCTAGATTGAAATGGAAACTTTATGCAGCCAAGAAGATGTTAAGTGACGTGGCAAATAGTAGCAGAGGTCGAGACTATTTGGTGATTAAATACTTAGCCATGGAGTAGAGACTTGATTCTTGGATCAGATTACTGGCACGGCCAAATGAAAGAGGATGCACTTAGTCTCAAGTGAATCAGACCAGAGACACCGGAGATATGAGGATTTACTGATTTCAGCGTGATCCAGCGTGGAGTCGACCGATTTGTATAAAAGCCTCTCGGCCCAAGCATAAGCAGCTCACTTCAAACCAAGCTCTTGTAGGACAAGGTGCTGCTGCTACGTCGAGCCAAGGCACATGGTTGCCGAATCTACGCAGAAGATATCTTTGAATTGTGATAGTCACAAAAGTGCTACGATACGTGGGGAACGTAGTAAGTTTCCGGTAGAGGGAATCACTAAGGTGATTGTTATGTTCAACGGACATTGGTGAAACACTTTGTTTCTATATGGACATATGCTAGACTTTGTCTAGATATTATTCTGTCACAGTCCAGTAACAATAATTCAATACTTGGATATTTTAATCCAACTTGTCAGTTTCACAAATTGTAACTGAATAACCACTCAGATCTTTCAGTATATTGAAGGCCAGTCTATCACGGTGTTGTTCATTAGCCGACAAAGGGAAACTATATGTTGCTTCGCGCATGATAGATGGTGTGAAGCCATGCCCAGGGAACGATCTTCAGAACAGCCGTTGATTGTTTTAGACTATCAGTGTTTTCCTGTACTGAAAAGATTACCGTGAGTTATGTTACAACTGACGCTTTTGAGAAGAGATCATTTGGATCTGACCCCATTTAAGCGAACTGCTATGGATTTAATTGAAATCAATATTAAAATGGATCAGCAGTTACTTCAAACTTCAAGAAATATTTCCACTCTGTCGTGCTAGACAGATTGTGGGTATATAATGGCGGCCGATACAAGGATTAGACGTGCGTGTCCAATAGGGCATGTATCTGGATAAATCTGGTACAGACCAGGTTCACTACGCTTCAAGACCAACGAGAAATGTAAGCCACATTTGACTTTTATATTATGCCTAGCTAATTGGAACAAACTCATTTTCTGCAGATGACCAACACATTTATTTTTCTTCGTATTTAAATCTTGCATTGATTTACGCAAGACACATTAGGGTTATTCTGAGTATTTTCAGCACTCAGAACAGTTTATGATCGATGACCGAGCTTACCGAGCATTTATTTGAATGTTCATTTTGTTTGAGAATCACGGTAATCAGCCGATATAACTGTAGAAGTTAATATTTATTTTTGTTGAGGAATGGATATTTTGTCCATATTCGAAGAGTCGAACATGTGTTTTTTTTTCACATAAGGAAATAATAATTAAACATATTTAAGGAAATAATAACAATAATAATCCAATAATAATAATAATAATTTTCATAATTTTTCTAAATAATTATGGGATCTTACATTTTCTAATAATCACATTCGTTGAGAGAGAGCTTAAGGATTAGTTTAGTCTTTCCTAGTTTGGAACAGGTGATTTTCCGAAAGCTAGTGGATAGCGCAAGCCCGTATCCCACCAACATTATAGTTCTGGTTGAACAGTTAATATTTGCATTGAGCAAAGTATATTTTTCAGATAACACGGAAAGGCATGAAACAGGAAGCCAATGATATTTGTATCAATTAGGATTTTTTTGTGTGTTTATATAAAATCATGACGTAGGCACACATTCGAAAGTGAAATAGAGAATATCACAAGTGTGGTAACTTCACGGTTTGAACTGAATGGTAAAATAAAATAAACTTGTAAGTTTATAGATCTTCCAGTTTTGATAACAAGCAGAGGCTTGATTTATTGTATACATTTTGGGAAGAAAATTTATGTGTGTGGAGTAGTTGAAATGCCATTCCCAGGTGCGCATGTTTAAGTCGCAGGAATGAGGAGGTTTTTTTTGAGCATCAATCAAATAGCAAGTTCGATGGCTCAGGTTTATAGGAGGAGTATTGGAACAACACATTTCGTCGAATGAATGACCAAACCATCAGTAATTATTTCAAACTTGTTAAAGAATTCCATTAATACTTTGGATTTGCTAGAACCCGGTTTTGTCATGATAAAATTTTATTCTTCTTCAGAGGAAGACCTTTGCCGTTGTTGTTGGGATATTGTGTTCTTACACAAATAATTGAATGGGCCACTGCCAATTAAAAAAAAAATAATTCTGTATCCACAAATTACTTAAAGGATGTTTTCAATCCTATTGTCATGAACTAAATGAATTTATTATAAAGCTACAATTCTTATTTCCGCATTCTGTTCAAGAATTGCAAGTTGTGAAAGTTACTAAAATAGTAACAAATATAAATATTTTTCTTAATAATAATTCCAAGTGGAAAATCGAATAGTTGAATGGTTCAACAATTTTTTATGATCAAGCTGATGATTCAGAAATCATATTTCTTTGGATTTTGAAGTTCATAATCGAGTCACTTCTCGAAATGTTTAATTTTGGAAGAATAATAAATTTTGTTGTGCTTCGCACAGTTCTTCGATGCTATGCTCAAGGGTCAAATACTTTTCAGATGTTGTTATTAATATGTGTACATAATTAGTGTTGGGTCAAAGATAATATTTTTGACAATATTTTTGAAACTGGAAAAATAAGTGGAAGTTAAAAAATTCTATAAATAATTATAAACAGTGAGAATTTCTACGAGTGTTAATATCATGTTAGAAATTCAACCAGTGAACTACAATATTTCCAGTAAAGACAATTAAATTTGAACTGGATTTCATCATAAATAATTGATATAATTTTGGAACACAGTCTACAGGACTGATAATCAGACTTGTATTTCCAAGGACAATTGTTCAATGTGTTGGAAAATTTCTGTACATTGTGTAAATAGTAGTGTGTGCCGTCGCACTGGAATGATGTTACCTTGAGCATCATTTTGCAGTCAATTTTATAATTTAGAATAAAATGAGATAATTTTACATGTTGTGTTATGCCCAGGTGAATCTCCTTCTATCCTTATTGTTGCATTGAGCTAAAAATCAGTAAAGCATTTTATTTTTATTTTGATGTCGTTTTTTTGCGATTAGCTTTAACCCATCTGGCGCCCCGGGATATTTTGACTCTCGTGCTGACCGATTCATGGTAAAATGCATATGTGGTCGTGCGGACTCCGGTCTAAACGGGCACATTAAATAAGATAGAGAGAGAAAATGGCTTCGAACGTGGGGCCCGAGTTAGACACGGTCAATCGCATGCCGATTTAAATTGTGATAATTTTTTATAGATATTTTGGGAGTTGAGAGATGTCTGGTTTGGATGAATAAATTAGTAGGAAACCCAATTAGTGGAGAAAATTAAAAATTAACAGGGTTAATAATTAGAATGGGTTTCATTATTTTGATAATGGCTTAACCATTAGGGCGTCAAGTAAATTCAGTAGTAAACGTTCGATGACTGGATATACGCATTAGTAGAATCCAGGTGGAGGATATTTGAGTACTTGCATATTTTTCTTGTGATATTGTGGTAAATTTAATTCGTAAAAGTAGAGAAGTTTTTTTTTCCATCGCGTCGACATTAGGACAAATCTCATTTTATTAGAGTGTTCCAATTAGCTATTCATATTTCTTGTTCTAGTTATAATCTTGTGTCTGCCAACATGAATACCCCTAAGTTTTGACTAATACTGAAAATTATGCAAGAGATGATGAGGATGATGAGGAGTTTGGAAGAGAGTTCCAAAGAAGCTGGACTGCGCGTAGCAGCCATCATGAAAGAAAATACAGAGGCTTTGGAAAAGAAACTTAAAGAAAATTCCGATATGTTAGAAAGCAGGTTAAAAGATAACTTAAACGATAGTTTAAATAGTAAATTTAATTCTATGGAAAATAAATTTAAAGAGAATTCCGAAATCTTGAAAATGTCACTTGAGGGTAAAATGACTAAATTATGCGAAAAAACACATGAGCTCGAAACTTTATTAGCTACTAACGCAAGTTTAATGGACGATAAATTTCGCGATGCCGATCTAAGATCCCAAAGCTTAGCTGATAGGATAGAAAGTGGTCTTAGGAAAGTTGGTGATGACATGGTCAACCTAGAAGTCAGAGTGAAGAAAGAGAGCAATGAGATGGCAACTATAGTTGTTCAACGTTTGACAGACCAATTCAAAGAACTCGTAGTGGGAGAAATAAGAGAAGGTGTGATTAATGAATTACAAACTGAAATTAAAACCACAGTTATCGATGAGATTAAAAACACACTCAAGCTGGAGAACCAAGATGGAGTCAAGGAGATTAGAGAATCTTTGTCATCCCATATTCAAGTAATTTCCAAAGATATTCAAGCGACTCAGAAGGACATATCAGATATGACAGGGTCATTGAAGAGTCACGAGGCTGTTATGAACCAGATATCCACTGATGTCAAGGAGAACAATAAGGAAACAGAAGAAATAACGAAGGAAACCGAAGGAATTAGAAAAAAGGCCGAAGAAAACCATAAGGCAATTGAGGCTACGAAAACCCAAGTTAAGGACGAGAAACAGGCTGACCATCTGTTGAAAATGCCAAGTATAAGAGGAGAAGAACAGATACAGGCAAACCTAGGAGCAGCTAGAGGAAATGATAGTCAAAGACAGGATGAGGCCAGGACAGTATTTCAATCCAACCCCATAACTGTATTCAAGAATGTGGAGGACAAGCCTTCTAAATTTTCAGGGCGAGATTCTGTGACACCCGTAGAATTCTTGAGAGAAGCAGGTGATTACCTTAAAGATTCTAAAATCCCTAAGGAATGACAAATCCGAGTGATAGGGAAATTTTTGGAAGGGCCCGCACTTCTCTGGTTTAGAGCATTCAGGTCCACTCTCACCAATTTTGAGGAGTTTTCCCGTGGGTTATTGAAAAAGTTTTGGTCCCCGGAAACCCAACAGCAAGTCAGAGCAGAATTATATTCGAAGAGATTTTCGACGTCACAACCTACTCGATACTCTTCGTACTTTTCTGGACAGCTTTCTAAACTTCAACATTTAGATCCGCCGATGCCAGATAATGAATTAATTACTGCATTAATACGTCAGTTTCCAGCAGAAGTCCAAGCAAATTTGATCGCTGCTGACATTTATAATATGGAGCAATTTGCGAGGTATTGCAGAAACTTGATCACACGAACGCTCAATTCTTCCATCAGAAGGGAGGAAAGAATGGCAACGCTGTGTACACTGTTATGGCCGACAGTTATTCCCAAACACCTCGAGAGATGCGAGAGGGGCGAGAAGAGAAAACGCCGAGGGAAGAGCCTGATAAAAGAGGATGGAATCAGAACACTAATAGATACAGTTACAAGCCTTCCGCGAGACTAAAGGGTGGATATCGATATGACAATCGATGGAGAGAGCCAAGGAATAATCAAGGAAGATACCAGGAAAGAAGGTACTATAGTAGAAACAATAACTACAATAACAGAGGGAATGAGAACACTCGTCAGTCCAATGAAGAGTTCAATAAGGAGACGAGGAAGATCTTGGAAGAAAGACTCCAAGAAAACTCGCAGTTCTTGGAACAGAAGTCCAATGAACCAGGTCCATCGGGAACACAGCAATCCCGGGGGAATGAAAAAAAAACTTCGAATTCACAGTAGGAGATCGAATTTTAAACATTTTCACTTCCAGGATTATTAAATGGCAAACAGAGGATGATGACTTAATTCAACATAATGACGAACGGAAAGAAATGGGTACAAGAATTAAACTGCCAATCATATCATGCGAAGTATTCGGCATGCCTGTCGATACTTTAATTGATACTGGGGCTATGCTTTGTCTTGTGAGCGAGAAGCTTTATATTCTGTGGAAGCTCAAAGAGAATTTAGAAGAGATTCCAGTATCAGGAATTAAAATCCAAGGAATAATACCCAACAAAATATCACTGTGTAAAACACAATTATACTTATGTGTTACTATTGGAGGACATGATTTCCGACATGTGTTTGTAGTAATGAAGGACATGGCTTTTGACATGATCTTGGGAGCGGATTTCATCCAGAAATATCGAGCCGTGAGAGACATGAAGACAGAGACGGTCAGATTCCAGTATACCGAAGATATAAACTTCGAGGGAAAGGAAGAGGAAGACATCGAGGGAGACGCTCAATGGTCTCTGATTTTTCGGGAAGCTGAAGGAAAAGAGGTCTATACTGAGAAGGGGTCCCCAGAGCTATGGAAAATTTTGGAAGAGTACCATGATATTTTTGATATTAAACCTGGTGAAATTAAAGATTTTGAATATCGAATTCGTGTAACTGATGATGCACCTTTCCATGCTAAATTGTATCCGGTAGCGGAAAAGCATCGAGAAAAGGTAAAAGTGCTTATCAAAGAGATGGAAGGTAACAATGTGATTGAAAAGTACACTACCTCTTATGTCAATCCATTAGCAGTAGTGTCTAAGCCGGATGGAAGTCTGAGACTGTGTTTAGACGCGCGAAATTTGAATTCAAGATTACTGCCAGAGTATGACAGACCACCAATCATTAGGGAACTGTTATGAAATTCCAGGGCAAGATCTGGTTCTCTAACATTGATCTCACTTCGTCCTACCACCACATTAGGCTTAGTGAAGATTCCAAAAAGTTTACAGGGTTTATGTTTGACCAACAGACATATGTATTCCGCCGTCTACCATTTGGGATCAAAACATCTGGATCTGTTTTGATCAGAGCACTGGAACAAAATTTGAGTGCTGAAGTAAAAGAGATAGCGATTCGTTACATAGACGATATCCTAATCGCATCTGAGACTAAGGAGGAACATTTGATACATCTTCAGATGTTATTCGCAGATTTAAGAAAAGCGAACTTTAAAGTAAACCTTCGAAAATGTCAGTTCTTTCAGAAGGAAATAAAATTTTTGGGCCATATTTTAGATGGTGAAGGATACCGTCCCAATGAGACAAAGATACCAGCGATTGCGAATTTCCCTAGACCTACTAGGGTGAAGAATGTCCGCAGTTTTCTCGGAACATGCCAATTCTTTGCAGGGCATTATCCAAGCTTCACCAAGACAGTTGCTCCCTTGCAGGAATTATTAAAAAAGGGAAACAAATGGAAATGGAATGAAGATTGCGAAAAATCATTTCAAGATGCCAAGAGGTTATTGGTAAACAGTGTGATATTAGGGTATCCTGACTTCACCAAGAATTTCACCATAGAATCCGATGCATCCACCGTAGGGATTGGAGCTATTCTTCTTCAAGAAAATGACGATCACAGGAGATATTACCTGGCTTTCATAAGCAGGAAACTTCGTCCATCAGAAAGGAACTATTAGACCACAGAGTTAGAAGCCCTTGCTGTAATCTTCGCGTTGGAGTCTTGGAAGAAAATGTTAATTGGACATTCAGTAATCGTGAGGACTGATCACCATGCATTGGAGTTTATCTTAAGAACAAACTTTGCCAGTGATAGAATAACTAGATGGTCACCTTTTATTCAACAATTCAACCTAGTTATCGAACACACTCCTGGAAAGTTGAACATTGGGGCCGATTTATTGAGTAGAGCAGTGGAGTCTACATCCAAGGTTTTTCAAGTTAACCTGACGCATGAGGATGAGGATACCTTAAGAAGGTTAGGATTGTTACAGTTATCCCAGAGGAGAGACCGACGTCTTAGAAACATTTTTCGTTTTCTACAGGGAGATATGGATCCCAATGACGATGATTTTGTGGAAACTGAAAGAATTTCAAGAGATTATTTGATGTTAGATGGTCTAGTCTACAGATTTGCAGACCCCGACCATGCGAAGCTGAGGGTAGTGGTACCTCCACGAATGCAAACACCCATTATTTGGATGGCGCATCGAATTGCAGGTCATGCTGGAGTAGATAAGACAGTCAACTTGATATAAGAGAAATTTTCATGGGAGCGAATGGGACAAACTGTCAGGAACACTATTCGGGAGTGCGACTTATGCCAAAGGAGTAAATATAATTCTAAATTATTGAGAGAATTACCAAGGCCTATTATTCCTTCTAAGCCTTGTGAAATCTTTGCGACTGATCTTTATGGTCCTCTCCCAAATTCTAAAAGAGGTAACCGATATATTCTGGTGACCATAGATATTTTCAGCAAATACACTATGTTACACCCAATTCAGAAGGCAAACGCAAAATATTGTGCGAAGAGAATTAGAGACGGTGTAATTCCGGAAGCAGGCAAACCGGAATTCCTTTTATCGGATCACGGACCCCAATTTACATCTTTAGAATTCAGGGCCGTCATGAATAATCTTGGGATTAGACAATTGCTTTGTTCTATCAGACATCCTGAAAGCAATCCAGCAGAACGCGTGATGGCTGAAATATCTAAATTTTGCCGCCTCTATTGTCCAAATGAGCATTGGAAATGGATGGATGTTCTCTCTTTAGCATCCGAATCCATCACCTCTACGATTCATGAGAGTACTGGACAGATTCCCATGTTGCTTCATCATGGAATTAAACCAACAAGATTATGGGATCGAATCATCTCTATTCCACCCGAGATTGAACCTAGTCGTCAGAGGAGGGAGACTCTAGCTTTAGACAAGTTGAGGAGCCAAGCTGAGAAAAGAGAGCGCAGAGTGAGTGGAAAGCGTTTTCGCAGACCCTTGCGCGTAGGAACTCTTGTTTTATTAAAAAAAAAGTTTGCTAGCCTTTACGATAGACCCTACCGTGTTGTGGAAGTAAACAACAATGGAGGCTATAAAATCGCCAATACACGAACTGGTAACATCGTGGGAATTTATAATGCAGCGAATTTGAAGATTTATTATTCAAGAACCAGATGATTTAATGAGTAGATAGGAAAAATAAAAAAAAAATCAATTTTTATTTTTTTGCTAGGTGTGGGGTGGATGTGCCCAATTCTAGGAATGGGTATTCCAAGATTCAGACACCTAGGTATCAAGGGAAAGGCTACAGTCGCTTTTGAAAGTTGAGATATTTCAATATCGCGCTCCTTTCCTTCTAGATTGAAATGGAAACTTTATGCAGCCAAGAAGATGTTAAGTGACGTGGCAAATAGTAGCAGAGGTCGAGACTATTTGGTGATTAAATACTTAGCCATGGAGTAGAGACTTGATTCTTGGATCAGATTACTGGCACGGCCAAATGAAAGAGGATGCACTTAGTCTCAAGTGAATCAGACCAGAGACACCGGAGATATGAGGATTTACTGATTTCAGCGTGATCCAGCGTGGAGTCGACCGTTTTGTATAAAAGCCGCTCGGCCCAAGCATAAGCAGCTCACTTCAAACCAAGCTCTTGTAGGACAAGGTGCTGCTGCTACGTCGAGCCAAGGCACATGGTTGCCGAATCTACGCAGAAGATATCTTTGAATTGTGATAGTCACAAAAGTGCTACGATACGTGGGGAACGTAGTAAGTTTCCGGTAGAGGGAATCACTAAGGTGATTGTTATTTTCTACGGATATTGGTGAAACACTTTGTTTCTATATGGACATATGCTAGACTTTGTCTAGATATTATTCTGTCACAGTCCAGTAACAATAATGCAATACTTGGATATTTTAATCCAACTTGTCAGTTTCACAAATTGTAACTAAATAACCACTCAGATCTTTCAGTATATTGAAGGCCAGTCTATCACGGTGTTGTTCATTAGCCGACAAAGGGAAACTATATGTTGCTTCGCGCATGATAGATGGTGTGAAGCCATGCCCAGGGAACGATCTTCAGAACAGCCGTTGATTGTTTTAGACTATCAGTGTTTTCCTGTACTGAAAAGATTACCGTGAGTTATGTTACAACTGACGCTTTTGAGAAGAGATCATTTGGATCTGACCCCATTTAAGCGAACTGCTATGGATTTAATTGAAGTCAATATTAAAATGGATCAGCAGTTACTTCAAACTTCAAGAAATATTTCCACTCTGTCGTGCTAGACAGATTGTGGGTATATAATGGCGGCCGATACAAGGATTAGACGTGCGTGTCCAATAGGGCATGTATCTGGATAAATCTGGTACAGACCAGGTTCACTACGCTTCAAGACCAACGAGAAATGTAAGCCACATTTGACTTTTATATTATGCCTAGCTAATTGGAACAAACTCATTTTCTGCAGATGACCAACACATTTATTTTTCTTCGTATTTAAATTTTGCATTGATTTACGCAAGACACATTAGGGTTATTCTGAGTATTTTCAGCACTCAGAACAGTTTAGGATCGATGACCGAGCATACCGAGCATTTATTTGAATGTTCATTTTGTTTGAGAATCACGGTAATCAGCCGATATAACTGTAGAAGTTAATATTTATTTTTGTTGAGGAATGGATATTTTGTCCATATTCGAAGAGTCGAACATGTGTTTTTTTCACATAAGGAAATAATAATTAAACATATTTAAGGAAATAATAACAATAATAATCCAATAATAATAATAATAATTTTCATAATTTTTCTAAATAATTATGGAATCTTACATTTTCTAATAATCACATTCGTTGAGAGAGAGCTTAAGGATTAGTTTAATCATTCCTAGTTTGGAACAGGTGATTTTCCGAAAGCTAGTGGATAGCGCAAGCCCGTATTCCACCAACATTATAGTTCTGGTTGAACAGTTAATATTTGCATTGAGCAAAGTATATTTTTCAGATAACACGGAAAGGCATGAAACAGGAAGCCAATGATATTTGTATCAATTAGGATTTTTTTTGTGTTTATATAAAATCATGACGTAGGCACACATTCGAAAGTGAAATAGAGAATATCACAAGTGTGGTAACTTCACGGTTTGAACTGAATGGTAAAATAAAATAAACTTGTAAGTTTATAGATCTTCCAGTTTTGATAACAAGCAGAGGCTTGATTTATTGTATAAATTTCGGGAAGAAAATTTATGTGTGTGGAGTAGTTGAAATGCCATTCCCAGGTGCGCATGTTTAAGTCGCAGGAATGAGGAGGTTTTTTTTGAGCATCAATCAAATAGCAGGTTCGATGGCTCAGGTTTATAGGAGGAGTATTGGAACCACACATTTCGTCGAATGAATGACCAAACCTTCAGTAATTATTTCAAACTTGTTTAGGTATTCCATTAATACTTTGGATTTGCTAGAACCCGGTTTTGTCATGATAAAATTTTATTCTTCTTCAGAGGAAGACCTTTGCCGTTGTTGTTGGGATATTGTGTTCTTACACAAATAATTGAATGGGCCACTGCCAATTTAAAAAAAAAATTATTCTGTATCCACGAATTACTTAAAGGATGTTTTCAATCCTATTGTCATGAACTAAATGAATTTATTATAAAGCTACAATTCTTATTTCCGCATTCTGTTCAAGAATTGCAAGTTGTGAAAGTTACTAAAATAGCAACAAATATAAATATTTTTCTTAATAATAATTCCAAGTGGAAAATCGAATAGTTGAATGGTTCAACAATTTTTTATGATCAAGCTGATGATTCAGAAATCATATTTCTTTGGAATTTGGAGTTCATAATCGAGTCACTTCTCGAAATGTTTAATTTTGGAAGAATAATAAATTTTGTTGTGCTTCGCACAGTTCTTCGATGCTATGCTCAAGGGTCAAATACTTTTCAGATGTTGTTATTAATATGTGTACATAATTAGTGTTGGGTCAAAGATAATATTTTTGACAATATTTTTGAAACTGGAAAAATAAGTGGAAGTTAAAAAATTCTATAAATAATTATAAACAGTGAGAATTTCTACGAGTGTTAATATCATGTTAGAAATTCAACCAGTGAACTACAATATTTCCAGTAAAGACAATTAAATTTGAACTGGATTTCATCATAAATAATTGATATAATTTTGGAACACAGTCTACAGGACTGATAATCAGACTTGTGTTTCCAAGGACAATTGTTCAATGTGTTGGAAAATTTCTGTACATTGCGTAAATAGTAGTGTGTGCCGTCGCACTGGAATGATGTTACCTTGAGCATCATTTTGCAGTCAATTTTAAAATTTAGAATAAAATGAGATAATTTTACATGTTGTGTTATGCCCAGGTGAATCTCCTTCTATCCTTATTGTTGCATTGAGCCAAAAATCAGTAAAGCATTTTTTAAAATTTTGATGTCGTTTTTTTTTTGCGATTAGCTTTAACCCATCTGGCGCCCCGGGATATTTTGACTCTCGTGCTGACTGATTCTCGGTAAAATGCATATGTGGTCGTGCGGACTCCGGTCTAAACGGGCACAATACAGTCTATGGCATTTATTTAGACATATCTCCCGAAATATCTATTATAATAAAAGTATTAAAACTCAGCAATTATTCTAGGTTTGTGCCGTGTCTTGTGTGGGGTTTCGCCTAGGACACCAAGCTGGCTCATCGGCGGGCTCTTGGTGTCCACGCCCGGACCCCCACAGGAGTAACGAACTGCGCGTTACCTCCCTTTATATAGAGTGCAACTGCACTCCTTGACTGCGAGAACTAAAAGCTCAAGCAGCCATAACCTCCATATGAAGGCTTCCAAAAAGATGGTATATTGGCTTTCACGGCCGGTGAATTAAAACTCAGAAATTCTTCTAGGTTTGTGCCGTGTCTTGAGTGGGGTTTCACCTAGGACACCAAGCTGGCTCATCGGCGGGCTCTTGGTGTCCCCGCCCGGACCCCCACAGGAGTAACGAACTGCGCGTTACCTCCCTTTATATAGAGTGTGAAACCCCACACAAGACACGGCACAAACCTAGAAGAATTGCTGAGTTTTAATTCACCGGCCGTGAAAGCCATTATACCATAATAAAAGTATGTTTATCAAACGAGTGCACTGCAGATCATCGATGTTTCTCACCACTTATCTTGAAAAATATGTCCACCGCACGGAAGAATATCGTAGTTTAAATACATAGCTTATTACAAGTTATTTTCTGTCTCATTGTCACTTAAGATACGCTCAATAATAGCACAGTTTAAATTTCGCCTGAAGAAGCTGCCACGTGATAGCTCAACTAGTAGTGGTAACTTCAGTAAATTACAATTAGGACATGGTGCACTGACAATTATTGTGTATATGAATAAAAGATGTTAATTTCTAGAAATTAACATTTGTAACATCCATAATTTACAGTAACTACATCCGAAATTGGAGCAGATGACCTCGGTATTTTCCCCCTTAAAGTAACAATCACCACCAGTACAGTAGTAAATTTACACACAAGAATATTTTATAGGTTAATTATGAAAACTCCCACCGAGAACTAATTATTCTGTGACAATTTAGGACAGTTCATTTTAGGGAAAGACAGATGCACGCCACAACACACATTTCTCTGCTAGATGGTGATTATTATATACATAAGTATCACACATTGTACAACTATTGATTCCATAACGCATGAATCATAAATGAATAACTTCAGAAATGCGATCACATGAAATCTACATTAATGAATGCAACATTTAAACAAGATCTTCAGTAAGAAATCATTTAGTCTAATTTCTCTTAAATGTATGGGGTATGGGGTATCTTTGTCCGTATTAAGATATATAAGAAAATGTTTTTGTGATGACGAAAAGAGTTGTACCCCATATAAGACTCCTCGTTTATGAAGGTACGTTGTAATTCCGCTCTTCCGTTCAGAGGAATTGATTCTAACATTATTAAAGCACGTCTATCCTCCATCTTGAATGTGTCGAATCGTTGATCTTGTACCTTTTGCAGGGAAAGTCTCTAATATGACAAAACATACATACCGCGCTTCGTTATTGTAACTGCAATAAATAATGGATTATTGTTAGGCTATTAAAATCAAATATTTCCAAGATGGCGGCTGAGTTCTCTATGCAGCGTAAGTTGAGTTCTATAATGGTTTCGGAAATACTGAAAATAGGTGAAATAAATTGCACAGCCTCCAGGTTGGTTTGGCGACATTTATTGAAATTTGAAAGGGTTAAGTGGAGTCGAAAAGGACAATAATGCGTCCTTTCGAAGATGCATTTATCTCGCTCCAGCCAATGAAGTTTTATTAGTTGGACCCAAGCACACACGGACAAAAGGAGAACTCATATACCTACATTTATTATGTTAATAATTGGGTAAAATAGCTGTTGTGTACTAGATTAATCTGCATTAATTTCATTGACAGCACTATTTATCTTCAATTGCAGTGTATATTTGCTCCCTCCAATACTCAACATTTTACCAGGAAGTACTCCATGGTACACTCTCAAGTTAAACTAACAATCAGTTTTATTGCAGCTTGGGGAATGTGTGGAAGGAACTGCGTGTCCCAGCCCAGACACCTCGACACTCTGGAACAGCCTGAGGTGTGAATGGATCTTGCAGCACAACTTTTGTCCCTATGGAGCTGTGCCCTCAGCAAACTTCACGGAGAATCAGATTTCAATACTGAATGTTCAGGGGTTTATCTTACCTAACCTCCGTCCATTTTCTTCAGACAAACAGGTTAAATTTCGCCATTCCAAGTTAAACATTACACTACTGTATGTACGCTACAGTATGTAGGCTACGCATTTTTCCTGTTGGTCTATGCCTCATTTTACAGGGATGATAAATCTGTGATTTAATGTCGGCATCATGCTTTTTTGACTTCGTTTGGAAAACACACATACTCATTGTATCACCATATGAGGGATTGCCAGCTTGACACGTTTCCACTCGCTTTATTACTAAGCACTTGCTTCGACAAGTAGTCAGAGCAGAGAAGTTAAGTTCTTTGCCACAGAGCGTAAAATTGTTGTGTCTTGTGCCATATGGTGCATGGAAAACAGTCTTGGGGCAATAGCGTCACCGAGTTGATGATCCATATAATGAGCCCTTTTGATCCTAAGTATCATAGAACTGGCAGCACCCTCTGCTACCATGAAACTCCTTTCCAAACGAAATCATACATGAAGAGGTTCGTATGTGCAACTTGACTAGCTCGGCACAAAAAAAGAATATCGGGTAGACTACAGGTATTGAGGAGAGGTATTGGTTATTAAACTAGCCCAGAAAGCACACCGGCGAGGAAAACCAAATCTACAGAATAATCCAGTCTAATTTAAAATTTACTACAAATTTATTTTAAAAATAAGATCCCTATCCTACTCTATAAAGGATCTCATGTCTATTCCGTAATTAATCTAGCTAACCAAAAAATAATACTCCTAATCTATTCCCTAAATATCCCCTGTAGAATATTCGGCAAACAAGTTAAGTACTTTTCAAGTAAAATTGTCCCACGCAAACACAGTGTCCCTTAATAATAATAATAATAATAATAATAATAATAATAATAATAATAATAATCACACCTGATCCTACTATCAAATCAACCTTCGAGCATATGCAATAATCAAATTTACATTTAGATGGTTAGCAATGATAAGAATAGGTAAGCTATGACGGTGTCACGCCTTACATTTATCTCTACGTTAATTTTCGAACTATCCTTCGTTTGAAGTTAATACAATAAATAAAAATTAAATTTAAAGGATATCAAGAATAAATAAAAAAACAAATCTATATTTTTCCCTCATTGAAATCAATATAAAAATTACACACATGTTATTTACAGTATTTACAAAACACAAGAAAACATTTCGTATGTTTGCTCACTTTGAGCTCTGCCTACACGTGGTTGTCTGTATGGATTCTGTCAAAGTTCAAACTGTCTCAGTAGCGCGAAGAAATAAATCGCGGTTTTCATGATTATTTGAGTTTTATTTAGTTCATCGGTATTAATCCTTGTAATCATTATTTTTATTAGCATTGATTCTTAATCTTCAATTCATCTAAAACGTAGCCTACTATTGTCCCTCGCATACTATCAGTCATGTGGGTTATACACTCCATAATGGCTCCCACTCGAGCATACCTCAAACAGCTGATCCAGTAGCCTTTCGAAATCACTTCATAATTCACATAACAACTCTCTCATTTCAATGTGGGCTTCAGTCGTACCTAAAATTACATTATAATTCTGCTACAATTAAACAATGCTTTCATTATCGTTTCATAATACTAAACGGCTCTAATTGCCTCCATTTGATACAAGGTCGGTTTCCAATCTCAACTTAGTATAAAACAAAGTCCCCGATTCTTGAATGTTAAGGATACACTCGAGAACCACTGGATGGACCTTGATGCGGTTTTCAACATTCTGTAAAGGATATCTCGAGGATGATTTCTGTAGAAAATTATTTATTCATGATCAAAGCAAGCCGAGCAGTAACGATTTCAGTGAAAAAGTCGGAAAAAAACCTGGTGTCTGAGCGCTTTGTAAGATTACTCTGGGCAAACCGTTAAAAATATCTATATACTATGAGAGTAAGAATTGTTCAGTATGAAAAGTTCTACAAATAAGTCCGCGAGAGCATATGTCTATCTTCAATACATCACCCACTATAAGTGTTTTTACGTTTTAATTTCTTCCAACCGTGTCCATTCAACTACTGAGGCGACAGTTTACGAGCTAGCAAAGGGCGGGTCTATCATCCCTGTTACAGCCTAGCTAGTGGGAGAACCTATTGCCCCAGATACAGCCAGCAGCAAACCGTTGAGTCGTGTTGAGTTAAGACTTCTGAGAAGGGTGGTGTGTTTTGAGTTTCCCTGGAAGTGCAACTCAGGTTTTCTTCATTTCGCCTGTGAAACACAGTCAAGTTAAGATTGGACGGAGGGGGAATTTGAGTTTCATTCACCTCGCCATTCCCTGGAAGTGCAACTCTAATTTCGACTGTGAACTTTTCTTTCCGCAAAATTCACAGTCAATTTAAGATTGGACGAAAGGGGGATTTTATTATAGTAAATTATACTAATCGGTGTATAATCTCTACTTAATATAAAACAAAGTCCCCAATTCTTGGATGTCACGAGTAATCTCGAGAACCATTGAATGGATATTGATACGGTTTTCACCGTTCTGTAAAGGATATCTCGAGGATGGTTTCTGTAGTAAATAATTTATTTATGACCAAAGGAAGTCAAGCACTAATGATTTCAGTGAAAAGGTCGAAAAAAACTGGCGTCCGTGCGCTTTTTAAGCTTATGCTGGGCAAACCGATAAAATATCTATATACTATGAGTGTAAGAATTGTTCAGCATGAAAAGTTCTACAAAAAAGCCCGGGAGAGCATATCTCTATCTTCAATACATCGCCTATTATAAGTGTTTTTACGATTTCATTTCTTCCAACAATCTCCATTCAGTTACTGAGGCGACAGTTTACGAACTACCTTTGGGGGCGAGTCTATCATTCCAGTTACAGCTTAGCTAGCGGACGAGCTTATTGCCCCATATACAGCCAGCAGCAAACTGTCGAGAAATGTTGAGTTAAAAAAATTAGAGAAGAGTGGAGGGGTTGTGTTTGGAGTTTCCTTGGAAGTGTAACTCGGCTTTTCTTCATTTCGCCTGTGAATATTTCGTTCCGCAAAGTTCACAGTCAAGTTATGATTGGACGGAAGGGGGATTTGTGTTTTATTCACCTCGCCATTCGAAAATTACGTCTGACAAGAATTTGTTGCAAATGCATCTCCATAATATAATTAATATTCCAGTCAGTGATTTTAACCCATCATGCCGAGACGTAAAACGGATATTGGTCGTTGTTCATTGACATTGGAAAAAAAAGCGCTTATGAAGTAATGCCGGGTCGGGCTGCTAGTACTGTAGTAAACTTCAATGTGTCCTAAAATCTTTTTCAAATGCGTTTGAAATCATCTCAATAAGCTTTAGAAAATGCAATATAAATGACCTCCTTGTCATGTTCCTTGGACATCAAACCCGAGACTCGTCGCCTCGTCCAACAAGTGTTTTGTCTTTCGTCTCATGGTCCTTGATCACAATAACATTTCCGTACAGTTTTATGTGCATTAAATCTAGTTTATATTTGCTTGCCCCTCTCATTCACGGCAAAATACACGATGTTGCCTGTGCTAAGCACAGCCTTCTGAATCATTACATAATGGAGGTGTTCACTATCACCGCCATGGCTTCCCATGTATAAATAAAATCTATATTCTAGCTCTGACTACTAACTCATAGTTATAGTAACCAAGAAAATAAAATAAAAGCATGCCTCCTTGCTGTGTGAAACGATACGTGATTACATCTTATAGAAAAGCGTTGAAATTGTCATACTGAACTGAGCATAACCCTGCCTAAGACGTCGCTGATAAAGTGTGTGTGACCCCCCCCCCCCCTAATGCTAGTCCAAACGTAACTAAAGGTACAAGCAATTTAAAAATGATCGCTGATGGTAACTCACATTTTCCGCGACAGTAGTCCGGAGTTCGATAGCAATTCCGTCATCCTTTCAATATCCATCATTGGGATCCAAATTACGCATCTCCGTCTCTGTCTAGCCATTGCTCCCCACAGCGAATAGCCTAAGCCATCATTAAGACTGTGGATGCCATTGAAATGATGTACTGGGTGACCATGTGGTTCAGCTGGAATGCCTGGTTCGATTGAATGTTTCTTAGATGCACTAAATTTATGAAGAATAATTCTTGAAGAATAAATTTCACTGACATTACACTTGGCAGCTAGTTTCAAGAAAGGCCATAGATTTTCCGCCTGCACAGAACCTAAGAACGGGATGCCGTGATGCCGGAATGTTGCCCCTAAGGGGATCTTTAACGTGCCAGTAAATCTACTGACCCTTACGCGATGGTATCCTCATCTTGACGTGATGTGGGGGCTTGAGAGTCCAAATGATCCTGCGAGCTATGCCGGCGGGAGCGTAAGCTCCTGGTAGGGCCACCCACGCTGGACAAGTCAAAGGTGATGGGCCAGACTAAGAAGGATACCCTGGTCCTCCAGGTCGGTGGTTGGGCGTAGGGTTAACAACCCTACCCTGCAAAAATTTAAATGTTATGGATTCCTTACATGAGCCTTGGGATGTTGAAAGAAAGCAGGTATTATGTTAGCTACATGATAGATGACGTGGAAGACGACCTTAGGAGTCTGGGAATCAGGAACTGGAGAAGGAACGCGGAAGATAGAGATGAATGGAGGCAGGTGGTAAAGGAGGCCAAGGTTTTTCAGGGACAGTTGCGTCGGCCAGTAAGTAAGCAAGTAAGTAAATCTACTGACATGGCTCCCTCGCATTTGTGCACCCTCAAATGCCAGCTGACTGTACCAGGATATGAACAATTCAGTTAATGATTACAGCGCATTCAATATGAGTTTCACACAGGTTTATATGGACGGTTCTCACCATTAAATGTGCGTAGCCTACACATTTTTCCTTGTGCTATTTTCTTACACTTCGGAATAATACAAATTCCGGTATTTCTCGCACACTGCTCATCAAAAAATGATTATCAAAATATTGTGCGCAATATTCACACTTCATCTTTTCAGTACTAATACGTCAATATTCTTGACCTCTTGTTCACAGGAAAATTTGCGTCAATCACTTTAGTAGATGGCGTGGACCAGTCCTAACGAGTACATTTTATTTGGAATCTTCCTGTACCTTGCGTTCGTTTTTTTTATATTTCCCGAACCAATAATGGGATTTGGACGTGTGACAAGTCCTATAACTCGGGGTGACGCTCTCTTAGCTATGGCGTGCTTATTTTATAGGTTTACTCAAATTTTAACAAAATGCTTGGTCATCCACCCATTATATTTCGTGAACCAATAATGCTAGAGACTTTTGTGTGGGTTTAAACGAAAGCTTGTAATGCCCTCTTTTCAGAGGACCACTGATTTAGCCAAAATTGTATGTCAAAGTGCTTAACTGTATGCAAGGGATCCATTAAATTTATATGCAACTGTACCTTGCTTTGGGACACGTGACTAGGGGGAAGACTTATGTGTCTTTTTAAAGTAATTATTCATGGCTTAGTTACTCTTAATTTCCACAATGGACCTAAAACTGCAAGTTCATATGCCCATTATATTTCGTGAACCAATAATCGGAGAAAGTTGTGTGTGGGTGTAAACGAAAGCTTGTAACCCCGCCCCCCCCCCTTAGAAAAGATTGCTTATTTTCCCAAATTTTGCCAAAGGGCATAACTACAAATTTTGAAAATTTTGATTTTTTGACTTTTTAATATTATTTAATGTTTTAATTTATTACTCATATAATTTTTATTTTACATTTATTTCTATTTTTGGTTTTGCCAAAAGGGCCTAGCTACACATTTCGAAAATTTTGTTTTTTTGACTTATTAATTTTATTTTACTGTAATATTGAATTTATTATTAATATAGTTTTTATTTACCATTTATTTTATTTTTTGATTTTTTGCCAAAAGGGCGTAACTGTAACATTTTTGCTATTTATTTATTTAATTGAGCTGTAGTGGTAGCTATACCAAGAGAGGATACATCTCAAGTTAGAAGGGGAAGGGAGAGGAAGGGAATGGCTAGAGAGAATGTTATATTACTTGTAGCCGTGAGCGTTTAAACATGCACCGCAACTGCATGTTACCGCTAGACTTTAGCCGATATTTCCCCAACCCATTATTGTAGGAATTCGTTTAAGGGGTCCTATTAAATGATGTCACAGCCCCCTTTCTCCAAATAGTGTTAAATTTACTGTAGTTAAAATTGATTTACTTGTACAGGAGGGTGCCTGAGTGGAAGAGGGGGGATATTGTTAATGGCTAGATTCCGGATGATCACCCGCTAATTATTATTAATATTATTTTTTAACTCACAGGGGGTCATCTTTATGCACGGCAATGCATGTACGAATATGATTACACTGTAGGTTAAGACAAAATCTCTCTAGGCCTTGTTGAAGGCTGCGAGATACAAATTTGCTGAACAGACAGGAGTTTGTTTACAGGTTAGACGACTTTTGTTATTGTCTTATGGGGTAAGAGCGGGTTGCCATTTTGGTTCCTGTACAGTACAACAGATGCTTACTGTATATAGAAACCGGTTGACCATTTTGGTTCCTGACATAGATTAAAATAACCTACAGAATGTAACCTAAGGAATTTAATATTTATTTTATTAACTAGCAGAAATACCCGCTCTTCGAACGGTCTTCGGTATTAATAACCAGACGTTATCATTTGAGCTACTGTTGCAATGGTTATGGGCTTGTCATTCCTTCATAGGTTTATCAGAACGAAGTTAGTTTTCTGTATATATCGCAGACACTGTTAATTTAAGGGCCATAAAATGCAGTATTCGGAGACCCTTTAAAGACTCCCTAGTTTTGTGTCACACATTGAGAAGCGCAACATATGCTTTGGTTGTCGTTCTAGGAAAAATTTTATTTTTCGCCTATTTTAGCATGTATTTTGAAAAGTTGTTCCTTATACCACCCTTCTATGAGAAGTACGTTGAAGAGTATTCTAAATGATTGGTGTATTGACCCATGGATACATTACCTAAGTTTACGATGCTCCAAGCACCCGAACATGAATTATAGGCGTTCATAAACATAAATATATATATATCAACCACACAGTATCAAACAAAATCATCTTTACGATGAACCCATATGTCGACAAAAATATGATTACTTAAAATGTGCTCTCAAACTAAATTCAACTGACGTGTACTTCCTGACGTGAAAATAATATTGAAAACCTCGTAGACGAAACGCAATGTCAAATTAAAACAGACCCTCACCGTTACGGAAATTCCCCATCCCCAGGAAGATCCCCTTAATAATTTATAAAGGATTGTGGTGCATGAAAATTCGGGATTTGTTGCCTCCAAAGGCCCAAATTCCCAAAAGCTGCAAAAAACACTATTCCAATCCAGGAATTGTTTAAAATAATGTTGCTGTTTGGAGATATAATAGACCTTGTTTACAACATATCGCATATCGAACGTGTAAGTCACGTGTAAAAATTCTAGGGTACCCCTTGACCCCCTTAATCGCATTGTTGAATTTTACAGTCTATGTTTGGTTCCACGATAACCTTAAAGCCATTTGCAAACTTTCACAGAAATGTAATAAATTGAGTGGCATTGCTTCTTGCAGAAATAGAAGTTGGATGTCACCTGTTGTGATACTGTAGTCATGGTTACCGGCTTGCATTACTTCATTAGTTTCTTCTAGTTCTTCTTCTTTCGGATTGGACAGCTAAGGACCACGACGTTCAACTTTTCAGATTGGCGAGTGACTTGATGTTTGCCCAATATTCACGCATTCCCTGGCTATGTTTCTCCTTTCTCTCTTTTGTCGAGATGATGCCGGTTTTCTTACAGGGTGGTCTGTCCTAAAAACTCTTCTGTTTAAGTATCTTTCTGAGATGTGATCGGCTTCTAATATCACTTTTCATTATCTTCAGTTCTTGGATATCCTTGTTAACTACTGTTAGCGACGGTGTCAAGCTCTTTCTATTCCCTCAGTAGTTGAGAAGCAGGTTGGTTAGTCCTGTTGGGCTCATCCATGAGACATGTCCGTAGAAAGCCAGACGTCTCTTCCTGGCCACATCTGTGATTCTCTCAGTATATCTATATAGCCCCTGATTTGGTGTTCTTCTGTACTCATCTATTTATTAGTTTATTAAATGAAATTAGTTTTCTGGGAATATCTCAGAAACGTGGTTTCAGAGCATTAAAACGTAGTAGCCTCCGAGCCACCGAGGGGCTGAAAATGAGTTTTGTCTCGTCCTTGTACATCATAATATAATAATAATAATCATAATAATAATTTAATAATATAGGGATAGCATTATATAATAAACCTTTAGTACCGTACCACGCCCGCCCGTGTAAATCACGTGAAAAAATTGAAGAGTACCCCTTGATCCCCTTAAGCGCATTATATACGTTTGATGAATTTTACAGCTTAAGTTGGTTCCGTGATAACCTTATAGCCGTTTGCGAACTTTCACAGTAATGTAATAAATGGAATGGCATTGCGTCTTACAGAAATAGATGGACTTCAGAGATTGTGTTGCCATGGTTACCGACTTGCATTCTTTCAATAGCTTGAAATGAAAATCCACAGCCTGCTTCCAGTCTCCGACCGGGTCAGGAATGGACTGAATGATGCCCCCATCTAGCGGCGAGGATATGAACTGTGCCGGCTGCCGAGGCCTGACGCACTCCTCTGGGGCAATGATTAAATGAATGACAGATGAAATGAAATGATAGTGGAGAGTGTTGCTGGAATGAAATTTTGACAGGGAAAACCGGAGTACCCGGAGAAAAACCTGTCTGCCTCCGTTTTGTCCAGCACAGATCTCACATGGTCTTTCAATCTATATATATAAAAATCAATGTAACGTGATAGTTTGTCTGTCTGTGGGTATGTATGTCTCCTATGCGTTCATATACCATTCGTCCGATTGCGATGAAACTTGGGTGAGATGTTGAGTACACTCCAAGGAAGGTTTCTGACTTAGTAAATCCATTTTACAATAGGTAGCGCACGCGTAGATTCAACAAATGAGCGACGATGCGCGAAGCATTTCAACAAAGTCCCGTATGTGTTCATATACCATTCGTCCGATAGCGATGAAACTTGGGTGAGATGTTGTGTACACTTACGTGAAGGTTTCAAAATTAGTGAATACATTTCACAGTAGATAGCGCACGAGTAGATTCAACAAATGAGCGACGACACGCAAAGCGTTTCAACAAAGTCCCGTATGCATTCATATACCATTCGTCCGATAGCTATGAAACTTGCGTAAAATGTTGTGTACACTCCAGGGAAGGTTTCTGGCTTAGTTCATCCACTTTACAATAGGCAGCGCACGAGTAGATTCAACAAATGTGCTACGACGCGCGAAGCATTTCAACAAAGTCACGTTTGCGTTCATATACCATTCGTCCGATAGCGATGAAACTAGGCTGAGATTTTGTGTGCACTCCAGGGAAGGTTTCTAGCTTAGTAAATCCCTTTAAAAATAGGTAGAGCACGAGTAGAATCAACAAATGAGCGACGACGCGCGAAGCGTTTCAACAAGGTCCCATATAATTTCATATACCATTCATCCGATAGCGATGAAACTTGGGTGAGATGTTGTGTACACTCCAGGGAAGGTTTCTGGCTTAGTACATACATTTTACAATAGGTAGCGCTCCAGTAGATTCAACAAATGAGCGATGACACGCGAAGCGTTTCAACAAAGTCCCGTATAAAGTCATATACCATTCGTCTGATAGTGATAAATGTTTGGTGAATTGTTGTGTACCCTCCAGGAAAGGTTTCTGGCTGAGTAAATCCATTTTACAATACGAAGCGCACGTTTATGTTCAACAAATGAGTGACTACGCGCGAAGCGTTTCGACAACGTCCCGTATACGTTCACATACCATTCATCCGATTGCGATGAAACTTGGGTGAGATGTTGTGTACACTCCAGGGAAGGTTTCTGTCTGAGTACATCCATATTACAATATGTAGCGCAAGAGTAGAATCAACAAATGAGCGACGACACGCGAAGCGTTTCAACCAAGTCCCGTATGCATACATGTACCATTCGTCCGTAGCTATGAAACTTGGGTGAGATGTTGTGTACACGTCATGGAAAATTTCTGGCTTAGTAAATCCCCTATACAATATGCAGCGCACAAGTTGATTCAACAAATGAGGGACGACGCGCGAAGCGTTTCAACAAAGTCCCGTATAAGGTCATATACCATTCTGCCGTTAGCGGTGAAACTTGGGTGAAATATGGTGGACACTCCAAGGAAGGTTTCTGGCTTAGTGAATACATTTCACAGTAGGTAGCACACGAGTAGATTCGACAAATGAACGACGACACGCGGAGCGTTTCAATACAGTCCCCTATGTCTTCATATCCCACTAGTCCGATAGCGATGAAACTTGGGTGAGATGTTGTGGACACTTACGTGACGGTTTCTAACTTAGTAAATACATTTTACAGTAGGTAGCGCACGAGTAGATTCAACAAATGACTGACGGAGCGCAAATCGTTTAAACAAAATCAGGTAAGCGTTCATATACTATTCATCCGATTGCGATGAAACATTGATCAGTTATTGTGTACCCGCCAGGGAAGGGGACTTAGTAAATCCATTTCACAATAAGTAGCGCAAGAGTAGATGCAACAAATGGGTGACGACGCGCGAAGCGTTTCAACAAAATCCCCCATTGCGTTCATATAACATTCTTCGATTGCGATGAAACCTTGATGAGTTATTGTGTACACGCCAGGGAAGGGCATCGACTTAGTAATACATTTCTCAATAGGTAGCGCACGAGTAGATTCAACAAATGAGTGACAGCGCACGAATCTTTTAAACAAAAACCCCTGTACTGTGCCCGTTTAGACCGGAGTCCGCACGACCACATATGCATTTTACCAATAATCAGTCAGCACGAGAGTCAAAATATCCCGGAGCGCCAGATGAGTTAAAGCAAATCGCAAAAACGACATCAAATTAAAAAAATGCTTTGCTGATTTTTGGCTCAATGCAACAATAAGGATAGAAGGAGATTTAATTGGGTGAAACACATCTGGTAAAATTATCTCAGTTTATTTAAAGTTAAAATCTGACTGCAAAGATGCTCAAAGCAGCATCATCCACGTGTGGCGATCCACACTCTTATTTACACACAATATACAGAAATTTTCCAAACACATTTGACAATCTTTTTGGAAACACAAGTCCGATTAATAGTCCTGTGGACTGTGTTCCAAAATTATTAATATTTAATTCCAGTTCAAAATTAATTGTCTATACTGGAAATAACGTAGATCACTGTTTGACTATTTACATGATATTAACACTCGTGGAATAAATGTTTATAGAATTCCTTAAACTTTCACTTGTTTTTCCAGTTTCAAAAATATATCGTCGAAAATATTATTATCATCGTAGCAACACAAATTATTTATACATATTAATAACATCTGAAAAGTATTTGACCTTGAGCATAGCATCGAAGAACTGTGCGAAGCACAACAACAATTAATTGTTCTTCTGACATTAAACATTCGAGAAGTGACTCGATTATGAACTTCAAGTTCCAAACAAAATATATGATTTCTGAATCATCAACTTGATCAATTAATGGTTGAACCATTCAACTATTCAATTATCCACTTGGAATCATTATTATAAAAATATTTATATTCATGGCCATTTTTAGTAACTTTCACAACTTGCAATTCTTCGACAGAATGCGGAAATTAGAATTGTAGTTTTATAATGAATTCATTTAGTTCATGGCACTAGGATTGAAAATATCCTTCAAATTATTCGTGGTTAAAGAATTATTTTTAATTGGCAGTGGCCCATTCTACTATTTGTGTAAGAACACAATATTACAACAACAACGGCAAAGGTCTTCCTATGAAGAAGAATCAACTACTATCATGACAAATCCGGGTTCTAGCAAAATCAAAGTCTAAATGGAATTCGTAAACAAGGTTGAAATAAGAACTGATGGTTTCAAAGAAATAACCTTCGGGTCATTCATCCGACGAAATGTGTGGCTCCAATACTCCTACTATAAACCTGAGCCATCGAACCTGCTATTTGATTGATGCTCGAAAAAACCTTCATTCCTGCGACTTAACATGCGCACCTGGGAATGGCATTTCAACTACTCCACACATAAATTTTCTTCCCAAAATTTATACAATAAATCAAGCCTCTGCTTGTTATCAACACTGGAAGATTAATAAACTTACAAGTTTATTTTATTTTACCATTCAGTTCAACCCGTGAATTTACCATACTTATGAAAAGCTTTATTTCACTTTCGAGTGTATTTACGTCATGATTTTATATAAATACAAAAATATCCTATTTGATACAAATATCATTTGCTTCCCGTTTCATGCCTCTCCGTGTTACCTGAAACATATACTTTGCTCATTGCAAATATCAACTGTTCAACCAGAACTGACATGTTGGTTGAATGCGGGCTTGCGCTAACCACTCTCCTTCGGAAAATCTCATGTTCCAAACTAGAAATGATTAAACTACTTCATAGGCTCTTTCTCAATACATATGATTATTATAAAATATAATATCCAAGAATTATTTAGAAAAATTATAAAAATTATTATTATTATTATTATTAGTGGATTATTATTATTCTTCTTTCTTCTTTTTGCGTTTTGCCCATTATAGAGCGCACTTGAACTTGTTTTTCGGCTTGATGATATTCGCCTTCCTATCTTCCCAAAATCTCTTCATGAAGTCACTGTGCTGCTTCTTCCGTTCTTCTGTCCACTTGGTTCCAGTCCTGCCACTAGTTTTCACCCTAAACTTGTGCTTTGTTACTGCGGTCCTGAAGACTTTGCGGTTTCTCAGAATATTTTCTCCGATGTTCAACTCTTGCAGGTCCTCTCTTGATTCATCCAGCCAGGCTATCCTTGATTTCTGAGAATTTATTACATTGAATAACCTTTTTGTAAGTCTATAATCGTCCATCCTGAAGAGGTGTCCATAAAATGTTAAACGTCTTTTTCGTACCGTGTTGCTGAAACTATCTGTGTGACGGTATAGGTCTGAATTTCGTCTTTTAATCCAAATTCCGTTTTCTTGTGTGGGGCCGAATATTTTTCTAAGAATTTTACGTTCTTGCATTTCTATATTTGCAATTTTAGAATGACCTCCTAAAGCTATGGTTTCTGAAGCATATAGAGCTTCCGGTAGTACAACTGTTTTGTAGTGTTTCAGTTTTGCATTATGTGACATTACTCTTTTATTATAGTGATCCCATGTTAGTCTGAATGCTCTATGAAGTTTTGAGGCTCTTTCTGTGTTAGCCAAACTGTCCAATCCTGAAGGAAGAATTATTTCTCCAAGGTATTTAAAAAATTCTACTTGTGAAATTGCTCCATACGCTGTTTCTATTTTTTCTTTCTTCTTCTTTTGCTGAAAATTCTTCATGTACTTGGTTTTTTCAAATGATATTTGAAGGCCTGCTTGTGATGCTATTCTGTATAATGTCTCAATAGCATGCTTAGTTTCTTCTTTGTTCCTAGTGATAATTGCTAGGTCATCTGCGAAAGCCAAGCATTTCACATTGATTTTGTTTCCAGCAGTTCCTATGCTAACGCCTTTGATGTTCTTTTCCCACTCTCTGATGACTTTATCTAGAACCAGGTTAAATAGAAGGGGTGAAAGTCCATCTCCTTGGCGAACACCTGTTCGTACTTCAAAAGAGTCAGAAATTTCCCCAAGAAACTTCACCTTCGATGTTGTATTGGTGAGAGTCTGACAAATCAGTTCTCTGGTCTTCCTGTCCACTTGAAGTTCTTCTAGCGTCTCAAACAGGGTCTGCCTGTCCACAGAATCATATGCTTTCTTTAGGTCCACAAAGGTGACAATTGTGGGGTTGGATCTGCGGATCTTCAAAATCATCTTCAGATTCCATATCTGTTCAGCACATGAACGCCCTTTTCTAAAACCCGCTTGATATTCACCAATCAAATGGTCTGTTTGTTTCTCTAGTCTGTTCAGAAGAGCTTTAGATAGGATTTTATAGGCCACAGATAATAGGGATAGACCTCTATAGTTGTTTGGATCAGTTTTGTTACCTCTCTTGTGCAATGGATGTATTAACGCGCACTTCCAGTCCTGTGGGATCACTTCTGTTTCCCAAATTGCTTTTAAAATTGCGTGGATTCTTCTGGTGACCTCTTCCCCACCGAGTTTCAACATTTCAGCGGTAATACCGTCTTCTCCCGGTGCTTTGTTGTTTTTAAGAGATTGAATGATTTCAGCTGTTTCTTCCATTGTCGGTGGATGTGAATCTGGATTCGGTGCAGGCTTTTCAAAGTGCATTTTTTCTTTCGGTGGGTCACAGTTGAGTAGGTCCTGGAAGTAATCTGCTAAGATCTTGCAGTTTTCCTTGGTGTTTGTTTCTAGTGAGCCATCTGGTCTACTGAAACATATGCTAGGTGGTTGATAACTAGACAGACTCTCACGGAATGTCTTATAGAAACTTCTGGTGTTGTTTTTTAGGAAATCCTGTTCTATCTCTATGAGTTTATTCCTGTCGTATGTCCGCTTCTCCCTGCGGATGATCTTAGCTGTTGATTTCTGGATCTTAAGGAATAATTCCCATCGTTCAGTTGTCTGATGTCCGTTCCATTTATTCCAGGCTTTAATTCTGTCTTCAATTGCTTTATCACAGGTTGTGTTCCACCATCTGTGTTTCCTTTTCCTTGGGGGCTGCCCTAACTTCTGTGCTGATGTCAGAATTGAGTTTCCTAAGTCCCTCCAGTCTTTGGGATTTTGCTCTTTTATGGCCTGAAGAAATTCTTTGGCGTTCTGCTTGAGGTGCTCCGGATCCACTCTTAGTAATCTCTTAGTTTTTGGTTTGGATCTATTAGGCTGGAATTTCACTTTGATTTGGCTTAAGTAGTGATCAGAGTCAATCACTCCCCTGCGCACTCTAACATTTAGGATTTCACATATGTTCTGTTTGGACACTGCTACATGATCAATTTGGAATTCTCCTAGTGCTGGATTTGGTGATTTCCATGTTTTCTTCTTGTGTGGAGACCTGGTGAAATATGTAGACATGAGCCTCAAATTAAAGGATTTACAGCAATTTATCAGATGCTCACCATTCTGATTTGTTCTCCAATGTGCTGGATGATGACCAACTATGGACCTATACTTCTTTTCTCTACCAACCTGTGCGTTAAAGTCACCGAGTAAAATTTTCACATGATGTTTAGGAATTTTGCTGATGGTTTCCTCAAGGAGTTCCCAAAAGTCTTCTACTTTCTGAGGGTTTTTCTTATTGTCATTGTTTATGGGAGCGTGGGCATTAATCAATGTGTATGCCTTGTTGCTTGATTTTATTGAGAGAACGGAGATCCTTTCGGAGGGAGAAGTAAAGTTGAGTACTGAACTGGCTATTGTTTTTCTTACAAAAAACGCTGTTCCAAATTGTGATAAATTATCTCCAATTTTTATGGCTGGTTTCCCCTTATATATCCTAAAGTTTTCTGAATCAAAATGATTTTCGTCTTGGAAACGTGTTTCCTGAATGGCTGCAATTTGAATATCAAATTTATTCAAGGTGTCAATTAAATGTTTAAGTTTCCCAGTTTTGAGCAAAGTGTTCACATTGACTGTTCCGATGAAGTTCTTTTTCTTCGGGCGAAGAGATTTTGAGAAGCTCCGACTCTTCTCAGCATGATGCTCCCGATCCCCCAGAATCCGATGATCGGGAGAACCCGAACTGTATAAGTCCGGGGCCTGGGGTAGTTGCTGTGATCCAATACGATCCATCATGCCAGGTTCACAAGTTGAAAGTGAAAGGTTGGGGTGATCACATGAAATGATCACATGGTTGCAACTCGATTGTTGAGATCGAGAGGTGCCACTCGATGTTCTGCAGCTGTTTACAGAGTGTTTGGTCCGCGAGAGGTATTTTATTTCCCTCAAGTCCGCTGGCAAGCCAGTGAGGACCCCCCTATCCGCCACCTGGGACGCGCCACGTGGGAGTATCACCTCTCCCCCTGCTACGACAACGTAGTAGGTTCGTGGGGATTATTATTATTATTATTATTTGTATTATTTCAAATATGTTTAATTATCATCTCATTATGTGAGAATCCACATGTTCGAATCTTCGAATATGGAAAAAATATCCATTCCTCAACAAAAATAAATTATTAACTTTTACAGTTACATCGGGGGTTTTCCGTGGTTTCCTTAAAATATGAAAAATTCAAATAAATGCTCGAAATGCTCGGTCATCGATCCTAAACTGTTCTGAATGCTGAAAATGCTCAGAATAACTCTAACAAGTCTTGCGTAAAGCATTGCAAGCTTTAAATACGACGAAAAAAAATGTGTTGGTCATCTGCAGAAAAAATAGTTTGTTCCAATTAGCTAGGCATAATATAATTCAAATGTGGCTTACATTTCTTGATGGTCTTGAAGCGTAGTAAACCTGGTCTGTACCAGATTTATCCGTAGACATGCCCTAGCGGACAAGCATGTATAATCCTTGTATCGGCCGCCATTGTAGACCCACAATTCGTCTAGTCAGACATAGTGGTAGTATCTTTCGACGTTTGAATAAACTGTGGTTCCATTTTAATATGAGCTTCTATCAAAGCCATAACAGTTTGTTGAAATAGGGTCAGATCTAAGTGATCTCTTCTTAAATATGTCAGTTGTAACATAACTCACTGTAATCTCATCAGTACAAGAAAAACATTGACAGTCTAAGCAGTTAACGGCTGTTCTGAAGATCGTTCCCTGGGCATGGTTTGTATATCACCATCTGCCATGCGCTAGACAACTTGCAGTTTCCCTTGCGTAGACTAATGAACTCCACCGTTATAGACTAGTCTTCAGTGTACTGACAGATCGAAGTGGTTAACTAGTTACAAAAATGAAAACTGACTTGAAATGGATTTAAACATCCAAGTATTAAGTTACTACTGGACTGTGACAAAATACTATTTCCTAGACAGAGTCTAGCATATGTCCTTTTAGAAATATAAATATTTCCACCAATGTCTGTAGAAAAACAATCACCTAAGTGATTCTCCTCACCAGAAACTTACTAAGTTCCAACTCGTTTGCGCAGCACTTCTCGTGACTATCACGATTTGAAAAGAACTTCTGCGTAGATACGGCAACCATGTGCCTTGGCTCAGCGTAGACGCAACTTGCTTGCCAAGTGCTTGTGTTAGAATGAGCTAACCATGCCTCCTCCAGCTGGCTTTTATTCAAAACGGTCAGGGTCACGCGTCATCGCCTGATATCTAGAAATCCTCATATCTCTTGAATCCCTGGTCCGATTTACTTGATACTAATTGCATTCTCTTTCATTTGGCCGTGGCAGTAATCTGATCACAGTCTCAAGTCTCTACTCCATAGTTAACTATTTAATCAATAAATAGCCTCCACCTCTGCTATTACTCGCTACGTCACTTGACATCCAACTATCGGTAAAATTCTTCTAAATGCTTCTCGAAGCAATGTAGCGCGATATTCAAATATCTGAACTTTCAAAAGCGGCTACAGCCTTTCCCTTGATATCTAGGTGTCTGAAACTTGGAATACCCATTCCTAGAGTTGGGCACAGTACGTGCATATACCATTCATCCGATTGCGATGAATCATTGTGTACACGCCAGGGAAGGGTTTCGACTTAGTAAATCCATTTCACAATAGGTAGCGTACGTGTATATTCAACAGCGATGAAACTTTTGAAAGTTGTTGTGCACGCTCCCACGAATGGTTCTAAATTAGAAAATCCATTTTACGATAGCTTAGAGGCAGTTAACATGTTGTGTATCCAAAAGCACTTCAAGAAACAGAATTTCAACGCCAACACTTTCTTTGATTGGCATTGCAACGCATGCCGGGTACAGCTTGTAGCTTAATAAATGAAATTATTTTTCTGGGTATATCTCAAAAACGTTTGGTTGTAGGACCTTAAAATGTGGTTTTCGGGGCCCGTAGGGCTCCCGAGTTTTGTTTCTCACATTGAGACGCTGAAAATGAGCTTTGTCTCGTTTTTCTACGCGCATTTCAGCATGTATTTTAAGGGGTTAGGCCCCCTTTTATGAGAGGTACGGAGAAGAGTTACATAAATGATTAGTGTGGTGCCTCTGATGGTTATCTGTATCAAATTTTACGTTGATCCACCCAGCCGTCCTCAAGTTATAAGGACTCAAAATTGTCCACAGACACACAGACAAACAGACATACAGACAGACAAAAAAATTATTTTTGCGCGCATCCGTCATAAAATAGTCTGAAACGCGCAAATAACGCAAATTTCCGTGGAAATTCAGAAAAAACAGACAAACTTTCATTTTTATATATAGAGAGAGATTACAGTATTCATTTATTTTCCATTTAATTTTATAATTATTTATTTATGTTAAGCTGATAAATGTTAATCCTAATTAGACTTGGAAAAGCAGGGAATGTAGACCACAAAAGTTACATTTTTTTAGTATCTGAGTTTCATTTGCCGTTATTTACTTATATTTGTTTCTCAGAAGATTTGAATACAAATTACGGATATTGGTCTCTATTAACTGGATCTAGAAACAGCTGACCTGGATAGGAAGACGTATCTCAAGCTACAAACATGCAAGTCCGTGTTTTACTGACATGACATAACGACCCCAAAGCTATGACCCGAACACTTATTGGAATGACTGACCTACCTATGGTTTACGACGTACTATGATATAACGACCCCAAAGCTAAGACCCGCTAACATATTAGATTGACTGACGGAGCCATGATTGATGATTTGAAACACGGTAGAGTGCTTAGGGTTTAAACAATGTTTGATTATATGGCAAGCTTACGTTGAGGTCTTACGTTACCATATATATAGCATGATCTTATAATTTTCTAATGTAGCCTATAGGGTCATTCGCAATGATTAAAAATAATAATGTAACATAGCATTTAGCAGAATCACAACCACACACAGGATAACTGATCGGTTAATCTCAACTTTGCAAAGTCATTTACGGTGGTCACGTGCACTTGCGACTATTTGGGCCTAGGGGTCTCTAGTTGAGTAATGAATTGTTTTACCTTCCTGGACAGGCCTTTTTTGTTTCTTTCTATTATCCTTTTTGGTCTCTTGTGAAACTGACGGAATTAGGATATCAGAGGGCTAGGGTGTCATTACTATGACAGCATCCGGAACTTTCCGACCTACTCTTGTGTAAATGCTAGTTATATGGCTCTAACTTATAGATAGCTCTCTACCCGTTACATGGCACCGACAAGATTTTTTATTCAATTTAAAAATTTAAATTTACCAAAATGCTCTAGGCAGGATGACCGATATGACCTGAAGTTTGTATATCTTTTTAACTATATGCGACTAACGACCCGAGTACACGAGGCTGATAACGTACATATACCTACGTTTTAGCTGTACGGAGTTATTGAGTGATTACCTATATATTTTAATTTTACAACACACGTGCAAGTATATGGGGCTATGTGACCACGATATCCAACACACTTAAGTACACGGGGCTAATAGCCATGATATCTAAATACCCTAACTAGACGGTGATAATGACTTTGATATTGTAAACCCCATAATATGATTTATGTACACTCAAATACACCGAGCTAATGATTGAGATGTCCCAAACCTTATCACACATACACATACACCAACTATATGGGGCAGATAATTGTGTTTTCTTAATTTTCGAAAAAAAAAAAAAAAAAAAAACAATCGCGATTTCGGAACAAAACTGCGGTTCGCTACTACATTCAGCTGTGTGAGCCGGGAACTATAGTCATCTGTAATCCGATATATTGCGCGTGATTGCAAGAATAACACTGTATTGCAACATTGACTCAAGACATAATTCTTTACTTTGTGAACATATTTAATTCTGGTCTCAAAACAGGAACGATACTCTCGTGAGGTGAAACTGAGAAGAGATTGGTTCGATTCCCAGCTGCCCTATAAATAGCTTTCCATGGTTTTCATTCTCTCTTGGGGCTTGGTGACGCAGCGGGCAAGCTATTGGTCTCTCACCACGGTGGACCGTGTTCGATTCCCAGTTATGCATGTAAGATTTTCAAAGCGAAATGCCATGTCATATGGTTCAGATTCCACGTAATATGGAGGTCTCTCAATACCTCTAGGGATTCACATTTTGTGTGCTTGACGACGACGACACCCTACCTGAGTCTGGTATTGCATTACTTACTTGTGCTAAGCTCTTTTTTTGTTATATTTTCTGTTGACCTCTCTAGGTCAAATTCTTTTCTCTTTCAACCCCAACCGTAATGGTGTATTAGAGTCCTAATGAGTCTTTTTTAATTGTTATTTCTACTTACGACACTATCTAATTTGCAATGCGCGCTATATCCTTATGTATTAAATTTAACTGTTAATACAGACACTTCAATAACAAAGGTTATCTGACATACATTTAAATATTACATATTTACATTGAAATTTACAAAAACCCATAAACTAATCCTACTACAGGCTCGATGGATTCGATTTACACTTAACCTAAGCAGGAAATAGTTTTTAATAATTTCTTCGCGACTATTTTAGGGGAATGTTGGGATGGATCCTAACTTATAAGTATGATTGATTTTAACTTGATTCTAAGCTTGGAAAGATAAAAAAATTCTAACCATAACCTTTCTGGTTTGCCTCTGCTTTTCTTAACCTCTATAGTCAAACTCATTAAACTTCTAGGCAATGAACCCTTTAGCATTTTCTTTTTTACTGCATGTTTGCTATTATATAAGTCGGCTTATACGAATAGCTCTATTTAGTGCATGCATTTGTAACTTTGCCTTTATATTCTAATTACAGATACCCTCGTGACATTGTTGACATGCATTTCTTTTAGCTATATTTATATTAGCTACCATTGGCTTATGTATGAGATATTCACCCAGATTACACTACCATACAGCTATAACATAGTGAGTGTAACATACAATGTGCTGTGGAGTAAGTTCTTTCTTGCAGAATACTATAGGTTGCAAATGACAGAATACACAGTCTAAGTAGGCTTACATAAAATGCTTTATCTGTACAAATATATTTTAGTGTATTTTCTAACGTTTATCCCCCGTAGAAATTTGAATTTACCTAGATTGAGGTCTAGCCTGGTCTTTAAGCTACTTTTTGAAAGCATGTAGCATTTATGATCCCTTATTAGCAATTAGCTCAGAGGTCTCTCATGCATTTAAAACTATCGCTTTAAAATCGTTTATTACTAAATCTAACCATTCTCAGATTCTCAAAATGAGACTTCGGCCTCAATACTAACGAGTGCTGATTATGTTTGGAGGTGAGCATATGGATATTTTACGGCCAGATGTTCTTCCTGACGTTATCGTCAAGAGAAAAGTTAATGGGTGATTGAAGATAAATGGATCTGGACAAAGAGGGGTGGGGAGGACGTGTGTGTGGCTTATGGGAAGGTACCGCTCCGACATTTGAGTTGAAAATGGGAAGCCACAAATATCATGTCAAGAACGGTGGACAGTGGGGTACGAACAATTTTGTCTACGGAGTCCAGAATATGTTTTCCCCTTGTCTTTGCACCTTGATGCATGTAGCTGCCGCGGACAGAAAAACGCATATCGTCGATAGATATAAGTTTTTAATTCGGGGGGAAATGCAGCCTTTGGTGGCTTGAAACCACTAGTTACTTACCCTAACAAGTTAGGGCTGGTGAGCACGAGGGTCAATATCGTTGCCTTAGACACTCCTCTCCTGTAGTTACGGGCTCAGACAAGGATATGAACCAGAATATGAGGGGCTGGATCGATGTACACTCAGCATTGTGAAGAAATCTGATGAGGAATGGATTTAGGTCAAATTTAATAAATTGTGATGCAATAATTATCTAATATCAGTGTTCGACGGAAGAGTCAAAGGAAACTGTACACCGTAAATCACGTAAATTAGGAAATTATTTTTCGAAACTCAGTTCTGCTCAAGGTAAATGCTGGGTTAGTACTGGTGTATTCTTTGAATACACGGTACGAGAGAATAAAGTCTATTGCTCTTTGCATGTTCATTTCTTCCTTCCTCTTTGCCAAACACCAACAGTGATCATCTGTTTTCTCCTTGTTGGGCATATCTCTTATGTCTTCATAAGTATGTTTCAGATATATAACTTCTGTGACCCACCTAGCGTCACCTCGCAGCGAATCTCTGAAGCTCCTCAATTCGTCCTGGTGCTAGAGGACTTACTTATCCATTTGGCTACCAGATCCTGTTACCATCGTCAGCTATTTTCTCTTGGAGCAAGAGGACTACGTCCACTTCTTTACTCACCATGCTGCGCTAGTATCAACTGTTATCAACTCTTAGAAGACCAGCTCAGCAAGAGAAGATAAATTTTTTGTATTTAAGTTGGTAATGCTTATATGTTCTCCTTTTGTCTCCTACCCCCCACTCTTTCCTCCCTTCTTGGTCCCTTCGTGCTCCGTTGAGCTGCTCTCACTTCTTAGTCTGCAGTTGACTCGTTCAGTCAAAGCTCCGCTCGAGCTTGCCTCCTCAAACCAAGAGGCTCACACTCTTCTACGCCATGTTGGCATAGTAGTAGGAAACTTCAACTTCAACATGAAATCAAGATAAGTACAATTTTAAAAGTTTTAACCTCATCTTCATGGTTTTAACTTCCTCGTGCTTTTAATTATAATTTATAGACAGTGTGAAATCATTTATTTTGGGGCAATACTCATTCCTCGTGGGATTTGCCATGTTGAGCTTTTGCTTGTATAAGCCAACTTTACTAAAAAAGAGCTTTTCTTAAGCTATTTAAACGAGAAACCCTCTCGCTACGTGGGATATTATCTAATACCCGCTGTCTATAATTATAAAGCTAATTCCTCCGTTGGATTTTCTCAACCCCATTTTCTGCTAAGGTCGTTCTGGAACCTTCGAGATCTTATTCTCTATCTGCGAGTATTGCCGTCAAGTATTGTTCACGCACTTGTGAAAATGCTAGTTAAAATGGGGAATCTTCCTTATAAATTTTTGCAAAAGCTAATTTTCTTCCACCGCTGGAACCTCTGGAACATTCTAAGGCGCATTTAATTGTAAATCACAACTTTTTCAAGAAATAGACTCTCACCTATAGTGCAATCAATTATTTCCCTAATTGCAATAACTTTTTTTCTCATAAACTTCAGTGTTTCTATAGTGAACTTTGCATCCATCTTCATAAACTATAGTGATAAACAGTGCTTGCTCCGCGTTTCTACCGCGTCGCGATCGTCCGGTTATATTAAATACGGCCATGAACATTGATCCTATATCCCAATGATCTTTCCTCAACCTTCTACTAACAACCATTATTAATAAAATTGAAACTTTTCTATAAGGTGTCACCCACGAGGTGCCCTTCCAACTTTGTTAGTTTAACATTAATTAAATTCTGCATAATTGCTTGTGTGATACAAGTTTTAAACTCACGTTGTTCCTTTCCCATAATCAGGGAAAACAATTCTCTAAACTCTTGAGCGAGTCATGTTCAGGTTTCACGAAATGGAAACTGTCCCATTTGGCGAGTGATTCCTGCTCAACTTGGGAAGTCCAGAACTTTCCCTTTCAATTTCTTCAGGTTTCACAGTATGTGACCTGCCCTCTTTGTATAATTCTCATATATTAATTCTGTATAAATATAAGAAGTTGTAGGAACTTCTATCTTATTTTTCATGTTGTTATTATTTTTATTTTCAAAGTTGTCACTTTCTCTAGAACATTCTCTCCTGAATTTCTTAAGGTGTACTTTTTGTACTCCAATTCTCGTTTAAGCTTTAATTATTTCATTGCTCAAATCTTAGAAAGATTTTAAAAACATGTAAGGTTTGAAACCTTGTAAATTGTCAATTGCCTGGAGCAACCGTTTAATGTTGAGAGGTCTGCGACCCTATTTGTTAAAAAGTTCAAATGAACTATGTTTATTAAAATTATATTGTATAATTGTTAATTTCCTCAAACTTTTTCTAATTGTAAAATAAACAAATCTTTTCCCTTCTCTTTTTCATTTACGAATATAAAGTTTAGGCAAAATCCTGTCTTCCTTGACTCTCCTCACTCAATGCTATTAAAATCATTAATAGAGCTTTCACCATTTGTTGCATTTGAGCAAGAACTCTTAATTTTCATCTTACCAAAGTTCTTCTTAGCGTTAATAGCTAATTCTAATTGGCCAGTAAGGCAAGTAAAGTTCGCTAAGCCAACTACCTGCTTGTGGAGACCCTCTCCGAAAACTTATGGTCAATTTTCTAAAAGATAAGTGTTTCCTTTTGTCTAAACTTTTAGCCGGCTCCTCGCCGAGTAAAAGCTTAGCCATTGTCCAATGCAACCATTCGTTCATTTACCAAGATTACCCAATAAGGCATAATCTTTTATCATATTTCTTCTTAGAGACACTTGGTCGCCCTTACAGGAACTCCATAAATTTGGAAATTGAAAATACCAAACCTGAATTAAATCATTGGCATTCTGTGAATTACTTTGAAAAACCTAATTTCTTTGAGAAGACATACAGTAAATTTGTTCCTCTCAGTCTTGCCAAACCATCACCCTTCCCCATAGTACTTTTATACATGCTTGGAAGGAAACATACTAAAGCCTCTCTCTTGCAAACCGCCCAAGTCCTAGCTGAGGTTCCCGTTAGCCTCGACCAAGCTCGTACCTACTTTAGGTATCCGAGAGTTAATTTCCATTGGCAACTGCTTCTAAGGGTATTTAAATCTCAACTTATTAATTTTGTGGGACTCTCCTCCTATTTTTCTATCCTTCTTTTCCAATCCAAAATCTACTTCCTTCTCTTAATCATCTTCCCTTGGTGGGTGGGTTATTCCTCAGCCAATAAACTACCCAAAATTTGGTGCCGAAACCCGGGAGAGCCCATTTTCTCTTTTTTCTTTTTAAAAAAGTGTCATTTGACAATACTTTGCATATTTCTAATATTTGTGTTGAATATTTCAGCTATAACCACATCGTGCAAAGCCTGTGAACGGGAAAGAGGCCGCTCCTGTCTCCTATGGTGTGTCCCATTCTTTCTACTCATTTGCTGCTGCCAGCTTGACAGCATTTCCAAGGTTCCACAGTTTCGTGAGTCACATTTTCATTTACCTTTTTTAATATGGCTCCCACTGATAAGGATAAGGATGAAAAACTTACTTCTAAACGAGCATCCTATAAAGGGCAAATTACCCGATTCAGAAGGTACATAAAAGAATTAGATCCCTCAGACGCGCAATTAGATTTGTTGAAACATCGTGTAAAGGATTTTGAACGTTCTTATGAAAACTACTGTAACATTCAAACTGAAATTGAAACTTGCATGCTCAATCAAACAGAAGATCGTGTCGAAGTAGAAAACTTATATTACGAAGGCATAGGTTCTGCTTTCAAAATAATACGCCAACTTGAAGAGGAGCAGAAAAAGGACGCTTCTGTTCTTGGTTCCCTTCACGAACCCCAAACTTCTTTCCGTGAGGGCACTCACAAGCCCAAACCTACTTTACCGAAAATTGATTTACCCCATTTTTCTGGAGATGAATCCACTTGGGATTCTTTCTATGAATTATTTTGCTCCCTTGTTCATGACAATGAAGACATTCAAGTCATTTACAAGTTTCATTACTTGAGATCTATCCTTCGAGGTCAAGCTTTGCAGTTGGTTGAAGCACTTCCTCTGCGTGCCGAAAATTACCCCATTGCCTTTAATTTATTAAAAGAAAGATATGGAAATTCACGTTTACGTATTCAACGCCATATTAAGGCTCTATTTAACCTACCTGCGTCACAGCACAATGATGTCACTAGTTTGCGTACTTTAATTGACACTACCCAACTCCACGTTAAAGCTTTGTCCCAATTAGATCAACCTACTGAACATTGGGATACTTTCCTAATACATTTAGTAGTTTCTAAAGTTGATGCTGCTACCCTCAAAGCTTGGGAAATTGAACTTTCTAAGGAAGACGACTACTCTTACGAGCATTTAGTCACTTTCATAAACGCTAGATGCCAACTTTTAACCGCTCTAGCTAATCAAAGTGAACCTTCATCTCCTAGTTCCAAATTCGAATTAAAGTCCATCAAATCCAAAAGTGAACGCTCAGCGTCCAATACCCAAAAACCCGGGTCCAGCTCATCCAAATTCAAATCAAACTCCACTGGTTACCCAACTAGGTCTAGTGAACGTCGTGTTGCTAGCTCTATTGTTTTAAACACGCAAAGCGAACCTCGCAAAAGTTTAAACGAACCTGTAAAGTGCATTCTTTGTAAAGATCCCCATGCCCTATACCTCTGCAAATCCTTTAAAGAAATGTCAGTCGATGACAGACGAAAATTAGTCGCTCAAAACAAACATTGTTTCAACTGCCTAGCGCCCACGCATTCTGCTTCTAACTGTAAGTCCACAAGACTTTGCTACCATTGTGAAAAGGCTCATCATACTCTGCTACATCGTCATGATCAGGCAAGGTCATCGACAGCATCTACTTCGCCGAAAAATGATAGTGTTAACAATTCTAATGCTTCATCTTATATTCAAAATGCTAAGTCCATTCGCAGTGCGCAAGTATTGTTGTCTACTGTCCAAATTGACGTTCAGGATAACTTTGGCAACTGGGTCCGTGCACGCGGTCTTCTAGACTCAGCGGCAACTCATGATTTTGTGTCCAATTCCTTGATTAGAAAACTAGGCCTACCTGTAAACCCCACTTCTATCAACGTGTCGGGCATCAACAGCTCAAAATCGCAAGCTTTACAATTCTCAAAGCTATCTATCAGAGATACTTGTCATAGAAACAACCTTCTTAAACTTAATTGTCTAATTCTTAATAGCATTGGAGAAGACACTCCAAGTCACTCTGTGGATATTTCAGGGTTAAACATTCCATCGCATTTATGGCTAGCCGATCCTTGTTTCAATATGCAGAATCCTATTGACATACTCTTTAGTGCCAATGTTTTCTGGAATTGCCTACGTAAACAGGTTCGTAAATTATCCTCAACCGTGGTCGCCAGAGACACCGATTTTGGTTGGGTTATTACTGGTGAAATCAAACATACCAGTGCTCAAACCAAAGCGCAATGTCATTTCGTTACATCTGACATAAATCCTATTTCTGAAAAAGAGAACGCTCATGTTTCAAATCTCAATATTTTTGAAAAACACTTGTCGAAACGATGTCTTATCGTGAACAACTACGCTACCTCTGTAAGTTGTTTAAATGGGTTTTCCTTCTTCCCGCACAAAATGGCAATTCAAGTTCGCCTTGCTTTGTGTTATTTCGTTTACCTTCTTATGTCATTTTTTATAGCAGGTAATTGCTTAAACTTTTTCTCGAAAACTATCTTCCCCTTGTGTAAAACCATGGCTATCAGTCACCATCACTTTGCTGTAAGCCATGTCTCACTTCTTTCGTTATGTAGAAGGATGGCCACGGCCGGCTCCTCCCCACTTCCTCACAATTGGAAGTCGCTTATGAAACCGCTTGAATATCTGAATTCTATGGCATCTAGAATAACTGTTCTTATGCATAACCTTCTTCTCAATGTCCCAGCTTGTCTTCTTTGCTCGGAAGAATTAAGCTTCTTTTTGTTGAAAATTGTCGGATTCCGTGATCCTCTCAATTATGCGAAATTGATTTCCTACTCTATTTCATATATCTTTAAATCATTTGTTCACGTCCAAGTTACGATTGACTGCATTCCGTTCAACCTGAATATCTGCGTTAAGTTACAGCTGATTCAACAAATGTTGTTTGTGTACTCCGAACTGCTTGTTTTTCAAACTTGTTTGTATACACGCCTGAGGAAGGCCAAGTTGTTGTTTATTTCCTGTACGCTTGACACAGTTCAAAGCAAGTTTCTCTTATCTCAACTCTGGCTGATTGCCAACCATTGTCTGGCGAGTCGCTACTGCAAGTACGGAAGCCGCTCACCTATTTCCCAAAATAAACTTGTTCCAGTTAAGGACTCGTTCAGCTATTTATATGCCTTATCTCGTTGTACTATGTGTGTCAAGGCCGCGCTTGCCTGTGTCTTTCATTTACTCATGCTCGTATTCTATAACTGCTTCGTTCCTTGTTTCAAAACTTCGTTGCGTATTTCTCACGCGCTTATGTATTGCAATTTGCTTACATCTTTTGCGATCTTAATGTTCATTGATGAACAAACTTGTTTTTTCTCGTCGTCACATTCGATGTGTTTTTGCATTTATACTTGTTATGTCACGTTTCTCGCTGACGTAAGTATTTTTCTGAGTAACCCCTTTGATGCTTATTGTGACTTAAGGTCATTGCTTATTGCTACTCGTTTGTTACCTATGGCGTTCTTGCTTTCTACTCGTATAGTTTCTTTGTTTATTTGGTATATTCTTGTCCTGAATAGATGTACTTGTTTCTATATGCTTTGTTTAAACTTGTTAATTCATCTTTTGCATTGTATCGCAATCTTTACTAGTGCTTTATTTCTCTCAGCTTCCAGCTATTTTGTGATGGAAGATGTTGATAATTCTCGCCTTTTTACTCCGCTTTCTAATGACCCTGATGACTTCCTTCCACTTACACCTGGTCGCTTCCTTACACGCACTTCTCTCTCTGCCCCTCCTCCCCTTCCTAATTCTTACAGGGATTCTAATCTACCTATCGTTTGGCGTAAACTTGAATCCCTTCGTAATTCTTTTTGGAAAAGGTGGAACTTGGAATATTTAACTTCCTTACAACGGAGACAGAAGTGGTTTCTTTCCAGCCCCGACATTAAAGTGGGGGACTTGGTCTTGGTTAGGGATGTTTCTCCCCCTCTAGTCTGGACTTCCGGTAGAGTGACTAGGTGTTACCCTGGGAGAGATGGGAGAGTCAGGGTGGCCAGAATCTTGACCACAAATGGACCGATCACAAGACCACTGTCTTTGATCGCTCCGCTGCCAATAAATGTGTAACTGTTTATTTGCTCGCTGTTGGTGTTTGTCCCCCCAGTATGGTGTATTCTTTGAATACACGGTACGAGAGAATAAAGTCTATTGCTCTTTGCATGTTCATTTCTTCCTTCCTCTTTGCCAAACACCAACAGTGATCATCTGTTTTCTCCTTGTTGGGCATATCTCTTATGTCTTCATAAGTATGTTTCAGATATATAACTTCTGTGACCCACCTAGCGTCACCTCGCAGCGAATCTCTGAAGCTCCTCAATTCTTCCTGGTGCTAGAGGACTTACTTATCCATTTGGCTACCAGATCCTGTTACCATCGTCAGCTTTTTTCTCTTGGAGCAAGAGGACTACGTCCACTTCTTTACTCACCATGCTGCGCTAGTATCAACTGTTATCAACTCTTAGAAGACCAGCTCAGCAAGAGAAGATAAATTTTTTGTATTTAAGTTGGTAATGCTTATATGTTCTCCTTTTGTCTCCTACCCCCCACTCTTTCCTCCCTTCTTGGTCCCTTCGTGCTCCGTTGAGCTGCTCTCACTTCTTAGTCTGCAGTTGACTCGTTCAGTCAAAGCTCCGCTCGAGCTTGCCTCCTCAAACCAAGAGGCTCACACTCTTCTACGCCATGTTGGCATAGTAGTAGGAAACTTCAACTTCAACATGAAATCAAGATAAGTACAATTTTAAAAGTTTTAACCTCATCTTCATGGTTTTAACTTCCTCGTGCTTTTAATTATAATTTATAGACAGTGTGAAATCATTTATTTTGGGGCAATACTCATTCCTCGTGGGATTTGCCATGTTGAGCTTTTGCTTGTATAAGCCAACTTTACTAAAAAAGAGCTTTTCTTAAGCTATTTAAACGAGAAACCCTCTCGCTACGTGGGATATTATCTAATACCCGCTGTCTATAATTATAAAGCTAATTCCTCCGTTGGATTTTCTCAACCCCATTTTCTGCTAAGGTCGTTCTGGAACCTTCGAGATCTTATTCTCTATCTGCGAGTATTGCCGTCAAGTATTGTTCACGCACTTGTGAAAATGCTAGTTAAAATGGGGAATCTTCCTTATAAATTTTTGCAATAGCTAATTTTCTTCCACCGCTGGAACCTCTGGAACATTCTAAGGCGCATTTAATTGTAAATCACAACTTTTTCAAGAAATAGACTCTCACCTATAGTGCAATCAATTATTTCCCTAATTGCAATAACTTTTTTTCTCATAAACTTCAGTGTTTCTATAGTGAACTTTGCATCCATCTTCATAAACTATAGTGATAAACAGTGCTTGCTCCGCGTTTCTACCGCGTCGCGATCGTCCGGTTATATTAAATACGGCCATGGACATTGATCCTATATCCCAATGATCTTTCCTCAACCTTCTACTAACAACCATTATTAATAAAATTGAAACTTTTCTATAAGGTGTCACCCACGAGGTGCCCTTCCAACTTTGTTAGTTTAACATTAATTAAATTCTGCATAATTGCTTGTGTGATACAAGTTTTAAACTCACGTTGTTCCTTTCCCATAATCAGGGAAAACAATTCTCTAAACTCTTGAGCGAGTCATGTTCAGGTTTCACGAAATGGAAACTGTCCCATTTGGCGAGTGATTCCTGCTCAACTTGGGAAGTCCAGAACTTTCCCTTTCAATTTCTTCAGGTTTCACAGTAAGTGACCTGCCCTCTTTGTATAATTCTCATATATTAATTCTGTATAAATATAAGAAGTTGTAGGAACTTCTATCTTATTTTTCATGTTGTTATTATTTTTATTTTCAAAGTTGTCACTTTCTCTAGAACATTCTCTCCTGAATTTCTTAAGGTGCACTTTTTGTACTCCAATTCTCGTTTAAGCTTTAATTATTTCATTGCTCAAATCTTAGAAAGATTTTAAAAACATGTAAGGTTTGAAACCTTGTAAATTGTCAATTGCCTGGAGCAACCGTTTAATGTTGAGAGGTCTGCGACCCTATTTGTTAAAAAGTTCAAATGAACTATGTTTATTAAAATTATATTGTATAATTGTTAATTTCCTCAAACTTTTTCTAATTGTAAAATAAACAAATCTTTTCCCTTCTCTTTTTCATTTACGAATATAAAGTTTAGGCAAAATCCTGTCTTCCTTGACTCTCCTCACTCAATGCTATTAAAATCATTAATAGAGCTTTCACCATTTGTTGCATTTGAGCAAGAACTCTTAATTTTCATCTTACCAAAGTTCTTCTTAGCGTTAATAGCTAATTCTAATTGGCCAGTAAGGCAAGTAAAGTTCGCTAAGCCAACTACCTGCTTGTGGAGACCCTCTCCGAAAACTTATGGTCAATTTTCTAAAAGATAAGTGTTTCCTTTTGTCTAAACTTTTAGCCGGCTCCTCGCCGAGTAAAAGCTTAGCCATTGTCCAATGCAACCATTGGTTCATTTACCAAGATTACCCAATAAGGCATAATCTTTTATCATATTTCTTCTTAGAGACACTTGGTCGCCCTTACAGGAACTCCATAAATTTGGAAATTGAAAATACCAAACCTGAATTAAATCATTGGCATTCTGTGAATTACTTTGAAAAACCTAATTTCTTTGAGAAGACATACAGTAAATTTGTTCCTCTCAGTCTTGCCAAACCATCACCCTTCCCCATAGTACTTTTATACATGCTTGGAAGGAAACATACTAAAGCCTCTCTCTTGCAAACCGCCCAAGTCCTAGCTGAGGTTCCCGTTAGCCTCGACCAAGCTCGTACCTACTTTAGGTATCCGAGAGTTAATTTCCATTGGCAACTGCTTCTAAGGGTATTTAAATCTCAACTTATTAATTTTGTGGGACTCTCCTCCTATTTTTCTATCCTTCTTTTCCAATCCAAAATCTACTTCCTTCTCTTAATCATCTTCCCTTGGTGGGTGGGTTATTCCTCAGCCAATAAACTACCCAAGTACGTAATGCAAGGCCTCTTTCTTTAGTATCCTAGCACCTACACATATTTAATTATAAACAAATAGCGCAAAAAGACCATATATTAAAAACATAAATTATCGGGCTGGTGATCACGATGTCGAAACCTCTAAAGCGAACTAAAATAAATAAATAAATAAATGTAGAACAGAAGTTTAATTAATTAAAAATTAGCTGTGTGGTAATAATACATTTCAAAAATACCTTGAATATGTTTTAGAAATTCTCAAGGAAAATAAATATAAACTCAAGAAAATACAATGCTACAGGTTGCTGTTCTACCAACTTATTAAAAAAATAAACTCATCCAACAATGAATTACTCACATTCTGGAGACAACGTCCGAATACCGAGTAACAGCTCCCTGATTTGGTAAGGGAGGGAGTCCATGGGATTACGCAGGCATGCCAAACCTAGCTGAAGCCAGTCACTGTTGTAGTTGAAACCAGTCACTGATGATAAGTTCCCTTAGAGCCACTGAATAGCGTGGATATTAATTTCTACGTTTCATCCACTGTTCTAGTAGTCCCATGAATTTTCCATAGGATTATGGTCGGGTGATTTATTGGACCAGTCGGTGTGTAATAGAGTGACTATCTGTTTGTCATACCAGTCAAGTATGCGTGCATCCCCGAGAACACACCTGATGTCATCTTGGAAAATGGAAGTGTCCACAGCATACTCATCATGAAGATGATGAATAACTCTTGCGTAGAGAGAGTGTTGAAATTAACATCCCGGTTCACGTTCACGGTTACCTGAACGAATAGCCCTAAAGCATGCTAGGAAAATCACTCGCAAAGCATCCTACAGCGACATCTTGATGCTCCACAATCTGTTGGTCCGGGACCCTTAAAACAGCAAAATCATCATCATGCTGTAGTGCAGTTGCATCATTGTGCCGTCGGTGGTCTCTACGCTCTTCTTTATTCGAAAACAGACAAACTCGTGATTTAAGGGACCACGCAACAAGCCTCCAGAGAGCTACTATCTACTTCTGGTGTTGCTTGGCCCATTGACGATGAGCAGTTTGAAGACTAGTACACACACACTACTTCACTGAATTGTCACTTGATCACCTGACACCTGTGAAACACTTCCATAGAGCTCTAAGTTGACTTGTGCGCCCTTTCACACTAGTCAAAAGAATATTTTTGCCCGGCATTAGAACGGTAGAAACTTTGTAGCTCACACTTTGGGTGTCCACATAGAAGCAGCTAAAAACTCTGGCGAACCTAACATGTCCTTGGACACTCCCGGCACTAAGAGCCATACCCTAAGAAAAAAAGGTAGAAACTGTCGAATGGAGACATTAACAAAACTAACAAAATTCTATTCTCTTGTTCTTAAAGCAATGAAATTTGTCATCAGTAGTCGTTGTGCTATCTGAAACTGGAAGGTAGGAAGCGAGTGAGATGCAGAGCTCACGGCTTTGAAGATGCGCGAGCAGAGTATTAAATCTCCATGTTTATCATGGTGTTGTAACTACTGGCATTTGTGATTAATTTGGACTAGAAATGGAGAGGAACATTCAGTGACCTTTGAAAGATGAAAATGCACGTATGACTCAATTACAAAATTGATGACAATACCAAGGATGGCAGACGATTGTATCTCAACCAATCTGCCTCCCAAGATGATAGAATGAGGTCACCGTGATTTGCATCCTAATGAAAGCAGGATCTTGCTTGGAGAGAAAACCCTTCAAATAACCATCTACTCGCTCTCTCTCGCATCAGTCGTTCCCTCCCACAGCCACATAAAGTCTAAGAGAATGAGACATTCTGGCTGAGAATTCAAAATTGCTGCTGGTCTCAGCCAACTATGCTCCACCGCACAGTGTTGCCAAACATAACAAGAAAAGTGAAACGCTACAGAGCAGCTACCAGAACTGTTCACAATCGTAATGCAGTCAGATCGTGAAGAAATTGCTACAAACCGAATAAGCCTACTTTAGAATTTTGTGACAATGTGTGTGTATCTGTATGTATGTATTGAGCCCGTATTAGCTCATCCTTGTGATAAGTTCTCTGGAAGCATGGATAGTTTACAACCAGTATATGCTGAACGTGACAGCCTCCGTGGCTTAGGCGGCAGCACGCCGGCCTCTCACCGCTGGGTCCGTGGTTCAAATCCCGGTCACTCCATGTGAGATCTGTGCTGAACAAAACAGAGGAAGACAGGTTTTTCTCCGGGTACTCCGGTTTTCCCTGTCAAAATTTCATTCCAGCAACACTCTCCACTATCATTTCATTTCATCTGTCGTTCATTTAATCATTGCCCCAGAGGAGTGCGTCAGACATCGGCAGCCGGCACAGTTTATATCCTCGCCGCTAGATGGGGGATTCATTCATTCCATTCCTGACCCGGTCGGAGAGTGGAAGCAGGCTGTGGATTTTTTTCATATGCTGAACGTACCCAGGAAGCATGCTCGAGCTTCAGACATACTTTTGACTTTGCCAAGATCCTGTGAATATTTTTCCTGATGAATTAAGGATGGAAATTTAACTATGCATATTTGAAAAAAAGAACATAACACATCATTCTGCATCATTTACCACGTTGTGATGATTTAATAATTGATTATTTTCATAAAGGTAAAAAGGTATATCATCGCAGAGATGCGAACCGGATATAATTAGTCTCTGCACGACTTTGTAAGTGTCGATCCCGGTTCATCAGCTTCCGAGAGGAAGCATACCCTATCGTGTTTTGGTCACGCATAGACGTGCATTTGTTAAGGTCTGAGTAGACCAGGGTTTCGGACAATAGTTGTCCACGTTTTATCAGGGAATCTGATTTCATCGAGTTGTTTTAGCACATAGTGTGCTTGTGAGTGATATAAAGTCAGTGAGTATTATACTAGTGACAACGTCGATGCAAAATTCACGCCGAATTTGTAAAACTACGATTTTTACAGATCTGCACGTGTTGAGCAATTATATCGCGTGGCAGATGCCTATTTATGTGTAAGTCGCGAATCTCGATTATTAACAGGATCACCGTGATTTATAGCGTGATTGCACAATTTACAGAATATAAAACGGTGCTGCATAAAAGCCGGAATTTTAGGCCAAACCATCATTGTGATATTCGGCGATGGAAGTTTTACAAGTAATAGAATCTGTGTGATAGATAGCAGACGTATCTATAAATTCTGTGAGCAGACAACAGGCCATTCTTTTGATAAAAGTCTGCAAAATGTAGAGTCAGTGTTACTCATAACAAACCTACGCTTAAATTCAGTGATTAGTCATATTTCATCAGTCTACGACATGCTGCTACTCAACCACCTGGAGGTAACATGTTCCCACGTAACTATGATGCTTTTGGAAGCTTAAGCCATGCTTATGGAGGAGATGTCAAGGAATTAACCGTATTATGGACTGGAAGAAGAGGAAAAAATGGCTGGACTTAAAGCCTCAGGAATGATGAAATTTCCTTTCTGCCACGAGGAGTTGATTGACCCCCTCAAATTTATTGGTTGGAAATGAGGTGAACCACGATCTGCCGTGAGTCTTCCAGTAAATTATCTTGCTGTTCAGGTTATCGGTCATGGTGGAGTAGTTTCGTAGCAACCGTGATGATGACAGTCATATTAGTAGGGTTTCTCTTTTGTAGTCATTATACTAGTATATTATTGCTTTGCCAGCTTCTGCATCGTTTATTCGAAGCTGATTGGTGAGACACACATGGCCTTTTTTCTTCCTGGTGAATTTTGTAAATTTTTGTTTATTCACATATTAGGAGCCCTTAGATTTTTGCTTAGCTGAGAGCTATAATTCTCTAGACAGCTCATACTGCGTTTATGGGAAGATTGTAATCCCATGTTTAATTTCTTTGGCACCCTATTCATGTAATTATTCTCACGCCACTGACGGGCGTATGATTTTATGAGGAGAGGTTCACTCACTAAAGGTTATGAATTATGTTAAGTTTTTCTTTAGTGGATCGAAGTACCACATTATTTCAAAAGGAATGTTTAAGTGTACGAGCAGTCTGTTGTTTAACTGTTTCAGTCCAGAATACACTAAATACTTAAATTTTCACAACACTAGAAGGCCAGAGTGTTGTCTTACTATTATTGTATGTGCCAAGAACGAGAACGTGAAAGTTATTGATTTTACAAAACAGTCAGTGGGATATCTTTCAAGAAAAACAAAGCAGTTCATACAAATTGCATGTCTGCCTGATTGTGTTCTTTGCCATGTAAAAGCATTCATAACTTACTACGTATTTCTTCATAACCAAGCTTATTAGGATTAGGATATTGCATTATATTCATTGTATGTTTATAAAGGGTCATGGTTCGGACAATGATATATGAACCCAGTGTGAATGACATTTTATTGCATTGCTCTATGCAAAGTTTTTATAGACAGTGATGCACACAATACGAGCGGACTTGCTAGAGTCGCTCAAGGCCACGAACTTGTTAGGCAATACCCACAATTCAGTGTTTCTCATTGTGAGACCTTGACTGCCAAATGAGTTTTATGAATGTTACATTTTTGTTATGGAATGCTTTCGAGCCACGTTGAGAAGGTTTTATAGACCCAGGTCACAACTGTGAAGCTGAATATTTGCACAGGATAATTAAAAAGTCCCATATTTTGATCTGTAAGCGATAGGACTTACTCATGCCATGATTTCTATATTTTTATGACAGGTTTATCAGATATTATCGATAGACATTTATGTATCAGGCTAGCTAATTTTTTATTATGGTGTCCATTATTGTAGACACTTATGATGGTATTCTTATGTCCGTGTTTTTGACACAATGAATGCTGGCAGTTCTAAATCCATGTTGCTAAACTGACAAAGGTATATTTTTATTGCGAGCTGTTTTTGCCGCAAAAGTTATTCTATGAGCCATTTTGTAGCTTATGCTATTGTACGTGACTGTTTAGTGTCACGTTTTGAATTTTCGAAGTGAAATGCAATGTCCTGTGGTTCGGATTCCACGTAAAACGGAGGTCCCGTGGCTCATGATCTCAAGATTAACGGTCACGTTAAACTACAAGCTTCCTTTGTCACGTTTTGAGTAAATAACTCTATGGAGTTTTGCGTTTCGCAGCCTTGCGTCATATGGTCAATCGTCATAAACAATCATTTTCAGTAAACAAACGAGATAAACCGTATAATAAATCATGGAATCAAATTAACCATAAATCTACGATGTTACTGAGTTCAATACATAATATCTGCATAAATTATGACCAACGTTTGATAGCTGACCGATGCATTGTGCTTAGGGTATTTCCTAACGAAAATTTAATTTTATAGAGCTGACACAAATTTGACCAAGGGAGATCACTGGCAACCGTTAGTTGGTAATTCGTGGGTCAGGTGATAACATGCGTTATCAGACGCAGTTTTACTGTGCGTACGCCAATGTAGTTATATATGTTTAGATGGCAATTAGAAGCAAACAGCTTTTTGATTTGGGTACGCAGGGTTTATTAATAACAATATTACTGAGTGTATTATTTATTTATGTGTGTTACTCTAATGCCCTAACTGTTATGTATTTTGTTATTGTACAATTACTGTATTGTATTTTGAATTGTTATAATACTATGACTATCATCGTAGCTTTGAAATAGTCAATTTTTTTCTTTCCACGGATACTCCTCACCGTAGTTATTGTCAAGTAGGATTAGCTAGGTTTGGTAAAGTTAAATCTAAACACGGAAGTGATACTAGTATAATTTAGTTTTGCTGTCATGTTTGACTTTATTACTTTATAATGTTTCTATCTGTATTCATCATTCTTACTTGTATCTTCAATCAGGGTTGTTTGTGATACCACATGCCAAGCGTTGCTTTCGCTTTCTTTTATGTAATGAGGACTTTTCGAGAGGGATAATTTAATTCAGTTAGGGGTTGTTTTTATTTTTATTTTTTATATTAGATTTGCGGATTAGTCGATTCAACCCTCCGATAGTAGGATAGGGGTTTGATTCCTGAATAAACAATTTCTTCGAATTTTACTTAAGCCTGGATGTTTTCATTTACTAGATTTGTGTTTTGAGGGTGTACCTCTGTGGGTGTCAATGACATTAGTTCCGTTTGGACCTGACCCTTGCGGGATGCTGAATCTCGTGCTGGCTAGCCCCAAAAGAAGTGCATCCGATCCTCTCAGGTGGTGTGTTTGGAGGATGGGGTTGTCTGGGAGGCCACACACGGTTGGTGGTAACCAGATCACCTCCTCTGACGGGCACAGTATGTATGTGTGTATGTACGTGAGTATGTATGGACTTATGTCACTGTCCCCTCTCCCTATCAATTCAAACAAGACGAAACTCATTTGAACCAAAATTTCGTACATAGGTATCATTAGCGAAAGGCACCTCAGTGTCATGTTAATAAAATACTACCGCCATCATGACGAGCAAATAAGGACAGCCAACCAGAAGTTGAAATTACAACAAAACTAATCATCGGATCTCTGCCAATTTTAGAAAAACATTCCTTCATTTAGAAAGTGCCTGGACCCAAACTACAAGGTCATCAGCCAAACAATCTCAACTTGGTGGCCGTGCGAATTATTAAATCATGTTAATACGTAACATAAGATACATTGAATCAATGCTCACTGTTCTTGGCATTTAATAATTTTATAATAAGGACCCTGTGTTTCTATAGAGGTATATGGTATATGAGCCGGCATATTATAAGTATTCCGAAAACTTGAGTTTACAGTATTTATCTCACGATCTATTAGGACAATTAACGTGAAATTCAGTGAGAGAGGAGTACTGTACGAAATGACTCTCTACCATTATTCATAAGAATAGAACACTGAATATAGTACACAGCGGCCATTTTTAAATTACGAAATATACAAACAAATAATTCTATACATCTGAGAGATACAATATCTCAAATATCATTAAATTGGAAACGTATAAGAGCATTGTATACCGAAGGCAAAAGAACAACCCCGCCAAATATTCGAGATGGTGGCTATTAAAACTTCAAAATCAATAACTCAGTGTCCGATTGCGCAATTAATACGAAACTTTGTAAGAGGGGAGAAACAGATAAGATACCTCACTTGCATTAGTCATACGACTATCCCATTCCATACCGCATCTTGAATATATAAGACATCAAGACAGTCCGCTATTTATTAGAGTTACAATGACTAAACGAAGGAAATATATTCTCTCACAACAAAGGATTTCTCTGCTGAAGGCTCAAGATAAACGATTCCAGACATTAAAGATGGAAAATGGACGTACTTTTCTAATGTTTCAATCAAATCCTCTGTACAACAGAACCTAGTGAACGGGGAGTCTTATATATAGGTACAATACTTAACACTCATCACAAGAACTTTCCGTGGTAAGGACAAATAGTTATAACTAAACCAATGCATTTAAGAGAACGTAGGGAACATTACTGAACATCTTGTTTTAAATATATGTTGATTTTGAGAACAAATGAATGATCCTAGTAGTAGTGACTGGCGATGTTCAATATTAATATTTATACAAAAAAAGAAGAATTCCATATGTAGTTGTGGATAAATCCACAATCCACAGTACTGAAGTGAAACTCGGATGCGGCGATGAATCTCTGGAGTACTGTGGACTAAATGGCAACTTTACTCAGTAGGGGCACGCGTACCCTATTCGTCTTGAAATGAGTTTTGTCCAAAATATCTTTCAAATGTTTCCACAATCGAAAGTCTACTGGATTTCTGTCAAGATAACGGGAAAGCTAGGCTCTAGGTCTATTTCTTCCTAACTACCTAATCGGGTCCCATGGAATGAGTTCACAGCCTGCCTGTCAGACTTGCATACTCGTAAAACGCTTGAATAAGACTGCTTATACAGCTACAGGCAATGCACTAAGGACTTGAAGCCTTACAAGATCCAAGTTAAAGAATAAAAACTTCCATTCCTTAAATGTAGGCAATGTGTCACAAATATATTTACATTCCTTTTCCTTACACCATATATACTGAAATGTTCAATCTACGGATGGGTATTGTCAACCTGTATGTTATTTCTGGTCCAAATTTCTGGCACTTTCTTCCTTTACATGTTCATAACATTTACGCTGCAGTTTGGTTGCAAAATTGATTTAGGGAAGTCTAGATACATTTTCCCTTCAAAAGCAGAAGTGTGGGGTTGGTGTGACACTGGAGGCTATATGACGCGTGTGCTGTGGTGACAAAGGAGTCCATAGCATGTCACTGCCCCGGGCGACATCGACAGAGGGAAGCAACATGTCACCACCAGCCGGCCAAGTCAATGCCGAATACCTAGGGCAGATAGTGTTCATTTCTTCAAGAGGTTATGACCGACTCCTTTGCCAATTTAGATCATATATATAATTATAGACAGTAGTTCCTGCCTGTTTCGCTACGAGATGGCAGTGCTAAACCCAAAATTTAAATTGGAAATTAGGTAGTCTAAGTAGCTTCAACAAAAAAACATCTACACTAGTTTGCTGATATCTTCAGTATTAGTCTATTATTATTATTATTATTATTATTGATAATTAATGTAAACACCATCTATACCAAGCTATCGTCCACCTAGTTCCATAGTGGCTAGTATTCTTGACTATCACAGTGGAGAGCCGGGTTCAATTCCAGGCTCTGCTACGAAATTTAATTCTGGATAAAGGGCTGGAACGGGGTACACTCAGCCCCATAAGGCAAAACTGAGAAGTGGCGGGTTCAATTCCTACCTCGGCAATCCTGGAAATAGTTTCCGTGGTTTAGGTACTAGCTCGTCATTTGCCAGGAGTAGAAGTGGGAAACCACGGAGAGCAACTTGCAGGATGGCTGAGGTAGGAATAGAACCCGCCTCTTTTCAGTTTTGCCTCACGAGGCTGAGTGAACCCCGTTCCAGCTCTTAGACCAGAATTGAACGTTTTGACTGAGCCGGGAATCGAGCCCAGGCCTTCGTGATGACAGTCAAGAATGCTAGCCACTACACAACCAAATTTTAATAGATGGTAACATCTTTGAAGTAATCCTTGAAGAGCTAACAAAATAAGTACCAGCTTTGTACGAAGGTTATGTGAAAAATGAGTATATAATTTATACAGTTTAGGATGGTTTTAGTTTTGTTACCTATTAATAATGGGTGAAACTACATTAGAGTTACTCTTCAAGAGGACAACGAACATGCGATTTACAAAGGGATACGAGGATAAAATTATACGGACAATTACTAACAGATGGTATCAACTTCACAGCTGCCTTTAAAATCTAAGCTAACATTAACCCAGTTTGGACCAATCAAGTTCGCAACATCAATAAAATATCTATGAAGTTTTGGGTGGTTCCGGTATTGCCAGCTATTCTTTCCTGGTGTTATTATACTTACAGTTACCCATAGAAAGAAAACTCGTTAAACCAAACTTCGTATAAGACTACACGCCCCACCAATACTTACGTTGTAGTGATACCAGTCTTTAGTAACAAGTGAACAACCTTACAGTTCCCTGAAAACCTCAAGAAATACTAATCTAAACTACACCAAGGTTTGTACAAACAAAATACACGAGTTTATGGATTTTAAGTTATTATCCTGCTACCGGCAGTATGTAACAAATGTTACCATGTATATATTGTTGTGTTTGAATAATAATTGGAAGAATTTGTCAAACGTTGAGGATACTTTGATTGAACAAAGCACACGCCAACAGCACATAAATTATTATGTTTTGCCTCGTTGTAGTGTTCTTATCCTAAATACATACGTGGGAGCAATTTTACAGCTATGCTTAATTAATTACTGCAAGATGGTCTGCACATTAATTGACTTTTGTTTCATAACAGTGCACATCAGCAATACACTATTCACAGATATTTTTATGTTTTCATTCTCACCAACTGTAAGTTGTCCGGTGTTGAATGCTTTAACGGTTATCCTTGAATAATTAGTTATTAAAGATATAGTTGGAATTTTGTTCAAGTTTCTGAAACTTAAGTATACACTGCCAAGTTAAATGCATGTTGTTATGTTGTGTAAGATGTTCACTACAGTGTTTTCGTAAATAACTCAAAAAAATCCATCTAAATTCATAAAATTGTCAATGAACTAATTACACAATATATGCTAAAATTAGGCGATATTTCAAGTAGTTCCACGATTCTCGTCCGTCTGTATTAAGAGCTTGTTTACCGAATTTGGGGCTCAACTCGTAAACAGATGATGATGATGATGTTAGTTGTTGTTTTAAGGGGCCTAACATCTAGGTTATCGGCCCCTAAAAAATTCGTAAATATTTTGAGGAACAGGCCAGATTTTGAACACACTTTACAGGAACAAGGTACATACAGGCCACATGTTATATGACGTTCTATGCTGAGTCAGACTGAATTTATGCTTGGTGCCAGCTTACACTTCTATAACCCATAAAATACACATATAATGTTCTTCTGAACTTCATACGAAATATTCTAAACAGAACAACTGGTATTATTCCATCCGACAGGCATTTCTTTCTTCTCAACGAAAATTATTAAAAAAGGTATCTTTTGATAATCCATATTCTTAACATACTGAGGAATTATCGGCATATCATACATTGACCCATGGGGGTCTATTAACCATCTGTAGGTCGCGTGGATTACTATTGTAATCAATGCTCATTTGTTTTATATCCGCGAACTTAATACACTAGATTTTGGTACATACTGTTCAGGACATTTCCTAGAAGGTCTCCCCACTGCAATCACCGTGAAATATTACATCAATGACCACTAGCAAGTCAGTGGCATACTGTGCCCGTTAGTTCGGGGACCAACAACCACATAATATGTGTGAACCTTGAAATCGGTTGAGCACGAGACTCGAAAACTCTCAGCGAAACTGGGTATGAAGAAATGGTACTAAACCGAATTCGAGTTCCACGCCTGAATATAGGAAAGGACGAAACACGACATTCTCAAAAACACTCCACTTTATTTATTAAAAATATCACAAAAATAAAATTTAGCACTCATGCCTATAGCTCAGGGTTCTAAAATTAGAGTCCATAAACCACGAGGTTTCTAATAAACTAAAATAGTGAACCTTCAAAAAAAAAAAAAAAAAAAAAAAAAAAAAACACAGTCAGTCTGAAAGACTAGACGTTCTATCATTTCAAATGACGCATGCTACAAATGCTACACTTGTTAGGAAGGCTCAGAAGGGCTTCTCGCTTTGTTCGAAGCCCCAGGACTCTTTCAACAGACTGCATTACCCATTAACTTAGGCTTCCCGCGCGGGCACCTCTTTAAGGGTCACGGGAAGAAATGTGTTTCTTGTACTTGTATTAGAGATGTGTTTGGTTCAATAAAGCGTAAATTGTGTACTTTTTAATAGCGGTTTTGTGGTCCATCATCCCTGGAAAGCCAGCGGAAAACTTTGCCTCCCTGTCAGAAGGATCATTTGGCCGTAAATTTGAATTAGTGTAAGGATGTAGTATGAGTGTCCAGATTTAGACAATAGCCTACTCCATGAAGGGGTCATGACTATGCCTTATATGTTTGTTTAATGAATAGTGTATCTGAAATAAGGGAAGAATACTGATTTACAGATTTGTGGAGTGAGTTTCTGATTCTTAAATTGAGTTTATAAAATTTATGGTAAAGGTGAAGGAGAGTTAAACATGATTAGACAATAGCCTACTCCATGAAGGAGTCATGAATATGCCTTCTGTGTCTGTTTAAAGTATAGAGTAACTGAAATGAGGGAAGTTTACTGAATTTGGTGTTTGTAGAATGTAATTTTCGATTTTAATTTGGGTTTTCGTGAAGCGTGTTGCGGAGTTGTCATTTCTCTGAAAAGGAGTGTTTTTGCCCCAGGCAGGCTTGTGTTCGATCTGGCTAGACTAGTGCAACAGTAGAGAGTTGGGAGATGAGTTGTAGAACCTGGGAGCAAGCAGTGGCGGGCTGAACTGTAGGGGGGGGGGGGGGCAATTTTTTTGAGTGAGAGTAGGGATGGAATATTGGGACTGGTTCGATGCTTTGCTCTGACATCCTGCACACCTCTTTAGGAGGCACCCTGTATTCTTATTTCAGACTGACTGTAATTTTTTGCTCTGCCATCCTGCACCCTGTATTCTTGTGTTCGCTTCGCTCAAAGCCCCAGGTCGCTCGACGCCAGGCCTCTTTCAACAGACTCCAATAATCATTAGCGTCTGCTTCTCGCTCCCCGCGTGAGCATGACGTCACGTTCCCGCGCAGCTGCATGACGTCACTTCCCGCGCGGCTGCATGACGTAACGTCCATCTCCGTGTCCGTAACGCATAACGATGGACCCCAACCATAACGACGAAGTCGACAAGATCATTTGAAATGATAAAAATGTCTTATTGACTAAATATGTATCATCGTGTTCACACATTGCTATTATTCACTGTCATCATATTCACACGGGTCATTTTGTCACACGCACGTGTTTCAAATATAATTTCAAATTATCTTTACTGGTTGCACATAAATTATCAGAAAAACCTGCTTGAAATTACCAGGAATTAGGTAAGTTGACATTCGATTAAATGCTATCTCAGATACTTGACCGCTAGATCTATCAACCTCACATCGCACACTCATTATGACATGACTGTACTGGAAAATCATTATTTACAAATACTTATTCTTAATAACTCACCTTCGGAGTAGCTAGAATAATTTTTCGTGACCTCATTACTTTAGATGGGCTATAACTCTTCTACTAATAATCACTCGTATTTATTACTCTGCTTAACATATTCAACATTGCTCAAAAATCAAATAACAACGTTGTATTTCATAAATATCACTCTTCAAGCTACCATGCTGAGCCCAAACATAACCGTGCCATGTCCTCGACATTCCCGTTTAACTGAGGCATTACCCGCCTCTACACAATACAACGTTATAACCTCAATAAACCTGGCAACAACTCATTCTCCAATAAATATCAAAAGCTAATCAAAACTCAGCATATAATTACTTGGTTCATCACCGAATGAGACAAAATCCTTAGTCGGTGAATACTTATTCATAACACTCACTACTGCTTCATAATGAATCATTTCAAGCAAAAGCTCATTGTTATCACTTATTAGGTTTGAGAAAATTCTATAATTATTATCATGTGCAATGGGATATTATAACCATCATTATTATTATTAGTATTATGCAACTCTTCTGAAATCACTTACAGCAGAAATAAAAACCCTAAAAGACGAAAAGAATCTACAAGACAAAATAATATCAGATCTAAACGAGAAAGTGCACACAATGGAACAGAACGGTAGGCAACAATACATTGGAATAAGTGAAGTGCCACGTGCGAAAGATGAATGCCTGGATGAAATCGTCCACAAAATTGCTGAGACTCTAGAAGTAGATCTAAACATGTTTGATGTAGAGGAAGTTTACAGGCCCCCACTGCAAAGAAACAACAAAATCCCCCCAATAGTGGTAAAATTCAACTCTATATCCAAAAAGAATGAATTTTTACAGAAAAGAAAAAGACAAAATTTCCTCACTCATGGGAACACCAAATCTAGGTTTTTCATTAACGAAAGTCTAACGTCATTTTATAGAGAGCTACTATGGAAAACTAAAATTCAGGCAAGAGAAAATAACTGGAATTTCATTTGGGTTAAAAACGGCAAAATTCTAGCGCGAAAAAAGGACGAATCTGGTATATTGATAATCTCCCGTGAGGAAGACATTAACAAAATTAGATAAGCCCCCCCCCCCGCCAAAAAGAAAGAATTATTATTGAATTATTATATTAATTGATATTATGAACAGTTGGGATAGCAATATAAATGTTTCTGGAATACAAGAGGAACTCACATTTCTTAATATACCCGATTTCATCGAAAATGGTAATAAGACTAGAAATAATGCTGAAATCAATATCCTTTCTCTAAATATTCAATCTATATAAAAAAAACTTTGATTATTTAACCATAACCTTAGGCAAGAAAATTAATGATCTGGATATTATTTGCTTAACAGAAATTAACATACTTGAATCTAATAATTACATATTTACTTTGGATAATTTTAATGTTGTATTTTGTAATAGAACAAATCGTAAAGGAGGAGGCATAGCCATATATGTAAAGAACACCATGGCTATTAGAACACACAATTCATACATTTCCAATACTCATGAATCAATGGTAATAGAAATACTTCACATGAACAAAAGGATTGGATTAACATGCATTTACAGACCACCTAGCACTAACATAAATGACTTTCTTGATGAACTGGAGAAACATATAACACAACACACTAGTAAGTACAGCGAATACGCCATTTTAGGAGATATCAACATTGATACTTTATCTAATGACAGCAGTCTATCAGCTATCAAATATACAAATATTATGGCAACTCATGGTTTCCTACCACTTATCACTCAATGTACTCGTTATGATCCAAATTTAGACTCGAGAAAATGTATTGATCACATATACTATCGTAGCAGACTAGATCAATATACTTCTACAGTCATACAAGCAGACATCTCTGACCACTACATAACATATGCAGGTATTTGGCCAAAAAATGATAAGACACAATTACAAGATAATGAATCGCACATTACGCTAATGAACGATACTATAATACACACAAGCCTTAACAACACAGACTGGACAGATTGCCTTGAATTAAAAAATCCTAATGACATATAGAACAATATAACAACCAAATTTAAGGAAATCTACCAAAAAGCATCTTACATAACCACACGTAAACGCAGAAAAAGCAAACAATTGTTTACTTATGACCTAAAAATACAATGTAAGGAAAGAGACAGACTTTACAAAACAATGCTCAGAAACAAGGATAATATTACAATAAAAAATGAATACAAAGCTTTCAGAAACAAATTAAATAAGCTAATAAACAAAATAAAACATCAATATTATAAAAATAAGATAAATAGTTCCAAAAACGATAATAAAGGAATGTGGAAACTCATTAATGATATAACAGGTCGGAAAACACAAACTGTCAATGAAGTCATAAACAAACACTTAAGATTACATTATACTAACGAAGTGATAGTCAATAAATTCAACAATACCTTTAGTGAAGAAATAAACAGCCTAGCTCATAACTGTAGTATCAACATATAGCAGTCAAATAGAAACACATTAATGAATTCCTTTACATTACTTGAAACTGATGAACATGAAATAGAAAACATAAGTAAGGAATTAAAAACAGAAAAATCGCCTGGGGCGGACAATATACGCTTGAAAGACGTAAAGGCAACATCCAAAAAAACTATACCAATCATAACACATCTCATAAACAAGATATTCGAATCAGGCATAATACCAAAATATATGAAATACACAATTATTAAACCAATATATAAGAATGGCGATCACTTAGACTTTGGCAACTACAGACCAATATGCATTTTATCAATCCTACACAAAATAATGGAAAAATGCTTGGATAAGAGATTGAAGAATTTCCTAAATAAATATGATATTTTAAAGGGACACCTATACGGTTTTAGGAAGGGAAAAAGTACTGAACTACTCCTGGCTGAATTTGCCAATGTAATAAATAATGCCTTAAATAAGAACAATCACATAATTGTACTTTTTCTTGACTTTTCTAAAGCATTTGACACAATAAACCACAATAAACTACTTGCTAAATTACACGATATTGGAATAAGAGGCACGACTTACAAACTATTTGAAAGCTATCTGAAAAACAGGGAAATGGCAGTTTGGTCAATAACACTATCAGTGACGCAGTAGAAGGAACACGGGGTATCCCTCAAGGCAGTATTTTTTCACCTACACCATATAACCTGTTCGTAAACGACATGAATGAAACCATTAAACACAGTAAAATATTTATTTATGCTGATGACACCACTATATATACCATACATAAAGACTCTAAAACAGCTTTTGATAGACTTTAAGAAGACTTCAATAACATCACAAGATGGTGTCATGATAATAATTTGTATATAAATACAACCAAATCTAAAATAATGCACATCAGAGTTGATCATTTCACACAAGAAAAATACAAACTAACGCACCACAGCATATCATGCATACACCAAAACATCTTGGCAGGTTGCAAATGTAACACCTTCATAAATAGTACTTCGACACAAAAATACCTAAGAATTACCCTTGATGAACACTTTAAAATGAACACACACACAGTAAACATAATAAAAATCCTAAGAGAAAACCTCTACACCTTCTACAATTTCCGATTTTATGTAGATAGGAAAACTTACAAAACAATTTATAGTGCTCTGATTGAAAGCAAATTAAGATATGCTATAGCAGCTTGGGGAAATCAAAACACAACTTTAACTAATAATCTTCAAAATAGCCAAAACATGTTCATTAAATATTTCACTGATATCCCTTATTTTAATATTAAAGAGTTATTCCAAATTACTGTACTGAATCTCTACTACCATGATCCAAGATTCAGGCATAAGGTCTCTCACAACATACACACAAGAGCCATAACAAGTACTAAATATGTAAAACCCTTATGTATAAATAGCTATGGTTTCAAGAGACTAAATTATATTATACCATTACTACTTAATGAACTACCACCTGGATTGACGAACATTAACAGCAAACAACTAGCTATAAGTCGCATTAAAAATATTACTTAACCAAACATTAACTCATAACATAAATTTATTAATATAACTACCATAGTGTAACTTTTTGTGTCTTTAATTATTTACATTAATACTTTATCATTATCATAAAAAAATTGCATGCACTCTTGTATTGAAATATAATTTATATATATGTTGTAAATAATAATTAATATGTCTCACAGATAATCTGTACTGTTATCAGATTCGTGAGACATATCACAATAATGTAACATAAATAGTATTTAATAAATAAATTAAATTAAATTAAATTAAATTATTATTACAGCTTGATCCAATTCGAAAATCATTCAAAACAAAAAGCATCAATCTCACACAAGAAAAATGGCATGCAAAGACAAATATGATTTCCAGTACTCAATGACTGATTTCAGGAATAGATCTAAGAAATATTATTTACACAAACTATTGAGAATCACGAGGTATAGAGAAAAATAACGGGTGCGATAATCGTCGCAAATCCTCACTAAACAAGAATACCTGACACTCGAGCTACATTGGGATTAATTCCTGATTAAATATCAAATGAGCTTAGCTAACTAGGCTTGGATAAGTAGACGAATATTTGGAATAATACATAGAATAGCCTAAGCTAAAATAAATGGAACTAAGCTTGGATACGCATGACTATGCTAGACATAACTACTAATGCATGGGCTGGTCTTACTCTTAGATATTCAGGATGTCATTTTGGCCTGCAGATCAGACACGGTTGGCGTAGTCCGGTTCATCCATTGTGTGCCCCACTGCACATCTGACTGCTTCAAATCTTGGCCAAGTCTGCAACGGCTCTGGACAGTTCCCATAGTCCGGCCCATTCTGGATATTTCTGGCCTCCTTGGGCGGCTGGAAATGGACATCGTTTAATCTCTTATTTCTTCATTCCTTCCGAACCCATCGACAATATTTAGTGCATGATTAACTCACTAGCGCAGAAAAGTCCTGAAGATGTATAGCTCAGATCACCATGATGTTCCTCACACATGTTGGAAAAATGTTAATACTAGTGCTTTTGACTGTCTTATACTCACTAGGCTGGCTGGAATAACAAATGGTAGGCCCTGTATGCTTAATTTCGACCGTGTCTCAATCACTCGAAGTATTTTTTTTAGCGTACCGTATGGCTTTTAGTGCCGGGAGTGTCCGAGGACATGTTCGGCTCGCCAGTTTCGTAGCTGCTTCGAGGCGGACACCCAATGGGTGAGCTACACGTACCGTCGCGTGTGGAGTGTTGTCTGGGGAGGAAAGTTTTGAATGTAAGGACAATGAGTTGGAAGGTAGCGGCTGTGGCCTATAGTTAGGGACCAACCCCGGCATTTGCCTGGAAGGAAGATGGGAGACCACAGAAGACCATCTTCAAGGTTGCCGGCGGGGGGATTCGAACCTCCACACCTCCCGGATGTGAGCGACTGCCAGCAGGCATGCCGTAGTGACCACGGCTAACTCACCCGGTACTCGAAGAATTGGCCACATATATCACGAAGTTGAAGGCTTATAACTTGAGGGCACACTAACAAGAATGTTCTCGCACTTTCGATGCCTATAGTAAAGCCATCATTTCTTCCGACGTTTCAGATCTAGGCCTGAGTTTCGTTCCCTAAATCGTGACATCGTGAACGAAATTCAATTTGTCGTGATATATCGATTTGAATGGCTGCCTGTGATTGGCTAGTTAAAGTAATTTTCCTTCTGACCGCTAGATAACTCTAGGTTAACACTGAAACGTCAAGTCGGTAGTAGTGATGGCTTTACTATAGAAACGTCACTGCGGTATTCCTGCGTGCAATCAATCTGGCATTTGTACTTCGCAATTCTTTTGGCTCAAACTATGTTTGATTTTCCTGTCAGTCTGATATAAGCGGGCAGCCTAATTTCCTAGGCGCTCACAGCTCGGCGATTTGAACTTTGCCCTACTAGAATACCGTAGAATTTCAACACTCGCACTGAGATGACTTCAGCAAGGCTGGCTGTGAAGAGAAAAACTCCGATAAGATAGCTGTCTGTAAAAAGCCTGCACGCGTCTTTTATACAGCCAGGAGGTGTGGTTTACGTTCTAATGACGTAATGCACGATCGCTTCCCTTCATAAAATCACTTAAGTGCTTGACGATGGCAATATAATTCTCTCTGGAATATTACCATAAAATTTAGGCCTAAATTATTAAGCAGTTATTTCCTCTGTTGAATCGTGGATTAAGCTATATCAAGATATTCTAATAAGTTCGGTGTCTCGTGGTTCGCTGCTCCCTTAAGCTTAGCTGTGGACTGGCTATCTCCTCTCACGGCGATCATTCGAAAATGCAGCGTGGCGCTCCATTTAAATAGTCCAAACGACATGACCGCTGCCAGTCCCGGGCGCAATACCAAATAATTAACTTGTATTACAGTTGTATTCCAAGCGACTATTTATGGAGAACGCTTGAACTGCGTTGGTTTGCTTGTATAGGTACAGCATTTTATGGAATTGGGAAAATGAACACATTTAATTCTAAGGAAATATTCAACTGTTCGCAAATTTTTCGTTTTTTCACTTAATACGGGGAATAATGCAAAATGTATTTCAAAAGATTAAATTAAATAAGTGTCTTATGCCTTGTCAACATATTTGGTAGTTCGTGTATTTGCCTATGATGTTAATCACACTCCATCCTTCTTAAAAATTCGAAAGTCAATACTTTAAAACAAGAAATAACTAATAAAATACGCATTCAAAATTGACCTACGATTGTAATCCATACGACTACTGGCGTTACATTTTGGAGGTTTACATATTATTTTTTGCAAAATTCATCCCTCTACTTCATTGAATTGGCTTGTAGAGATCAGTCCTGGTAGCTGGGATGACTTTTAAAAGTGGTTCCAGCGACCGATGCTCTCCTTCTTCCAATTCAACTCCCACCCTCCCCAGAGCAGCACGCCATCGGTGCGTCGTTTCAAGTCCTGTCGATTTGAATGACAATGGCGCACAGGGAGTTTCAATTGATGTGAGAAGAAAAAAAGAGGAAACTACCATTGACGGCTTTCTTTCGCGTTTCTATTTTACGAAAAAAGAAGAACGTATTACGTACAGACCATCATTCTCCATGACCTGAGGAATCGTGGTAATGTAATACCTCATCGACGAAAGGGAAACGTCTCACTATATTGAGCAGTAAATGACGTGATCTGAGCTACTTTACGTAAGAGCTACTGAATTAAATCACTGCTTTTGGTTTCTCATTTTACATTAAGATGGAATGGAAATTTAAGGCAATAATATGCTGTCTCTTAAAGGAGAATTACTCAACATTTCCTTTAAAGAAGGGAATAGAAAAAAATGTTCTTGTTCCCTGAAAGTGTAGGCCATGAATTTATCATACTTAAAGTTAAGCACCAATTCAAAGATAAGATATACGGCTAATGTTTCAAGTGTATTTTTAATAACGCCTTGGTCTCATTTATGACTGGAGTTGCATTTGTGCTCTAGGCTGAAACTAAAGCAAAATGTGGGTTCTTAATGACGTCTCGGTCTCATTTATGATTAGAGTTTTATGTGAGTTACTGAGGTGTGGCTGATGCCGATTATCTTAGGGTAGTGATAGACATCTGAGCGCTCCCGGAGTAGTAGGAGGAACTTGAGAACGCATCGGCCTGCTTAGCTTCACAGTGAAGGTAGGGTAGATATAAAGTTTCGCAGGGCTGACCAACGTTGCGTAATGCGCTTGTATGTCAGTGCGCACTGTCATTGAACACCAAACAAGCCCTTTAAAGCCCAGTAATGCATTATTAATTGTCTGAGGTAACCAGAAATATTATAAGAAGGTCTGTGGTTGCTGTTTTAAGGTGCGTAACATCTTGGCTATATGTTCAGGAATATTATTGGAATTCAATATTTATATTATATGGGAGTGACTTCAAAACTATTATCAATATTCGCTTGATTGTAGTAACATGGACAATCTTTACAAGATATAAAGAGTGTGGAAAGATGATATAGCCGGCCCCGTTGTGTTGGGGTAGCGCGCCTGCCTCTCACCCGGAGGCCCCGGGTTCGATCCCCGGCTCCGTCAGGGATCTTGAAACTGACGTGAGGGTTGAAACGGGGTGCACTCAGCCTCGTGAGGACAATTGAGTAGCTGTCTGACAGTGAGACAGTGCCCCGGTCACGAAAACCAAGATTAACGACCGAGGGGACCCGACGCGCTGACCCCGCGTCACCCCAAAATCTGCAGGCCAATTGGCTGGGCAGCGGTCGCTTGGTAGGCCTAGGCCCTTCAAGGGCTGTAGTGCCACGGGGTTAGGTTAGTTAGAAAGATGATATATGTTTGACCATGCCGAAATATAAATATTATATGCCAAAAATCTGTATCTTAATGAGCTCATAATGGTACAAGTTTCATTATGATACAGGTTCTCCACAAATCAGAGCTCAAGGTTCTCATTACGATACAGCTGTTTGACCAATTAGGTAAGGATAGCATCGCACCTGCTCTCAACGCACTTGTTTCCAAAATCAAACATGTCGAACACGAGTGACAACATTGAACTTACACCACCGTGTAAAGGATATCGGATCAACCATTGTAGCCTAGTTAGAATCCCAAACACAAAGACAAACTCAGCATGAACCTTTACGATAACAGGAAAATACTATGATATATGCAAGAAATTTACGAATCTACGTCCAGAAATTTGCAACAGTCCATCCTTCTTTATAAATTACCGACATGGAAAGTTCACCATACAAAATGTTGGCATGAATAGACTAGGGAATGTGGCAAGAGAAAAAGCACTGTACCTTACCTTACTACCCCCAACTTCAATTAGTTCACGGGACATTGCTTTCGTAGGAGTTCGACGACAATTTTAGTGAATGCTGGTGCTTATATAATAACACTAGAATGTTATGGAGGCTGGAAACATGTGACATTGCCAAGTCTTTGATCCACGCATGCGCTCTGTTCAGTAAACAGCTGGCAACCCAGCGCATGCGCTCTCTTCAGTAAATGCAACTGGCGGTATCTCGAAAGATATTTATAATTATTTATGGTCGAATATACTGTAAAATAAATGTATAATTATCGTCGAACATAAACAGTCTTATACAACTCGCCTATAATGCTCATTAAGACACTCGTATGGAACTTATAAAACTCGCTACTCTCGTTTTATAAACATAATCGTGTCTTAATTATTGTCATTATAGTCTTGTTGCATAATATACTATTAAATGGTTTTCTTTGAACATGCAAATATGTTAAACACGAATGCACCATTCTATCAGTAACACCAAAGTTACTATTACTGGCGGGTGAGAATTCTATGCCCAACAGTAAATTAGTAGCTAGTTAGTTATGGTTGTTTTAAGGGGCGGAACTACGATGTCATCTGTCCCTAAAAACAGTTAATTGATGGATTCTAATATTCCTCTAAGATAATAATAATGACAGCAATAATAATAATTACAAGTAGTTCCGTGAAGAACTAAATAGCCTGATTTCTTATATCCATCTTATATTAATTGCCTCTATCAACATACACATTTTCAGTTTGATTGCTGTAATAGATTCGTAGATATTGAGAACCGTCAAAATATTTCGGATGGTCACCATGTTCGAATTTTATATATAGGCATTAGAGTTTTGTACTATTACATGAAGATTATTGTGTAGGTGTTTTTCTCAAACTTCATGTGCATGATTAGGGCACAAGAAATAAAAACGAGATTTAAAAATTTCGCTCAGTCGCCATCGTGTTGTTATGAAAATAATTTAAATGAATTAGGGGCCAATGGATTAGAATTTATGTAAGCATAACTTACCAAATTTCACAGCGCTCGGATAGTTAAATCGCGAGAAACGTTCACTTGAATACTTAAATTTCGCGTCACCACCATGGTAGATGTGTTCTCACCATGTTATTGAACATCCCATAGGTGAACTTATATTTGTAGTCTTTATGCATATACAAAATTTCAGTTTGATTGCTGCCATAGATTAATAGATATTGAGAACCAACAAAATAATTCAGAAGATCGCCATGTTGGATTTTAATGTAGTCCATAGAGGTATGTACTATTATATTAGAAGTATTGTGTACGTTCATTATTCAAACGTTGATTTCGATCGCATGATTACTGTAGAACACAATACATAAAAACTTAATTTTAAAATTTCGCACAGCCGCTATCTTGAGGTTATGAAAACAATTGATCTAAATTAGATGTCAGTGCATTGCAATTTGTATAGTCATTTGCTGTACCAAGTTTCACTGCGTTCAGATGGTTAAATCGCGACAAAAGTCTATTTATATGTTTCAAATTCGCTTCGCCGTCATGTTCGTTTTTTAGTTAACAGATCTTTAAAGTCACATAGGGGAACTTGTAGTAGTGCCATTTATCACCGCTCATTATTTTAGGGTGATGTGAGTAATAGTTTCGGAGATATAGAATGCTGGTTAAATATTTCGCACAACCACTATGTTAGATTGGGTATAGTCCTATCTAATAAAATTTAAAGGGCACAACCGGGGTCAGCCAAAGTAGTACTATGACCTTACCGAGTCTCATTGAAATCGCTCCAGCCGTTTATAAGTAATATTAGGGGGACACACACACGGACGCACACAAACAAATACACACACACGGACAAAAGGTGATCTCATATGCCTATTTTAGCCTATTTTCATTCATGAAAATAAAATAGGCGTATGCGATCATCTTTTGCCCGTGTATATGTGTGTGTGTGTGCGTGCTTGTTAACTGAATAATAACTTCTAAAGGGCAGGAGCAATTTCAATGGAACTCGGTAAGGCCAGAGTACTATGACGGCCGACCCTGACCGTGCCCTTCAAATTTTATTACGTGTCTTCAATCCAACATGGTGGCTGTGCGAAATATTTAACCGGCATTCTATATCTCCGAAACTGTAACTCATATCATCCTGAAATTTTGTGCGGTGATAAAGGGTAGACTTTTCTCACGATTTAACCATCCGAACGCAATGAAACTTGGTACAGCAAATGTTTATACACATTGCAATGCACTGGCATCTAACTTAGTTCATTTGTTTATATAACCTCAAGATGGCGGATGTGCGAAATATTTCACCGGCATTCTATATCTCCGAAACTATTACTGATATCAACCTGAAATGTTGTCAGGTAACAGAGGGCACAACTAGAAGAACACCTATGAGATTTTCTAAAACCTGATACACAAGCGCAGAAGCCAAAAATTGTATCGTGCATTAAAAGAAATAACTGCAAGTTGTGAACACATGGCAATCGTTTCGTTGCCACATATTCCTGAGCAAGACATATACTATTACAGGCAGTTAAGTATGAATACGTTTGGCATACATAATTTGAGAACGCACAATATGAAATGTTATGTGTATCATGAACGGATAGCGAGGAAATCGCCAGATGAATTGTGCAGTTTACTGAAAGACTACATTGACAGGAAAGTATGCCCAAGCATATCTGAACTTTACTTGTTCAGTGATTACAGTTCTGGGCAGAATAAAAACAACACTTTAGTGAGATTCTTGATGGGTTTAGGTGAAACAGACCAATTCAGGGTAATAAGACAGTACATTCCCCAGACGGGCCATTAATTTCTGCCCTGCGATAGGGACTTCGATCTTATTAAGAGAGTACTTCGTAAGGCAAATAGAATCTACAATATTTAGAAATACTGTGAACTCATACAATGAGCACCTATCAAGAAGAACAAGTTCAATATTTTCGAAGTTAATCATGACAGTATCAACTTGAAAGCATGTTTATTTAAGAAAACGAGTTACTCAGATTTTTCAATGGGAAATGATATTCCAAGGATTAAGAAGGAATGGTTTGGTGTTCCTAAGTACTTCTTATTTGAAAATTGTTCCACCAAATCCGGTTACATGATGACTAGCGATTTCATTGCTGGCATGATAAGCCATAATTTCAAACTTAGGAATACTGCTTGCGGAGCAATTGAACTGCCGACAGATAAAGCCTACTCTGGGAAACTTCCCCTCCTGAAGCAGAAGAGAGAAGCACTAAGACAATGTGAACAGTACATTCCAGACAGAGAGTTGTTTGATTGGCCAAAAGAATAGTGTAACATCATACACCATTGAATCTCAGAGGAGAACACTTCCTTAACCTCCAACACGTTCCATGGAATATAATATTTCTTTAATGTAACGTAGTCTGAAATCAAGTGTATTTTATTAATAATTAAATAGGCTAACCAGAAAATCCTAATCTGTGATTTTTGTACTCCCCGGCAATTTATATTTAAGTATTATATTATTAACTGCAGAAAGGGAACATGTTCCAAAACTTATATTGTGTATGTTTGTTAGGATGGATGACTGAATATCCCTGTAAAATCATTCAGAGAATATGCTTGTAATATATCATGTCCACAAAGATAATACCAAGTACCGTACGGACGTAATATACTTTTTTGCCATTCACCTAAAATGTGTGAAAGTGGACATGTTCCCTTTATGCATTTAGTGGTTCGTATGTATGCATGTATGTTTGCATATAATGTATCTTTACAGGATGGGTGGGGTATTACTAGACAGCCGGGGACATACGATCCCCAGGTTACGAAGTACCGAAAGACTTGGTAAAAACTAACATAAACGATGTGTGGTGTAGCTTGAAATATGGCTTAGTTGTATAATTTGATCTTGTGAGCAGTCTAATCATACGCCCTGTACATTTGTGTCTGCACTGTGTTAAGCAGCATAACAAAGTAATGAAAACTATGTCTGGGATGGATCCGCGAATGGCTTGTTATTGTCTTAAAATCCATATTACTGCAATTACTTTTGATAAGCAACTCTATGTAACCAGTCTGTCACGTGTGCATAAGAGGGGAAGGGAAGGACATGTGGTCGCACGGGTTCTCATTTCATCCACGAGACCAACATTCTCACGGCCTGCCTCTGTGACCTTCACTTGCATACCAGCTGGCAGACGTCATTGATGTGTTGATGTTTAATGACTGGAGGAGTTTATCACTGCTCGTATTTCGGTTCCCGAGTTCACGTACACGTAGGCTCGCAAGCGGTGATGATGATTGCGACGTACTCTTCCTTCTTTGTTCACATAATCCACGAACGCTTTTCACGTTTTCGAATCTTTCTGAACTGGGGAATCGTACGTTGTTGACTGTCATGTAATACCCCACCCACTCTGCATACTCTATGTGTATATGTACTGCTTGTATGTATGTTTGTACGTACGTTTCAGTCTATCCGGCAATATCTCATCTGTGGTAAGCTTCCATGTATGCAATACATTATATGCCCATTTCAGTACAGACATGTCCGGCTCCGTGGCTAAATGGTTAGCGCGCTAGGCTTTGGCCCGAAGTGCACCGGGTTCGATTCCCGGCTGAACCATCAGGGATTTTAATCTCCTGAGGTTAATTCCCGTGGCTTGGGGACTGGGTGTATGTGACGTCTTCATCCTCACTTCATCCTCATTACTACGCGCAGGTCGCCCACGGGCGTCAACTAGGATGATCTGCACTCGGCCTCTCCGGAGGCCACACGTCCATTAGTTCAGACATAATGAGGCAGTACAGAGGTTTACAAATAAATATCTTCTTCGGGAATCCTCGTTCATGCACAAAGTAGACTAGTATTTTTTAAAGTTGAACGGTGCAAGAATTGCCTAATAAACCGAAACAGGCCTACAAGAGCGAATGAAAATAAAAAGCAACAAGGTACTACTTGTCGCTGTCATTATTCCACTTCCTCTCTCCCCCACATCGCTCCAGATAAATGTCATAAAGCTGTACCCCGAGAGTGCCAGCGTGATGTCATCAAACCAAAGCACGACATGAATATTACAATGCAGAAGGACAATGAGCGAATATAAGGGGATAAAGGCAGGACATGGTCCTATTTGGTACAGTCCGTTCTATATGATACAACTCACTCAAATACTGCAGCATTGTTTTATCAGAAACATTTGTTGCTTGGCCTTCCACCGAATTTCGAATATCGTAGTCTTCCGTGGATGTTTTCTGAGTGTTCTTCAGAAGACAGTATTCAAGTAAACGGTCCCATTCCTCTATGTTCTAGTTTCCATGACCAGGCTATTGTAGCCACAGACCAAGCTACACACATTGTTTGGTAGATACTGGCGACTAGCCAAGATGTGGTTGACAAACAGAGAAAATAATAATGCATGGGATCACAACCAACAATTAAGGGTGGTAACGAAACTCACTCAGGTGAGTAAGTTCTAATGTATCCAATAGACGGCCATACCCGCATTTATGAAGGTGTTATTCAGTTCCTCAGATGTTGGGGAATTTGAGTGAATTATTTGTTTGTGGCCACACATTCATTATTTACTTAGATTCAATTCGTACTGTCTTGTTTCAATAACATTCTTCTACAAGTGAAAAGATTTATAGGAAATACTTTTTATATCTTCTCCGTCAGACAAGAGTTTCGGGGAACTGCTGGTCTTAAACAGCCCTACCGAGATTCTCTTCTGACCAACACACAATACTCGGGGAACAATACATTCATAGACTGGCCTAGCACAAGGAACTGCACTCTGAGGTATCGGGAATAGGAGGGTTCTATTCTTACGACCAGCCTAGCGGAATATATTCACAAGAAAAACGCAAAGACACCATGAATGAATGAGGCCTGACTTAACTTAAAATAACACTTAATTTATTGATAAAATCGCAGATCCCTAGCCTACTTCTGAGAGGTAAAAATCGGCTAATCCAAATATACACTGCCCTGAAAAAGAATGTAAAATGACTCCTAGGTAATATCTGTCTTAAGCCTCCCGAAGTCCTATCCACAATATCGAAGAAATAAATCAATCACTAAGAGAGAAATACGTAACGATTCCATACACAATTACATCGGAGATTTAATAAATAGCAATAATGACAATCATGAATTTACTAGCAAGAAATATATTTACTTGTTTACAATGCAAAGTAGTAGTAACGTTAATCAGTAGCACAACACGATGAGCTATGCTAGGATGGTATTCTCTCCAACATTTAATGTTACGATAAATCTGAGCTACACCTATATGACGTTAACACTCCGGTGGTCGTGCGAGAAAAAAAAGTCGTGCCAGTGGTCTCAAGGATCACAATTGTCATCCATACTTTCTTTGTAATTTGAGGCTATTCTTTGCTATTTATTTAATGAATATGCTTATACATTGTTAAAATAACTTTATTTCTCTACAATATAATACACATGCATTTATAAGAAATACATGAACAAATACCGGATATTGTGATTGGTCTAATATTTGCCTAATACACTCCCTCCATAATGCTTTTTGGAGGTACAGTCTATTGTATGTCTATCGTGATGTAGTCTGAAGTGTTCATTTATAAATAGACCAGGCAACAAAAGGTGTGATCATTTTATTGCATCAAATATCAAAATATAATTTTGCAAGAAATTCAGAGCACGTGTTACACTTCAGTCGCAGTCTGTGCTCAGGGAAGTTCCTACAATACATTATTTTTATCACGGCAAGTGTCACATACATACATACATACATACATCACTAGAAACACTGTCATCACGACTATCAGCATGTACTTCTACCTGGTCTTCTTCAATCTCGCCCTCACCCTCAATACCAAGCACTTCATCTTCCTCCCTGTCTGATTCATTCAGCCATCGATTTATATTCGCATAGTCATCCATTTTGCACTTATATACAAAAAATTAATATCAAATCATAGAACGGAGTGACTATATGCACAGGAACTGAGATTAGACACTGTAATAATAAAATGAACGAAGTAAAAAGTCACGCAATTGGTCGCACGGATCAAAGTTGTGATCCACAAGAATACATTGTTTTATAACGCCACAGACATCGGCCAAGGGTACCTGGCTACTGCATGTCAGAGAGGGGATGGGGCGCAAGGAAGGTACACAGATGTTCAAGGCCAACGGTCATACCAATGGATTGGAGTGACAAAAACTAAACGGCTTGATCACTATTGTGATCCCTGCGATCTCTGGAGTGTTAAAATAAAAATGATAAACAAGACGCGTTTATCCAAAGGAAAATGAAAACACAAAGCTATGCACATTCTTATCCTATCAGGAAATTAAAAATAACATTACAAAGCTGTACAACAAAAATATATGATATCAGGAAATACCTCCTAAATTGTAGCACAAATGGCGCTCTTGCCTACCCACATTTTTGTTGTTTGCAAACAAATGGTCATGAGTCTGAGGAGGAAAAAGTTATGTAGGCAACTGCAGTGACGAGCTGCCACGTCTTACGTTGCATATCATCTTAACGACCGAGTTTTCAAATTTTCCCGTCATTAAATGATCGTCGTATCAAAATCAGGAGTAGTCAAGAATGTATTTAAGTAGCGTCGAAGATCGCAAACTCTAAGAAATTGGTCAGAAAGCAAATTTAAGTTTTGCACTCATTAGGTTATAATTCGTTATTATTAAGTTCTCGGTTTAGTTTAAAAAATCCTGTCATATGATTAGTAGTTCCAATTTAGTTTATAATTATTCCTAAAAGTATCATTGTATTTTTAGTGAACATTAAACGTATCTAGTGTAGCTATAAGTGTGGGAGAAAACATATAAACGCACCTCAGAAATTTATTTGAATCACTGTCGACTAACATCATGGTCACCCTGAGTTCCATGACAATACCACGGGCTCGTCAGCCTCTAATCATCAGTCGACATGCCAAAAACAAACAATGCTGCGGGAATAAACACACACATGCTCAAAAACACGAGCGAAAAGGTCTCCCTAAATACCTCCACTTCTCTAGACAACACAATAACATAACCCTAAATTAAACAAAATGTCCCTTTCATGGACTCAAATTCGCATTAACTGCATTAATATTTGTTCATTCATATCTTTAAATCTCATACAATGGTCGAAAATGTAAATTACTGTAATACTTACTCTATGTATAATACACAACGAAATGCTGTACTCCAATATGCTATGAACAGTTGTAAGTCTAGACCTCCTTCGAACCAGAGATATCTCGCAAACAATACACTAAAATTCATTCAGTCTCATAGTCGTCGATGTCGGAACATAATAACAAGACAAAGCCTCTTCTCTTCTACCGTGTGGCTTGAAGAACAGGTTCCCAGCTGAGACAAAAATGTCAAGGTTACTGGCCCACAGCCTTCACACTTCGTATACGAAAATCTTGCTACAACCAGCGAGCTTTGTCTCGATTCTATAATGCTGGCCTTCACTTAGCCTTGGTAACCATCTGTTAGCATTCCATATGCTCTCGCTATTATATCATAGCCTCCTCAAGCTTTAAACTGTACAATGTGACGTAGGCATGCACTCGACTCGTTATTTACAAAATATTTACGAAATGGTACGATGACCAACAGTAATTCGAAAATAAAGGAAGCTGCCTACCTAATAGAATGTGCTTTAAGTAAGACCATCTGAACCTAATCTACGCCTTTATCCAACCCTTACAGCAAGGCAATTGAAGCGTTGTTTCACTCTAATTCTGCCAGTGTTCGTTCGAGCCTCGCCTGGTTCATGTTGGCGAGTCATGGCCTTCCTCCCAGCTATTATTTATGGGCTCAAATACATCCAAAATCCGATGCACTCCCAAGCCATGGTGTCTTACTCCATCTTAGTCCCTTGTACAATAAAAGGATACAATTTGAGGTGGGCTTGGCTTCAAATCTAGCGTGCGGTCATGATGACAGTAGCGCATTTCAAAGAATTTAGTTAACTGACGTGTTGAAAGAATACTAGTAACACTGACGTTACATTTGTGTGGTTATAACAAATTGATTCATCACTCCGCCATAGGCTTTATGAATATCATTGAGATTATATTTCCTAACTAAAAACTGCAATCTTAACACACGATGTCACACCATGTGATCGTACAATATCGTGATAGCGCTGCACCATTAAATTAGGATTTCTACAGTTTCACCTTCTACGTTACCTAACAGTGGTAATACACACTAATTGCCAAATTGTGCTGTGGATAAAATGTTTTACAGGCGGCCATGTGGTCGCACAATGCCCGCGGTTCGTGCACCATGTGCAAACTTACACATCCGGCAAATATTGCCTAAAAATGCACGTAATGTACGAAAACAACTTTTTTCTGCACTGTACTTGGCAGTGATGCACAGTTTTATCAATTTCACACTCAGGTATAGTGTCCATTTACGCGTCCACGTTCTTCAACTTCACAGATAGACAAACAAGTCCATCTTCCTCTAGGGTTGACAAATCAAAGGTGTAGTCGTCGTAGGTGGAGGATCTAAGCTGTAATCGCTTGAGTCAAGTACTCATATAATTATTACATTTCGTATATCCACGATGTTATACCTTTTCCCCAATGTGCTAAATAATTCCAAAATTTCAGAATATTGCTTCCAAATAATTCCAAATGTTTCCAAAAAGAGTAAAAATACAGGATGCTCAAAATTAAATTTGCAGGGCAATCAAGCCAAATTTACAATCTCAAAGAGATGACATCGCACTCAGGAGCGCTGTGCTGTTCTAGTGTGGCATCTTAGCAATCTATCTCAAGCTGCAATTGATCTCCAAATCGGAAATGCGCATTTGGGTGCAATATTTTGCATCGATATCGTTACTTTTACATTCAATACCTGTAGTTCTTTCCCTCCATCAGGCACCATTTTACTCCAGTGCTGTGAAGCGCGTTCCTTGACTTTAATCTGCAGCTAGCATTTGGAGGTCTGACGTTCAAACCCCTTTGCTAATATCAGTCATCATGGATAAAGTTTTTACCGGGTTCTTCTACACTCCAAGAAAATTTGTTTGTGTTATGAAGTCTTGGGGCTTTTACCTTAATACCGTATTGTAGATAACCCTAAAGTATACATATATACACACTGCTTATTTAAGAATACCCTATCCGCAATTTCTAATGACCTACAACTTGTTCTATACTTCACAGGCACATTAGCGCAGTTCCTTATTTGCGCGAAATCTAGGGGTCATATGCAACAACCAATTACAATTTTAAATACATCATGCACAATTCTCAATCCAAAGACTTGAAATTTCAAGGCATACTCTGACGCTTTTCAAAAATCTCAAATCCCACAGCTCTTCACCATTATTAGGCCTATCTTTCAATAACTCAGCCCATCTTAAATTACTGCTCTCCATTTTGAACAACTTCAAATCAAAGGAGATTCAATTCTTCTTTGATGCCTTTGTCAGGAACAGATTATACCAATTTAAGAGCCAATTTAAACTCACCACTAAGTAGGTACATTAAGCCACAAATATCCCTCTCCATAGTACGAGAACCGAGGTAACTGACCTGTATTTCCTCCACTCTATTTTTAAAAACCATTACTGTTCAGGCCATTTGCTATTACTGTTGAAACTACAAGCACCTTCCAGGGCTGCCAGCCTCAAGAACATTCCCCACATTCCACAAACAAAACATTCACTTATTCAACGATCATTCCAAACCCGTACATCATCCATGTATTATGTGCAGTATGGGAAGGAACTGTGAGCTGGAAATATTCTCAAGCAAGAGAAGTCAACAATTTAAACTACAAATAGTATATACCAGACCCAAAACAACTGTGAACATGGGCTAGCCCAGTAGCGTGCGTCCAGCTGAGCACTGTTGCCACAGCGGAGTTGACACAGTACACTCGCAGTATACGTACGACCTTCTCCGTGAACACAAGGCGCTCCGAATGTAAGTGCATGTACGAGCTGGGGGGCCTAATCCTACGAATATCTATGCTCACAACGGAGTGCGCACAGTGTGATATGAGCCAGATATAAGATATCACACAAACGTTATTTGTGCAGTGTCCACCTCCTGGTGTAGCAACCAGCCGTCTTGGCTGTGGCCCAGGAGGTCCAGGTTCGATGCCCAGCTCTGCCAAGCAATTAAATTCTAGTCTGAGGGCTGGAACGGTGTACACTCAGCCTCGTGAAGCAAAACTGGGAAGATGTGAGTTGGATTCCTACCTAAACCATCCTGGAAGTGGTTTTTCTGTGGATTCGCACGTCTAATCCAGGCAAATGCCGGGATGGTACCTAACGTGCCATGGCCGCTTCCTAGCCAAATCCTACCTGACTTACAAATACACACACTAGTACAGTCATCACAGTGACACAGGTTATCAGACAAATTCCACACACACCCAAATACACGGGGCTGCATAACCACGATGTCGCAAAGCCCCTAAAACAATCATCAACAACAACCCGTGAGGTCCGGATTCGATTCACGGCTCAATCATGACATTTAGTTCTGGTCTCAGGGTTAGAACTGGCTACACAGCGCCTCGTGATGTAAAACTGTGAAGAAGTGAGTTTTATTCGACTCAATTACAAATAAAAACATAATTGCTGATACCACAATAACACAGGTTATCAGATTTTGTGTTTTCACTTACTTCTGTATTCGAAAGCTTTTTTTAAAGGCCTTATTCCCTGAAAATTATATTTCTTGCTTGGCTGCGTAAAACTGTTCGGCTGCCACTGGTCTTGGCTGAGGGACATTGTTATGAGTTCAAAACTTCAGCTCACAGCACTTGTTAAAGCTCCACTAGTAAATTGATACAGCAATGCCGTCACTCTTCGTTATCTACCCTAGTGAACCTAAATATGTCAACACCTAAATCATTCCTTCTCTAATTATGCCTTCAGTTCAAGGGCAGATGTTAGATCCCGAATGGCTGGTCGTAGCGTCACGGGGTTTGGACAGTCATTTTCAAAATTTTTAGCTCTGTAACATAGGGTCATCAATATAATTGAATAATTCATTATTTTCGTGCGCGGAGAGAAATAACGATTTCGTACGGCGCAGCGAGCCCAGCTAGTTGAGTTAACTAGGCAACGCCGCGCTAAGCTATTGGCTGGCGCGAGTGAGTGACTGAATCTGGCTCCTCCCTCATGTTCACAGTTGTTTTGGGTCCGGTATAGTCGTGACGGCCTACGGATCCCCTGTAGGCGCTCTTTCATCCCCATATTCCTGCCGTTCATTTTCACCCAACTAGCAATGAGGGTTCAGTTTCGGATTCCTTTCTCTCAACAACAGATGCCCTTAGTGATTTAAAGGTATTTAAAGGACATTCCCCCTATTGAGCGAGAAACACATGAATTTGTTTGCAACTGCTTGGGACCCCATTGCCCGTAGCGATTTTACAGCTAGACTGTCATCTTGGCCATTGCCGACACGGCTACGTACAAGGACATTGTGCCAGTTCCTCATCAGGACCTGTCTCGATATTACATTTGTTTACTTTTAATGTTATATTTTCTCTCGTTTTATATCGTCTGTTAACAGTACACGCGTGAAGAGCTCACATAAGTTAGCTGTAATTTGTGGTTTGCATAATACACAAATAAACATGATTTTCACAAAAGAACATATAGCTTATTTTGTCCAAAATACATGGGTTTAGTTATAACTCTCCGTGGCTTAGCATACTTCAAAATCAATTAATCAATCAATTAACAGGAAACTTTGTAACAGGGGAAAAACTGATAAGGTGCCTTGATTGCATTAATCATAGGACTAACACACTGCATGTAGCACTTAGCTGCCAACTTAAATAGTTAAGTCATCAATATCACCAAACCATTACGTATTACAGTTACAATGACGAAACACAGCAAACATGTAGTTTCACATAACAGATTTTCACTGCAGATGGCAGGGTATTTATTTGCCTTTGGTATACAATACTTATACAATATGGTTATATTATTAATCTTAGTTTCTGATTTTGTTCCACTAAGTAGGCTATATAGAGTGTTTACATATTTTATAATTTGATGATGGCCGATATTGTATACTACTCTTCTTTCACTAAATTACATATTGATTGTTCTTTTATATCGTGATTTAATGTATTCAATTCTTATGAATACGTCCAATCGCCATGGTGAACGTATAGAGTCGCTGTTATAACGGAACCGGTTGAAACCTCTGGCACTGGGAGTAGTCACGTGATGGGGCGTATATGCTGTTTGGAGCGTGCGGCTGCTTCCCACCAGCCTTGAGTGCCTCATTCGTCAGGGCTGTCCGTTCCAACTTGCTACTTCCCATTAATATATATGAGAGATTCTCGTATGATTTCAGAGCTTTGCAGTTCAATCTGGATGCTGATTTTACGCACGATGACCTCTTATAGTATGACGATTGAGTCCACAAAGTTTCAAGACAGGTTTCCACCTGCCTTACGTGATACTTCCCTTGTCAATTTCGAGGCCTCGGATCAGAATTAAGTTTCTTAGGAGATCTGGGAATCGAACACGGGACTCCGCGGTGAAGGCCAGGAATGCAAGCCACGACGCAACGAGACGTACTCGTTCGAACAGCTGAAAAGCACATCCCAATCTCGTAGAAGTCCGTAACTCACCAGAACTGAGAGAATGAAATTCATAATGTTTAGTAGGGAACCCTTTATCCTCTGATGGATAAATGATTCGATGTTTTATTTCTTCAATTAATTAATATTTCCACCAGCGTCATGAAATAGCCAGACGAAGATGAGGAAACTTCAAGCATTTGTTGGAGAGAGTTGGGACATACCTGCAGCAGTTTGACAAAAGGCTAAATACTTAAGGATTGTGGAAAGAAAGAGCCTAGCTATGTTTAAGAAGGACAGGTGGTGGCTACCTCAAAATAGAAGGGACGCGTGGTGAGACACGCTTATGGCATGTTCATTGTACTATTCGCGCCTAGAAAAAATATAATGCAGCAACGTGAGTGGCTGATGATACTACTGGACACTCCTACTAGGCCGAGGTCTGATAAAAACCGCGAAGTTAACAGAAAAAGTTAAACCAATGGGAGATGAATGCTTACGAACGCGCCAAGTCTAGCTTGGGCACGCGATATCTAGCATTAACGCGGGAGATCGGCTAGACAACATCTCTACGATCGATTCTTGAATTAATGAGCATATTCTTGACCTGCGCAATTTTACGAGTTCAGTGATATTTGTTTCATTCCTGTACCACTATTATTTTGAGTTTTTTTTTTAAATATAATTTCCCCCCCCCCCATCGATACCTAGGGCCAGTTCATTTATAAGTGGCGTGAAGAGCCAAGACCTGACGGATTACATTTGTGCGTCTAAGGACGTAGGTTACTTCTACTTCGACTTCTACATTGTGTGTGTCGGAAGACACAGGTTATTACTACATTTCGCGCGTCCGAGGACGTAGGCACTTGTACTTTGCGTGTCATGAGGACACAGATTTTTATTAATACAAGTGTGTGTTAAAATCAGTGTGATAGATGGTCATAGTACTATTTTGTAGGGACAGTATCTTCGACAATTCGCCAAAAGACTGTTCTGGGGAAATAAGTACCTGAAACGGTGAATTTAGTAGTCAGATATCGAGTGTGTAATAATCTATAACCTTTTGCACCAGCACGAGAGATGACATCGCATATCCTGGAAGAAGTTTGGAACTGTCAACACTCCATCGAGATATTTGAGACGAGCTAAGCAGCATTAAGTTGGGAAATGGCTGCAGATGTCCGTTGACGGTGATTGGCCGAGGATGAGTACTGAATAATATTCTTATTATCTGACAAATTAACTTATGGTATATGGGACAAATATTTTTTGTAAATATCTTGCTTGTGTTGATTAACGTAGTGTATTTAGTTTTGGTCTGACACACCTTTTGCATGGAAACAGCTCGCACAATTTTGTTTAGTTGTAATCTCATGTTGTTTTTTTTAACTAACGTGACTATGTGGACGACCGTGTTCGCATATGTTTACGTAATGCGGTTGAGAAATTTCTCTCGGAGATATGTTGTGTTTCAGAAGTAGGACTGAATTAGTATAATCATGCAGTAAATTGGAGGGTAAATTAATCTTTGTAATGTTTATTATTGATCAGATTCAGTGAGTTTATTGCCGTTGGAGCAATGTGAATTGTGGCGAGGGGCAGTCAGCTCTCTCGTAGGTTTTAATATTTTCTTAAATAGTTTGTGAGCATCTTATTCAACCGACCTGTGTGAAAAGTGTTATGTCATTCCCAGCAGTGTGTGTGTGTGTGTGTATTTTAGTGGTCATTACAAGCGGGAATTTCAGCGTAGACTGATTTCTGTCAGCTTGATGCCAAGCCCATATCGTTACCTTGCGAGGACATATGTGGCTATTTCGATTAATGTATTACCATATGTTTATGTGGTTGAGATTTGTTGCTGTTGATTCTACGAGATAACGGGACAGGTGGTCAAGTTATTTTTACACACTGTAGCTGGACGATGACAAGAGTTGAGGAAGGGGGAAGCTGTTTCACAAGGCGGGCTGAAAGGATTGCATCAAGATCATTAGCGGAGTGCTTGTTGGCTCCGTAAAGTTACTTGAAATACAGAATAAGAACTGATCAATGGTAAAAATTGTTTAAATAAATGGGAGTTGCCTACGAATCACTATAATCTCCGAAGCGTTAGCTTGACGTGCATGTTTGTTCATATAAGGTAATCTCAGCCGGTGAGGCTTTTGTTGTTGTTGGTTTAATTCCATGTTTATGTTTCATATTTGTGACCCGTGTAGTCACGTGCGATGCTGTCTTTCCTTGTTTGTGTATTGAGCAATTGGCCGGGTTGGCAGCTCATTTGTCAGATGCTCCACCGCATTGAAGGAGGGTCTCGAGGGAGATTCCTGTAATTATTAGATTTTAGATTGTGTGTCAGCATTAATTTTTAAGGGTTTTTATTAGTGTTGTGTCCCATATCCGTAAACGTTGATTTACGAGGTGATTGTTCGTAAGCATCGTGGCTGTTACCCGATGTAAACGAACAGTCATCCAAGTACTCATCCCTCGTAGTTAGTCATTACGTGTACATAAAATCCCAATGCAAGTTAGTGGAACTTGGATCCACATTTTTATGAGGGGGAGATCCGTCTGACTCCTCAACATTGCATTGATAGATATTTTTGTCATGGGAAGATTCAGAGAGGAATATTATTATTGTTATTGTTTATATTCATTTCATTTTGCACAAATAGTCATTAAATTATGTTATTATTTTACGTCTTGTCACTTCTTTCTTAATTATAGTTTTAATCCTATGACCCTTGCCTCAGTAGAGCATGTTGTTTGGCGAACGTAAACATCAAACTATGAACTGAGCGCGGCCCCTTGATTTTGATTCTTGCATATAAACACTGCAATACTGAAGGGTTCATAGGAGGTAAACTGGCGCGGCCAAGCCTGGGGCGGTTCACTGTGGTGTAACGGCAAAGAAATTGCACATGTCAATGTAAGCGTAGTTGGGATTACAAACTGACGCAACAATGAAGGTGTATTTTTGTTGCCGGTTCGCTGCTGGAACACATTTATTTGGCGTATTTGAGTAAAACTGACATGCCACAAGTGCAGGCAGATATGACAGTATTTTAATCACCGGAAAGTGATATTTTATTAAAAGTAATTGAGGCGAAGAGGATACCGCCAACTGTGTGAAGTATAAATTTAAATCAGGAGTTTGCAATGTAAAATACGGTTCACGTTTTTGTCTATTTAATTAAAGTAAAAAGTAATATACGTGATACCGGGCGCCCAATGATAAAAGTTAGAACTAGATTTGATTAGAAAGTCAAACTCATGAAAATGTTAGGAGGCTGGTAGCCTTAAATGACAATTAATACTTTGTTAATTAGTCAGTGTTAATATCAGATCAGGATAACAATTTAATGACTGAATATGTGTTTGGGTTTAAATTAAATTGAGTAAAATTAGAACCACTCAGAGATGCAATCGACTAGTGGGATTAAATGTAATTTATAAATGAACTGAGTAGGGTAAATAAATTAAATGTGCATGGGGATTGTATGTAAGTGTCGGGGGGCATTGCTTTATGCCATTTCCCTAATGTCTAATATAAAGTGTATACCATGGCAACAGTAGAACAGATTCAAGAAATCATTGAAAACGCGGCTAGGAGGACACAGGAATTGTTGGACACCAAATTGGCGGAACAGAGTGAATCATTAAACACTAAACTATCAGAACAGAGCGAATCATTAAACGCGAAATTATGCGAACAAAGTGAATCATTAAACAATACTATGTTAGAACAAAGTGAGTCTATAAACAAATTGTCTGAGCAGAGTGAATCACTAAAAACTAAACTATCCGAACAAAGTGAATCATTAAACAATACTATGTTAGAACGAATTGAGTCTATAAACAAATTGTCTGAGCAGAGTGAATCACTAAAAACTAAACTATCCGAACAAAGTGAATCACTAAACACAAAACTATCCGAACAGAGTGAATCATTAAACACAAAACTATCTGAACAAAGTGAATCATTGCGGACACAATTAAACAACAGTAGGATTGAACAAAATGAATATCAGGCGGAACAAGCTAGATTATTAAAAAGTGAAATCAATGACACTATAAATTCGCAGTTAGAGGCGTTAACCGCAGAGATGAAGGATCACACTAATCAACAGATGGTATTGCTGGCCCTAGATATTAGTAAAACAACGAAAAACAATTAGATCAGATTAAGAAAATGGAAATTATTTTTGATCAAAAACTTAGCATTCTGGATGAAACGGTGTTAGGTAAATTAGAGCAAATTGAATTAGCATGCACTATGAGTACGAGCGAGGTCAAGATAGCTCAGGATAAGTTGGAAGGACGATTTAAGGAAATGGAAAAAAGCGGCAAGGTCATTCAGCAACAATTATCAGCGGTAGATGAAAATATATCCGGCATAATTAAAGATATGGACCGTCTCGAAATAAAATCAGCGGAGCAATGGAAAAGCCTAGAAGCGGATCAGGATCAATTAAACAGTACCATCGACGAAAATAGCACGAAATTGGAAGAAAGGCTGAGCCAGATAGAAAGCAATCAGGATGACGCTAAAAGCCAGATTGAGGAAAAAGTAAGCACGATTAAGGAGCAAATAAGAAAAGATTGGCGAAAAATGAATATCGATTCTAAAGAGGAAAGATCAACCATCCTTAAGACAGTAGGCGAAAATCATACTCGTATTCAAGCATTAGAACAAGAAATTAAGAGTAAACTTAAAGAACAAACAGACTGGATCATTAAAGCTGAACTGAGGTCAATAGAACAATCCTCGATATTTAAAACGGGAACCATGAAAGACAAGCAGGACGACTCAAATAGCCCGGACGGGACGAGCACAGCAGGGAGTCCGACTCAGACGGAGAGCCCATTAGCGACAAACACGGAGGGATTTCGTAAGAATATTGAAAGGAGTTCCACGCCACAGGACGGTCATCAGCCCACACAACTTATCCAAGTAATTCGCTCGAACGATTATAAACCGCAGAAATACACGGAGAATACAGGGGTGACACCTAAAGCCTTTATTAAAGAAATTGAAGATCATTACAATGACACTGGGGTACCTGAAGCACGTAGGTTAAGGATGATGGAGAGATTTTTATCAGGAAATGTCCTTACATGGTTTTTAAGCTTCAAATATACATTTGGAACTATGACAGATTTTAAAATCGCGTTTCTGCGCAAGTACTGGTCGCCGGCATTACAACAGAGTCTAAGAATGGAGCTTTACTCTAGGAAATACCAAACTACCCAGCAAACGAAATACTCAGATTTCTTTAACATGCAAATGCTAAAATTTCGCGACCTTGATTACCCTTTAAATGAAGCGGATCTGGTGATGACTATAGCGCGGCAATTACCAGTCAACGTGCAACAAGTGTTAGTCGCAGCGAACGTTAGTACGGCCTTACATGCAGAACAGATATTATGACAGATAGATGAGACTACATCTCATAATCATTATAGAGGAGGAAGACAACTGGAGTTAGTAAATACGACAGAGGTCATAAAACCAAAACAGACGAACACCAAAACGCAGGGTACAAATACAAGCACATCCACACCTAGGCGAAACCCGGAAGAGGTAGAAAACAGACCGTACCAGCGTAACGAAAATAATTATAACAATAGGTCATATCAAGGCAACAATAGATATCAACAGAGAGGGTATCAACAATGGCGTGAAAATCGATGAAATGAGAGGCCTTATGGAAGATACGGTAATTACAATGGGAATCAAAGATGGAAAGGAAGGAGAGATCAAAATCAAGAAGAGGCACGTAATTATCAAAATGACTGGGATGATAGGCACGCTCAATCACAAAATTACCTAGAGGAATTACACGCTAGTCAAGGTGGAGAGCACGGACGATGGGAGAAAGCCATTGGGAACATGAAGAATCCAGACACACATACTGAGGAAGCTGGAAGTCTACTGAGACAAGAGGAATGTCAGGGGGGTGGGCGACAAAATGATGATGGGAGTCGCAGCGGAGCTAAAAAAAATGCCAAATTTGGATACATGAGACAGTCTACAAACGCAACAGTCGGAAGTTGAAGATGGATGGATAGTAGCGAACATACAAGAATGGATTGCTTTGCCAGAAGATGGCCTGGAGGAGACGGTGAAACCACGGAACGATGAAATTAGGCAGTTACCCATTATTTACGCGAGGATTGGTGGAATTAATATAAGATGTTTATTGGATACGGGGTCGCAGATCAGTCTGGTATCGGAGGCCTTGGTTCGAGAGTTGGGACGGAGTCAGAATATTCCTGTGATTCCCGTACCACAACTCAAAGTGAGGGGTGTTATTCCTGAACGCACCGTCACTTGTAAACGTCAGGCATACTTAGAGCTGAACATAATGGAACACACTTTTGGGCAAACATTCATTATCATGGCAAAGATGAATTTCAATATAATTCTTGGTGCAAATTTCATTTGTGACTATCAAGCAGTGATAGATTTGCACAAGAATACAGTCAGTTTTAGAGAGTATGATCAACTAAAGAACGTGGGATTGCATATGGATGAAATCACTACCGGAAGAGATGTAAATTCTTGGGCATTGGAAGAAATATCAGAAGAGACGGAAGAGGAGATACGAAAGGCAGAAGATAACATCACAGAAGGAGCTGTTGTGGAACTAGACGAGGAGAGTGAATCCCAGGAGATATGGTCTTTATTAACAGAAAGAGATGACAATGATGCACAATTTGAAGAGTTACTACAGGAGCGGCTCAATGACATTCAACTTGGGGGTGAAGATAGAAAACAATTGGAAGAGATTTTAAGGAAACACAAAGCAGTATTCGATACAGTACCTGGGAAAATATTAAATTTCAAATATTCAATGCAAGTCGAGGATTGGTCACCTTTCAAAAGTAGATTGTACCAAATTCCGGAAAAATATCGTGGTCAAGTCAAGGTCATTATAGATGAGATGTTACAAGCTGGAGTGATAAGGAAGATACCTACACCTTATCTAAATGCGATTTTGGCAGTCACAAAACCAAATGGATCTATTAGACTTTGTTTAGATGCCAGAAATCTCAACATGAGACTCATTTTTCCTGAGTATGACAGAGCGCCAAGTATCAGAGACGTACTAAAAGGCTTTAAGAACAAGAGCATTTATTCATCAGTTGATTTGACGTCCAGTTTCCACCATATTGAATTGGATGAGAAGTCACAGCTTCTAACTGGCTTCTTATTCGATAACCAAACGTTTTGCTTCGTCCGAATGCCCTTCGGAGTCAAAACAGCGGGCTGTGCTTTAATCCGAGCCCTGGATCGAAATCTAACCAAGGAAGTTAAGGAAATGACGGTGCGCTACATTGACGACATTCTGCTGGCATCCGACAACATTGAAATTCACATGGAAAATTTAGATAAAGTATTAGGCAACCTTAATGCATCAAATTTCAAAGTAAACCTGAAGAAATCGCATTTCTTCAAGAGCGAGATCTTATATTTGGGTCACATCATTGACAAGGAGGGAGTGAAGCCAAACCCAGCTAAGATCGAAGCGATAAAGAATTTCCCTACACCAACGAGAGTCAAGCACATTCGGGCTTTCTTAGGCGTAACGGGATTCTTTAAAGAAAACTGTCCAGGTTACACGGAGACTGTAGCTCCAATGCAGGAAATGCTAGAAAAGAATAATAAATGGTTATGGAATGCGGAATGCGAGTAGGCGTTCCAAGCAACTAAACAGCTACTGGAAAACTGCATTAAGTTAGGATATCCAGATTTCAAGCACAAATTTATAATCCAAGCGGATGCTTCACTAATTGGTATAGGTGCCATGCTCTACCAAGAAGATCCAGCTAACCTGCAACATAAAACATATTTGGCATTTGTCAGCCGGAAATTGCATAAGCACGAGCGCAATTATACTGTAACGGAGCTAGAGCTGTTGGCCATCCTTCATGCGCTCCAATAATGGAAACGAATAATTCATGGTTACCCCATTGTTGTCAGGACTGATCACAAAGCACTAACATTCTTGTTTAAGACGTCGATGGCAAGCGAACGTGTGACACGTTGGTCTATATATATTCAGCAGTTTAGCATTGAGATTGAACATTGTCCAGGGAAGATGAACGTGATTCCGGATGCACTCAGCAGGAACCCAGAGCCTGATGTTGAAGAAACAGCGATGGTACAACACTTGGAGTTAACACCGAAGGACCGGGAATTCTTGGAGGAGTTACGTGAGATACAGCGAGAACAGGAAGCGGAACCATGGATGATGCTATTAATTCAATACTTCAGAAAGCAGCTACCTACAGGAACACCTGCATTTCGAGAAGCGAAAGCAAAAGAAGGAAGATATGTTTATGTCAACAATTTGCTGCACAGATGGGTAGATAATGACCACACCAAGGTACGCATACTAGTACCTGCATCTTTACAGCGAGGATTGACATGGCATACTCACGAAAGTTACGGACACGTCGGAGTAGACAAGTGCGAAGCGACAATAGGAGAGACATTTATATGGCCACGTATGAGAACAACTATATGTGACGTCATTACGACTTGTGATCCTTGTCAGAGGACAAAGCCCAATAACTATTTAATGAAGCAGTATCCTAGACCATTGCTCCCTCAGAAACCCTGCGAGCTACTGGCCCTAGACTGTTTCGGCCCAATCCCGAAAGGTAGGCGAGGTTGCCGTCACTTGCTAGTGTGCATTGATGTGTTTTCTAAGTTTGTCGTATTATGCCCCATTCAGAAAACTACATCGAAACAAGTACTCAGTCGTATTCGAAATAGAGTTATTCCAATCCTTGGAAAACCGGAATTTATATTGTCAGACCATGGCAGCTATTTTACAAGCGCCGAATTCAAGAAAGGTGTGGAGGACATGGGTATAAAACACGTTTTAAGCAGTATCCGACATGCCCAAGCTAATCCAAGTGAAAGAGCAATAAAATGTGTAACATCATACTTGAGAATCTTCATTCCCAAAGGACATCACAAGTGGGTGGATAAAATTAAGGATGTAGAGACATGTATGAATTCTACCAGGCACGAGTCAACAGGACAGATCCCTATGGTCTTACACAAAAACGAGTATCCAGTGAGAACGTGGAAAAGCATCATTAACTGCCCACAAGATCCCATGATAGAACCTGACCTGCGAATTGAATTGATTTGATTTATTTTGATTTATTTTCACTGCTACACTTCGAGCTTAAGAGCTCCTTTACAGTAGCGCCCTACATAAAATAAGGTTAGGGCTTATAAAAATAAAACATTTCACCTACATTACAATATAAATAATCATAGTCTAACAATTATAGTAACAAAAGTATAGTAACAATACAATAATAATAATATTACTAATGATAATGGAAAAATTATATACAAAAGAGTGAGAGTGCATACAGACTATCAGCCCGAAAAACAAACACCATATACTGTACAAGAAGAGCTATTGAAGTAGACAGGTTGTCAGCTATTGTCCTTGTGTTATAATTGAACTTTAAATAAGTATTTTAACATAATACAGTAATCAAATGTGAGAGGTATACTGCTCCAAGAAGCGGGATGAAAGATGTCTTTTGAAAGCTGCAGTGCTTGCAATGTTGACGAACTTATATAAATCGAAGGTGTTGAAGAGGCGTGAGGTGGTGCAAACAAAATATTTATTGAACTTCATGGTTCGGTGTATAGGAATCTGGAGTGTTAATTTTGTGTATCTATTTTCTCGATTATGAACAGAATGCATTGGTGTAAAGGCATTGTAGAGATATAACGGGGTCTTGGTATGTAATATTTTATGTGTCAGAATAGCAACTGATAACTGCCTGCGCTCGTGGAGTTTCAGCCATTTCAGCTGCACGTAGTAAGGTGGATATGTTCATCTCGCCTTACATCCAGAATGTACCGAACACATGCATTCTGGACTCTTTGTAATTTGATGTTCTGTGTTTCTGGTAAATCATTGTATACAGCAGAGCCATAATAAATGATTGGAAAGATGAGAGTTTGGACGAAGAGCTTACGTATGTTAGGTGGGGTGTAAGAAACAGTTCTTTTCAGGAGATGCATAGTTGATACAACCTTCCTTACCACATTAGACGTATTCTCTGCCCACGACAGTGTTCTATCAAATATCACTCCGAGATTATTGACAGTGTTTCTATATTTAATATTATTATCTAGTATCTTGATGGGCGGTAGTGAATTAAAATCTACTGAATTCAGAAGTTTTGAATATCCAATGGATATAAGTTGTGTTTTAGATATGTTCAAGTTAAGATTATGATTTTGGGCCCATTCACAAAGCCTGTCAATGTCTTCATTAAACAGATTTATACGATCACATGCAGTGTTAGGCGTGAGGTGAAAATAGGCTTGGAGGTCATCAGCGTATATATGAACAGAACTATTTCGGAATTCATTAGAAACATCGTTTATATATAGCGAGAAGCATAGTGGACCTAAGACAGATCCCTGAGGTACTCCACTTTCTACCGATTTCCAGTCTGAGGAGGAGCCATCCGCGAGGACCACTCTCTGTATACGCATGGAAAGGTAGGATTTGAACCAGGAAAGAGCACTCTGAGAGAAGCCAAAAGATTTCAGCTTTGCAAGAAGTATATTGTGGTTCACACAGTCAAAAGCCTTACTGAAATCGAAAAGACATAGGATTGTAAGCTGACGCTTGTCCATAGCTGAGCGTATATCATCGCTGACCTTTAACAATGCAGTGGTGGTACTATGACCCTTTTTAAACCCAGATTGGTAAGGATTGAAGATATTAAATTTAGTTAGGTATTCACATACTTGTTCATGAACTATTTTCTCAAGCGCTTTACTAAGGGCACAAAGGATATTTATTGGTCTAAAGTCACTACAGCTAGTGGGGTTTTTATTTTTTGGCACTGGACGTATGTTAGCACACTTCCAAAGAGACGGGTATACTCCACTTTGTAGAGAGAAATTAAATAGATGGATAATTGGGGGTAGAAATACTTCAAGACAGTTAGAAATAAGAGAAATTGGGATGCTATCAGGGCCTCTTGCTTTTGTACGAATCGATTTGATGGCTTTCACAATCTGGTGTGGGTAAACATACATAAAGAAAAAATTTTCATGGGCAGGGGGAGGGATGGATGTGTATTTCGTGACGGTCTCTGATACTCTTAATACATCACCAATTGAGGCAACATATGAGTAATGTTCATTTAATTATGATGCAGAGACAGGCATCTCAACATCAGTGACTGAACTGGCACCAACTCCCAATGATTTTGCAGCACGCCATCTGGCGGAGGTGGTTTTACAGTCACTGAGGAGGTTGTACATATATTTCACTTTTGTGTTCCTGATTGTTTGTTTTGTCTTATTACGCAGAATTCTGTACTCTTCATAGTCAATGGTAAGTTTAGATTTAATAAATGTTCTACGTGCTTTATCACGTTTCTTTAAAAGCGTTTTGATTTCTTTACTGATCCACGGAGCAGAGTTATGTTTTATATCCACTCTCTTTTGCGGTGCATGCATGTCATATAGTTCATTTACACAATCATTAAATATAGTCACTTTCTCATCTATGTCAGTGGATTGGTAGAAATTCTGCCAAGGGAGTAATTCTGCATCCGTTTTAAAATCATTTAAATTAAATTTACTGAAGTCACGTACAAAGATTGATTTTGCGAATAGAGAGAACGAGAGCCTACATGAGAAAACAAGCAGATCGCAAATTACGGCGATTGAGAAATAAGAGATTTCACCGTGATCTAGAAATCAACCAGCTAGTTTTGGTGAAACGACCCGCTACATCGGATCCAGAGAAGAAGATCTTCAGCAACTTCTGTGAAAAGTTCATAGGACCCTATTCTATTGTAAGAAACCTAGGAAATAATGCATACAGAGTGAAAGAGTTAAGCACAGGAACAATGTCGGTCTACAATGCAGCCAACTTAAAAACGTATCGAAGAAGCGAACCGTGGGAGCGCCGAAATAATGATGCAGTTTAAATATATGGACGTCCTATATCAACCAAGTGGACGGGGGGCAGTTGAGTACGGCACGTGAAGAAGGCAGTGGAGTTGGTGTTGACAAACATTAACGAGACGGGCAGAGTGTTGCCTAAGGCATCAGAGCGTCACGCAAGCAGACTGAGAGGGGAGGTCCGAGCAGGAAATAAAACGAGTAAATGCCATTCAAGACAGGAGAGGCTAGACCAAGTAATAGAAAAGGGGTGATTCTGAAATAAAACAAATTGGCCTACGGAAGTCTTTTTAAAATTATCGACTTTATCCTAAGTTCGAAATTTTGTGAGTGGAGGAGTTGTGAACCCTTTAACCTCTGATGGATAAATGATTCGATGTTTTATTTCTTCAATTAATTAATATTTCCACCAGCGTCATGAAATAGCCAGACGAAGATGAGGAAACTTCAAGCATTTGTTGGAGAGAGTTGGGACATACCTGCAGCAGTTTGACAAAAGGCTAAATACTTAAGGATTGTGGAAAGAATGAGCCTAGCTATGTTTAAGAAGGACAGGTGGTGGCTACCTCAAAATAGAAGGGACGCGTGGTGAGACACGCTTATGGCATGTTCATTGTACTATTCGCGCCTAGAAAAAATATACTGCAGCAACGTGAGTGGCTGATGATACTACTGGACACTCCTACGAGGCCGAGGTCTGATAAAAACCGCGAAGTTAACAGAAAAAGTTAAACCAATGGGAGATGAATGCTTACGAACGCGCCAAGTCTAGCTTGGGCACGCGATATCTAGCATTAACGCGGGAGATCGGCTAGACAACATCTCTACGATCGATTCTTGAATTAATGGGCATATTCTTGACCTGCGCAATTTTACGAGTTCAGTGCTATTTGTTTCATTCCTGTACCACTATTATTTTGAGAATTTTTTTATATAATTTCCCCCCCCCCTTCGATACCTAGGGCCAGTTCATTTATAAGTGGCGTGAAGAGCCAAGACCTGACGGATTACATTTGTGCGTCTAAGGACGTAGGTTACTTCTACTTCGACTTCTACATTGTGTGTGTCGGAAGACACAGGTTATTACTACATTTCGCGCGTCCGAGGACGTAGGCACTTGTACATTGCGTGTCATGAGGACACAGATTTTTATTAATAAAAGTGTGTGTTAAAATCAGTGTGATAGATGGTCATAGTACTATTTTGTAGGGACAGTATCTTCGACAATTCGCCAACAGACTGTTCTGGGGAAATAAGTACCTGAAACGGTGAATTTAGTAGTCAGATATCGAGTGTGTAATAAACTATAACTTTTTGCACCAGCACGAGAGATGACATCGCATATCCTGGAAGAAGTTTGGAACTGTCAACACTCCATCGAGATGTTTGAGACGAGCTAAGCAGCATTAAGTTGGGAAATGGCTGCAGATGTCCGTTGATGGTGATTGGCCGAGGATGAGTACTGAATAATATTCTTATTATCTGACAAATTAACTTATGGTATATGGGACAAATATTTTTTGTAAATATCTTGCTTGTGTTGATTAACGTAGTGTATTTAGTTTTGGTCTGACACACCTTTTGCATGGAAACAGCTCGCAAAATATTGTTTAGTTGTAATCTCTTGTTTTTTTTAACTAACGTGACTATGTGGACGACCGTGTTCGCATATGTTTACGTAATGCGGTTGAGAAACGTCTCTCGGAGATATGTTGTGTTTCAGAAGTAGGACTGAATTAGTATAATCATGCAGTAAATTGGAGGGTAAATTAATCTTTGTAATGTTTATTATTGATCAGATTCAGTGAGTTTATTGCCGTTGGAGCAATGTGAATTGTGGCGAGGGGCAGTCAGCTCTCTCGTAGGTTTTAATATTTTCTTAAATAGTTTGTGAGCATCTTATTCAACCGACCTGTGTGAAAAGTGTTATGTCATTCCCAGCAGTGTGTGTGTGTGTGTATTTTAGTGGCCATTACAAGCGGGAATTTCAGCGTAGACTGATTTCTGTCAGCTTGATGCCAAGCCCATATCGTTACCTTGCGAGGACATATGTGGCTATTTCGATTAATGTATTACCATATGTTTATGTGGTTGAGATTTGTTGCTGTTGATTCTACGAGATAACGGGACAGGTGGTCAAGTTATTTTTACACACTGTAGCTGGACGATGACAAGAGTTGAGGAAGGGGGAAGCTGTTTCACAAGGCGGGCTGAAAGGATTGCATCAAGATCATTAGCGGAGTGCTTGTTGGCTCCGTAAAGTTACTTGAAATACAGAATAAGAACTGATCAATGGTAAAAATTGTTAAAATAAATGGGAGTTGCCTACGAATCACTATAATCTCCGAAGCGTTAGCTTGACGTGCATGTTTGTTCATATAAGGTAATCTCAGCCGGTGAGGCTTTTGCTGTTGTTGGTTTAATTCCATGTTTATGTTTCATATTTGTGACCCGTGTAGTCACGTGCGATGCTGTCTTTCCTTGTTTGTGTATTGAGCAATTGGCCGGGTTGGCAGCTCATTTGTCAGATGCGCCACCGCATTGAAAGAGGGTCTCGAGGGAGATTCCTGTAATTATTAGATTTTAGATTGTGTGTCAGCATTAATTTTTAAGGGTTTTTATTAGTGTTGTGTCCCATATCCGTAAACGTTGATTTACGAGGTGATTGTTCGTAAGCATCGTGGCTGTTACCCGATGTAAACGAACAGTCATCCAAGTACTCATCCCTCGTAGTTAGTCATTACGTGTACATAAAATCCCAATGCAAGTTAGTGGAACTTGGATCCACATTTTTATGAGGGGGAGATCCGTCTGACTCCTCAACATTGCATTGATAGATATTTTTGTCATGGGAAGATTCAGGGAGGAATATTATTATTGTTATTGTTTATATTCATTTCATTTTGCACAAATAGTCATTAAATTATGTTATTATTTTACGTCTTGTCACTTCTTTCTTAATTATAGTTTAATCCTATGACCCTTGCCTCAGTAGAGCATGTTGTTTGGCGAACGTAAACATCAAACTATGAACTGAGCGCGGCCCCTTGATTTTGATTCTTGCATATAAACACTGCAATACTGAAGGGTTCATAGGAGGTAAACTGGCGCGGCCAAGCCTGGGGCGGTTCACTGTGGTGTAACGGCAAAGAAATTGCACATGTCAATGTAAGCGTAGTTGGGATTACAAACTGACGCAACAATGAAGGTGTATTTTTGTTGCCGGTTCGCTGCTGGAACACATTTATTTGGCGTATTTGAGTAAAACTGACATGCCACAAGTGCAGGCAGATATGACAGTATTTAATCACCGGAAAGTGATATTTTATTAAAAGTAATTGAGGCTAAGAGGATACCGCCAACTGTGTGAAGTATAAATTAAAATCAGGAGTTTGCAATGTAAAATACGGTTCACGTTTTTGTCTATTTAATTAAAGTAAAAAGTAATATACGTGATACCGGGCGCCCAATGATAAAAGTTAGAACTAGATTTGATTAGAAAGTCAAACTCATGAAAATGTTAGGAGGCTGGTAGCCTTAAATGACAATTAATACTTTGTTAATTAGTCAGTGTTAATATCAGATCAGGATAACAATTTAATGACTGAATATGTGTTTGGGTTTAAATTAAATTGAGTAAAATTAGAACCACTCAGAGATGCAATCGACTAGTGGGATTAAATGTAATTTATAAATGAACTGAGTAGGGTAAATAAATTAAATGTGCATGGGGATTGTATGTATGTGTCGGGGGGCATTGCTTTATGCCATTTCCCTAATGTCTAATATAAAGTGTATAACATGGCAACAGTAGAACAGATTCAAGAAATCATTGAAAACGCGGCTAGGAGGACACAGGAATTGTTGGACACCAAATTGGCGGAACAGAGTGAATCATTAAACACTAAACTATCAGAACAGAGCGAATCATTAAACGCGAAATTATGCGAACAAAGTGAATCATTAAACAATACTATGTTAGAACAAAGTGAGTCTATAAACAAATTGTCTGAGCAGAGTGAATCACTAAAAACTAAACTATCCGAACAAAGTGAATCATTAAACAATACTATGTTAGAACAAATTGAGTCTATAAACAAATTGTCTGAGCAGAGTGAATCACTAAAAACTAAACTATCCGAACAAAGTGAATCACTAAACACAAAACTATCCGAACAGAGTGAATCATTAAACACAAAACTATCTGAACAAAGTGAATCATTGCGGACACAATTAAACAACAGTAGGATTGAACAAAATGAATATCAGGCGGAACAAGCTAGATTATTAAAAAGTGAAATCAATGACACTATAAATTCGCAGTTAGAGGCGTTAACCGCAGAGATGAAGGATCTCACTAATCAACAGATGGTATTGCTGGCCCTAGATATTAGTAAAACAATGAAAAACAATTATATCAGATTAAGAAAATGGAAATTATTTTTGATCAAAAACTTAGCATTCTGGATGAAACGGTGTTAGGTAAATTAGAGCAAATTGAATTAGCATGCACTATGAGTACGAGCGAGGTCAAGATAGCTCAGGATAAGTTGGAAGGACGATTTAAGGAAATGGAAAAAAGCGGCAAGGTCATTCAGCAACAATTATCAGCGGTAGATGAAAATATATCCGGCATAATTAAAGATATGGACCGTCTCGAAATAAAATCAGCGGAGCAATGGAAAAGCCTAGAAGCGGATCAGGATCAATTAAAGAGTACCATCGACGAAAATAGCGCGAAATTGGAAGAAAGGCTGAGCCAGATAGAAAGCAATCAGGATGACGCTAAAAGCCAGATTGAGGAAAAAGTAAGCACGATTAAGGAGCAAATAAGAAAAGATTGGCGAAAAATGAATATCGATTCTAAAGAGGAAAGATCAACCATCCTTAAGGCAGTAGGCGAAAATCATACTCGTATTCAAGCATTAGAACAAGAAATTAAGAGTAAACTTAAAGAACAAACAGACTGGATCATTAAAGCTGAACTGAGGTCAATAGAACAATCCTCGATATTTAAAACGGGAACCATGAAAGACAAGCAGGACGACTCAAATAGCCCGGACGGGACGAGCACAGCAGGGAGTCCGACTCAGACGGAGAGCCCATTAGCGACAAACACGGAGGGGTTTCGTAAGAATATTGAAAGGAGTTCCACGCCACAGGACGGTCATCAGCCCACACAACTTATCCAAGTAATTCGCTCGAACGATTATAAACCGCAGAAATACACGGAGAATACAGGGGTGACACCTAAAGCCTTTATTAAAGAAATTGAAGATCATTACAATGACACTGGGGTACCTGAAGCACGTAGGTTAAGGATGATGGAGAGATTTTTATCAGGAAATGTCCTTACATGGTTTTTAAGCTTCAAATATACATTTGGAACTATGACAGATTTTAAAATCGCGTTTCTGCGCAAGTACTGGTCGCCGGCATTACAACAGAGTCTAAGAATGGAGCTTTACTCTAGGAAATACCAAACTACCCAGCAAACGAAATACTCAGATTTCTTTAACATGCAAATGCTAAAATTTCGCGACCTTGATTACCCTTTAAATGAAGCGGATCTGGTGATGACTATAGCGCGGCAATTACCAGTCAACGTGCAACAAGTGTTAGTCGCAGCGAACGTTAGTACGGCCTTACATGCAGAACAGATATTATGACAGATAGATGAGACTACATCTCATAATCATTATAGAGGAGGAAGACAACTGGAGTTAGTAAATACGACAGAGGTCATAAAACCAAAACAGACGAACACCAAAACGCAGGGTACAAATACAAGCACATCCACACCTAGGCGAAACCCGGAAGAGGTAGAAAACAGACCGTACCAGCGTAACGAAAATAATTATAACAATAGGTCATATCAAGGCAACAATAGATATCAACAGAGAGGGTATCAACAATGGCGTGAAAATCGATGAAATGAGAGGCCTTATGGAAGATACGGTAATTACAATGGGAATCAAAGATGGAAAGGAAGGAGAGATCAAAATCAAGAAGAGGCACGTAATTATCGAAATGACTGGGATGATAGGCACGCTCAATCACAAAATTACCTAGAGGAATTACACGCTAGTCAAGGTGGAGAGCACGGACGATGGGAGAAAGCCATTGGGAACATGAAGAATCCAGACACACATACTGAGGAAGCTGGAAGTCTACTGAGACAAGAGGAATGTCAGGGGGTGGGCGACAAAATGATGATGGGAGTCGCAGCGGAGCTAAAAAAAAATGCCAAATTTGGATACATGAGACAGTCTACAAACGCAACAGTCGGAAGTTGAAGATGGATGGATAGTAGCGAACATACAAGAATGGATTGCTTTGCCAGAAGATGGCCTGGAGGAGACGGTGAAACCACGGAACGATGAAATTAGGCAGTTACCCATTATTTACGCGAGGATTGGTGGAATTAATATAAGATGTTTATTGGATACGGGGTCGCAGATCAGTCTGGTATCGGAGGCCTTGGTTCGAGAGTTGGGACGGAGTCAGAATATTCCTGTGATTCCCGTACCACAACTCAAAGTGAGGGGTGTTATTCCTGAACGCACCGTCACTTGTAAACGTCAGGCATACTTAGAGCTGAACATAATGGAACACACTTTTGGGCAAACATTCATTATCATGGCAAAGATGAATTTCAATATAATTCTTGGTGCAAATTTCATTTGTGACTATCAAGCAGTGATAGATTTGCACAAGAATACAGTCAGTTTTAGAGAGTATGATCAACTAAAGAACGTGGGATTGCATATGGATGAAATCACTACCGGAAGAGATGTAAATTCTTGGGCATTGGAAGCAATATCAGAAGAGACGGAAGAGGAGATACGAAAGGCAGAAGATAACATCACAGAAGGAGCTGTTGTGGAACTAGATGAGGAGAGTGAATCCCAGGAGATATGGTCTTTATTAACAGAAAGAGATGACAATGATGCACAATTTGAAGAGTTACTACAGGAGCGGCTCAATGACATTCAACTTGGGGGTGAAGATAGAAAACAATTGGAAGAGATTTTAAGGAAACACAAAGCAGTATTCGATACAGTACCTGGGAAAATATTAAATTTCAAATATTCAATGCAAGTCGAGGATTGGTCACCTTTGAAAAGTAGATTGTACCAAATTCCGGAAAAATATCGTGGTCAAGTCAAGGTCATTATAGATGAGATGTTACAAGCTGGAGTGATAAGGAAGATACCTACACCTTATCTAAATGCGATTTTGGCAGTCACAAAACCAAATGGATCTATTAGACTATGTTTAGATGCCAGAAATCTCAACATGAGACTCATCTTTCAATGAGCGCCAATTATCAGAGACGTACTAAAAGGCTTTAAGAACAAGAGCATTTATTCATCAGTTGATTTGACGTCCAGTTTCCACCATATTGAATTGGATGAGAAGTCACAGCTTCTAACTGGCTTCTTATTCGATAACCAAACGTTTTGCTTCGTCCGAATGCCCTTCGGAGTCAAAACAGCGGGCTGTGCTTTAATCCGAGCCCTGGATCGAAATCTAACCAAGGAAGTTAAGGAAATGACGGTGCGCTACATTGACGACATTCTGCTGGCATCCGACAACATTGAAATTCACATGGAAAATTTAGATAAAGTATTAGGCAACCTTAATGCATCAAATTTCAAAGTAAACCTGAAGAAATCGCATTTCTTCAAGAGCGAGATCTTATATTTGGGTCACATCATTGACAAGGAGGGAGTGAAGCCAAACCCAGCTAAGATCGAAGCGATAAAGAATTTCCCTACACCAACGAGAGTCAAGCACATTCGGGCTTTCTTAGGCGTAACGGGATTCTTTAAAGAAAACTGTCCAGGTTACACGGAGACTGTAGCTCCAATGCAGGAAATGCTAGAAAAGAATAATAAATGGTTATGGAATGCGGAATGCGAGTAGGCGTTCCAAGCAACTAAACAGCTACTGGAAAACTGCATTAAGTTAGGATATCCAGATTTCAAGCACAAATTTATAATCCAAGCGGATGCTTCACTAATTGGTATAGGTGCCATGCTCTACCAAGAAGATCCAGCTAACCTGCAACATAAAACATATTTGGCATTTGTCAGCCGGAAATTGCATAAGCACGAGCGCAATTATACTGTAACGGAGCTAGAGATGTTGGCCATCCTTCATGCGCTCCAATAATGGAAACGAATAATTCATGGTTACCCCATTGTTGTCAGGACTGATCACAAAGCACTAACATTCTTGTTTAAGACGTCGATGGCAAGCGAACGTGTGACACGTTGGTCTATATATATTCAGCAGTTTAGCATTGAGATTGAACATTGTCCAGGGAAGATGAACGTGATTCCGGATGCACTCAGCAGGAACCCAGAGCCTGATGTTGAAGAAACAGCGATGGTACAACACTTGGAGTTAACACCGAAGGACCGGGAATTCTTGGAGGAGTTACGTGAGATACAGCGAGAACAGGAAGCGGAACCATGGATGATGCTATTAATTCAATACTTCAGAAAGCAGCTACCTACAGGAACACCTGCATTTCGAGAAGCGAAAGCAAAAGAAGGAAGATATGTTTATGTCAACAATTTGCTGCACAGATGGGTAGATAATGACCACACCAAGGTACGCATACTAGTACCTGCATCTTTACAGCGAGGATTGACATGGCATACTCACGAAAGTTACGGACACGTCGGAGTAGACAAGTGCGAAGCGACAATAGGAGAGACATTTATATAGCCACGTATGAGAACAACTATATGTGACGTCATTACGACTTGTGATCCTTGTCAGAGGACAAAGCCCAATAACTATTTAATGAAGCAGTATCCTAGACCATTGCTCCCTCAGAAACCCTGCGAGCTACTGGCCCTAGACTGTTTCGGCCCAATCCCGAAAGGTAGGCGAGGTTGCCGTCACTTGCTAGTGTGCATTGATGTGTTTTCTAAGTTTGTCGTATTATGCCCCATTCAGAAAACTACATCGAAACAAGTACTCAGTCGTATTCGAAATAGAGTTATTCCAATCCTTGGAAAACCGGAATTTATATTGTCAGACCATGGCAGCTATTTTACAAGCGCCGAATTCAAGAAAGGTGTGGAGGACATGGGTATAAAACACGTTTTAAGCAGTATCCGACATGCCCAAGCTAATCCAAGTGAAAGAGCAATAAAATGTGTAACATCATACTTGAGAATCTTCATTCCCAAAGGACATCACAAGTGGGTGGATAAAATTAAGGATGTAGAGACATGTATGAATTCTACCAGGCACGAGTCAACAGGACAGATCCCTATGGTCTTACACAAAAACGAGTATCCAGTGAGAACGTGGAAAAGCATCATTAACTGCCCACAAGATCCCATGATAGAACCTGACCTGCGAATTGAATTGATTTGATTTATTTTGATTTATTTTCACTGCTACACTTCGAGCTTAAGAGCTCCTTTACAGTAGCGCCCTACATAAAATAAGGTTAGGGCTTATAAAAATAAAACATTTCACCTACATTACAATATAAATAATCATAGTCTAACAATTATAGTAACAAAAGTATAGTAACAATACAATAATAATAATATTACTAATGATAATGGAAAAATTATATACAAAAGAGTGAGAGTGCATACAGACTATCAGCCCGAAAAACAAACACCATATACTGTACAAGAAGAGCTATTGAAGTAGACAGGTTGTCAGCTATTGTCCTTGTGTTATAATTGAACTTTAAATAAGTATTTTAACATAATACAGTAATCAAATGTGAGAGGTATACTGCTCCAAGAAGCGGGATGAAAGATGTCTTTTGAAAGCTGCAGTGCTTGCAATGTTGACGAACTTATATAAATCGAAGGTGTTGAAGAGGCGTGAGGTGGTGCAAACAAAATATTTATTGAACTTCATGGTTCGGTGTATAGGAATCTGGAGTGTTAATTTTGTGTATCTATTTTCTCGATTATGAACAGAATGCATTGGTGTAAAGGCATTGTAGAGATATAACGGGGTCTTGGTATGTAATATTTTATGTGTCAGAATAGCAACTGATAACTGCCTGCGCTCGTGGAGTTTCAGCCATTTCAGCTGCACGTAGTAAGGTGGATATGTTCATCTCGCCTTACATCCAGAATGTACCGAACACATGCATTCTGGACTCTTTGTAATTTGATGTTCTGTGTTTCTGGTAAATCATTGTATACAGCAGAGCCATAATAAATGATTGGAAAGATGAGAGTTTGGACGAAGAGCTTACGTATGTTAGGTGGGGTGTAAGAAACAGTTCTTTTCAGGAGATGCATAGTTGATACAACCTTCCTTACCACATTAGACGTATTCTCTGCCCACGACAGTGTTCTATCAAATATCACTCCGAGATTATTGACAGTGTTTCTATATTTAATATTATTATCTAGTATCTTGATGGGCGGTAGTGAATTAAAATCTACTGAATTCAGAAGTTTTGAATATCCAATGGATATAAGTTGTGTTTTAGATATGTTCACCCGTGGCTCATAATCACAAGATTCACGGTCACGTTAAACTACAATGTTCCTTTAGATATGTTCAAGTTAAGATTATGATTTTGGGCCCATTCACAAAGCCTGTCAATGTCTTCATTAAACAGATTTATACGATCACATGCAGTGTTAGGCGTGAGGTGAAAATAGGCTTGGAGGTCATCAGCGTATATATGAACAGAACTATTTCGGAATTCATTAGAAACATCGTTTATATATAGCGAGAAGCATAGTGGACCTAAGACAGATCCCTGAGGTACTCCACTTTCTACCGATTTCCAGTCTGAGGAGGAGCCATCCGCGAGGACCACTCTCTGTATACGCATGGAAAGGTAGGATTTGAACCAGGAAAGAGCACTCTGAGAGAAGCCAAAAGATTTCAGCTTTGCAAGAAGTATATTGTGGTTCACACAGTCAAAAGCCTTACTGAAATCGAAAAGACATAGGATTGTAAGCTGACGCTTGTCCATAGCTGAGCGTATATCATCGCTGACCTTTAACAATGCAGTGGTGGTACTATGACCCTTTTTAAACCCAGATTGGTAAGGATTGAAGATATTAAATTTAGTTAGGTATTCACATACTTGTTCATGAACTATTTTCTCAAGCGCTTTACTAAGGGCACAAAGGATATTTATTGGTCTAAAGTCACTACAGCTAGTGGGGTTTTTATTTTTTGGCACTGGACGTATGTTAGCACACTTCCAAAGAGACGGGTATACTCCACTTTGTAGAGAGAAATTAAATAGATGGATAATTGGGGGTAGAAATACTTCAAGACAGTTAGAAATAAGAGAAATTGGGATGCTATCAGGGCCTCTTGCTTTTGTACGAATCGATTTGATGGCTTTCACAATCTGGTGTGGGTAAACATACATAAAGAAAAAATTTTCATGGGCAGGGGGAGGGATGGGTGTGTATTTCGTGACGGTCTCTGATACTCTTAATACATCACCAATTGAGGCAACATTTGAGTAATGTTCATTTAATTATGATGCAGAGACAGGCATCTCAACATCAGTGACTGAACTGGCACCAACTCCCAATGATTTTGCAGCACGCCATCTGGCGGAGGTGGTTTTACAGTCACTGAGGAGGTTGTACATATATTTCACTTTTGTGTTCCTGATTGTTTGTTTTGTCTTATTACGCAGAATTCTGTACTCTTCATAGTCAATGGTAAGTTTAGATTTAATAAATGTTCTACGTGCTTTATCACGTTTCTTTAAAAGCGTTTTGATTTCTTTACTGATCCACGGAGCAGAGTTATGTTTTATATCCACTCCCTTTTGCGGTGCATGCATATCATATAGTTCATTTACACAATCATTAAATATAGTCACTTTCTCATCTATGTCAGTGGATTGGTAGAAATTCTGCCAAGGGAGTAATTCTGCATCCGTTTTAAAATCATTTAAATTAAATTTACTGAAGTCACGTACAAAGATTGATTTTGCGAATAGAGAGAACGAGAGCCTACATGAGAAAACAAGCAGATCGCAAATTACGGCGATTGAGAAATAAGAGATTTCACCGTGATCTAGAAATCAACCAGCTAGTTTTGGTGAAACGACCCGCTACATCGGATCCAGAGAAGAAGATCTTCAGCAACTTCTGTGAAAAGTTCATAGGACCCTATTCTATTGTAAGAAACCTAGGAAATAATGCATACAGAGTGAAAGAGTTAAGCACAGGAACAAGGTCGGTCTACAATGCAGCCAACTTAAAAACGTATCGAAGAAGCGAACCGTGGGAGCGCCGAAATAATGATGCAGTTTAAATATATGGACGTCCTATATCAACCAAGTGGACGGGGGGCAGTTGAGTACGGCACGTGAAGAAGGCAGTGGAGTTGGTGTTGACAAACATTAACGAGACGGGCAGAGTGTTGCCTAAGGCATCAGAGCGTCACGCAAGCAGACTGAGAGGGGAGGTCCGAGCAGGAAATAAAACGAGTAAATGCCATTCAAGACAGGAGAGGCTAGACCAAGTAATAGAAAAGGGGTGATTCTGAAATAAAACAAATTGGCCTACGGAAGTCTTTTTAAAATTATCGACTTTATCCTAAGTTCGAAATTTTGTGAGTGGAGGAGTTGTGAACCCTTTAACCTCTGATGGATAAATGATTCGATGTTTTATTTCTTCAATTAATTAATATTTCCACCAGCGTCATGAAATAGCCAGACGAAGATGAGGAAACTTCAAGCATTTGTTGGAGAGAGTTGGGACATACCTGCAGCAGTTTGACAAAAGGCTAAATACTTAAGGATTGTGGAAAGAATGAGCCTAGCTATGTTTAAGAAGGACAGGTGGTGGCTACCTCAAAATAGAAGGGACGCGTGGTGAGACACGCTTATGGCATGTTCATTGTACAATTCGCGCCTAGAAAAAATATAATGCAGCAACGTGAGTGGCTGATGATACTACTGGACACTCCTACGAGGCCGAGGTCTGATAAAAACCGCGAAGTTAACAGAAAAAGTTAAACCAATGGGAGATGAATGCTTACGAACGCGCCAAGTCTAGCTTGGGCACGCGATATCTAGCATTAACGCGGGAGATCGGCTAGACAACATCTCTACGATCGATTCTTGAATTAATGGGCATATTCTTGACCTGCGCAATTTTACGAGTTCAGTGCTATTTGTTTCATTCCTGTACCACTATTATTTTGAGATTTTTTAAATATAATTTCCCCCCCCCCCTTCGATACCTAGGGCCAGTTCATTTATAAGTGGCGTGAAGAGCCAAGACCTGACGGATTATATTTGTGCGTCTAAGGACGTAGGTTACTTCTACTTCGACTTCTACATTGTGTGTGTCGGAAGACACAGGTTATTACTACATTTCGCGCGTCCGAGGACGTAGGCACTTGTACTTTGCGTGTCATGAGGACACAGATTTTTATTAATAAAAGTGTGTGTTAAAATCAGTGTGATAGATGGTCATAGTACTATTTTGTAGGGACAGTATCTTCGACAATTCGCCAACAGACTGTTCTGGGGAAATAAGTACCTGAAACGGTGAATTTAGTAGTCAGATATCGAGTGTGTAATAAACTATAACTTTTTGCACCAGCACGAGAGATGACATCGCATATCCTGGAAGAAGTTTGGAACTGTCAACACTCCATCGAGATGTTTGAGACGAGCTAAGCAGCATTAAGTTGGGAAATGGCTGCAGATGTCCGTTGATGGTGATTGGCCGAGGATGAGTACTGAATAATATTCTTATTATCTGACAAATTAACTTATGGTATATGGGACAAATATTTTTTGTAAATATCTTGCTTGTGTTGATTAACGTAGTGTATTTAGTTTTGGTCTGACACACCTTTTGCATGGAAACAGCTCGCAAAATTTTGTTTAGTTGTAATCTCTTGTTTTTTTTAACTAACGTGACTATGTGGACGACCGTGTTCGCATATGTTTACGTAATGCGGTTGAGAAATTTCTCTCGGAGATATGTTGTGTTTCAGAAGTAGGACTGAATTAGTATAATCATGCAGTAAATTGGAGGGTAAATTAATCTTTGTAATGTTTATTATTGATCAGATTCAGTGAGTTTATTGCCGTTGGAGCAATGTGAATTGTGGCGAGGGGCAGTCAGCTCTCTCGTAGGTTTTAATATTTTCTTAAATAGTTTGTGAGCATCTTATTCAACCGACCTGTGTGAAAAGTGTTATGTCATTCCCAGCAGTGTGTGTGTGTGTGTGTGTATTTTAGTGGTCATTACAAGCGGGAATTTCAGCGTAGACTGATTTCTGTCAGCTTGATGCCAAGCCCATATCGTTACCTTGCGAGGACATATGTGGCTATTTCGATTAATGTATTCCCATATGTTTATGTGGTTGAGATTTGTTGCTGTTGATTCTACGAGATAACGGGACAGGTGGTCAAGTTATTTTTACACACTGTAGCTGGACGATGACAAGAGTTGAGGAAGGGGGAAGCTGTTTCACAAGGCGGGCTGAAAGGATTGCATCAAGATCATTAGCGGAGTGCTTGTTGGCTCCGTAAAGTTACTTGAAATACAGAATAAGAACTGATCAATGGTAAAAATTGTTTAAATAAATGGGAGTTGCCTACGAATCACTATAATCTCCGAAGCGTTAGCTTGACGTGCATGTTTGTTCATATAAGGTAATCTCATCCGGTGAGGCTTTTGTTGTTGTTGGTTTAATTCCATGTTTATGTTTCATATTTGTGACCCGTGTAGTCACGTGCGATGCTGTCTTTCCTTGTTTGTGTATTGAGCAATTGGCCGGGTTGGCAGCTCATTTGTCAGATTCGTCACCGCATTGAAGGAGGGTCTCGAGGGAGATTCCTGTAATTATTAGATTTTAGATTGTGTGTCAGCATTAATTTTTAAGGGTTTTTATTAGTGTTGTGTCCCATATCCGTAAACGTTGATTTACGAGGTGATTGTTCGTAAGCATCGTGGCTGTTACCCGATGTAAACGAACAGTCATCCAAGTACTCATCCCTCGTAGTTAGTCATTACGTGTACATAAAATCCCAATGCAAGTTAGTGGAACTTGGATCCACATTTTTATGAGGGGGAGATCCGTCTGACTCCTTAACATTGATAGATATTTTTGTCATGGGAAGATTCAGGGAGGAATCTTATTATTGTTATTGTTTATATTCATTTCATTTTGCACAAATAGTCATTAAATTATGTTATTATTTTATGTCTTGTCACTTCTTTCTTAATTATAGTTTTAATCCTATGACCCTTGCCTCAGTAGAGCATGTTGTTTGGCGAACGTAAACATCACACTATGAACGGAGCGCGACCCCTTGATTTTGATTCTTGCATATAAACACTGCAATACTGAAGGGTTCAGTAGTCAATTCTACTGCGTATTGGCATGATGTCACGTCACTCGTGTTCACTTTATGTAGCTGGCAGATTTTGTGTTCCGAATATATACGGATGCGCTTACTGTAACGATCATAGACGTCTTACCACCGTCAAATGTACGAAGAAATTTAACGGTAATTCTACTTTATATTTTGAGCCAAATGCCCATTTAGTTTTTTGAGGTACCGCACCGTAGCCCTGACCGTTTAAGCCGAGCACCACGCCGTGAGCACAGCTGCAGCAAGTCCGGAGATCGGATGTTCGAATCTTGAGGCTGAAAGCGCCACGTGTTTTTCCACAACCCCTACAGGCAACTGCGAGGATAGTACAGTGCGTTCGCTTACGGGTGGGGCCGAGGAAGCCTCGCTTAACTGGCACTAACCACGTGCGGAGCAGAGATCCGTGCGCGCGCCAGTTCCGAACGAGAAGAGGTCAATCAGTTTAATCCAGCCAGCTGTGCAGCGCGTGAGTAACGCAGTGGTTTACAATGCATTAGGCAAACTACCCGCTTGAACAGTGAGTTTTTATGTACGATATATATGGGAAAACAGAGTCATATTGTAGACTGGTGCCCAGACAATTTGAAGTGGAGTATCCATGTGCTCCGATTCCGGGTAGAGGAACTTTTAGATGACTTGTTAACAAACTAAGGACAAGAGGATCGCTAAATGCTTCAATTCCTAAGCGTAAACGAAGCGTATTGACGGAGCACAACATTGGTGAAATCTTTGCATCATTCACACGCTCTCCGAATAAATCTCTAAGACTTGTTTCACAGGAAGGTAGTGTTTCAAAAACATCCGATCTTACTGCCTCAAGACTTCTAAAATACAAAAAAACAAGGTAAGTCCTGCGTAGACTGATTAATTAATTATTTAATGTCAGATTCCCGCCCGCAAGCGACCGCTAGTGCCAGGCAAGCGATGCTTCCGCCGGCTCCACCCGTATGCGAACGCACTGCACCATTTTTCAAGTCCCGGGACAGATATCTCCATCCCTGTCCCTATCAAAGTTCTACAGTCATCACATAAATACAGGTTCTCAGACAAGTTCAACACACACCAAATTGCACGGGGCCGATGACCAAGGTATCCCAAGCCCCTAACATGAATTAACAACAACAACAACAGTTTATTTAAGGGTGCCTGTAAAATATTTAAGTACGTGCGTTTACGGATTATCAAAGCATAATATTTTCGAGCTTAAAATGCCCCAGCGAGACGTTTAGTGGCTATTTGCTATTTTTCGCAAAACGGATGCTTTTCCAATTGCTCACACACTAAACGGACTTCTTGCAATCAAAAGGAGATCCTGGGAATTAAGATGAGGTCTGAGCTATCGGAAAATGTGGGGAGACTATGAAAAAGTAAGGGTCAGAAGTACAATGCATTATAAAGGAATTCACATAGTTCTAAGCGTTGGCCACGACTATTTGTAAATAATGTTGTAAATAATTAACATGACGATTTAGTAATAACACAAGCTAAATATCTTATTTACGAGGGATGTTCAGAAAGTAAGTTTCGTCATTTTTTGCACGAACAGATGTGACAACAGGTGACACAAACGATCGCAATAAGAATCCACACCCATGGCTGGTTCATCGACAGAAGGAGCGCCAGCGGAGGAGGAATGACGCATGCGCACAGGGCTGACGAAGAGGGAGGAGCAGCAGACTAATGTGCCCGATATTATGCCAGTACTACACATTATGGCAGACTGACATGTAATGACAACGTGATCGCCAATGGAAGTGCGTGCTGTTATCCGGTATGAATTGGCATGTGGGACTAATGTGTAAGTTATTCATGAACGCCAACAGACCGCGAATGGCGAAGTGGTCATATCTCATCAAATGGTCGGTCACCGGTGTTGCGTATTCCGTGAAGGACGGCAGACTGTTCAGAATGACACTTGGGACGTTACTTTTGCATCAATGCTGAGGTGGAGCAGGCTGTGCGACAATTCCTTGCATCACAGGGCACTGATTTTATCAGAGTGGCTTCTTCAAACTGCGCTACGACAATTGTGTCAATGTCGCTGGTGACTATGTCGAGAAATAGTGCAAGGTGTATAGTTCAAGAAGCCATGGTGATTGCCAGTTGGGCAATAAAGGATCCCTGGAGATGAAATGACGAAACTTATTTTTGGAACTTCCCTCGTATGGGAGTACATAATACTTATACTGCGCATATACTTGATACCGGGTGAATCTGCTGCCCCTAAAAATATTGTTTTATGCAGCCAAAATAATACGTCTTGTCAGGAAGGTCGATGTTTCTCTGCTTGCATCCCATATGGTATTAATGCACTGCAAACATGTCCCGCAAAGGATACTGAACACTATTAATTTTTCACTCGTTCAGTATCGTTTTCGGGATATGCTTGCAGTGCATTAGTACCATACGCGATGCAACCAGAGAAATATCGACCTTCGTGATAACTACGCTAGTTGGGCTGCATAAAACAATATTATTAGGGGCAGCTGATTCACCTGGTATACTGGGTGAGTCTTCTGCCCCTTATTTTTCTAGTTTCCGGCCACACTGCCAATGTCTGATTGCGGCATGGTTGACAGTTCCTCGTCCATTGCCAAGCCACAATGACCCTAAACGACTTACCAAGATTAATGACGTCATGGAAGCAAGACCTTTACAAAAACATGTGTGCGACAAGTGATTATACAATGCATTGAACTGTCATACGGGCATGTATAAGGTACATGCTGATTATACGGTTTCAGTTGGATTCGAAATTAACGCTGGGTACGGTAACTTACTGATAAGAAACGTGAATGAACATTCGAAGTGGGAAGCAGTACCACATCTCATACGCTTTCATGCAAGATGAAGGGACGAGTAGTGAGTTGGTCACTGGTCGTGGCCGAGTGCGGTACGTGTGTGCGCGCTGTGTGACCGCATTGGAAGAGTTTACGGTTCCTAATACCGGTGCTTCCTTAGTTCCACGTGTGTACTGACCTTCCGTGTGTCATTCGGACAATACTTTTTTAAGTAGTGTTCCAGATAGGACAACAAAACCAGAAACCCAGAAAACCCCGCTGAAAATCATGTCCGGATACCAGAGAAAAAACACCGTACGCTGCCAATGGGACAGGCAGAGTTCTCGCCCCTCACCAGGAGAAATTCACCGCTGGATTGGCGATACCCTCCGGTTGACTGTCGACCAAGTAGAAGCCATCCAGTTAAATGCGCACGAAAAAACCATGTACATCAAGGTAATCAGCATATCTAGTTATCAGAAATTGTTAAATACTTTTGCAGATCCTATTAAATTTCAGTATGATTCAGGCGAAATGACCAATGTTAAGCTCTCCACAGCGGATTCCAATTTTACCACAGTGCGTATATTTAATGTCCCACTCGAAGTACCCCCTGAAATTTTCAAATCCGTCCTGTCGAAATATGGCACTGTGAGTGACGTCAGGAAAGAACAATGGTCTTCTGCTTATCAGTTCCCGGTGTATAATGGAATACGTGCCGTAACTATGGAAATCAAGCAAGATATCCCCTCCACTGAGGCTTTTGGTGGCCATTCTGGCTATATAACGTATAATGGACAGAAACAGACCTGTTTAATTTGCAATTCTATCACACATCTACGTATTAACTGCCCAAAGAAAATGATTCCCCTCGGTATAACTCCTACACAACAACGACGTGTACAATACTCGGAAGTTGTGACGCAGCAAACGTCATATGAAAACATGCTCATTGATCAGTCAGCTGAGACAACACCAGGAGTGACCTCGGATACATCTGACGCAGAACTGGTACCTTGTCCTGACCAGAGCTGCGAGACACAGAGGGCCCCTGTGCTCTCGGCAACCTGTATCGCAGCCTTAGAACCAACTCTGCCGTTACTACAGGCTGCCACATAAATTTTGTCTTCACTGCCCCCGACTTCGCTGGTCCCTACCGACTCACTTAAGAATGTTGATCGGGGATCCGAGAACGTCTCTAAGAAGATTAAAACAAATGCCTCGATTGCCGTACCAGCCCCGAAGAATCAAACAGGCTCCACAAACGTTCCCGCAGCTGTGAAAAAGAAACAAAATCTTCTTTCTACGTCATCTAGGGACCCACGAACGCTCTCAACCGCTGACAGCCGGCCTATGAATGGCAGTCAAAAGGAACTATCTCAACCTAATTTGACATAGTGCACCAGGATAATTCTCACCTGTGTCTTCTTTCGAGTCCACCTTCCAGTATGTCTAGCACAGCTTTTATACTTCTCTTAATGGCGCAATTTCTCACTGTGGCCACTGTGAATATCAATGTAATAGAATGCCCTCTGAAATTTCAACTGTTGGAGAGATTCCTTCGAGATGCTGACATTGACATTGCTTTCATTCAAGAAGTTGCTATACCGTGTTTACCCATATCTGCCTTCTAGCAACAATACATCAATACCGGTAATACGAATAGAGGGACCGGATTCCTCATAAGACATGATATCCCACTCGAAGGTGTGCTATGTCATCCATCAGGACGCATAATATCTGGACACATAAACAATACCACCCTGATAAATGTATATGCCCCATCCGGGTCCAATAAACGTGTGGAACGGAAAATGTTCTTTCAACAGAGTATACTGCCTCATCTGCACGACGTTAAGGAAAAACTTATTCTTGCAGGGGATTTCAATTGTATTCAACGCCCAGAGGATTCCACTAGTCCATACAGAGGTGTCAACCCGGCTCTCAGGACCCTTCTTACCTCCCTACACCTCATTGATGCTGTGGATAGTTTAAGGGTGCCCCTGCCCCATTACACCTGTATAAGTCACAACTCCTCATCACGACCTGACCGCATCTACTTTTCACAGGAACTTATCCAGCCTAGACGATATGAAGTGATTCCTGCCAGTTTCACTAACCATCATGCTGTCGTATGTACAATCTCTTACCCCCATCCCATATTTCACATAGGAAGAGGTTATTGGAAGCTGAATTGCTCGCTGTTACTGGAGGAGGAATGCCAAGATATTTTCAGACAACACTGGATTCGATGGGTCCAACAAAAATGCAAATTTCGCGACTGCACAGACTGGTGGGATATTTTAGTTAAACCAGGGATCCGCCGCGTCTTTAAGAACATATCTTACCAACGAGGTCGGGAAAGACGGGATACAGTTGAATTTTACTATCGAGTTCTTTGCCAGCTCCAGCAAAGATCTGATGCTGGGGAGCGTATATATGACCAGATCCGGGAAGTTAAAACCAAGCTCCAGTCTCTACAGCAACGAACGCTCGCTCATATCAACGTGGCTTTAAAAGATCGTACAGTGCTCCCGGACGAAAGTGCAAGTGTATACCAAATCGCCAAAGGACAACGTGAGCGGCAACGTAAATATATCCACCGCCTCCGCACCAGTACTGGAAGTGTCGTCACCTCCCCTGACGCTATACGTAGTGAAATATCATTATTTTATCAACGGTTCTACGCTAAGGCTCCCATTGATCCACAGCATGTGACCCTATTGCTGTCATCTTGCAGTACCAAACTATCTCCGGACAACAAAACTCTGCTCAGCGCGGATATTACGGATGAAGAGATTCACTCTGTGGTTAAACAACTCCCAAACAACCGCTCACCTGGCATTGATGGACTGCCATATGAAATGTATAAACACTTCTGGCCTCTCATTGGCAAAGAATTTTGTCATGTCCTGCGTACCATTCTCCAACGTCGTGCTCTTTGTCAATCACATCACGAGGGTACCATAGTCCTCATACCAAAAACATCCTCTCCCATGGCAGTTGGTGACTTCCGACCAGTTACTCTGCTCTGCAGTGACTATAAAGTCCTTACCAAAGTACTTGCATGCCGATTGAAGACTGTTCTACCTGATATCATTGGTGATGAACGAACAATGTTGCAGTATTCCTGGAAGAACTCTGTTAACAAACTTAGCGATACTACGGGACCTACACCTAAAAGCCGAAATGCTCCCCACTGAGCCAATGAGTTTTCTCACCTTAGATCTTGATAAAACTTTCGACCGCATCAGTCATGAATACTTGTACATGGTCTTGCAACACTTCGAATTTCCTGAAATCCTTATTGACTACATTCGTATGATAAATTGTAATGCTACGTCTAGAGTGCTCGTCAACGGTTTTCTTTCCCCTCTGATTCCAATACAACGATCAGTTAGGCAAGGATGTCCCCTTTCTATGCTACTTTTTGTCATTGGCCTTGAACCGTTCATTCGGACTACCCAGGTGAAGCTACAGGGTTACAAACTGTCCACACATGTTTTTGGAATGTGCGCCTATGCTGATGACGTATCAATATTGATCCGCAATGAAGAAGACATCTCCCACATCGATAGCGTCCTTCAGCTCTACCATATCGCCTCTGGAGCACAATCGAACCCCCAGAAATCTGCTTTGCTTCCGCTCAATACTAACTCAGTGATTACCCCACAGCCCTGGTTCCGGATAGTAAATGAGGTGAAAATTCTTGGCATTACCTGGAAGCAATCGCTTCTGGACACAGTGCAAGTTAACTGGACTAAGGTCATTGCCAAAGTTAGGGGAGTCCTGATCCAATTTGGTCAAAGAAACCTCAATATAGTGCAACGGGTCATGGTCCTCAACGTGTTTGCGCTCTCTAAAATATGGTATGTCGCACAACTTTTCCCACTTCCCAAAATGTTTGAGAGCCAATTGGCAAAATATACAGGTTGGTTTATATGGCAAGGATTTTTGTTCCGAGTACAACGGGAACAGTTGTATCTCCCATCCCGGCAAGGCGGGCTAGGGCTAACAGCTCATGGCATGAAATGCCGTGCACTCCTCTGCAAGAACGATATCACCATTCTTTCCCAACATGACACTTTTACGAAAGCGCTATACAAAGATATTCGAAACACAGCCCGTGGTTGTGATAGAGCTTTGCCGAAGATATTTAGGGACCATCAACAGCACCTTCTGGAAACTGTTCGCCAAATGCCATCAGGGATTGTTCCAACGACGAAAAGTATCTATAACATGTTGCGGCAAGTGGTACACTCCAAACCGCGAATAGAGGCCACCACCCTCTACGTCCATTGGCCCACTGTTTGGAAAAATTTTGGGGCTATGTCCATTTCTTCTGCTGTACACTCCCAAGTTTTTATCTCCCTCAACGATCTCATCCCAACCGCTCTACGGCGATATACCATCCATCTTGAAGCTTACCCATGGTGTACTATATGTGGTCAAACTGATACGGCGATACACCGCTTCACATCATGCACGCGAGTTGCCTCCACGTGGCTGTGGTGTAAGGGAAAAGTATGTCAACTATTAAATGTGCCCTCGGATGACCTTGATGACAGGAAGTTGGTTCGTTTGTCGGTGACCGCCTTCCCCCAAATTAAACAGACTGCCATTGTGTGGATAATGGGCCAATATGTACACTTCGTGATGGACAATGATCAACATTTCTCTTTCCTGGATCTCAGGTATCACCTGCAAAAAGAGCGTTGGAAGCTTAGTGAAAGTGGACAATTGTACGATAAATATGGACACTATCTGGATTTCTTGTGATGTATTAGTATGGTATTTATCATATCTGAAAATTCTGTAATTCTGTAAAGAGCTAATAAAAAAAAATAGTAGCCGTGGAGCATTGGTACAAGTGCGTAGAAGGTAGCGGATCTGTGCTTCGGAGTTGGGTTCAAATCTCACCACCGAAAAATATTTTTATGCACATTTTTAGCTTTGGGGATCAAATACAAGGGCATTCGAGCCACATTTGACCAATATCATCCGATATTTATTTAGAGGTCGCCTTCGTGGTGTAGTGGTCAGCGTGCTTAGCTGCCTCCCCGGTGGTCCACGGTTCAATTCCCGGCTCTGCCACGAAATTTCAAAAGTGTTTGAGGACTTGACCGGGGACTACTCAAGCTCTGGTTGTCCAAATGAGTGGAGGGGATTCGATTTCCACCTCAGCCAACCTCGAAGTGGTTTTCCATGGTTTCCCACTTCGTCTTCGGGCAAATTCCGAGTTGGTATTGCACCCGTATCCACGTGGTCTTAACTGGTGAAATCCGAAGAAAATGCAGGATCGTAGAATCTGGAAGCCCCGGCTGAAAATAACCCCCAAGACACCACCACCAAGGATAGACCATGGATAGGAATACCACAAAAATTAAACAGAATGTGATAAGAAGATGCCAGTGCAGTGATCTACAAAAAAAAATTAAATAATAGCCCAAAGTGAGCTACCAAGACTCTTAAAGATAATTAAATTAATCTAATCTCGGGCGCGTTAAAAAGCATCCTAGCTAATAACCCACTGGTTCTCGAAGCACATTCTAATTCGAATAGAAATCACTAAGTCTTTCGTATGAATTTTTAAAATTTAACAAAAGTTTATTAATTGAAACCGCAGTGTCATGAAGTAGAAACTCCACTGAACAAAAGTTTATAATCTTATGCCTCTGCCGAAGCATGTAAAATGTTTAAGTAACAATCGCCTTAATTAGGCCACACAAACTGCCTATCGTCTCATCATTATGAACGAAGTTCAAAAAAAACTTTACACACAAAATATTCTGATATGATCGTAAACCCTTTTTGACATATTTATAAAAATATTCCATTCAATCGTAGCAATTAATATATGCATATTTTACATAATTACATTTTATTTCTGAGATTTAGTTGCGCCTAGAATTATTCATCTCGTTAATTTCATGTATTCATATACATTTATTTGGTTTCAATTTTCAAGTCCATGCCGTGCTAAATGACAAACAATTAAGCTAATCGGACGTCATATTGTTAATTATAATGACTATATTTCAATTCACTTTCTCACAGATATTAGATTTTCTATCACTCAATATTTTAGTTAAAAATAGCTCAAGTTTATACAAGTATTAATATTACAGTCTTTCCAATTAAACTCTATTCTAAAAACAATTGTTACTAAATCTTAACAAATATTAACGATGTTGTTACAATACTTGGTTTCTTAAATGTTGGATTCAAAATTGTACATTAGCTTTCCACTAGCTAAAATCGTGACTCAATTTCACGTTCAAAATAATACACCGTAGTGCACTCAGCAATAGCTCTAAAGCTAATTCAGTGCTGGAAAAATTGATATTGACTATCCACATATGTCAAATATCTCCTAAATTGCAATTCAAATACGCAGACAAAATTCCATTATTACCATATCATCACTTAACAGCTCTTAATAAATTTCCAAACATTACGAATATTGCACACGTTTTTATACAATCATGGATAAATATGTTGCTTCAAATTAGCCAAAAGTTAAAGTGTCGAGAATAATCTTTATCAGAACAGTGACAAAATATTGTATTCACAAGTCTAAATAACTGTGTGAGAATTCAAAGTCTGTCATCTCGATTATGACTTACATATATTTTAAAAATTTCTCTCCTTACATTACATATCATTACTTATTACATTTTCTCAAACAAAGTATTTCTTTCGTATATCTCAACCGACCACTGTGAAAAAAACGATTCAGTTTTCGCATAATTGATAATAATCCCACTGGAGATCCTCCTCAAAGGAAAACACTTCAAAACTACAGCATGGGAAAGAGCCTAACTTGTGAAGGTACAAATTAACCATTAGATTTGAACGCTAAACCAAGTTGGAGTTTCCCATAAGAATCCACAAAACTTTAAAAACTGAACGAGCTCACAAAGGGAGTCGACATTAAAAGAATTTCAAAAATCTGTATTACCAGAAATAAATTCGCACAATCGCAAATAATCATACTAAAAATCACTATGTTCCATGTCTATGCTCAATCTGCCAAAAATATAGACCTGAATGTCTATCTAATAACTTGCATGAGCTTTCAAAAATATTCGAAGTCAAATTCAAAAAGTCCAGAGAATTTGTTCAAAGTCGAATTCACGTATACGACGGATTATGAGACACCTGCTTGAGTTAGAATTATTCTTATATAATTTTAACGTCGTCTTCTCCCTATAAGTTTTCTCATGTTGTCTTCCCAACAAACTATATTCTTCTATCTTATTCCCAAATTACATCTTAATGAAAGCAAGGTAATGTTCAAAGTAACACTACAATAACTACTAAATTGAACTATAAAGTGAATTACATACTCGTACAGAAATGATTAAAGAATCACCCTAGCCCTCGTCTGTAATTCTTAACTACTCTAATCAAAATTGGTGAAAAGGAACATTCAAAAGCATGACAAATTCATACTGTCTACTAAAGGAAAACTTCCAGCTACCTTGTTGAAGTTCTAGTTGAATGAAGTCAGAATGCCATAACACATACTCCTGCCTGGGATCGAACCATATCTGCTCAGCTGCACCGATCACGAAACGACTGGATATCAAGAAGGCCCGATTACCGTTCGCGAACGAGACGAAGCTAACAGATGTTCGTTTGACAAAGTTCATAGTTCTTTCACTTGCAAAAGAGCACGACAGCATTGATGTAGTGAGTCAAGCTAGTTTCATTATGTAGCAGTACAGATTGTCATTCAGACTTTCACAGTCTCTTCAATCTTCTCTTATAAAGCCTTATACTGTAGTTGGTCATATTGGAATCAAGTAATCATCCTGAGTATTCAACGCTGCTATGTGTTACATTTCTCGTCTGTGTTTAGCCCATTTTATGCATCTTAATATCGTAGCAATATATCTCTCTCCTCATATCATTTATGACACTCATGGCTAAAGCTGTTTATTCTGTACTGCAAAGTAGAACACGTTGTTGTACCATTGGCTTAAGAAGAAGTTATCATACGTGAATGCAAGTTCACTGTGCTCAAATTGAAGGTTAACACTGTCTGAAACTATAATAAGATCAGACGAAAATCCTATCACGTTATACTGTAACACATATATGTCGGATCAACTCCACGTTACCGAACAAACACGATTTCACGGCAACGCACGTACATGTACTCAGACCAGAGAGCTCTGTGACCCTCCTCGCTGAAATTGTATTCACTAATCAACTGTTCGTTTGCTCCCGCAAATCATACTGTCTCCAGGTGATCCACAATGCACCTTGTTCTCTGATCGACAGTAACTATCGATATATGTATCATTGCCGAGTTCGATAATCACATGTTATAATATTGTATGCATTTATACTCATATAAAAGTTCTCAGTTATATTCCTTTATCCACAGGATGGATATCCCATTCTTTGTTTCATACTGCATTGTGTATATTGCTCTACCACGGTGTTCAAAATAATGACAGTGGTGCTTTGTCCATCTTTTATTCAATACAGGTATTAAAATGTCAAACATGTGGTCGTCGGTATGTACGGCGAGTTGCTGACAGCTCCTAACCTTGCCACAGTACTACCGCGCACCTGCATTGCAAATGAATTTCGCAGTACTGCCAACTTAACCTATATCCAACTAAAAAGAAAATACGGTCTCATCTCTCTCCCAACGCAACAAATAAAAGTGTGACAATACTTCTATTTCATCTTTCTAGATATTCTTAATATGAGCAGTATTTTGTCATTGCTTTACCTTTCTATGGTATTTCCTAAGCGTCATGAATTACAATGTTTAACGGAGATGAATAATCATTTACTTCCTCTTGGAATCTAAGATTGGCGTTTTTTTTTTTCATCGGGACGCCTCTCTTGCCTCTCAGCTTGTTGGCTGGTCCCTGGTTCTTGATCACTTTCCGTGTCTCTTCGTTTGTTGTTTCGCTCTTCCCTTTTTTTCTCTGTCTTTTCTAGACTGTTTTTTTCTTCTTGGGTCTGATAATTGTTATCACGATAGTTCTTGTACCGTGAGTAACCCTGCTGGTTATTTTGTTGCCTTTGGAAATAGCCCTGTCTATCTTCATTGACATAGGATCTACCCTCATTATTCTGGTTTCGGTATCTATTATTTCTCTGTTGATTCTGTTCTCTGTCAGAATATCTGTTGTTGAATCGTTCATTCCTTTCCCTATCCTGATAAGGTCTGTATCTATATTGGTCTCTATTATACTGATATGACCTTTGTTGACCTCGATAGTAGTTAGACTGATAATCCCTATATGGCTCTTGATTATTCCTATAATCTCTCTGTTGGTCATAATACCTATTGTTCCTATTGTGACCTGTCCATTTTGACTCGTTTTGACCTGTCCTTTCGGTTTGTTGAGGCCTGTCCATAACCACGGCGTTCACGGTTTTACTATCCGTCCTTCCGCTTTTTATAATTGTGGGTGAAATGGATGTATGATCCAGCCTACGAAGTAGATCGTCCATCGTGGCTAAATCAGCTACTCCAGACGAAACAATGTTACGTCTGACCTCTAACGGTAACTGACCCGAAATGGTCTCTAGAATTTCTTCCTGGGTCAAAGGTGGGTCATGAAAACGGAGTCTGGCCAACTGAGATGTAAAGAATTCCGAGTAGTTAGTAGGACCAGTACTACTATACTTCCTCGAGTAAATCTCAGCTCTCACAGCATGTTGAGTTTGGATTGACCAAAATCGCTTTATGAATGATTCTGAAAACTGCTCGAAGTTGTCAAACGTGTAAGGAAATGCGCGAAACCAATTTAAAGAACCTTCTGATAAATGCCTCTCTACTATCCGTAGCTCCCTGTCTCTGGCTACATGATGTTCGACAAAATAGTCTTGTAAATTTCGTATGGACTCGATCGGAGTTAAGCTTTCTGAATTAGAAAACTTTTTATTTCCTCATCATAACTTCTCACAATTGTGACATTAGACCTATCAATGGGTGTCGATGTTCTAAAATCTCTAGGAGCATATTCGTGAGTACTCGTATTGGGAACCTCTATCCTTTGTCTAGGCTGTTCTACAGCTCCTGTCCCATTCGAACGAGCTATGAAGTTCCTTGCTGGGGACGTAGTATCTAACCACTCACTAGGATTCTGGACTATACCTGCCCTATCGGAATTCATAGCGCTTTTTAGTGACTCAAATTGTGCCTTAAACTCGCTTCTTAAATCATTAACGTCTACATGTTCACTTAAGTTCAATTTGGATAACTCCTGCCTGATTTCATTCAACTCGGATGTCTTTTTTTCTCTTTCCGAATTTACATCTAACCTGACCTGATCTAACTTGAGAGTAACGTTCTTAACCTGAGATTCAAGATTTTCCCTGAGGTTATTTATGCTATCGGTATTCGATAACTGAACTGAATCGCTCCTTTTCTCACCGTCTTCTCTTGCCTGAGAAATATCCTTGTTTAACCTAATTTCGGCCTTAGCAACTTTTACTTCTAATTCAGATTTGACATTATTAATGTCATCTTCATTAGTCTTTGTGATTTCACCTCTTATTATTGTGACCTGTTCACTAACAATGGCCTTGAGATCGATTTCAAGATCCTTTCTCAAAACCTTGTTATGATCATCAACCTTTTCCCTTACAGAGATCATATCACCCTCTAATTTTGATAAGGTCCTTGGTGTGGTGATAGCCTCGTTAGAAAATTGTAACTGAAGGGCATCAAAGCTAGTTTTATTCTCCTTCTGATTGTTTTCCAGTTCTAGTCTAACATTTTTGACGTCCTCCTTTATGCCAGAAATATTTGACTGCATGCTGGTTACAAGTGTTTCTGTGTTTAAAATTTTAGCCTCAGTGCTAATCATCCTTTCCTGAGTGCTAATCACCTTTTCCTGAGTGGCATTAAGCTTAGCCTCAGTACTTATTATTCTTTCCTGAGTAGCATCAAGCTTAGCCTCAGTACTAATTATCCTTTGCTCAGTGCTAATGATTTTACTTTTAGTATCTGTGATATCGGTTTGTGCTAAATCAAGTTTTGCCTCCGCAGTGGCTACACTAGAGCGTACATGGCTAACCTCTACATTAACATTGCTTATATCTAATTGTACAAGCCTTACATCTCCTTGAACACCATCTACACTAGTTTCTACATCATTTATTTTTTCCTTAATTTTTTGGATCGGTCAGAAATTTTGCGGTTACTATCCTGTAAACGCTTAAGGGATAAATGAAGATGGGACATGTCAGCTTGAGTTGAATCTGAGATCTTAGTCACTGTTTCGTTTAAATTATTTAAGTTCGTTTGAGCATTTGACTTAATCTCAGCTAAGTCCTGCTCCTGCTTGATTAGCTTTTCCTGCATGGCTTGTAACAATGCCACGACATCGTCCATAGTCGCAGCACCTGACATTTTACAATACTAAATGGAGAAATACAGAAATGCAACACATGTATAGCAGAATTGACATACTCTGACCCTTTTCACCAATATGAACAATATAGTTTGTTTTGCAGCTATACTTATTAACTAATTTAAATCTATAAGGAAATAGGAGGTATATGCGCATTGTGATTCATATTAGAACTAATTAAAGTTATAATCGCAAGTCTAGCTTATTGAATTTATTGTTAAATAGAAATGAATTTAATATGACTGATGATATTCCAATTATCATCGCCGGTAACAAGCCTAAAATGGCCGACAAGCATGGAGTGAAAAACGATCCCCATAAGCTGCCCCATATGACCACGTTGATCTATTAAAGTTTCCAAGGCATGTCTCTTATGATCAAACCGTAATCATTTACAATTACATTTAAAGCACAACAAAAAAAATCTAACGAATTTAAATTAAATGACGATACTTCTATCTGTATACCAGGTAGATTGAGTAAACTCAAGTTCACGTTTCTAAGAAACGCGAATTCCCAACGAATTCTATAATCGTAGCAGTGCCAAAGACAAATGCTGACGACTAGAAATTCGAACAAGTCAACTCGTTAACCGCATGAAAGATGGGTTCTTTTACGAAGATGGCTATCCATTAGAGTGCTCGAGGATGCCAACCCGAATTTCACAATGATTGGGTATCCAAATTAATGTGCCCATCCACTACGACACTCGAATTAAAACAATTCGATCTCCCCAATAGGTGGGTCGCCATATTAATGTGCACCCGTATCCACGTGGTCTTACCTGGTGAAATCCGAAGAAAATGCAGGATCGTAAAATCTGGAAGCCCTGGCCGAAATTAACCCCCAAGACACCACCACCAAGGATAGACCATGGATAGGAATACCACAAAAAATAAACAGAATGTGATAAGAAGATGCCAGTGGTCTACAAAAAAATGAAAAATAGCCCAAAGTGAGCTACCAAGACTCTTAAAGATAATTAATTAATCTAATCTTGGGCGCGTTAAAAAGCATCCTAGCTAATAACCCACTGGTTCTCGAAGCACATTCTAATTCGAATAGAAATCATTAAGTCATTCGTATGAATTTTTAAAATTTAACAAAAGTTTATTAATTGAAACCGCAGTGTCGTGAAGTAGAAATTCCACTGAACAAAAGTTTATAATCTTATGCCTCTGCCGAGGTATGAAAAATGTTTAAGTAACAATCGCCTTAATTAGGCCACACAAACTGCCTATCGTCTCATCATTATGAACGAAGTTCAAAAAAAACTTTACACACAAAATATTCTGATATGATCGTAAACCCTTTTTGACATATTTATAAAAATATTCCATTCAATCGTAGCAATTAATATATGCATATTTTACATAATTACATTTTATTTCTGAGATTTAGTTGCGCCTAGAATTATTCATCTCGTTAATTTCATGTATTCATATACATTTATTTGGTTTCAATTTTCAAGTCCATGCCGTGCTAAATGACAAACAATTAAGCTAATCGGACGTCATATTGTTAATTATAATGACTATATTTCAATTCACTTTCTCACAGATATTAGATTTTCTATCACTCAATATTTTAGTTAAAAATAGCTCAAGTTTATACAAGTATTAATATTACAGTCTTTCCAATTAAACTCTATTCTAAAAACAATTGTTACTAAATCATAACAAATATTAACGATGTTGTTACAATACTTGGTTTCTTAAATGTTGGATTCAAAATTGTACATTAGCTTTCCACTAGCTAAAATCGTGACTCAATTTCACGTTCAAAATAATACACCGTAGTGCACTCAGCAATAGCTCTAAAGCTAATTCAGTGCTGGAAAAATTGATATTGACTATCCACATATGTCAAATATCTCCTAAATTGCAATTCAAATACGCAGACAAAATTCCATTATTACCATATCATCGCTTAACAGCCCTTAATAAATTTCCAAACATTACGAATATTGCACACGTTTTTATACAATCATGGATAAATATGTTGCTTCAAATTAGCCAAAAGTTAAAGTGTCGAGAATAATCTTTATCAGAACAGTGACAAAATATTGTATTCACAAGTCTAAATAACTGTGTGAGAATTCAAAGTCTGTCATCTCGATTATGACTTACATATATTTTAAAAATTTCTCTCCTTACATTACATATCATTACTTATTACATTTTCTCAAACAAAGTATTTCTTTCGTATATCTCAACCGACCACTGTGAAACGAACGATTTAGTTTTCGCATAATTGAAAATAATCCCACTGGAGATCCTCCTCAAAGGAAAACACGTCAAAACTACAGCATGGGAAAGAGCCTATCTTGAGAAGGTACAAATTAACCATTAGATTTGAACGCTAAACCAAGTTGGAGTTTCCCATAAGAATCCACAAAACTTTAAAAACTGAACGAGCTCACAAAGGGAGTCGAAATTAAAAGAATTTCAAAAACCTGTATTACCAGAAATAAATTCGCACAATCGCAAATAATCATACTAGAGATCTCTATGTTCCTTGTCTATGCTCAATCTGCCAAAAATATAGACCTGAATGTCTATCTAATAACTTGCATGAGCTTTCAAAAATATTCGATGTCAAATTCAAAAAGTCCAGAGAATTTGTTCAAAGTCGAATTCACGTATACGACGGATTTTGGGACATCTGCTTGAGTTAGAATTATTCTTATATAATTTTAACGTGGACTTCTCCCTATAAGTTTTCTCATGTTGTCTTCCCAACAAACTATATTCTTCTATCTTATTCCCAAATTGCATCTTAATGAAAGCAAGGTAATGTTCAAAGTAACACTACAATAACTACTAAATTGAACTACAAAGTGAATTACATACTCGTACAGAAATGATTAAAGAATCACCCTAGCCCTCGTCTGTAATTCTTAACTACTCTAATCAAAATTGGTGGAAAGGAACATTCAAAAGCATGACAAATTCATACTCTCTACTAAAAGAAAACTTCCAGCTACCTTGTTGAAGCTCTAGTTGAATGAATTGAGAATGCTATAACACATACTCCTGCCTGGGATCGAACCATATCTGCTCAGCTGCACCGATCACGAAACGACTGGATATCAAGAAGGCCCGATTACCGTTCGCGAACGAGACGAAGCTAACAGATGTTCGTTTTGACAAAGTTCATAGTTCTTTCACTTGCAAAATAGCACGACAACATTGATGTAGTAAGCCAAGCTGGTTTCATTATTGTACCCATGTGAGTAATCTCGATGGAAAATATGCTTCTGCCTCCAGCTAGCTTCAGGACTCGAGGGTGTACAGTCCTCCCACTGAGCAGTTGCATACTTTGGATTTGAGGCTAAAAGGTATCAACTGTACAATGATAAGGCACAACTCTATTCTAAAACTTTAATTCAGTAAATAAAATCATGGCTCTAAACAAATAAAACAATCCCCATAACCATAAAACAAAGCAAACAAAAATTCACTTCCACAATCCACCAATATGAACATAATATAATCATAATAAAATCATATCATATCACAAACCTTTACCCTTATGTGAACTTCACAAAGATATTCTAGTGCGCTGATGCACATACAACTTCAGAAACAAACTATACATTGATCCTACTGTCATACAATGTGACTTCTTTAATTTCACAAAATTACTGATTCATTAAACCTTCTTAATTTGACAATTATGTGTACCGTGTGTGTTTTGATCTTTCTTTTCCCACCAAATGCTTCACATGCATTAGCCTATTCTGGTGTTGCACAGCAGTCAACGTGCAACTCCATAATTATGTAAGCTACCCCTACTCCACTATTTATTTAGTTCCACTGCATGCCGTTTTGTGATTTCATATAATAAAACCGTTATGTTATTGTTGTGTCGGATGGTACAATCAAACTACCTTGCGCGCGTAGCCTGTGGAATCTGGTAACCAACTTCTGAAAAAGCTGTCAGTGACAGTACAAATGCACCGTCTAACCATTCGTTAGATAGCTAAAATCATGAACCATCAGGATAATATATAATTATCAATGTGTTCTTAAACCACATGGCTTCATTACTCAACATAACAATATTTCCCTTCAAGTCATTAACAGGGTCTAAAATCTGTTCCTTTCAAACTTGCTTCTACGGTCCGCCTTGACCGTCCAGACCCTCTACCCGAGCGGTCGGCATACAATAGGAGTGTGGAAGGGGGTTCCAACATTAACTCGACCCTCGCTTTATGTCTGAAGGCTTATTTCCAAAGCAGAATAAGATTTTACAAGACAAATACTGTGCTTCCAATGACACACATATCTCAATGGATTTTAACTGAATATTATGCACACAGGTAGTGAATGAGCTTTATATTTATTCCTACTCCGAGGATACTAATAACTGGCACCAAACTAGGCCCATTTCAACATGAAGGTACGAGGTTCGTAAAACATTGGTCTAGTAGGCAACCGGTGTCTTAAATAAATTATGCGGTCAGTCCAAGCTGCCGACATTTGAGGTTCGCTTCAACAAGCCGAATCACTCAACAATAAGTTCTCGGGAAACCATAAAGTGTCGAGGTGTCCAATCGTTTACCTCGCACCTATCGTGGGATTTCAATCCGGAACATTTCATCCATCATCAGAGTTAGGGTCCAACAATAAACACTCTGGCACAAAGTATATCTCCGCTATGCCCCCGGCATAGGAGATATCATACGTAGAATAGACCACCTGGCTCCTTCACCTAATGTTACGACTTCGTCCTATAATATTAAGAGAAATCTATCAATTACTCTATAAGCTTCTCACATAAGCTGCAAATTCAATTCACTAAAAGCTCTTCCATTCCTGGCATAATTATATTCCCATTAATACAATATATTCTGATATCAAACTCTTTCTTTAATCCCGTAATGTAATCTTACTGTATAATCTTACTGCTTGGGTCGATAAGTCTTGCAATTAGCGTAACTATTTCCTGTTTACAACAATTTCCTGATGCGTTCATTAATACCTTTGATATTCGTAATCCTTATTATTATTATTCTCACTGACATAAATTACCAAATCATTCCTTATTATTATTATTCTCACTGACCTAAATTACCAAATCATTCCTTATTATTATTATTATATTTCTGACATAATTTACCAAAATCCGACACAACCAATCATCTCAAAACTCGAACAACTGTGCTCGTAACATTTCCATAACTGATTGCCATCTTAATTAATAGTGGTAATGATTAATCCACTTATTGATGGACATTAACATCTCAACTGTATAAAAATCAATACAATAATGATTAAACCTGGAGGGTCTACCTCCTAATCTGATTCTTACCGGCATCTTTACTGAAATCACATAACATGCAGTGGCCCATATTCTCTAATTAACCATAATTTGTGGGGTACTCACATATCTCTAGGCTCCTCATGGTGGCTTCAACCAATCATATCCTTCCAAGTCGCCCGCCATATGCAGGTTTAACGCGACATTTTTATCTTGAATACACACATTTTATGACACATATTTTTCGTTAACCATACGGCACTTTGCATTTCTATAATGAAGCTATTGCTTCCAAACGTGTGACACTTTATAACACTTATTAAACCACTACTTCGAAAGATATTTTACATATGCTTTATACATAACACACGTCACTTTGTACACTTTTCATTGCTTGGAATTCCCTAGCAAAGATATCAAAATTGCAGGTGTCGACGGCATCTCCCGTGCTCCTACCAACTCCTGATTGAAAGTCTGGTTTACCTGCCCTCGGAATTCACCAACAGTTTTTTATACATACTCCTACGGTAAGCTTCCTGCGTCGCATAAATATGCTAACTTCCGTCCTGAGCGTTATTATTTGGTATCCTTACGACATTACCAAATGCTTCGTAAAGTTTCTCCCAGCGCATTCCAGCGTAATTAGACATGAATGATCAGTCGATATTTGATACATTGCGCTTAACACTGTCCATAACTTTACACAAATTATTATTATTTACAATAGTTCTGCCACTCATCTTACACGGTGCTCCTACGTGAACACGCCATTGTTCGTACTGCTGAGTATACCTGCAGCGCGATTATTATTAAATAAAAGCTTATTACATGCTTCACTCAAATGTGCACGTCTTTGTTCGGGCGTCCTTTCATGAACCGGTCCAACATATGTTCCGCCATGACGACTGCCTGCGACTCTCTTGACAAACTGTGACAAATTGGTGTGAGACTGGCTCCAACCGTCTGCAACTAGTGTAAGACTGACTTAAGACTGAATGCTCTGCTAAGAGTCGACCTCCTTATATGAGTTTCACACAAAAATAGAGCGGAATCTTCCCGCGTGATCTCGGCTCCTCTCCCAGCATGATTCTGGTCTCGAAACCATGTTCTTTGGGTCCCATTTCCTTCACTGATCCCAGAACTGACTGCGTGCTGAAGAATCGCTCGGCCAATTAATTAATATTAATTCCTTTCTCCATAGCGTGGGCACGCTACCTCACTGGGATTCCCTGGCACCATCCTCAAATCCAGCCGCGAACAACGATAGTCCTACGGTCCTTCCGCACTTCCTTATATATGCGTCAATTTCGCAGATTAAAGGCTCTAAAATTAGCCTCCAGTCTAAAGATTCACCTGTGGGCAACTCTCATGTCATCTCGTTACTCCAATCACGAGTAATCAATGATTTTCCTTGTGATCTCTCCCCACCATTCTCAAATCCATTCTCCGTCGGGGAAGAACTGGGTCATTATTCAGGCCCTCACCCTCTTCCAGACGACAGAATGAGGTCAGAAAGATTGACTTGGCTCCACTGAACACCTCCCACAATTATGGCCTATTTGTAAAATGTCAACCTCTGCACTTGCAGTGCTCCAAGCCCCGTATAGCCTACACCAAGTAGTCTAATAGTACTGTATTCTGCTCCATTTCCCTTCATTATTTAATAAATAATGTCCCTGCAACTGAAATCACACCAGTGATTTAATATACACTTCTCTCTAGGGGTTTTTACAATGAAACTCCCTCCACAGACTTCGGGTTCGTTCCCTGGTGGAACCTTTATTCTGAGATCACAGTCTCTGCGAACCACGTTCGATTTCAGTCAGCATAACCTCCTCGGGTTCATTATGTAGCAGTACAAATTGTCATTCAGACTTTCACAGTCTCTTCAATCTTCTCTTATAAAGCCTTATACTGTAGTTGCTCATATTGGAATCAAGTAATCATCCTGAGTATTCAACGCTGCTGTGTGTTACATTTCTCGTCTGTGTTTAGCCCATATTCTGCATCTTCATATCGTAGCAATATCTCTCTCTCCTCATATCATTTATGACAATCATGGCTAAAGCTGTTTAATCTGTACTGCAAAGTAGAACACGTTGTTGTACCATTGGCTTAAGAAGAAGTTATCATACGTTAATGCAAGTTCACTGTGCTCAAATTGAAGGTTAACACTGTCTGAAACTATAATAAGATCAGACGAAAATCCAATCACGTTATACTGTAACACGTATATGTCGGATCAACTCCACGTTACCGAACAAACACGATTTCACGGCAACGCACGTACATGTACTCAGACCAGAGAGCTCTGTATCCCTCCTCGCTGAAATTGTATTCACTAATCAACTGTTCGTTCGCTCCCGCAAATCATACTGTCTCCAGGTGATCCACAATGCACCTTGTTCTCTGATCGACAGTAACTATCGATATATGTATCATTGCCGAGTTCGATAATCACATGTTATAATATTGTATGCATTTATACTCATATAAAAGTTCTCAGTTATATTCCTTTATCCACAGGATGCATTTCCCATTCTTTGTTTCATACTGCATTGTGTATTGCTCTACCACGGTGTTCAAAATAACGACAGTGGTGCTGTTTCCATCTTGTATTCAATACAGGTATTAAAATATCAAACATGTGGTCGTCGGTATGTACGGCGGGTTGCTGACAGCTCCTAACCTTGCCACAGTACTACCGCGCACCTGCATTTCAAAGGAATTTCGCAGTGCTGCCATCAGTGTTATTGCCAACTTAACCTATATCCAACTAAATACAAAATACGGTCTCAGTATCTAACGTAAGGCCACGGCCACCTCCTGCTCTCTTCCTTGCCTTTCCCTCACAAACTTCCCAGCCTTCATAAGGCCCATGTTCGCTTTGCAGGTGAGGCTGCCTTGGCAAAGTGCTAGTCACAGTCCCCAGTTGTATCCCTCATCTCAGAGTCTCAAGCTCCAGGACACTGCCCTCAGTGGCGGTAGAGGTGGGATCCCTCGCTTAGTCCATGGAAAAAGCCAATCCTGGACGGTAAAACGATAACGAATAAAGTCGGTTTATTAAGGGTTCAATATGTACTGGCTTGACACGGTGTGCAGCCTATAAGTGCTGGTCATTCCATCGCCATGTTCTCAGCAGGCGAGTATGTTGACATGCTTCTTATCTACGGTGAAGCAAGTCAGAATGCACAAGAGGCACAGCGCCTGTACCAGGAGAGATTTCCACACAGAAGGCAACCAGTCGCAAATACCTATAGGACTGTGGAGTGACGTTTGCGTATAACTTCTTCACTTTCTCGAACAGTTCCGGTTAGAGATTTGCCATTTGCGTCAGGTGCTACTGGTTTTGGACACTTTCCGGGACAATCCCCACACTTGTAACTGCGCAGTAGCTCAACAGGAGAATATCAGCCAGTCGTCTGTGGTACGGATCCTGCATGAGAGTTTGTTTCATCCGTATCACCAGCAGCTTCATCAAGTAATCCACGGACAAGATTTCAAATCTCGGGTTGATTTCCGTGCATGGATCCTGGAGCAAGTAGCATATAATCACGCGTTTTTGTCTCGCATTTTATTTTCGGACGAGTCTAGATTGCACAATAATCGTCACAACATGCACTAGTGGAGTGTTGAAAATCCCCACTGGGTGAGACAGGCATCATCTCAGGTCAGAGGGGAGTAAATGACTTGTGTGGTATACTGGGTGATCACCTAATTGGACGATATTTCTTTGAGGAATATTTGTCGGGACCCCGGTACCTACAGTTTCTCCAAGACCAACTGCCAATCCTGCTAGAAGATGTGCCCTTGGGTGAGCGTGTATCCATGTGGTATCAGCACGATAGAGCTCCACCTCACATGTTAACAGCTGTTCGCAACCCCCTGAATTCTGCACACCCCGATCGATGGATAGGAAGGGGACGACCTGCCACCTGGCCTGCTAGATCGCCCAACTTGACACCACTCGACTTCTTCCTATGGGGCTATTTGAATGACGTAGTGTACGCTCAGCAGCCGGAAGATCCTGAAAGCCTTTGAAACAATATTACGGAGGCGTGTAAGTCTGTAACACCTGCAATGCTCCAACGATCCCGAATGTCAATTCAACGGCGTACTGAAATGTGCATTAATGTCGAAGGCCATCTATTTGATCACTTTAGCTACTTCGCTTAGAAACTTGCTCAGTCAAGCGAATTCAAACCCCTAATCATCTGTACTCATTCAGTCTTTATCTACCAACGAACCCTGATAATTTGAACACTACCAAATGAAATAAATAAATAAACAACCAAACAAACAAATAAACAACCAAACAAACAACCAACCAAGCAAATAAATAAATCATACTAATTGAATAAATTGGGATTGTGAATGATTCTCAAAAGAACACAATCAATTCATTTCGCTCGACTGGGATTCGAACCAACCTCCCAAATACAGGTCCGCTACCTTCTATGCACTTGGACCATTGCTCCGCGGTTACTCGTCCCTTCACCTTGTCTGAAAGCGTATGAGATGTGATACTGCTTTCCCCTTCGTAGGTTCATTCACGTTTTTTTATCAGTAAGCCACCGTACCCAGCGTTAATTTCCAATCCCTCTGAAACCGTAGAATCGTCATGTACTTTGTACATAACCGTAAGACAGTTCGATGCATTGTATAAACACTTGTCGCACTCATGTATTTGTAAAGGTTTTGCTTCCACCTCACAAATCTTGTAAAGTCGTTTAGGGTCATCGTGGCTTGGCTGTAGAAGGTGAACTGACGACCTTGACGCCATTAGACGTTGTAAGTGCGGCCAAAAACTAGAAAAATAAACGGTAGAAGATTCACCCGGTATACAGTAAGTATATAAAGATACTTAATCTGGATCTAAAGATATTCGCATGATAAATGGGATTTGTCATCCTCCTAATTATATTTATGTAGTTTCCTCCTCGTGGCGCAGTGGCTAGCATCCCTGCCTGTTACCCGGTTCGATTAGCGGCTCTGCCAAAAAAAATATTCTAGTCTGAGTTCTTGAATGGGGTCCACTTACCCTAAGAAGCAGAACTGAGAAGTGGGTTGGATTTCCACCTCAGCCATCCTGGAAGTGGTTTTCCATGGCTTGCCATTTCTACTGAAGGTACAGTAATTGCTGGTTTAGTTGTCAAATCCTACACATGAAACGACAACAACATATGTTAAGTAGTGTAGTGTAGGCCTATATGAAAGTGTATATTTCATTTCAGGTATTCGTTTGTTGCAGTATCAATTTGAGCTTACTGGACATCATGGCCATTTAGCCCCGTGTTCGTGGGTGAATGTAGAGACTGTCTGATAACCTGTGTTGTTGTCATATATGTAGCAGTGTGAGTGTACTTGTAATTCAGGTGAGGATTGGGAAGGAAGCAGATTTGGTTTTTAGTAAGAACCTTCCCGGCATTTGTCTTCAGTAGAAGAGGAAACAGCATGGCTCAAGTAAGGATTTAACCTACTTCTTGGCAAGTTTTTGGCAAGCCCGGGAATTGAAACCGTACCTCCGAGGCGGCAATCAAACGTAAATCTTGCCACTAAACAACGAGGTGGTCGTCAGATATTTATGCACAGTAGATTAACATTAACCGCCCATGATAATTCAACTTCCATATGCGTGTTAACTGATTGAAGTGTATTTTCACATAGCAATCATAAATTGCAACACTGAATTAATAGCTTCAAAGTATTCTATACAAGACCAATAATATGTTCATATACTCGTATCTTGGAAAGTATGTCCGTACTTCTATTATCACCATTATGTTCTCTCACTGAAGTGTCGGTGACAGGTTTCTACAAAGCTGAGTGTTAATAAACGGGGAAGTGCTCTTGGTTATAAGGGTGCATTCTGAAAGCTGGCATGATGGAGCCCCCAGAAAATGGCCTCTTTGTGCTAAGACTAGAGCTTACAGAGGCTTTACTCTATAATCCCTTAAAAAGAGACTTGTGTACCGACGTTTTAACTCCGAGCCATTAATTCAACTGCACCTCTACCACCCCGCTGCTTCCAAGAGCGGTGCAGTGGAGTTGTTTCATATTTACCTTCCGCACGCTACAGCAATTAAGAACACGACCTACATTGGAAGGGAAACGCTATAATATCCACGGGCTTTTGTGTTGGAATTTAGATACAAAGTGGTCATTTGTAATAACCCTCGTAACAGGTCGTGTTCCCGCAATTTCAATCGATGTCGTTTGTTTATGGTTCGCTGGATAATCGTCTTCTCCCTTTAGTTCAGATCTCTCTGTTTACTCTCCTTATTAACATTGACTGCATATCGAACAAGAAATATGTGATAAAATGTATACACCACGTCATAATTTATTATGAATTCCGTAACATAAATTAATAAATAAATAAATACGAGGCACGTCCAGAAAGTAAGTTCCGTTTGGTAATAAAATTAAATTGTGTACAGATACAGAAAAAATATTTATTGCACAACATTCTACACCTCTTAAACTACTTTTCCACGTAACTGCCGAACTTTTGTAGGCATTTGTCATAGCGTGGCACAAGTTTTTGGATAACTTCTTCATAGAAGTTTGCCGCCGACTGTAAACGAGAGTGAAGACTCCCCTGTAAGATATCCTACCATTTGGCCACCACTGTTAGGCAAATTGCGTATGTGGTCAGAAGAACTCCTAAACATACGCAGTTCTCCTGGTTCTCCTCTCTCGTTTACGGTCGGCGGCAAACTTCTATGAAGAAGGTATCCAAAAACGTGTGTCACGCTATGACAAATGCCTGCAAAAGTTCGGCAGTTATGTGGAAAAGTAGTTTAAGAGGTGTAGAATGTTGTGCAATAACTATTTTTTCTGTATCTGTACACAATTTAATTTTATTACCAAACTGAACTTACTTTCTGGACGTGCCTCGTAAACAATGACACATACACAAATAAATATATACATAAATAATTCGGCTACCAGTTAGGTCTAAACATGAATATTATTTTTACTATAATTATATTTGTACCAACCTGCTAGATGACAATTTATGTGATTTCGTGGCTATGTTAGCATGCTAGAATTTGATCGGAGGAGTTTCGGGTTGGACTCCCAGTTGGGCAGAGGGGATTTTAATATCTAGTGGTTTATTCCTAAGGGACTGGATGTTTGTGTGCCTCATTCAGTCCATTCTCATCATGATGCGCAGGCCACTCATGGGCGTGAATTTCAAACGTCTGCAGAAAACCTAATGCTATTATTATATTTGTTGTTATTATCATAAGACTATTATTATTATTTTTATTACTTAAGCCATTAACTCCAGTCGTTCCTTGCAGAATAATAGTTAAATAGGGAGAATGAAGGATATGCTGCACATTTTGGCCATTTTTCGTACTGTCTCGCTAAGTAAAATGAGGAAGGTACATGATATGAGATCTACGCAGGTAAGATGTTCATTGGTTGTGTCCTCCACTTGTGTTTGTGCGTCCGATCAACGCACAGACATTAGAAGCAGATTGAAATAAATTTGGCGCACGGGTAACAATAGCAGACTGTCCCGTTGCCAGTGATTTCATTGCTTGCCATTGTGTATCCTTTATATGCATAATATAGAAACAAACTTACTTGCACTGTGCACGAAATGACGCATGCATAAAATTTATAATGTCAAATGGGCTTACCTTTGTTTCCAGCTGTTCTGCTGAATGCGTACACCGCCGTTCCATTTGATGTCGAAGGCTATTCGGTGATTTAATTTCGAGATTACGATTCAATAAGTTCCACGCTTATTGAATCGATCGAAACTGGGCATCCAACACGCCGGGGGACTTCATGTATATTCGATGAAAGCCGGTGAAAGCCAATATATCATCTTTTTGGAAGCCTTCATAGGGAGGTTAAGGCTGCTTGAGCTTTTAGTTTTCGCAGTCAAGTTGTGCAGTTGCACTCTATATAAAGAGAGGTAGCGCGCAGTTCGTTACTCCTGTGGGGGTCCGTGCGGGGACACCAAGAGCCCGCCGATGAGCCAGCTTGGTGTCCTAGGAGAAACCCCACACAAGACACTGCACAAACCTAGAAGAATTGCTGAGTTTTATTCACCGGCCGTGAAAACCAATATACACAAGTACCTCGTTTATCCGGATTAAGTGGGACCAGAACTGATCCAGACTATCGAAAATCCGGATAATCCGGAAAAACGAATAAACAAATACATGTTATAATTATAATCTATTAACATAAGTTGTAATACCTTTTTTCAATTGTACAAAAATAGGAAGCACACTCTTCTTGCATTTACGACTGTTTTATGCACAAAAATAATGTGTGTGTTTTTTCTGTTTTACATTGATAGCGTTTGCGCGCAGCACTATCAACAGTTCTCAATTCCAGGCTAATACCGGGATGGTACATTTGATAGACCGTGGCCGAATTACTTCCAATTCCTATCCTTAACTATCTTTGGCAGAATTGACATTCAAGAAAAGTTGACCCCGTAAAAAAAATACTGTAGAGTAAAAATAGTCTTTTTTATTATTTTTGATCCGGATTAACCGGAGGTCCGGATTAATGAGGGCTGGATAAACGAGGTTCTGGTGTACTATCTTTTTGGGAGGCTTCATAGGGAGGTTAAGTCTGCTTGAGCTTTAAGGTTCTCGCAGTCATGTAGTGCAGTTGCAACCTGTATAAAGGGCGGTGGCGCGCAGTTCGTTACTCCTGTGGGGGTCCGGGCGGGGACACCAAGAGCCCACCGATGAGCCAGCTTGGTGTCCTAGGCGAAACCCCAAACAAGACACGGAACGAAACTAGAAGAATTGCTGAGTTTTAATTCACCGGCCGTGAAAGCCAATATACCATCTTTTTGGAAGCCTTCATAGGGAGGTTAAGGCTGCTTCAGCTTATAGTTCTCGCAGTCAAGTAGTGCAGTTGCACTCTATATAAGCGGAGGTAGCGCGCAGTTCGTTACTCCTGTCGGGGTCCAGGTGGGGACACCAAGAGCCCACCGATGAGCCAGCTTGGTGTCCTGGGCGAAACCCCACACAAGACACGGCACAAACCTAGAAGAATTGCTGAGTTTTAATACATTATTGTTTTTATTCAGATATATTTTCTTTTTTTCAGTCTATTGTCATCACTTATATTTTCATTATTATTTGGCATTTGTGTTTTTTTATTTCATTAAAACGTACAATACACCCATTGTTTTTTAAATTGGGGGTACAGGATGTATACCATTATTCACATTATCAAAAACACTCTCCGACATATCATTAAACCGTGTAGGAAGAAAAGTCTCAAAGTTGTTACACACACAAATTATACGATCACCGTACTGTATCCGGGTCGTTTACGCGTCCGTGACACAATGATGTCATTATTAAGACGAAGAGACGTTAGTCTATATTGGCAATGGAGCGGCTGATATTTGAATAGCACGCTTGGAGGCTTCGAGTGTTGATGGAGGCATGAGACGTAGGGGCTTGTGACGTGGAACTGTGACGTGGACACCAGCCTACGTAACAGAATGAAGTTTTCTAGAATTCCCTCTAGACGATGGATTTGAACTTTAAAAAGTAGCACAGTTTTCTGGCTATCAAACTTGAAGAAAATGGAGCTATCAAGCAAGGAAATCCATTCAGCAGGAGCTGAGATGCGGAATGGAAGGTTCTAGAAATTACACCGCTATGAGTATAAAAGGAGCAAGGGAATCAAGAAGGACATGTACTTCAACCGAGCAACTGCTCTTGTGAACATCACCGCTATACCGTGAACGTGTTTTTATGCCGTCATTTTGATCGTCAAAGCCGGATATGACCATGAACCTGCTTCTGCCAAGGTCATCACTTCCACCCCACCCACTCTCCAACCTGTACTTCACAACAACTGAGGTGATTCAGAGCCTACGGAAGATTAGACCACATGCGGCGACCGGCCCAGATGATGTTCCCGGACGGATCCTGCTGCAGTGTGCGGAAGCATTAGTGCCCTCTCTGTGTGCGTTATTCAACCTGTCTATCAACCAAGGTTCTGTGCCGTGTGGGTGGAAATGTGCTAACGTGGTGCCAATCTATAAGCAAGGTGACAGAGAAGATGTTGCAAATTACAGACCGGTGTGTCTCACATCTATAATTTGTAAATGTATGGAGCGGCTAGTAGCAAACAGTGTGCTGGAATTCCTACGGGAGAACAATCTGCTCGATCCAAATCAGCACGGTTTTCTTCCGGGTCGTTCTTGCACTACTCTATTGACAAAAGTCATTGACGAGTTTCAGTTCTACTTGAATCAGCCAGAAGTGAAACAAGTGGACTGTATTGCACTGGATTGGGCTAAGGTCTTCGATCAAGTCTCTCATGAAAGACTTTTGTTAAAGCTACAGCAGCTTAACATACGGGGTAGCTTACTTGCATGGGTGAGGTCATTCCTAGAGGGTCGAACACAGTGTGTGGTGTACGGAGGAGTTCGATCGCAGGCTGCTCAAGTTACTTCTGGAGTGATTCAGGGCTCTGTGGTCGGACCTCTTCTCTTCACTATATATGTGCTCGATCTTCCTGGCTGTGTCACCTCATCAATGTCACTATATGCAGATGACACCGTGCTATACAGGGGCATTAAATGTGAAGAAGATTCCCTCTGTATTAAATCAGATCTGGACTACTTATCGCTGTGGTGCTCTGTGAATAATTTAAATATAAATGTACTAAAATGTAAATACATAAGAATAACCAGGTCACAAAAACCCATTGAGAATGAATACAAAATTATGAACAGTGTCATCCCACAGTGCACAAACTTAAAGCTATTAGGGGTAACAATCTCCGACACCCTGAATTGGAACATTCAAAGTGAAGAGGCAAGATGTAAGGCCACCAAAGTTCTGGGTTTCTTGTACAGAAACATGAGAGGTTGTAAACCTAGAGCCTTCAGGATGGCTTACACATGCATGGTCCGTCCAATATTAACGTACGGCTTACCTGCCTGGCATCCCACTACAGCGGAAAACATAAACAAGCTCCAGCGTGTACAGCGCCACGCAGAAAGGCTAATAGCTCGTTATTCCCCTTCCCCTTTGTCAAAATTTCCATCTATAGAGGCAACAGCCAAACAAATTGATCTAATTTTTCTTAAAAAATCCCTTACAGGTTCCATTAATATTGACCCTTTTTGCCGACTGTCATTGGCATATCGCTCAGTTCGGAGAGGACGAGGTGTAACCCTCGTTCCACCCTTCGCACGTAGCAATGATTACCTGACAGGTTTCTACGGCCGCTCTGCGCGGTTATGGAACGCGCTGCCAGGGGATGCCAAGATCTTGCCTCTTAGGAAATTCAAACCGTACGTAAAAAGGTACATCGTATAAATAAACGTATGTATGAGTGATTTTCTCGCTGAATGAATGAGTATCTGAATGGAATGAATGAATGTATGGAGTGATTGAGGTTATGAAAGTGCGTGCGTGAGAGAGTGAGTGAACAGGAAAATGTACTATGTCAATATTCTAAATATGTAAATACTGCAAATATCTTTGTAAAACTTGTAAATATTGTTAAAACAAATGTAAGTTAGATGTAAGCTGTGCCTGTGGAGCATGAAATATGTATGTGGGGCTTGCCCTTTTTCACCAGGCCTTCCATACTTCGTGTACGATTTATGGTAAATAAATAATAATAATAATAATAATAATAACTTTGTCGCTGGACGAGCTGTCCACGGACTTAATCTCTGTTCAGTGAATGAACACTTGTATATTTCGCATGTCTTAGAATATTAGACGACATTCTGGTCAAGTTATTCTACTGGTTAGTGATGGTGATTTTTCGAAATACCATTCACATATGTTCAGCATACAAAAACATTATGTTTCTTGTGGTGAAACTGAATAATAGGCTTTCTACTAATACCAGATGGACATTGCATTTATCGTTCATTTCACGCTGCTAACAGGTGTTCCTGGAATAGCAATGCGAATGAAACCGCAATATTCGAATGTGGAGCTTGTTATTATGTCGAACTTGAAGAATGTAAACGAACAGTACAAGTCATTACAACATTTCAACATGTCGAATTTTACTAAGTACAACGGGAGTGTTTGTGAACGCGTTGTGATAACATGGACATGCGCTGTTAAAACTATACGAGGATAGGTGTGAAATGGAAGGGAACGAGGCTTATATGGAATCGCAGATGACCATGAGAGGACGCTATGGCAATAGTGAACGCCGAAGAACACGGATTACCATCACATCAAGCATGATGTAAGCCAACTAGCCTAATGTAGTATTTGAGAACTCCTTTTTATACTTTCACAATAAGAAATCAATACCATCATCATTATGAGAACGTCATTATATTTGTCCAGGATGACAAATGGAGCAAAATTGAAGTCCCGACAATTTATTATACTAGCCTATTTTGCTACGCTGTCCAGACAACAGTCATATTTATGTCTTTTGACATGGAATATTTTAATTTATTTTAAAGAAATAGTAATTATTTTTTCTATAGCTCTTATTAGAGGCTTGACACAACTTGGATTATTTAAATAATTTATTTTATTATTTAGTAATAATAAATCACTGTGGAATAAATAGATTAATAATAATCAAAGAAGGAATACACCTTTAAATTATAAATAATTTATTTTGGAAAGTGATAGCACCAATTGTTTAAATTTAATTTAATTTGTTAATAGTGATTAAAATTACTGAATTAATAATCAGGAAGTGAGAGTGTTATAAATAATTTGTGATGGGGATTTAAACAATGATTTAAATATTTATGGATAAAATAGGGCAATAATAATAATAATTCTGGTGTTGTAGAAAGCAACAATGCCTAAATAATATTTTGCCAGGGATAATAATAATAATTTCATGGAAGGATTTAAATAAATGGAACAGTAATGAATTTAATATAATAACATTTGTTTATTTTTGGAATAGAAGTTTGTATTTATTAACAGGTTTAAATTAGTTTGTGAATGAAGTGGAATTGCAAGGATTTGAGTTTAGGAGATTTTCCAAAAGCACTAAAATTATTTAATGAAGGAAAATAAGGCGGCAGGTATTAAAACGTATAAACTAGGGCGAGATTATGTAAAATGGAGGCAAGGAAAAGTTGACCAGGAATAACTACATCTTTTCATTGGAAAAATTAAATTGGAGAAAACTTAGTAAATTGGTAAAGACGGAATATTAAAAAACATATTAAAAAGTATTGTAAGAAAAAAACTATTTGAAGTCAAATATAGTGATTTTAGTATGCGATTAGATTGTCGACACTTGAGTTTATGTGGAGGCCAAGGGGTCATCCAAGAGGACATTGGTTCCTGTAGTTATGTGCACATGTAGATGTGTGTTTGTTATTTGATGTGGTTAGTAAGAGAATGAGTGCTCTCAATTGTAAAAGAAGGATAAGGCAAGTGGTCCGCCCCATATTTTAGTCAAATTCCAGAATCTGTAGATCTGAATATTTATTTTTACCTGGATCGATCTAGATTTCCAATATTATGCCTAGATAAATGAATAACATATGAGTTTAGATTTGATGAACCTGACTGAGAAAAATATTAAGAAATTAAATAGTTGCATCCCGGTCACTCCAAGTGAGATCTGTGCTGGACAAAACGGAGGCAGACAGGGTTTTCTCCGGGTACTCCGGTTTTCCCTGTCAAAATTTCATTCCAGCAACACTCTCCACTATCATTTCATTTCATCTGTCATTCATTTAATCATTTCCCCAGAGGAGTGCGTCAGGCCTCGGCAGCCGGCACAGTTCATATCCTCGCCGCTAGATTGGGGCTCCATTCATTCCATTCCTGACCCGGTCGGAGACTGGAAGCAGGCTGTGGATTTTCATTATTTCTAATGCAATAATGGAATAAATAATTGAAAATATTCATGTTTTGCGCTTGGAATAATAAAAATAATAACATTTGAAATTAGCATTAAATATTCATAATCGGAGTTTGAGAGAAGACCTGTTATAAATAAATTTATAGAAAATTTTGAAAATAATAATAATAATAATAATAATAATAAATTCTGTGGTAAACATTTATTTTAGATTTTTGAGATATTACAAAATTATCTGAGTGTGATAAAAGTATTTGTTGGAAACGATTTAATTAACTGATAGTAGATTACAACAATTTCTATTTTTAATAACAATTCATGCTAATTTATATAGCAAATTTTGAGGTGAGTAAAATTAAAATTTTGTTTGTGTGAGACATATGGAAATGAGAGAAATGAAAAGATTTATTTCCCATGAAAAGATGAAAATTTATTAACTTTTTTGTTCTTTGAAACAAAAATTTCACAAGACACAATAATATTAACATTCGACTTTATGTTAACCGAATATTGATATTATGTTGATGCAAAACTTCAATGAATTCAGTAAAATAATTTTTCCAATTTTTTTCTTTTGGAAAACATCATGGACTAATCAAAGTGAAAATTTTCAAAATAGCATTCAATGTTTACTTGAACAATCTTAAACAAATCTTGGAGAATAAGAAGATAGTTTATAAAAAGGGATGCAGGGATGATCTGGACCCACAATGCTTGACAAGATGGCTATATCGCAAGTACACCGTCGCTATGGTTCTCTGTGAGGCCAATAGTGTAATGTAACTCTGGCTAAGTCTGAAAGACAATTCACGTCTTATTAAACCTATAGGGGTGGCTATCTCTGTAAAAGTGATTTAAGGAATCAGATTCCGTCACGACCAGTATATCAGAGAACAAATCTCGTCTCTGATTTCTAAAATCGAAATTCATTTAAAATTATCATGACAACGCAGAAGAGGAGGACAGCATCTCTCCACCATGGAGAAACATAAGAGCGAACGACAATCAACACTGGTAAGCTCCATGACGAAATACTACACAAATTCTCCTTTTTTAATTAATTTTAACGCCAAATAAATTCCAGCTCTTTAAAATACCTACATTACTCACCTCCAATTCAACTTTTCGTCGCTCTAGGAGTAGAATCAGTCAACGCATTCCTTATTTGTTATTATTATGAACATTCTATTTTCTCATGTTTATGTAGTTAAATTCTCTATTTTAATTCAATGCAGAGCCTTTTTTTTCTAGTAGTTAGAAATAGCTATATGCCTGCCACTTCTCCCGAAACAAATGTCAACTTTTTTAAAGACGGATTCTTGCCACGACCTGAGTGTAAGGAGATCTCAAGTTGTTCTGCTTTAGGTCTATGTTTATATCTCTTATTTGGTCTTCAACGTGGAGTTGTGACCATGGCACCGAACACAATAATTAATGAACAGGTGCAATCTGGTATGTGCTGAAGTTAGGTTTGCCGAGAGCAATCTGGCAGTTTGATGTCAGGTGATCAGGCTTAGGTCCACCACTCAATAGACCATTACATTTGGCGCCCAACGAGGGAATTGATGTGGTAATTCCACATTCACACTTTAAACTATTACATATGGCACCATAACGTGTGGCCGAAAACCGGATTGAATTTGTGGAGAAAAGATTTGCTATCTCTGTGCAACTGGTTTTTTGGGGTTTTATATTGTGAGCTATTATATCAGCATGACTGATGAAAGCGAAATGCTGTTGAGAAGCGGTCATTAGTTTGGCAGTGGTATGGCAGAGGAGAGGGTAAATGAACGTAATAAGTTGGCAGAGGGGGGGGGGGGTGAGAATCAAACAGGGTTAGTGAAGTTTGACCCCAGTACAAGTAGTAAGGAGGAAGAAAGTCAGGAAGGATTTCAAAGCCTAATGTTGAAATTCATATGGGACTTAAGCAGGAAAAGTGAGGCCATGAACAATAACACAGATTCAAACAATAAGGAGATGAATAGGGACTTGATTAAGGAGATGAGAAAGGAGAAAAGTGAGTGTGGTAGGGAGATAAACCAGAAGCTGGTCAAGATGAATAAATAATTGAATAGGAAGTATGGAATAATGCAGAAAAGTATTAATGGAGTGGAACAGAAGATTAGGGGTGAGATTAAGGGTGTGATGGAAGATAAGGCTATGGAGATTACAGCAGATGTAGACAGTAAATTGAGAAAGTTGCAGGGCAAGCTGGAGAATAGAATCCGCACTCAGACAGAAACTTTAAAGACATGGTGCAGGTGGAAACGAGGCTGGTTAGTGAATAGCTGGGAGGTAAGATTGGAAAGGTTCATGAGGAGACTAGGCAAGTTAAATAACAGCTAGGGGATGAGATCGAAAAGGTACAGGTGGAATTTAGTAAGAAAGTAGATGGCCTCCACCTACAGGATCTGGTAAGTATAAAAGAAATACAGGAGAAACAGTGTAGATTAATAGATAGAGTAGATGCAAGGGAAAGGACGATTAAGGAAAACGTTGAACGTAGAGTAGAGGATGAGGAAAAGTTGGGAGCCGATAATAATAGATCAGATATGAGTAACGTGGAAGGGGAGCGCGGTAAACAGGGAAATCCTAAGCGGGAAGGAAGGAGCGTCAGAAATAGAAAGAAACGTTTTAAGCAAATAACATTGGGAGAAGAAAATAACAGTAGATTCAAAAAGAAGCGTAAAGTTGACATGACAAAATGGATGAGTGTCGAATATAGGGCAGGAGATGCACTAGGAGGCGAAATTGAAGAATATCAGTATGCGGAAGTGAAAACTTTAGGGAACGAGAAAAAGGAAGAGCATTAGGTGCAGTGGCGATCCATAGTAGCGGGAGCAGGAGATGCAATAGAAGGGGAGGCATAAACCGTTGTTATGAGGAGAGAAGAGAGCGCAACTAGGAAAACAGATAGCTGTGGCGGAGAGTGTGAGGAGGACGTAGATATGCCAGAAAGAGAAGTAATGTAAGTCAGGATTACGGCGTGTTACTTTTCCATGGACCTAAACATTAAAATTGAGTTGTTATGTGAATTCGTAGGAGAAGAAGTAATAGCTAAAACAGTAGATATAAGCCCTGTCGTCAAATTACACCTGTCCCGGGCGTAGCCCGATATTTTAATCAACACAACAAGAGGTGTTAACTAATGCGTTAGCCTATGTTGCTATAATCTAATGAAGGAGGCAGGAGGAGAATTTTGAAAAAAGAAATACCAACTAAATGTACATGTAATAACAGCTGTGAGTAGGAAGTCGCATTTAATTACCAAGCAGGTTATCGTAGCTATACGTATTAACGATTAAATGGAAAACCAGGTGTGTCTTGACATTTCAAATTCAGTATATTGAAACCACCAAGGTTGGAGTTGTCAGGATAGCCAACAACCGCAATGACTTCCCTAACATCTCACCCGTCGAGCACATAATTTAATTGCCGTGAGGATCAGCTGAACTTCCAAATAGGCTAAAGCGGCACGAGAGTCCGTAGTCCACAGGGATCGTGGTACATGGTGACGATGGTCATAGACTGCCTAAGGAAAGGTTCACCTTAAAAACTAGACTGAGAAAATAAACATCCAGACTTTTGTAAAACACCGTGAAAATTTACTGATAAAATTCACAAGCCCCTAGCCTAGTTCGGAGGGTTACAATCGGCTAGTCCGCAAGCCAATAAACAAACAAAAATAAAGAGCAGGTCCCTACCTGAGAAGTTACGGAAAACCCTCGCGAATGATCTAACTCACAATAATAAAGCAACAACAGCAACACTAGGAAAATGGTACGATGCAAGTCCCTAGTTCAAGTTACAAGATCAAGCTAATATCTGAATTTACATTTAACAGGGTAGCAAAACAATTCTAAGTTAGGATGATACCATCTCCACATTTACATTTAACGTTAATTCGTCTAGCTAAGTCCTATCAATTAATAACAAAATTTACGGCAATGACGTCTGTAACCGAAACACAATTACATTGAAAAGCTAAGTGTACAGTCATGTAAAAAAAACATTTAATTATCCTTAGAAACTACGTGCTAACAGCACACAATAAGGTAACATGTAGGATTTATACACTTGTACATCATAAATAAGTAATGAAATAGACACAGTAGTTTATTTAAATGCCTGCCTGCACCTTGGTTTACTCTTTGTAAGCCATAGTCATCTAATATGTGTGGTTACGGTGACGAATGCGTAGTTAAGACTACGTCTAACATCGCATGGCCTGCGCTCCACAAACTACGAACTCAAGGTTCGTGCCTGCTTCAGGTCGCTTCAATAGTGTCAGCTGTCATAGTCATTTCCACAAAAGGAAATATACCTTCATCTGCACGGCTATGTCAACAGTTCCAAAATGCAAAAGAACAAAGTTAGATAGAAAGAATTCGTTAGTTAGCTTTTGTTTTACCAAAATTATGCGTTTTATTATTAAGATGTCGGTTTAGGTTTATCGTTGGTTTATGGCGAATAATATTGACAATAGCCTGGGCACGGAGCGTCTCCACTGAGATCATTCTCCACCAAAAAGCCTCGACTCAACAGTCGGAATATAATCAACGAGCAATAACAACTCGGACACACAATAACACAAGTTACCAGCGGCGCAAAGCTCGCGTTCAATAACTCTGGGATGGGCCTGCACACTACAGTTACCCTCCAATAACATCTAGTCAACGGGAACAATCCCGGACAAGGCATACACAAAATACCTTCATACAATAACTTCCTGCTATAACAGGGTAGCCTTCAACGAACTATAGAAAACCTGACATAACTGTACACGTCAAACGACGGTACACGCAGCAGTGCGTTTAACTAACAAAAACAATCTATAAAACATGTGATCAGATACAGGGATGGACACTGAGTTCCATAGGCTAAGTTGCAATGAAAGGAAATGCGAATACAAAAAGTTTTCTGTCACTTGTCAAAGTAGTTCCGTCACACAATATAACAGGCGTGCTTTCAAGGGCACTGGGCTACAAACCAGTTTATGTCGCTGGCAGGTTTCAACATTCCTGCGCTCCACTGACACAACACACTAACTATTCAAGGCCGGCGATTTAAACAAATAAAACTATGCATCTGGCCTCTTCATAAAAAACTTTACCATAGGTTAAAAACCTCGAAGAATACGTGTATAAAAATCACGCTATAAATCTGAATACAATAATACAATTCCGTCTTCCAAACCAAAGACGAGTAAATGATAGTAATGTTACTATTACTGGAGCTCTTTGCTCTCAAAAGATATAATACAGTAGTTGCTTGTACAACATCAAGTAAATCGTGTCTTCACATGACACTAACAAAATAACAATTGTGGCGCAGATTCCACACTCTGGATCTGCTTAATGATACGTTGGGAACAGGGTTCGATGCTTGACAACGAAACATTCCTTCTAATTATTAGGTTCACACTTGACCAAGAATAGCTTCTGAGCTCATTCAAAATGAAATATAATGCAGTTACAAAACTGGTAATTACAGTTGACTACCTAACTGATACGACCGTTCTAACGACAGTCAGGGGTGTAAAAAGGAATGGATGCAAAGAATGCAGTTAAAGTAACCATGGCATCTGATTGCCGTAACTAGAGTCAGCAAAGACTTGAAAAATCACCCCAAATAGGGTTGAACAAAGTAGCCTCAAATGACTACGGTCATGTTTAGCAAAAGATAGGCATTGACGTTCTACGACGTTCATCAGGCTGCACCAGGGCTGACCAAAATGTCTGACCCAAGGGTGTCTCACTCTAACTGAAATAAATGACATCTAATTAAACTAGTTACATTCCCTACCTATAAAAATGGCTGACACTAAGTTCGGTTGGTTCACAAACTACATTTAATCTACTATACCACCAGAAACTAGAACAAGAAATGGGTATCCAAAAACTCACGAAATGGAGAAGCTCTCACTCAGCCCTCTATTCAACAACAAGGGTTGTACAAAATCATCTCTGGCTCTCTGGAACGGTATCATCCTCATCAGGGTTCCCATCTGGACTCCTCCAAAGACCAGGGTTCGATCTGTCCCTGTCGACAACTTCGTGGATGTGCTGGATATGCCTGGAAATGGCATCCTGGGTTCCTTCCTTCTCGTTCGCTGTTCTGGAAGTTCCACCATCATGCTGGTTCCCGTAGAAACATCACCCTCATACCGTGATGGTATTAGCCCATGATGATGGTTTCAAACATGGTGAAGAATAGTCCAATCACGTGGATAGTGAAATAAGTTGCGTAATAATTCATTCTTTCACTTTCAAAAATATAATGTTTGTCGTAAATGGTATAGGCTTTAATTGTAGTAGATGACACAGCCTTAATTTCGTAGATGTGAATTAACATGTGAGCTAACACTGTTTTATGATTCTTCACGTGTTAGTGACGCTACTTTTATATCACGTAGCATCCGTGAATTATGCGTCGTTTCAGAATTGAAATATTCACTTTGGCAACTTAAATATGTCATACAATCATAATCACACTTATTCAAGATAGTTGTAACACTTTTACCTGTATATTTTCCACTAGGCACTTGGCCCTCCACAAACACGTGGGTACAAAATGTGGTGTTATGGCAATGTTATGCAATTCACTTATACTTGCCAATTATTATTTCCCAAAATGCTTCTTTGGCTCACTGTGCTTGGATAACAGTGAATAGTAGTATTCTCGAGCTCGATGGCACCTGATAATCACTTTCAACGCTCAACAGCGGATATTCTCTACGTCTTGTAGGACAGATACAATTTCACGCCTACACAGGGCGGATTCTCCAGACGTATTGCAAGGCACTGAGTGTCTCTAGGAAGTAGGTCGTCAAAACGAAGTCGTTGAGCGACTTCTTACATTCCTGTTTGCGTATCTGCAAGGGTATTACCTTACCTTAAGCGAAATAAACATTCTCCAAAATGTTTTGATAATGCAGCATGACGAAATGGAATATTCTGAGTCTCGTGGAATGATAAAATGAATTAATAAGACCTCAGATAAATAATTAGCAGACTTCACCAAAGTCAAAAGTGCGATTCACCGCTACTTCAAAGAGTATAGCGTGATCTCTCGGCTCCACGTGGCTTTCTGGGTGTGTTCAAAGGTACAACATCCCATCATAAATGTTCTGTTATAAAAAATATCACATGAACCATAGCTCAGCGGGTTCAATATGGAACAATTATAAGATCCGATTGGCTGACCAAAGTTCAAGGTAATTTGTACTGCCGTAGGCTGTATTAAATTCAGGTGGGGTAAGGGAACTTAATCATGGAGTTCGTTAATTAATGTAAGTGGAGTGATGTTTCACGCGTTTAAAGGAGGTGTTGATGGCAAGAAGTGTCGAGGAAACGGCTCAGGTGCCGGTGAATGTAGAGCTTGTATCTTTTTTTGTGGGCAGTGCATGGACGAACGGAGATCCAGAGGACTCGTTACGTCAGGCTGCGAATTTATCTGATTGCTTTATCGCAAGTACATCGTCGCTATGGTTCTCTGTGAGGCCATTAGTGAAATTTAACACTGTCTAAGTCTGAAAGATAATTCACGTCATATTGCACCTATAGGGGTAGTCGTGTCAGTTGCTATCTCTATGAAAGTGATTTAAGAAATCAGATTCCGCCACGACCAGTATATCAGAAAACACATCACGTTTCTGATATCTAAAATCTACATTCATTTAAAATCATGACGACAACGCACAAGAGGAGGACAGCATCTCTCCACCGTGGAGAAACACGAATGCGAACGACAATCTACACTGGTAAGCCACATAACGAAATACTTCCCAAATTCTCTAGTTTTTGTTTAATTTCAACGCCAAGTTAAATCCAGTTTTTTTAAATAACTTAATTGAAACTCATTTCGAATTCAACTTTTCATCGTGCTAGCAGTGGATTCAGTAAACGCATTCCTTATTTATTATTATCATCAACATTCTATTTTCTCATGTTTTATAATTAAATTAATTATTTTAATTCAATGCAGACCCTTTCCTTTCTAGTAGTTAGAAAAAGCTATAAGCCTACCACTTCTCTCGAAGCAAATGTCAACTTGGTTAAAGACGGAGTCTTGCCACGACCTGAGTGTAAGGAGATCTCAAGTTGCTATGCTTTAGGTCAATGTTTATATTTTTTATTTGGTATTCAACTTGGAGTTGTGACCTTGGTGCCCAACACAATAATTAATGAACAGCTGCAATCTGGTATGTGGTGAAGTTAGGGTTGCCGGAGCAATCTGACAGTTTGGTATCAGGTGATCAGATTAAGGTCCACCACTCCAAAGACCATTACACTGTGTGTATACGACGTAAGTGGTTGACCACCCTAACTTTACGAAGTTATTCTATATATTGTGGCAAGGAGATATAACTATAGCATTACACTTGATAAAGAAAAGTAAGATATATTATCTTCATTGATTAACTTGTTTATTTTAACAACTCTGCTGATTGATACTCTGCCAGCAATGGAAATAAATCCAGGCTCCTTGGAATTACCTTATAAGAAGGTATTAATAAATTGATCGACCCCACCATTTAAGACCCAGCAGCGTAGCTAAGAGGTCTTAGGCACACTTCAAAGTTGCAGTAGGTAGCTATCATTTGGTGATACGATGCTCGAATCTCAACGCCGACATCGATCATTCGGAATTAGGTTTTACTTCGAGTAATTTCACACTCACTACAATCAAATACCAAAAGGTTGCCTCATTTTCTTTTCCAAGAGACGGAACCCAATTGCATATATATATATATATATATATATATTAATTACAGTTGCACACTTCGATACAGTAATCACAGGTTATCAGACAAACTTCATACTCACAAATGCACATAGTTATGATGGCCACGATGACCCACACCACTAACTGAAATGACAACAAAACGTATTTTTCGACAGAAAAATCTTCATTTCTGTAGTCCGCCTCGTTGCATGGTGGCTAGCATCCTTGGTTGCCACCGACGTGTCCCGGGTTCAATTCCCGGCATTGCCAAGAAATTCAATTCTGGTCTGAGGGCTGAAACAGGGTCCACTTAGCATCGTTAGGCATAACTTAGAAGATGTGGGTTCGATTTCCATCTCAGCTATACAGGAAGTGGATTTCTGCGGTTTCCAACTTCTAGTCCAGGATAATTCCGGGATAGTTCCTAACTTAAGGCCTTGGCCGCCTCCTTCCCATTACTCACCTGCTTGACACACTACTACAAATACCACAATATCATAGGTTATGTGGCAAATTCTACACACACACAACTACATGTGACTAAAGAATCCCTAAATGAATTAACAACAACAATAGTTACTGTAACGTCGATTGAGAGTCCTCAATGAAGAAATAACTTCCATTGAATAATTTGTTATTGTGTTTTACTGTTCATCAGGAGCAATACTGATAGGGAATTGATTCCAAAACCGAACTATGAATATTCAAGTACATTGCTCAGATGGGCTGGAGATCGAAAGTAAATTAATTTTCCTCGCAGCGTTCTACAGTCTAGTAAGGAACTATTGTTCGCATTCATTTAAATGTAAAATTGGTTTCTTCAACTGACTTGATTCTTTCAAACTCCTAAATAAACTTTGCTCTTACTTCAGTTCCTCCAGTCATGCATACATGTAACATCGTTTACGTTCATTGTCCTTATATACCTCATTAAAGGAAGCAGTTTCCTTAAACTTTTATTTTGTCGGTGTTACCTCGGGGTGATTTGTAAACTAACCACGCGGTAGTTACCCTCGTTTAGCGGTCTAGGAACGTGCTTTCCCCTGATTGGTCGCGTTCTTGCTGGGGGAAGCCTTACAATTGATAGGACCGGAAATTGAAGAACCCCGATGTCCATATTGAAATGGTCTTAGTTGCGAGAAGGGTTTCCTGGCCACGTTGACCCCATGACGGAGTTCTTGGTCCGTGGCCAGCCCGTCAATGCAATCAAGGGGCAGGGACAGCTGTGGAATACTCAAAGAGATGGACGAGAAGTCAGCACCAGCCAGATGGGCTAATGCTACTCCCGAATGGCAAAGAGTGAATCAGATAATTACTGAGTCAGGAGTGACGTAGGATTTAGTGTCCACGTCACCTGCACTGAATAGCAAATACTGTACTATCAATGTCCATCTGCGGATAAATGTTAAATGATGACGTTTGAATTACTGATCAGCTATTGTGCTAGGTTCTTTGAATTAAAATTGATTAAGATTTCGTTTATTACTTCGTATATGTCCTTCTATGTTAACATGGTTCTTAGGAGGCCAACACGCAGACGAGAGCTCATTCTATTCAGGTGCTTAATTTTATTAGAATCTGTTGACAACGATCTTTACAATGCCTCGAATAAATACAGACATGTTCACCACAAAATTATACACTTCACTACATAAAAGAATAGTATTGTTGGTATTAGAAATTAGCGTATAATGAAGTACAAAACTTGCAAGTGGATAATTTCTGAATCCGTATCAAATAATGACATGGTTATAGTCATTAGAATATATTAGTATTCACTAACCGTTATAATTGTGCTCTTGTCTTCTTGTAGCCCGGCATAAAACAATATTAACCCGCAATCTTACAAAACAATAACTTTAAAAATGGTTTCTAAGTTTTCTACAACAATATAATACAAAAAGAAGTACAATCGTCATGGATCACCATAGATTCCACTATTGTATACTGCGACGTGTGAGGGATGGCATTGTGTTTGCCTATCTATAGCCTATTTTCAATTTATGAAAAAAAAATAGGCTTATGAGATCACCTTTTGCCTGTGTGTGTGTGTATCCCCCTAATTAAATCAAAACGGCTGGAGGGATTTCAATAAAACTTGGTGAGGCTATAGTAATATTTCGGCCAACCCCAACCGAGCCCTTCAAATTTCATTACGTCCCACTAATCCAACGTAACGGCTGTGTGAAATATTTCACTGGAATTCTATATCTCCTAAACTATTACAGATATCACCCTGAACCTTCGTACGGTGATAAAGGGCACTACGTGAAGTTCACCTATGTGACATTCAAAAACGTGTTAACTACAAGACGAACATGGCGGCCAAGCGGATTTGAAACATTTAAATAGACTTTTCTCGCGATTTAACCATCTCAACGCAGTGAAATTGGGTACAGCAAATGTTTACACACATTGTAATTCAATGCCATCTAATTTAGATCAATTGTTTTCATTACCTAAAGATGGCGGCTGTGCGAAATTTTAAAATTAAGTTTATATTTCTAGCGTCCTAATCATGCGATTGAAGTCAACGTTTGAATAATGAACCTATGCATTAATCGCCATCAAACTGTACATACATGTATGGCCTACATATTGTGCCCGTCTGTCCACCTGGGATGGACAGGCGATCACATGCGAGGTAGCATGAGTACAGTGTGAGCACGAGGTCAAGTCTCAGGGCGTCCTGGGCTATGCTAGCTAATGTTCACTACACGCTGCCCCCATGCTCCCCGTAAAGGATTTAAGGAACATGAACACAACACATAAACGAGGTGAGAAAATACACACTTAAAAGAAAATCAATTCACATAATGTATTCAAAATACCTGCCCGTCAGCAACAAAGCAGAATAAAAATAAGCACTTCCCTGCGATCTCAACTAAATATGCAGCGGCGAAAGCAATCTAGCTCTATGATTTGTGCAACTCAATAGTAATAAAATAAATGGGCTACGTATGTATGTATGTATGTATGTATGTATGTCCCCTATGCATTCATATACCAACATCTGATTGCGATGAAACTTGTGTGAGTGTTTGTGGGCATTCCAGGGAAGGATTCTAGCAAATTTGTTATATAACACAAAAGGGTGAGGGACTTAATAGGAAGTCTTAAATCCCAGAGTAGCCCAATTGCACAATATGTACACTTATGGCACCTCAATGCCAGGTGTGAGAATGGCTTGCTGATTCATTGCGAGGTGACATGAGGAGACTGTCAAGAGCCTGACTTGTTATCTGGTATTACTGTCTATTCCAATGCTGCTCACGCAGGTCTGTTGCTCAAACCACTGTGGTGTTGCGTAACAGTGAGTGAGACACCGGCCAATGTTAGTAGGACCGGGAACCCCGAACGTCTGTCTACATATATCGTCATCATCTGCGATTCCCTCAGGTTCGCGGAGCTCTGAGGCGAGCAGTAGGCCTACGCCAAAAGCTCTAGGCCCTTTGTACAAATCTACACCGTTTCACCGATCTGGTTCAAATTTTACTTACCTACCCTCTGAATCCGGACAAGTAACACTGTTCACTTCAAATTTCAAGCAGACCTCTCCATTACGCGAATTTAGGACCTTTGGCACAAATCTTCACCGTTTCACCGATCTGAACCAAAATTTATATTCATACACTTTAGAACCCGACGAGTAACACTGTCTACGTGACATTTCGGACAGCCCTCTCCATTCCCTACTTTTAATCCATTTAGCACAAATCTACACCGGTTCACCGATCTGAACCAAAATGTACGTACTTCACTTTGGAACCAGACGAGTAACACTGTCTGCTTGATATTTCGGACAGCCCGCTGCATTCCCTACATTTATGCCCTTTGGCACAAATCTACACCATTTCACCGATCTGAACCAAATTTTACGTACTTACCCTGTAGAGATGATCAAGGAACTGTTGTTCAGAATTGGCCTGATATTAAATCTGCAGAAGCTTTCTATACAGATTACAAGGTCCATGTTCATAAAATGGAATTCTTTCCTTTGTTAATGCATCTACACCATGTGCGAGGGCAACTTCTTTCAAAGATCTCTAAAACCACAATAATCGGGAATTTTGAATATTTAGAGAGGCATGTGGGGCAAAAGGGTTGTTGGAGAATTTCATTATCTGGGATGAAACACTGGAAGAGGTTGCATATTGTACATCAGCGGCCAAGGTGACATATCGATGGTCCACAAGAAAAGTGACACAAGTCAAAATACCTACTTTTTCAGGAGAGCCATTTAAAGATTTGTCATTCTTTTGAGAGGGAGTTTATTTTTCTCTTTCGTAAAATTGGTTATTCCCATGATCGAGAAAGACTTAATATAATATAAGGTTTAGGAAACCATGGATAGTTGAACGTCAGTGTTATTCAACCCTTGTATATATCAATAAAATATACCCTTCTTCGACATATGACACTTTTCTGGAAAATAATACTAAGACTATATGATAATTTTATCTTGATACATTAATAATGAAGTGCATCAATAATTAGTTTCCTAATATTTTGGAATTTTAATGTGCAATATACATCAAAAGTTTACAATAAAAACTAAAATAAGATCAAAATTGGTAATCTAGGAACACAACATAATACTGTAATAATGTTAACACAGACTGACGTCAGCTGTCGTTTCGTACGTAAATCATTATAGAGGAACTAGAACAGCGTAATTGCATAGGTACATAATTGCAGCAGTCACCAAATCTTTAACTACAAACTATTATAATAATACGAATAAGATTTAGGAATTACATTTTTCGACATTAATTTTAATAAGCCCTGTTTTTTTAGTTTCTTTGATGATCAGTTTGTTATTATACACTGCCTTCAGCTGGATGTTTCCAGTAGAACTTGATCGTGTCTTCCTTACTGCAATAGCACGAAACTCCGTATCTGCGTAAGAAGTTTTGAAAAGAATTCTTTCAGGTTTCTTCCCTTCAAATCGAATTACTGAGATGCGACTAATGGTCACATGTTCATTTTCATCTTCAGTTTTTAGAACATTTAGACCTATTTTACATGTCAAGTCCTTCAAGTCATAGAACATTTCGTGGTTCATTTCAGTGACTAGGCAATGTTTCCCCGTCTTCTTGGCTGTACGAATTAGTGTGACATATTGCTGTGGAACATAAATGGGTCCAGATTTTAGAGATTTTGTTGCCTCACGTTCAATGGTTGCATGTGCACTATCGCCTTCATTCTGGCTATGTCCTTTGACCAAAAATTTGTGTGTAATGGAGTTTATAAATGGATAGTTATTCACAGCAAACAAATACATTGAAAAGATGAAGCGATTTTTTTGCTGGCCGCAATAGTTATCTGAATAGAATATTACATCCAGTTTTTTGCTCTCTGTGTTCTTAGCTCTGTCTTCTAAACCTTCAAGATATCTCAAGGCACCCCGGTTCCCTTCGGTCTCATTCCATACGAAACATTGGACTGTATTACATTGAAGCTCAAATATCGTAAAATTGAAAACATTGATTTTTGAAGTGTAGTAAAAACTGGAGGCATCACCCCTGGGACACTGAAGTACTGCCTGTAAATCATATACAGCGACAATTAAATTGCTGCTCACACTTTTCTTATCATTATCTTTTTCCGTGCGTGACTGGTCCTTTTCTAGTAAGTGTCTGTTGTATTTTTCCTTCTGTTTCTGTTTCTTCTTCCGAAGCATTTATGAACATCAGGCAGTCTTCACACATATCCTTTTTCGGTTTAAAAACCGAAATATTAAAATCATTTGTAAAAATCCTGAAGTACATTAAGTAATTTGCAAATGACAGATTCTTCTTCTTGCATTGATCAACATAATCTCTGTGCAGGTCCTCTATTGTTCTACTACCTTCAATGCATTCTCTCTTCCAATCTTTCTGGCAGTAATGACTTCTATCCTAGGAATTGAATTAATGTGGTGACGTACTCCTTCTTTTACATCCTCAGCAATGTGGTGATGCTTACCGTGTTTGCCTCTGAGGTCTGAATCAAGTATTCCATCTGTTGCACAACTCTTCTTGTGTAATACTGTTCTTATTGGCCTGTTATGTCCAGTGTGCTTTTAAAATATGTTTTACAAACTCTGATCCTTTTTTCCGCAACAGTAAAATAAAATGCGTTATTATATGAGCGATGACTACCTTCTCTGATGTATCTGTACTTAGGAGAAATACTCTCTATATTGAACAGAAGGAACTTGCCTTTGTAAGTCTCCCAAATTCCAATATTCATCAAATATCTTCTGACGGTCTTCTTCTTTAATTTTTGTACTGCATTTCAACCTGCATTTGTCCTTACAACTTCCTCCCATTATCTTCTTCTTAACGACTTCTCCACTCTTGGAACTGGATATATACTCTTTCCCAGAGTTCCTGCACTGCTTTGCTAATGTTTTCTTCCATTCCAGTGGTCTCGCCCGTCTTTTCCTTCCTTTCCTTTTTTCTACGTAAGCATTATCCTCCACAGCAGGGTCTTCTTCAGATTCCGCACCTGCGGACGAAAAGGATGAACTAGTTTGTCCCTTGTAGGTAGGATCTTGAATGTCATCATCAGATGAGATGTCCGATTCTGATTCTGATGTGTGAGAATTAGCAAATGAGCTGCAACTACTTTGTTTAATCACATCTGCAATAAAACAAAAGGATGTTTTCAACCATTGAAGATTATTTACGTACATTAAGATTTATTTTCTACAGATCGCAGCATGATTGATTTATCCGGAAGAATATCTAAACAAGGTAAATGTTCTAACCTTGTTCCGGTGATGGCAAAGCCACTTTGTCTTCGGATGCGACTGAAGTAGTTCCATTGGCATCTGAAACGAGGTTTAAAATCTAATCTGAAATGTTAGCCGGGAACCATGCTTTGCAATTAATCTAATTCACATTATATATTTATAAGGAAACACCAGATAAAATAACAATACAGATTATGAATATTTTAAACTATACACTAACCTGCTTGATGAAATGCTGATGTAACTCTTGGATCTACTGATGTCAAAGTTGTCCACTCACAGTTCTTATCAGTTGACTCACCATTGCCTTCCAAATGATCATATTTCATTTTTGCCTGCTTCAAGATAACACTTTTATTGATAATAAACTATAATAATATTGTCACAACTTGAGATATGACTTTCTTCTCGATACAGCTGCGATGTTCCCGCTACCGCTCCCAGACCTCAAGTGAAATGTGACGTTATTCAAGATAACAGCCAGTCGTGATTCTTCCGGCGGAAAAACGACATTTCTCCCATCTGGCGGCCAATTTTATAGATAGTTATGACGTTTTTCTATATAAAAATATGCAGTGAGAACAACGTGTTCCACTTCTTAACTCAAAATTGCACTTATTTGACTTGTGTCACTTTTCTTGTGTACCATCGATATGTTTTACGATAGGTCTATTAATAGCGACATATTGACGTTCAAATCATCAACTATTGTGGGAAAATTACACCCTGAATAGCGTAAGTAAGAATACTCTTAATTCCCCATATTCCGATAAATTTGCCATTCCAGTGTGCAAGAGTGCAGTTCCCTCTTCAAACAATATTTGCTACTACTATTAACAAAGCGCAATGACACTACAGCAGCAGGTGTACTTTTAAACAAACCCATTTATTCCCATTGGCAACTGTAGGCTATGTGGCCTGCTCACGAGTATACTGACAACAAAATCGTTATGTCTCTGAAAAACATCCCAAAACCAAAAACGTAATTTTTAAATTTGTTCACATAGGGTAACTTCGTTCTCCGTAGGTTTTCTCAACCCTATGGAATTCCCATTTTGCGGCTCATTCTTATATACTGTAGGCATCAGAATTTTCCGAATTGAAATAGACCCACCCAGCCGAGATTGCTGTAATAGAATAGAACACCGCTGGAAATACCCACAATGACCGTTAAGAGAAAAATTCAAACATGGGAGGATATCACACGGATGTAGCCTCAGAATTACAATACAAATACATAACAGGTTACAAAAAGTACAGAGTTGATTGTTAGTGGTGTTTAAAGGGGGAGGAAAGGAAACAGGGCATTTTCAGTGTCAGTTCATCCATGCGTTTGCGCGGAACATTATAACTTGCAAACCAAATTTTTCAGGCACGAAGCACTTTAGCGTTTTTGGATAGAACTTCTCTATAAAAATGTCACTGATTGACGTGGTGAATTATTTCCGAGTTGAGAATTTGCTTAGCTTCCAAGCTATTTTAATCTTGAACATGGGTGTGTTTGCGTGAAGTTGATAATCTAGGGTATGAGCAGAATTACCGATCAAACTGTTTGAAACAAAGCAGAGTGAATTTCACTCTATGCCAGTTACAGACTTTAAGAGTGACGAATATACTGGAAGAACCCCAGAGTTGTTTTGACCTGGTTGAATGGCGTACAGGGTTAATCCCGCGACGAACTCAATTACTGGCATTGACAGGGAAAATAAGAAAGGATAAATCCCGCGTAGGCCTAGCCGCCATTGCATACTTCATACACGAAAGGGTCTTCTACGGTGGACGAAATTAAGAAAGAAAATCATGGCTATTATTCCTCCCAGCAGGATAAAACTAAATGTATGAAGTTTCTTGCAAGTGATCTTAATAGAATTCCATGAGAGTTAGTTTAAGATTGTATTGATAACTTATCTTTCATGTTGACTGGCGGCGCTGATACACATGTGCCAACTTATGATTTTCACAAGATGTTGGGTAACTAATGACCCTTGTAGAACGACCTGGTAAGTCTGCCAGCTGTACTCAGAAGTCTGATAAACCCACAAAGCTCCCGAGTGGCAAAAATAAGGGTGGGTGCCGGAGGGGAGGCGAGGTGACGTAACACATACCAATATTACAAAAAAGATAGTTCAAGTGCACGAATGTCTCTCTTGCTGGAGACCAAAGGATGTAAAGCGTATGGCTTTTAGTGCCGGGAGTGCCTGATGACATGTTCGGCAGGCCAGATTTTGTAGCTGCCTCTACGCGGACTTCCATGGGGTGAGCTACTAGTACCGTCGCGTTTGGTGTGTTGTCTGGGGAGGAAAGTGTGAATATAAGGACTAGGAGTTGGAAGGTAGCGGCCGTGGCCTATAGTTAGGGACCAACCCCGGCATTTGCCTGGAAGGAATGAAGATGGGATACCACAGAAGACCATCTTCAAGGTTGCTGGCGGGGGGATTCGAATCTCCTAGCCTCCCGGATGTGAGCGACTGCCTGCAGCCACGCCGTAACGACAACGGCTAACTCACACGTTATAAGCATTTATCGGTAGTTGTTGGCAGTGAGTACACGCACTGGCAGCAAGGGACTAGTAAGTAGGGGAAGGCGTCGCAAAATGGCACACCGAGAAGTAGCTAGTACCTTGCAACTTACTAATACAGTAAATAAAAAAGGGCACAAGTGTACGGCAAAATCACACAGAACTCTGCGTTGGTGGCTTTCACGCGTCAAAAAGATAAGAAAGGCGAAAAAGTTATAGAAAACCCAATATGGGTGCGAAGTTACATTGAGCATTCATTCTACAAGTATACCATCACGCCACAGAGTCTCCTTGCATGCTACATTGCTTGTTATTGATTTGCGAGTTTAGGACAACATGGCCTTCAGTCCTGTGAAGTTTGGTGTGTGTAGAATCAGGCTGGTTAATTGTGTCATTTTACTTGACATATTAGGCCTAGTTTGTGTACATATACAGTAACTGTGACCAGGATTGGAGACCAGTTAGTATGGTCAGTAATTATTAATTATTCACGTCATTGCCTGTAATGAAAGTGGAAAACCATGGAAATTACATCTATAATGGTTGAGAACCGATTCCTCTTCTTTCTTTTATTGACACTAGGAAGAGCGTACCCCATTCTAGTATCAAGACAAGAATTTTATTTCCTGGCAGAGTTAACAATCAAACACCGGACATTTGTTGCATGATAACGATATCTACCCCGCTTAAATGTGGCATAATGACGATGTTAATCCAATAACTCGTATTGTACCCGTAAAAATCGAGAAGTTATTTGATGGGAATCCAAAGCGCAGCTGGATCGTAGAATTGTGAAGGTTTCCAGCTAGATAAACCGTCAATATCCCACCAACAAAGTCTTCGGGATTATACACAGTAGGCTACGATAGTGTTATGGCTAAAAACAAAAATACACTTGCGGTAGAGTGGAAAACTTACCTTACATCTCGGGGCTGTGTAGGATAAAAGGATCCTTACCTGCTGTATGACATTTCATAACACCATCTCTGCTTATAGTTTAGTATAAGTCACTCGCGACAGAACTTATAAAACGAAATAAATTTACTAACAAAAATTACTAAAAATAAAATTAAAAAAAATTCCCTATAATATTAATAACCATTAAATAAATTAATTAACACACATATACGTCCATCCGTTCATAATACTGGATTCACACAACTTCATACATATGCTGGACATATTTTGGGTGGTCTCTGTCATTTACAGAACGTTAAAATGCTTATTGACAAAATTATGGAGAGCTAGACATTCCTGTTAAATGTTTCAAATAGTTACGCGTGTCGATAAAAACACCTGATTGCTGTCTCGTTTCATTGACAAATTTCATTCAGAACTTCCTTCGATAGAATGCACACCTGCATTCAGCTCATGTAATACCGCCTGGGATTCGACAAACGGGTTACGTGTTAAACACCTGGTCTACCAGTTCCCGTTTCATTATTAAATAACACTGCGAAGCTGTAACCTTGCCGCTCTACATACAGATCACATTTGCTTTCATTTATACATGACAAAATTCATTATAAATCTGTATTTTCTCAAGCGAATCATTTCATCAATACCATACTAATTATTTACAGTACTATCGCCATTTGCAACTGACGTAGTTTCAAACACACATGTCTTTCATTATACACATATCCGTCTTACAAACATCTATCTACTCAGTGATCTTAAAACATTATACACGCAAGATAAATCATTATTATTAAAAATAATAAAACCCTTAATTAAATAACTATAAATTATTATATGCAATGTTTATCATCGTCTCTCATGTCACGGTTACCTGTGTATCCATTAGACTAGCTATTATTAGCACTATCTGTAGTTTAGAGTTCCCTTCTCTAGTTTCATCAATTGTTTAAAATACTATACCATTTAATTCTCTATTAGGTTTAATGTCATCTCCGGTCTGAATATGACCAATCATCTAAGATAAGTTCATATATTATTAGATAGTTCCAGGTTTAATATAGTTTAAATAAAAGTTTAATGAACAAAGATTAATAACGTTTCCCAAACATCGTTCGGCCTACTCCACTCCTATCTAAATCGTGAATCTATACGCACATATAGGAGTTCTCACTATCTCTACCAAAATACTACAATTCTTTAATCACCACACGACATTACTAAAATGCACAAATACGGCAAACACCTTCGTATTACAACAAATATTTCCTCGCAGACTTCTATACCTCTATATCCGGTATGAATCCTTCTCGTATATTCAATGAACAATTCTCACAACCTTACTGATACTATATGCTTATCAGTATATTCTGCATACACTTTCGTTGATGTAATATCGTAGAATAATTCACAAAAGACTAAAAATGCGTCTACTCAACTTCACGTAGATTTACTAGCGAGGCCTCTACTATGACTTGGCCTGCATCGGCTCTATACCCTCGAATGGTCTAACACCGCACTCGGATAATCTCCTCGGGACTGAGCTCTCCAAAATACACGTCTTAACTCTTCGACGTCTGTAGGAATAAGAACGCTCCTTCTGAGTTCCCTCTCTCCAACGCGTATTAATTCCGGTGCATTATGATTCCCCCAAAATAAAAACGCGTGCCTGAATTTAGCTTATTTCAGCGTACTTCTCCCTACACTTGACTTTAAAAGTACAGTAAAAATTCGATTAACCGTGATCGTCGGGACCGTGGTCGTGACGGTTGAGCGGATAAACGGATAACAGAAACACTGAATTATTCCTCCCAAACATGGCCTCAGTCAATTATATTATAGACAGATATCACTCTCACAGTTATGTATTGTAATATATTTTGGAGCGAAAATAAATTAAACACGATTGTAATACCAAATAAAACTATTTATTACATGATAAAAACTTCCGTACAGTAGCTACAAATGTGGCGAAATAATGTACAGTAATATAAACTTACAGGTGAAATAGTTCATGTAGCTTGAAAATAGTCAGTCATTTTCTTCTGCCTTTTTGATGCTCGAGCTTTCACCGCGGCAATATTTCGTATTTTTCGGAGCAGTAGTGTCTGCGTTGCATTGGCCTATTCTTGACTTTCAAAACATTCTATACACTTGGACGGCATTGTTTCAGCCTCTGAGTGGTTAATAGTTTGTTTCTCGTCATGGTTTGAACACTCGTCTTCAGCGAACGCGTCACTGCACCTTAAAGCACTTTGTTACTGCAGTATTATTATGCTATTTCAGTAATGACGGTTAACAGAAACTGACGGTTTAAAGAGTGACGGTTAAACGAAATTTTACCGTACTAACAATATCCTCTCGTAATTTTCTTCAGTATTCCAATTATTAAAAATTCCTTCTTGGGGCTTAAATGCAATAGTTCATCACATTAACCAGGTCATGGTGATATACTCTTCCATAAAGCCTCTTCCCATTGGCTGTCAGCTAATCTCCAATGGTATATTTTATAACAATACTATATCATTAATTCGCAGTAAAATCTTTGTTACTATGCGAGGTTTGACCTTGCTCGGCCCTCTAGAGTCGTCACAAATCACGTGATCTCGCTTCCCCCTGACTGAGCTCGTTAACAAAACTTGTTTGTGTCTCAATCCAGTGTCAATCTTCACACGTTAAAATTTATCATTGGGATCAAAAAATATCATCATTTTATCCTTAAAATATTGAAACATCGGGTGCAGTATCCACAGAACACTATTTTATTGCACATCGTTGGGGTGTATGTCTTTAAAATATGTTCTAAGACAATAAATATGTAGTATTTAATCAGACCCATTGCATGGTTCCTATTTTATAAAGAGGTTGCAGCTTGAAGGAGATGAATTATTCTTCCATAGCATCACGAATATTTATGGATTGTGACTACAACTTACTTCAAGCAATTAAAGTTTAGATCCAGAGTTTTGTTTCATATTATTCTAGAATAAATATAAACTTGCCTTCACAACCCGAATAAACCGAAACTACCACGACTACCGATCTTCCAGCAGTCGCGAGATATTTACATCGGCAGTTTCACGACAAAAACAGTCGCAAGGATTTGTTATTTCAGTGAATTGTTGGCGAAGTAGTTCAGTATTTTTTTTCATAAGGAGGAGTGTGATTCGGCAAGTAACACCTTATATATAACTGAAAATCGCAAACAATTAAGATGAGAGGCATTGCATTGACACCGTCGATATTATGTTTGTAGAAACAATACTGCGTAACTGCATTTGTTTGCTCCTCGTTGTCCATACTTAAATGTAGGTCCCTTGGGGATAAACTTTCCTTGTCTCAGCTATGTGATAGGGAAATATCCATCACAATTCAAACTGGTCATTTATTGCACGCCAGTTACGCGATATCAAAAGTTTTTGTTGATTTGAAGAAACCATCTTGTAACAAATCGTTTGGGATTTAAAGCTATGGTAATACTTAAGCAGAAAAACGAATGTGACACCGTTCAATTTCAAATTATTTTATTTAAATTAAGAGAAACCGGGTGAATATTTGCGCCATTTCATCAAAGTCACTTGGACTGATATACATAATTATAATATATCCTACACTCACCACACTACTCCAGACACCACTACTCATGTTAACCGACAGGATTTACATACACACATACTGTACGTACATTTGGCCAAATATCATAGATGCCCAAGCACCTGTAATGAACCAACAACAACAAATATACTCACCACCAGTGTGCTGCTGCGCTCTCCTAGAGTGCAATTGTTGATTTAATAGTTCCTTAAAACAGACCTATTCAAACAACCGAATTCGAGCGTCTGCCAACCTGTCTGCCTCACAACTCTTTGTTGGACCAGCCTGTGGCAGTACTTATGGACAATTTCGAGTGCCTCCGAGTACAACTAGTATGTATATTATGACGTAATATATAAATACAATTATCTCTCTCAGTGAATTAGAGAGAAGGGAATAATTGAAAAGAGGGCTATATTTTGGGAGGGATTCTTCAGAAGTTGGCAAAAAGAGGTAAAAGGACTTTATGTTTGACTCTGACAATTATATGCCTGAAAACTGTATCATAATGATGGTCATTATAACACTATTTTTCATAATGAAACAGTTTCTCCCACCAATCACAGCTCAAGAAACAGTTGTTTGACCAATTAGATAAGGATACCTTCACGCATGCGCTCAAAATCCAACATGTCTATACAAATTACCATAAGGGCACCGTCCATATGTTCACGTAAATAAACTGGTGAATATGAGACACTGTACCTTAATATCCCCAAATCCAATTTCTACACAGCGGGTTGTTTTCAAACGATTTCGGTGACATTTTTACTGAATACTGGTGCTCAATCTGCACATATGGCATTGAAGCACACAGAGCGCATGCGTTGGTCGGTCAGAGAGCTTGGAAATCAGAGATATCCTACCCTGCGCAGCACCCGATCACAAAATTCTAGTGACAATCACAACAGATATTTATGAATATTTATGTTAAAACATATAATAAAGTTATAATTATCGTCGAACATAAACAGTCGTATGCAACTCGCCTATAATGGTAATTAAGACACTCGTATGGAAATTATAAAACTCGCATACGCTCGTGTCTTAATTATAGCCATTATAGGCTCGTTGCATAATGTACTATTACCTTTGGCTTAAGTGCTTGCACACCTGACAAACCCTAACTCAAAGAACACTATGGCTTAATACTCACAGCTATGGAGGTACGTGAAAGTGACATTGGCCGTAAGATTAGGGAAAAATTACTTAAATGAAACCCTGAAGTTCTGATCCACTTTACTCATAATTGGGACTTATTTCATATTGATTATTTTCGATGAAATAATTAACGTTTCCGGAACGTAGTGTTACTTTGGATGGGTAACGCCACTTGTTAGTTATTGTTGTTTTAAGGGGAAGATCTGCGAGGTCATCTGCCCCTACCGCTACTTGAAGACAGGTAGGTCAGGGGATTGTGACACTTCATTACTACTACATCTAAGCCGAAGAAGTGAGTTTGGAAAGCGAGCATGCATCTCATTACTGATTTACTCTCCTTGCATCAAGCCATCCTGGAGTCTGGAGAGGGGAAAGAATGCGTAAGATGAGAAGGGGCAATCAAGATCCCGTGAATATTAAGGAATTTGACTCAGCTGCTGTTTAAAATTCAGGGGAGAGAATAACATTCACGGAAGAAGCACAGTGAAATAGCTAAAAGACAGGTTTAACGGCACAATAGGAGAGGCACTAATACTGATGGGTAAAATGCCACGCTGAAACAAATTCAGATAATTTAGGAAAAGGATAAAACAGAGAAGTGTATCGGAGATTTAAACTGAACTACAAATGTAGTAAATCATGAAAAGTTACAATTTTCGATTGCAGTAAAATGGGCTTCATAACAAGTTCAGGCCGGGCGCATTTCGATAAGCGTTGGTCTTCAAAACACAAAATAGTGGACTCAACCCAGTCTTAGTCCGAAGGTATTAAAGGTTTCTTGAGCGCGATAAACGTTTTTAATGGCACATTTAATAAACCATCCACGGACGGAATCCAGTATCCCAAAGTGTCTTTATCACACCAATTAAAATGGAAATTGGGCCGATAATATAGTCATTATTATTAAAATTATTATAAGTATTATTATAATTATTGTAATTATTAAATTGAAGTAAATATTCATGATAATAATTCAAGCGTAACCTGTTGCACTGAATTTGAACGTTGCTGACTATTCCTACAAAAGTATCATCTAAATTCCTCTACTGTAAATTAATCTAATTCACGATAGTGCAGAGAGAAGGTCCTGTAGAATGAGAAAAACACTATGAAATGGTTAGCAACCTTCTCTACGCATTGGTGAGGTTGTTTGTGGCAGCCTATGTGGCTTCGTTTGGAAGATTCTAGAAGAAGGTGAAGCCACCTTCTGTAATCCATGCTGAGGTTAATTGCCACATGCAATCTGGCTTCTTGCTGTAAGTAACCGCAGAATGAAAACCTTGTTAAAAATTAAAATTACGTAAGAGTCTCATTAGGATACTGATTGAAGCGTGCGAATAGAAATGCCCCATAAGGAGCGGCAAAGGTCGATGGTTGAGAGCTAGTTGAAGAGTAGATTACATGCTAGCAGAGAAGCAGGCTCGAGAGTGAGCGAGTCGGTTAGAGGAGCGGAAAACAGCTGACATATAAGGTGACGTCTGACGTAGGCTACGTGAGTGTTAAAATGAAACTTAAAGGAACATTCAAGTATATTTTGTTTATACACATGTTTAATAAATACAGAATTGGATTCACAAGAAAATGTTAACATGCAATAAAGAGAAGGAAATGTAATTATTCAATTTACTCTATTACAAGGAAGGAAGCTTTTACGTGACCTTTAATCCAGTGGCATCCACAGGACATACCATTTCACTTTGAAAATCTCATATGTATTGATTGGGTATCGAACCCGGTCCACCCTGGTGACAGGCGAATAACTTAACCACCACGCCCCCAATTTATTACTAAGCGAAGTATTTTGAGTTGTTGTTAATTAATTGAGGGGCTTTGCGACATCGTGGTCATGTAGTCCCGTATACTTGGGTGTGAGTGTGGAATTTGTCAGATAACCTGTGTTATTGTTAAGGCTGTATTAGTCTGTGTGGTTGTTTTTCAGATACGGAATGGGAAGGAGTCGGCCGTGGCCTTCACTTACAACCCTTCCCAACATTTGCCTGGGATTGTAGTGGAAATCTATGGAAAACCACTTCCAGGATAGCGGAGGTGGGAATCGAACCCACCTCTAGTGAGCTTTGCCTCACGAGGATGAGTGTAGCCCGTTCCAGCCCTCAGACAGGAATTAAATTCCTTGGCATAGCCGGGAATTGAACCCGGGCCTCCGCGGTAACAGCCAAGAGTGCTAGCTACTACGCAATGAGGCAGACGACGTAAATGGATTGATAGCAGCAATAAATGACGTAACCAACATCTGAAAATAGGAAAGCGAACAAGAGAATGAATAAATTGAAACACTAGGTAGGGATTGGAAACGTAAATGTTGAAAAAGCAAAATGACTCTGGATATTCACGCTAAAGCATGTGAGATATCAGAAGTGAAATGCTATGTCTGGTATTTCGAAATCCACGTAAAACGAGGCCCCATGGCTCAAATTGCAAGATTGATGGTCACGTATGTAGGAGGAACAACTGAATGGTTGGTTGGTTCTTAAGTTTAGAGGCTGCGACAACGTGGTCATGTAGCCCCGTGTACTTTGGGTGTGTGTGTAGAATCTGTCTGATAACCGGTGTTAATTGTGATTACTGTATTAGTGTGTGTTATCTGTTTTTTTTATTTAAGTACTGCAAGTTAGAATTTTCCAAATAGTTCCTACTTTTGCCGCCAGGCGCCACCGTCAACGACTACTAGGCCAAGTTCACAACTCAGCTACTAGACGCCACCGCAGTCGGCTCTTGGCAACGAACATAGAAACCTAAGAGCGTTGTTTACATTAACCTATCCAATTTAGCTTCACACAGGTGCAATTAGTGGAAGGTTCTTTAACATGCCATAAATCTATGACATGGGACCACCGGCTTTACTTCCCCTCAGAAGGAAGGCATACTGAGGGATTTTTAACTGAATGAAATGGATAGTAGATTATATAGCTTAACATCTAAATACGGATTAAACTGGAATTGTTTTTTTTTCTCTCTTACAGATGCCTTATTTATTTAATTTTATTGAACGGGTAGCATGATTTTAACTCTTAAAGAGAATAATAATAAAAATGTGATGAGATAATAATAATAATAATAATAATAATAATAATAATAATAATAATAATAATAATAATAATGAAATGAAAATCCACAGCCTGCTTCCAGTCTCCGACCGGGTCAGGAATGGAATGAATGAAGCCCCCATCTAGCGGCGAGGATATGGACTGTGCCGGCTGCCGAGGCCTGACGCACTCCTCTGGGGTGATTAAATGAATGACAGATGAAATGAAATGATAGTGGAGAGTGTTGCTGGAATGAAATTTTGACAGGGAAAACCGGAGTACCCGGAGAAAAACCTGTCTGCCTCCGTTTTGTCCAGCACAGATCTCACATGGAGTGACCGGGATTTGAACCACGGACCCAGCGGTGAGAGGCTGGCGTGCTGCCGCCTAAGCCACGGAGGCTTCTAATAATAATAATAATAATAATAATAATAATAATGTATGACTACCCCTTATTATTCCCGTTTTCCAACAGGGTCGGGGATGAGATGCGATGGAAGTCTTTGTGGCGATGATTTTTACGGCCGGATGCCCTTCCTGACGCCAACCTCAGGAGAGGAGTTAATGAGAGATGAAATGAATGATGGTGAATGAAACTGGGCAAGGATGTGGAAGGAAGCGACCGTGGCCTGTCAGAAGGTACCGTCCCAGCATTTGCCTGGTGTTGAAAATGGGAAACCACGGAAAACCATTTCAAGGACGGCCGACGGTGGGGCTCGAACCCACGCGTCTACCGAGTCAGCAGAGAGCTTGGCCCCATGACCTAATGCTGCGCGTTAGCCAGCGTAGCCACTACTGTCGGTAATAATAATAATAATAATAATAATAATAATAATAATAATAATAATGAATTATGTGTTCGAAGTTTGATGTTTTTGAGTCGGTAAACACGATTGTACCCAATTTTGATGGGTTATTCCCTAACCCTGAAAAAAATCATGAGATTGATAAATACACATGGATGACCAGTTTCGATCGTCAAACGATGATCACCAGATCCATTACAATTAGGCCATAAGATCTATGTCTGGAATTATGGGTGAAAGTATTTGTAATATGTCCATCTTAATTAGTTGCAGTAGTAGTAGTTACAATAATGCAACTAGTCAATGTTTTTAGTTATAGTCTATGTGATGTTCAACTACTACTGCAAGTAAATAAGTTGAATCTTCCACTCCCTTGTTAGGCGAACAACTGTGTCTGTACCTCCTTGCAATGAATGATAAAAATAACAATAATCCAGCTCTCTTCTCAATAACATATAAATAAATAAACGGTGTTCGTGGGGGTTAAGCACCTGTACGATTATAACACCAATACTCATTCACACCCAACTACACCGATGACCACATAAATTACAAAACCTGATATCTGAATGACTTTGCAAATTTGTGTATGTTATCGATTCTGGAAATTTCGCATGCTTACAATTGGTCATTAAACTCCTCGGTCTCAGCTTAGACAAGATGTCCATATATGGTTCCAACCAGTCTTAAATGACAGATATGGCCCTACAGAAACTGTCTGCCTGAGGCCTTGATCTGTTGAGAATAAGCACAGGCTGCATCCTCCGTAATTACACGTTTCCCTAATTATTCCTTCCCTTATATACATATATATATATATATATATTGCCTCATCTACTATCTTAACGATACGATGAGGCAATAAATGCACATGGGGAGGAATAAATAAGAAAGCATGTTATTGAGGAGGATACGCCCTGCTATCTCCTACAGTCGTGTAGCGAGTTCTAGACTATGCATGTCAAGTGGATGCCCTTCTCATGAGTATCCTAGTTGATTTCAGTTTATCATACAAAATGGCGTTAATGTTTGTATCAAATTTCACACAAATATAATATGGCAAGGGTCATATTTAGAAATCTTTCTTGCCATTTTTCCCAGTGTTGCACCGTTATGTTCTACGTAATGATTGACATTTCCAGTAGACAGTTAATAATATTGTGACAGTTCCATCCAGCTGGTGAGACAGTTTCCTGAGTCGCACCCTTATGTTGGCCGTGGAACTGTCATGTCTAAACAAAGAGCTCTGTTAGTCACTCAAGGCCGTTGACACGCCGAGCAGCGCCGAGATTGTTCTGTTAGTGGAAAAGGCTGGAGTGAACAGCCACGAGACAGTTCGAGACACACTGTCGTCACCCAGAAGCTCTGAAGTGGCCTAGAAGCTAAGAGAGTTCCCCTTGGCAGATATTTGAAGGCCGATGAATTCAGTTCATTTCAAATCAAGGATGGAGCGCAAACTGTAACTGAAAACTGAGGCAAGTGAAAGTTCATACGGTGTGTGCAGTGGAGCGAAGAGTGAACTAGTACCCTTCTGTGAGGAGTGTGTTTTGCCATTGTGCGTTGTGTGAGGATACGAGCGGACAGTGCTGAAGGACCTGAGCTCGACGCAGCGCTTTTCTTGACACGGGTACTACGAAGTGAGACTCCGGCGGGAACTTCACGGTGAAACACCTCTGGGCACAACAGAGCTGTGAACTATGGACTTGGTAGCCTACTGTGTGAGATTTGTACTGGGTGTGTAATTAATTGTGTGCAATATTCGTAATAAATTTAGTGTTTAGTAACACACGCAACCAGTTGTGTTGTGATTTAGCGTGTCAACCCTGATCCCTGTCACAATATAAACTACTCAAAGTAACCCGTAGAGCATATGCATAAATAACATACTTTCACAATTATTCACTGAACTACATAATTTCAGTAATGCTTTCAATATTAATACATATTTTTCATCTATGTAGTGCAGTATATATTTCTGAAAGCGTATTGTTTAGGCGTTTAACTTAGGCATTCTAAAGGTTTCTTTAAGTAGACTATTATTATTAGCCGCCCTATAGAAATGAGCTCCTCTCCACGTGTTGATTGCCTGACAGATTCGTAAGTTTGCCAGAGGGACTTTGTAATTCTGCTGTAGTAGGACACTGAATATCAGTAGGTAAGAATAATTTTCTATGCCGTAAATTGAACATTCACCATTTATTATCAGTATCATACTTAAAAACTATTGCATATCCACGAAGCACTGAGTACTTCACCCGAGAAGGTATTGACTTAAATCTCTCCAACTCCGGTTCCAAATGTATGGGCCTGATATCAAAAAACAACCATGGTTCTGGACTTGTGAAGTAAACAAATGCCTCATCATTAGCAAATGGACGCTTCTCAGCAATTCCCAACTTTCAGAGTCGAAGTAAACATACTGCAGAGGAAGTTCGGAACTCGATATATATCTGTCCTTAATACTGCATTTAATCAATGTTGCTGAAGACATACCTGCAGTTCCTCAGTACCGGTATGGCATAATTTCGCATAGTAATTTGTTTTCGGTTCTCTTCTGATCTGAATAGTAAAAGTAATGATAACGTAAACAAGAAATAATTGTTAAGCAAGAAGTTTATGGTACCATATTAAATGACTCAGTCATATTTCCCACGGGAATAATACTCGCAAATATATGCGAAAATAAATCTTATGTGATTTTTATAAGCCAGATACTGCTTGTAGAACACGAAGTATTGTTAGATGATATCTAGAGTTCTATGCTCAGTGAAGAAGTGTTCATATAGGCCACAGATGGCCTCACTGTGCAAAAGTTCATGTGGATGGAGTGTGTTGCTCACGAACGACGTTGTAGCGACTTGTTATGCATGACCGCTCCATCTCTAACGGGTGCAACGATATGATGTGATATTGGCTGAGACGCTTGTTTTAGACTGGCTAGCTTCCCCATGTGGCAACACGGAAAGATGGAGACGGGGAAGTGTGCAGCTGGCTGGAAGTTTCTGGTCGATCCTGGTGTAGGTTAAACACAAACTAGAGCAGATGACTAGTGAATAACGCATCAGCTTTCTTCATAAACTAGGTTTTGTATAAAGTTTAAATCCTCCTCAAAAATCATTTGTTTTAAATGTTGTTATTTATTAGGTCATGCGGTTTTATCAGTGGATGTGTAAATTGATCCCTATCACATCGGCATGCACCAGGTAGGCTACCTTGAACTTCTTAATTATGCCACAGCCCTTGAATCAGGATGACGGTTCAGTTATGGTATAATTTAGGAAACTACTCATAAACTATACGAGGGTCACGTGTGAATTACGGTAAGTCAATATGTATATTGTCAACTGTGGCAAAGCAGTCTTTCTCTGTTTACCGTATGTAATGTGATGCCACTTGTACGGATAAACAGTAACAAATAAGGTAGGCCTAATTCGTTTTGAGAATAGCTACAGCACATGGATGCTGATAAATCTACCACCGCATTGAGATCCCCCTGACTGCGTGAATAGCCCCGCGGTCTGGAGGTCGCCATCTGTCGCATGTATTATTAGAAGAATGGTGATACAATCGATCAAAGCCTTTAAGAAGTGTTGACGGAGAAAAATCGATTAAGTTATTGCCGTGGAGTCATTAATGAAAAAGCGAAAAGACAAAGAGGAAACCAAAGAAGTTAAAAAAATAAGAGTGGCATAGAGGAAAGAATGTGTTCAATGATCCAGTGAAGGGAGATAGAACTCTTTCCCAATTTAATGCACCAAGAACTCTGTGAAAGGGAACATGTAATGAATAGTTGGAGGAAGAAAAGCAGGAGAAGAAGCGGTCGACACGATGGTTCCTATGTGTGTGTGAGAATAAAAGAGCTTGTACGTCTAGAGAGGGCTTGAGATAGATGGGATTATTAAAGTGTGTCGCATATGTCTTTGTTACAATCTGAGAAAATTAATCATCCCAAAGAAACATTATCGGAAAATTCGGACCTCCACTTGAAAACGGATTTGCTGCGTCTGTAAGTCCTAATTAGCTTCTAGAGGTTGGAATTTATGGGCTCAGTTAAGTAACAAGAAAATATTATTATAAAAACGAAATAAGAAAGCAATAGAATGAAGAAAGAGCGGCATTATGTTAAAACATGTATCCTTGTTCGTAATGAAGACTAGAGGCAATAATCGTGTTCACATTACGCCCATAAGTGAAAAATAGCCGTTGACCAAAAAGATCAGCACAGCGAGATGTGGATGAAGTAAAATGTTCAATACCAGAAACATAATTTTTAGCCCACGTTCTAATTTCGAAAAAAAAAAAAAGTGGTTGTTTTGTGAGCTCTACAGGGGCGAAATTTGTGTATGTCTCTCTGTCAGTTTGTCTGTCAGTTTGTGTGTAATCAGTTGCTCCTTATCAGTTATTAAAAGGCTGAAAATAATGAAATAAAACTTGGTACATAATAAATCCAAGTATAGGATAACTCAATCCCATATTTCATATTGCCACCATCTATACGTGGTGATGGTTGAAGCATTTTAAGCCATGTGTGGACTGAAGTAATCATCAGATCAGTTGTAAATTTCATAAAATCAATCAACTGAATTATTTTAAAATGAAGATTACTTGAAACAATCCATACAATACACTCCTTTACCCTAAATCATGCTCCTAGGGCCTACAAGGTTGATCATATCAGACTGAATAGTTGAACCGGCCGCCATCACAAAACGATGAGATACAAAACTAAATTACTCTCAATGTATTTGAGCCAAGATAGTTAAACTTAACAAATAAAAGGTACTGTGCCCTTTTTTCAAACATTAGCCAGTATTCAAGATGAGCGGGATCGCAGAATCTTCAGGCCCACAGGCTAGAAAAACCACTGGAAGAAGTGCCTGACAAAAAGGACAAAAAGGAAACTAGTCTACAGCTGTACTATGTTACTATAAAACTGGGGGAAAAAACAAATTCTATAAGGAGAGTGAGAAACGTGCGCTTCTCAGGATGTATAGGGTGGCAAATGGTATTGGGTGCCAATAATTACTTTCATAGTACAACTTCTAACTAATAATTATAAATCAAAATTCTGAATTTATAATAATATGTAGCGGAAAAACAAACCCCTCGTGTCCGATGGTTTATTAACTAGTGACGATACAATAATAAAAACAAACTTTTCAATGCAAAAACGAAAATTTATAATAAATTAATAAAAAATTACTAGATTGTATATTGGCCTTCACGGCTAGTGAATTAAAACTCGGCAAATTTTCTAGGTATGTGCCGAGTCTTGTGTGGGGCTTCATCTAGGAAACCAAGCTGGCACATCAGTGGGCTCTTGGTGTCACCGCCCGGGTCACCAAAGTAGTAGTGAACTGCCCGCTACCTCCCTTTTATGAAGCGCACCAGCACGAGAACTAAAAGCTCAAGCAGCCGTAACGTTTCTATGAAGGCTTTCAAAAAAGATGGTATACTGGCTTTCACGGCCAGTGAATTAAAACTCTGCAATTTTTCTAGGTTTATGCCGTGTCTTGTGTGGGGTTTTGCCTAGGACACCAAGCTGGCTCATTAGCGGACTCTTGATCTCCCCGCCTGGACCCCCACAGGAGTAGCAAACTGTGCGCTACCTCCCTTTATATGGAGCGCTCCTGCGCCTCTTTACTGCAAGAAATAAAAGCTCAAGCAGCCATAACCTCCCTCTAAAGGCTTCCAAATAAGATGGTATATTGGCTTTCACGGCCAGTGAATTAAAACTCAGCAATGTTTCTAGGTTTGTACCGTGTCTTGTGTGAGATTTCGCTTAGGACACCAAGCAGGCTCATCAGCGGGCTCTTGGTGTCCCCGCCCGCACCCCCACATAAGTAGCGAACTGCGCGCTATCTACCTTTATATGAAGCGTAATTGCGCCTCTTTACTGCGGGAACTAAAATCTCAAGCAGCCGTAACCTCCTTATGAAGGCTTCCAAAAAAGATGGTATATTGGCTTTCACGGCCAGTGAATTCAAACTCAGCAATTGTTCTAGGTATGTACCGTGTCTTGTGTGGGGTTCGCCTGGGGCACCAAGCTGGCTCATCAGCGGGCCTTAGGTGTCCCCGCTCAGACCCCAAAGGTGTAGCGAACTGCGCAATATACCATCTTTTTTGGAAGCCTTCATAGGGAGGTTATGGCTGCTTGAACATTTAGTTCTTGCAGTGAGGAGGCGCAGGTGCGAAATCCTAAAATTCAAAAACTGGCAAATAGTCAAAAATGAAATATCGAAATATGTTTTATCATGGAAATTCAAAATTTCTACATCAAAACTACATATTAGGAGTTCACTTCTACCTTGAGACGATCCCTGCTGCTGTTGAAGTAAATAACGGATGATATACCGTTCGTTGCTCTGGTATTTACAGCGATTGAAACTCCTTCTCCTCCTCTGCCAGAACTGGGTCTTGAGACCTCCAATTCCATTCGGGACTCGAACTGGGTTCTCGTTATGGAATCGAACTGGATTTTCGTTCTTGAATCGAACTGGATTTGCCCTAGTTCTATCATCTTATTCTTTTCGTTCCTTCTTAGTACTGACTTGGATTACTGACGTTCTAGACTAGAGGTTTTCCGCTCTCTTTACAATTTTGTAGTGTGACATTTACGGTACTTCTGAATTTTCCATTAATTAGTTTAATGTCATCTGGTTACTCTCCGGTTCTCCATATTCTCAATGTAGTGTTCCCTACTGCTTGTTTACTCTGCCATTAATGACTATCGCCGTTACTCGTGCTCAGGTGATGAATTTCATTTTCAGTAATAATTTGAAATATCTTGGTAAAATTTCTTCGTAGAAAAAATGTATGTGATATCGTTGAGTTGTTTTATAATAGTTCATAAATGATGGATATGTCGTCGCTCGAAAACTAAGGAATTTATTAAAAATCCCTCGTAGATAAAATTGTTGAAGTTCTATAAGCGTTTTTCAGCAGCAGATTAAAAAATGTTCAAATAATATACCGGTACCACAAGTAATACAGCCCGTAAATGATCATTAACGTCGTTAGTGATATTGCTTCACTGTCGTGAAAATGTTTTAAAACCACTTCTCAATTTTAGCAAATGTCTTTGTAGACAGAAAATACACAAGACCGCACTCTGTATGATGATAGTACGTATTTCTATTGTGCCTAATCGAACATGGGGCTGCACTTGCCGTCAAAATTACTGTCGCCAGCAGTATGCTTGGGACATGAACGGTGACACAGCCGATCGCTTCAAGTGTCAGGTAAGTCAGGGGTTCTCAAACATTTTTTGTCGCGCCCCCCTTCTGAAACATGAAATATCAAGCGCCCCCCCCCCCCTATTCTCATTTCCTTTCTTAGCACTTCTCATATTCTACTTCCCACAAAAAAAAAAGATCACACCAGATCTACTATGTACAGTATGCTACTGCCTAATTAGGATTTCAAATACCAGTTACACTAATACAAATAATAATAATAATAATAACACACAATTCATTATTCTTAGAGCACATGAAAGAACAACTACATTTAAAAGAAATGTCATGCATATGTATTACTTTTGCTTATAAAAATAAAGACAACTGCTGCACGTGCAGTTATTGGAATTGAGCAAATTTTGTTTGTTTCACAAATTAGCTCTTTAGTTGTGACACCTGTGTTCAGTATTGCTTTTCATATTTGAAAGCTCGTGACTTATAAATGACAATAGAAATAATATATACAATTTTCAACATTTCACTGTGAATTTGAAAAATGTTATGTTAAAACTCTTCACCCATGAAAAAGTAAAACAGGAGAATAAAAGTGTTCATGGATCAGAATTCGGTAATTCTCAGACACTTACGGAGTAAGTGTGATGTGTGAGCTTGAATTTGAGATGAAAGTAAACCCCGCAGATCCCCTTCCAGCTGCAGCCGAGACCGATGCTTCGTCTTGACGGATGTCATTGCGGAAAATGTTGACTCACACAAGTAAGTTGAAGCGAAGGGTAATAATAGGTCCACTGCTTTTCTTGATAAAATGGGATATTCATTCGGAATCTGCACCCTAAAATTTTCAAGAGACTTCGACTTAAATTCATTTCGAACTATTCTGTCACTTGAGAGTTCTATTAGTTCCCCCTGTTCTGCCGTTGACAGGTGGGTGGTTACGTTCGTTTCAAACGGTCTGCGAATCCAGCTGAAGGTTGTGGAAATCTACCCTCGAATTTTTGGCGAAGAGTTTGGAGGTGTTCTACAACAATTCCACTAATTTGACAAATATCTAACTCATTTTATTCCAGTAATTCATTCGGACAATGAAACATCTCACAGTTACCTTTGTCCATCTGGGCTTTGCAAAGTTCAAGTTTTCTCTTAAAAGCAAGCACTTTGTCGCTTAGAATGAAAATATTACTATTTCGTCCTTGAAGTGACACGTTAAATTCATTCAGTTTTTCAAATACGTCAGCCAAGTTCCATAGTATTAGAAGCCATTTATCATCCAGAAATAGGATTGCGAGTGTAGGACTGCTGTCCAATAGGAAAATACGAAGTTCATTTTTCATCTCCACAATGCGACGAGGGACTCGACCACGAGACAACCAACGTACCTCCGTGTGCAATAGAAGCGAATCATGTGTAAATCCCATCACCTCGCAAAGAATGGAAAATAGCCGACTGTTTAAAGCTCTTGCTTTCACAAAATTTACAACACTAATTACATCGTTCAGCACTTTATTGACTTCCTGTTGTAGCACATTTGAAGCCAATGCCTCCCTGTATATCATGCAAAGTGTGAATTTTAAAGAATTAGTAACAGCACTCACTCTTGCTCTGAAACCCCTTTTAGTTCCAGTAAATGCCGACGCCCCATCAGTACATATACCAGCACAATTTGTCCATGAGAGATTGTTGTCAATAAAAAAGGAATTCATAAGAGAAAAAATATCTTCGCCTGTAGTCCACCCTTGCAGAGCTTTACAAAATAGAATATCCTCGTGCATCTCATTTTAATGACAGCAGCGTACAAAAACAAGAAGCTGGGCACTGTTGACGATATCAGTACTGTCATCAAGTTGCAGGGTAAATTTTGGGCTATCATGAAGACGTGGTAGTAACTGATTTTTTATGTCAGAGGCTATTACATCAACACGACGAGTTACTGTATCATTTGAGAGCGGTATCGACTTCAAACACTCGCCGAACTTTTCCCCATGCATGATCGTGCACAATTTCACGGCTGCAGGAAGAAGTAATTTCTCACCAATAATATGTGGTGATTTGGATTTTGCAATTAAGTAGGATTCTTCCAAGAATGCTCTTAGCGCTTTCTTAGGAACTGTTGCGTGCTTTTCTAGGAATCTAACATTTCCGTTTAGTTGTTGCTCGTGGCGGTTATAAAATGCTAAAGGTGTACTTACACAGTCTGGATGTTTAGTCTGCAAGTGTCTCTAAGTTTCACAGGCTTCCAACTGTCGTTTGATAAAATCTCCAAACAAAGAACGCATTTAGGTTGTTCCTGATTATTATTCGAAAGAATGCTGGTAAAGCCTAATGTCAGATAACCGTCTTGATATTTACGCACTTTCACTTTGTGTGTAGAATTAATCATCCTGATGTGAGCAGATGTAGACACGGAAGAACAATGGACTTTGTTTAAATTCGAACCTTGTTCTTTTTCCGAAGGAGAGCAAGCACTATCACTTTCATGGGGTCTCTTTTTACCACTTCCAATAAGCCACTTATCCATGGGCAATGGCGTCACTCGTATCAGTTTATGGTAAAGTTGGCTAACCACGCACTAGAATTCACCTGTTCACTCACTGTCTTTGAACTGACTGGAAAGGCCCAGCTGAATTCGAATCGGCAACGGCAGAAATAGAAGAATCCATTCTTGGAATCCATTCTTGAAAGGAAGTGGCGGTCACATTGTAAGTGGCTTATTGTCATTAAGTGTTTGGTAATGAGATGTCACTGCGGGTGGCGAGTGAAAGGGAGCTGTGGGGGAAATGTTACTCGCCACCTTTTCTCAGAATTCCTGCTGGCAGGATCTACAGGTCAGTTCTTGTGAAATAAGACAGCAAAGGTACGAGTTTATTATTCTTGAATGGTCTTGGGAGCTACCTGCCTATGATAGGTTCATGAATATGAGGATAGTAATATTTGTTACAGAATATGAAATATAAATATTTCAATCAAAACTGGCGCCCCCTACCCCCCCCCCCCCCCCCCCACCCCACCCCCTTTATCACTCTCTGCTTCTCCCAGGGGGAGGGGGGCGCCCCACACTTTGAAAACCCCTCAGGTAAATAATAGCCACGCTCATAATCGCGCGTTCTCCCACCTCGCAGTTTCGCTAGCGTCCACTCCAAATTCCTCAAATTAATTTGAAAATCAATGACAATTATCTTAATGATATTCCGCTTCTCAGTGTATTCAAATATTTTCTGTTTCTTCTGTAACAATATTGTAATTGCCTATTTACAGCTTCGTTTAATTTCCTAAATATTAATGGCAAGTTCGGGTCACATGACCAACCCCCTCTGTCAATCCAAGCTTGATCTTGACTCGTGGCGAAGGTTACGCGTCTCTTTATTTGTACCTGGCCGCGCATGGCTCTGCTTATGCTTATTTTATTTTACAAAAGACCAGTTTTGTTTACTCGACCACCTATGACTGGGTCATAGAGTTGGCACGTTTTGTAACATTTTGTCAACTTTCAGCATGATAAATCTCGACAGTTTCAATGCAAATAAAATATTCAACTCCATAATTTCACATCAGAAAATACGGGGTCATCTTCGTCGTATTGTGGTAAATAAAGGCGGTCAACAATGCTTTTATTTTTACCTTTAGACTTCTAATAAAACCTTGAGTCTGGATTTTCTTGATTCTGTCCAATTCTTCAGACTACTTTCTTGTACTATCGTTTGATGTTTTTGGCATTAATTTTTCCCAAAACTTGGTCGTTCTCTATATTAATAATTTTATAACAATTGTTACCATATAGACCTTCCTTGGTAGATCAGAAGATATTGGTTTACGAATCAAAACCAATTCGTTTACTTTCAACGGCAAACTGTAGCACTTTCCGAAAGTTCTCTTCAGACGCATGCCGGCTTGTTTTAGCAAGTGCTCTCTGGCTTCCTCTATCCTTCTTTCTCTTGATGGTCCGGCATCTGCTGGAATCGTCTCAAATATCTTGTCCCAGTTCGCTAATCCTGTGAGGGGTCCAGGCTGGGACACCAAGAGCCCGCTGATGGGGCTTTCTATCGAAGTGGAGCACGGAAGGTATCTCCGCTGAACGCTAATGGATGATTGAAATTATACAATCTGGGTTGGTGGGCATTATTCTTATCCAATTTTGATTATCTTCCAAACATTAAATTGTCCAAAATATTGCAATCTCCGTCATATATCGTTCTGCTGGATTAGACGCTGGATATCTCACGCTGATAAATATGTGATTCCCAGTCTCTCCATGGCGTCTTCAAACTCGACTGACGTAAAATGAGTTCCGTGTTCGGTTAATATATATTCGGGCTTGCCTGCAGTGGGAATAACGTCTCTCTCGATCCTTCTCAACACTTGCTTCGAATTCGCTTTCTGCGTCTGGTTTATCATAACCCATTTCGAGAACACATCTATGGAAACTAACAGGTATTGATTACCACGGTATCCATTTGGACCCGGGCAATATATATCACAAGCGAACAATTTCTTAGGCTTAGATGGAATAATAGCCTTGGCTTTTCATTCAGCAGTTCCGAAGCATGTTTGCTTTTCTGGCAATCGTCACATGACCTCACGACATTACACACTGTAATTCGCATGTTGGTCCATATAAACTTCTCCTTAATGGTGATTAACGTCTTATCTAGCCCTCCATGACCGATGCTTCTATGAGTTAACCATATGATCTTATTTAACAAGTTAGGGGTTACTTCAATCCTGATCTTAGTCTTTTCCGGCATTTGAATATCTGCACACATTGTCTCCTCTCGAAACATAAGGGCTAGATCGTTTCTGTACATCAGTTGTATGATATTTTGTGAAAAACCGTAATAATATTGATAAAAATTATAATCATAATCCGACCAAAACTGGGATCTGAAGATACTCACGTACACTTGCAGTACAAGGAAGAGGATTCAGTGATTCCGATCACTTTGACTTAGGTGGGTATCGTATCTACAAAGGAAAGCCTGCAACCAACCTAAGAAATAGTAAATTTGCATATGTCTGGAACAACATTCCTTGTGCAGAACCGAATCTAGAACTCATTGATAGATTTCACATCTCATTCGGATCGTCTGTCACTACTCGTGGTTTAATGCGCCAGTAAGATCTATACATTGCTGAGCTCACATGCTCCATTTATCAATGACCCTGATAAAAACTAAGTGGAGTAGTTCTGGTCACAATTTCAACGGACAGTTAGTAAGATTTCTCAACAGCACATCATGATCCGTCTCGGAGATTTCAATGCACAAATTGACAGAGAATGGGAACACAGACACATCATTGGGAATTTCTCAGCACACAACAAAGCAAATGGGAAGGGGCATCACTAAGTCAACAAATATGGATGGGTTAACCTACAATAAATAATGTCCCACACATCATGAAGCTATCACAATACATGACTACATTGAAATCTTCCCTAAAAAAACAAATTGGAGAATTTCAAATCGACCCTGTAGCGGTAACCAGAAAATTCTCTTCAGATGTTACGTATAATCCGGCCACTATCTCTTCCAAATCAAACATAGATCCAGAAAATTTAAAAGAACAAGCACATGAGTTCACACAATCACTACAGACTGACACGCAAACATAGGAGGAACCTCTCGAGGCCATCCAAGAATCATCAACAAAAATCTACCAACCACCAAGTAAATGGAAACACAGATGGTGACCCTAAACTGCGACATAGCCCTGGAATCCCGAATCCAAATAAGCATCTGAACACCAGACAATTGGCAGAACATTTTAGAAATGCAGGAAAAATTATAAAAAACAATCAGACAAATTAAAAGCGCGTATAACCTCAAAAGATTAGAAAAAATCGGTAACATGTGAAGTTTGCACAGGGCAATTAGGGAACAATTGACAATTGGTCCCGACACTTTGACAGCACACTTGAGTCCAACACAAAGACCAACTGTTACATTCGGAAGCAGTTCATCGAGGAGCACCACAACTATGAATCACCTACAGAAAATCTCCAATTCCATATCGTTGCACCGATCCAGGACGTGATGCAAAACATGATATTACATCATAAAAACAACAAAGTACCAGAAGAAGACGGTGTAATCGCCGATATGATCAAGATTGGAGGCGAACTCACGACTGATCACAAGTACTGAGATTTGAATCCCAGATCTTTAAACACAAGCTACCCAGTTCACCAGTTTGTATATCATAGTGACTATGCTACATTTAATAAGTCTGAAGAATGAAATTTACAAAGCAGATGCTAACTTAAGTAATACCATAAACATCCAATATGTGGTATATTTAATCCTTTCTGTTGATATAATTTACGTCCATCAGCTATCATTTCAATTTAATCTGGGATTTAGTAAGCAAATCTCAAAAGCCATGAAACTGATCGTAACTGGCTGAATATAAACTGAAGATAAAAAAACATTCTGATTTCCTGGAACGGTCACGAAAGTTTTATTTGACAGTCTGGACTTCCCTTAATAGTTTTCAACCTATACAATTATATTATGTACAGCAAAATGTTATTCATCAAGATTTTAAATTAATAATAAACAAACAGATTTTGATCCTGAAAAGCACAGTGACTAAACATTTTCTTCATAGTTAGGAGAAACATGAGAACTTAAAATGAAGTTCGTTATATAATCACATTTTTATTTTACAAGTGTGAACTACGTTTTTGATGATACACAAAGTACAGAAATTTGAAATTCACAGGGAAATACAATAAAATGTTATGTATTTAATGAATTAATCAATTATGTAGACAAATCTTAAATTCCATTACACCGTGGGTGCTGTCATTAAATATAAGAAGAATATATGGACGGATAATACTTTACATAGTTTGAAAACTGATATGTCGATTCAAAATATTATTATTACTATTATTATTATATTATAATCAAGTCAACTGGACAGACATTTTGATTGAGAGACCGAGTGCAGCAAAAACCATCTGCAATGCCAAACGAGGTTTTTATAAATCCAAATGGATCAAATCGAACAGGATTTTGAGAGGAATAGTATGCGCAACTTCTATAGAACATTTCAAAGCAACTTGAGGATTTATAGCCCTCCATATTACGCCCGATGACGCATGTTCGCGTTGGTAATCGATCACAAGATAATTGGAGAAGTTGCTGTGACACTGAAGAGAATTGAACACACCCTACAGGAAGCAGGAGGAATTTTGAGCAAAATTTAATTACAGTATCATCAACTTTTATACATTTTGGATACCCTGTAAATCGTCAAGAATTTATTTGAAGTCCTTCAGCATATTGAAATTACGGTCCACATCGCAGAAAGGCGAACCGTAAATTTGCGCGGCATAATCAAGCATGGAACTAACGCCTCGCTGGGAGAGACACCACTTCTAGTCGAACGTCGGTGAGAGACAGCCGTGTTAGTGACGTATTGGAATCGAACACGTGATACCAGTTACGAGTGATGAAAGACGCTATTGAGATGGAGAAATCCATGATTATATTGAACATAAAATACCATCCCTGTGAAATATGCAGAGGAAGTTATTGTAAACTTGAAACAATATTTAACCAGTGCAATATTTTTACCGGATTTGACGAACTGTGAAAGCATGGCGAGCAAACTGTCAGGCCGCATGCCGATATGCACAAGTGTGCTATAAAAACTGTGATTTTGTAAAAACTGTGTTAATCGTAAACTATGTCATATTATGTCGAAGTGCTGAAATGTATTTTGTTAAACTGTAAATAATTATTTTTCGACCACGTGCAAAAGTGTTGCGAGTGAGTTTTGCAGAAGCAATGATACGCTCACTGGCGGAGTGAATGGCCAATTTGTTATACCGCACCAGTAGAGTCAGTGAGCTTAATACACCAGTATAAAATTTAACATCAGTGAAAACCCTACCCCTACTCACAACATGGAACCAACCAACCATTTACATCACATGGATAAAACCGACCAGGCTTTGAAGTCGGGGATGGATTACTAGACCATATGGGTGGGGATCTAGCAATGGAAACTCGCTGAAACAAAGGCAAGATGATCTAAGACCATTACGGAGACCGCTAAACCATCTCACGGCGGGTCTCGAAGTCTTGACGCTGTACTCTGTAAGTCAGAATATGTTTCAGGAGCTGTATTTGATGGGTTGGAACAGTAGATTAGTCATAAAATGGTTTCACTAAGTGCACAACATAGGTAGTTTTAATATAAGCTCACGTGTGGAAAGATTTAGTTTTGTTATCAATTTCTTTAACGCCAGGAAGGCAAAGTTATAATGTCCATTTCGTATCATTTCAAGAACAGCAACATACTACTTTTGCTTGTCCAGCTCATGTCATAATAAACAAGTTCTTAACAGGTGACAATTGAACGCCAAGGTCACATGTGTGCGAGAGAGCTACTCATTGTACGGCTTTATGAATCACAGGCAATGTATAAAATAATCTAGAAGGCAGTGAAATTCCTAACATTATATAACCTGAATACGGGATCCGTTATCCACGTGTTTGACAAATGAGCAACTGGAGTAAAGCTTTATTTTGTTACGACAAGCTAGTGGGTAATTCATGGTTTCGGAAGAAAAACAGCAGGAAAATTACGAGATATGGGTGGGGTGATAGATAATAATTAATAATGTTATTGGTTTTACGTCCCTTTTAACTACACTGGCTTTTAGAGACGCCGGGGTGCCGGAATTTTGCCCCGAAGGGGATCTTTAACGTGCCAGTAAATCTACTGACACGGCTCCCTCGCATTTGCGCACCCTCAAATGCCAGCTGACTGCGCAAGGTTCCGAACCTGCAACCTTGGGGGGGGGGGGGGTGATAGAAGAACAAAATCAGTAATTGACTACTTCCTGGAGGAAAGGACAAATCACAGAAAGCTGATGGATGTGACAGCTTTACCAGGAGAAGCATTGGATGGGGACCATAGAGCTGTGGTGGCAAAATTTAGATGGGGAAAATTGGAAAACCTAAAGGAGATCAGAGAAAGTGAAATAAAAGTATGGAAATTGAAAGACAAAGCTTTACAGGAAGATTTTCAGGAGAGATTGAAGCAACAAATCCCTGTTACTGAAGTGGAAAATGTAGAAGAGGAATGGTCCCACTTTAAAAAGGCATTTTCTGGTGCTGCAGAGAGTGCTTGTGGTAGGACGTCAACAAGAGTGAAAGAGAAGGAGACACCGTGGTGGAATGAGGAAGGGAGGAAAGCAGTGAAAGAAAAGAAGTCTGCATGGAAAGAATGGAACCGAGATCAAACAGAAGAAAGCAAAAGGAAGTATCACGACAGCAAACGGAGGTGTAAGAAAGTGGTAGGAGAAGAAAAGAAGAAAAGTTGGGAAGAATTTACACGAAGAATGGAAACAGATGTAAGTGGCAGTAAAAGGATGCTGTATGGGCTTCTAAGAAGTAAGAGGAAAGAAAGAGTTACTACAAAGCTGGTGAAAAAGGAAGATGGAGAGTTGTTAACACACCCAGAAGAGATAAAGGGACGATGGAAGGAGTATTTCGATAAGCTATTGAATGTGAGCAATTGTACTGGTGAGATCGAAGTGACACAGCCTGACGACTCTATAACAGAAGATGATATAACAATGCTGGAGGTGGAATTAGCTGTACAGAAAATGAAGATGGGAAAAGCAACAGGGGTGGATGAAATCAGTGTAGAAATGATAAAGGTTGCTGGACCTGTTGGTATGCAATGGCTGTATCGACTGCTAAAGTGTGTGTGGAAACGGAAATGTGTTCCAGAAGACTGGGAGAAAGGGCTAATAATACCAGTGTTTAAGAAAGGGGACAAGAAAGTGTGTGATAACTATAGAGGGATCACCCTCATATCACAGATAGTAAAAATACTGGAAAGGATATTAGAAAGAAGAATGAGAAGAAAGGTGGAAGGAGAGTTACAAGAGGAACAGTATGGCTTCAGGAGTGGAAGATCCACAGTGGACCCAATCTTTAGCTTGAGGCAGGTGATGGAAAAGAACTGGGAATATGGAGAGGATTTGATCATGACTTTCATAGATCTAGAAAAGGCATATGATAGTGTCCCCAGAGAGAAGGTATGGGAAACCATGGTTAAGAAGAGACTGGGAAGAGAAATGTTGGAAATGGTGCAAGCAATGTACAACAACTGTGTTAGCAGGATACTGACCCCAGTTGGAAAGACAGATTGGTTTAGGAACAAGACTGGACTAAGACAGGGGAGTGTGCTGTCACCTCTTTTATTCATAATGGTAATGGATGAAATTGTAAAGGAAACAAAGGAAGCATATGGACATAAAGAAATGAAGTTACTATTATTTGCAGACGATATTGTGGTCTGGGGAAGGAACACCGAAGAAGTGAAAAAACAACTAGATGCACTGAACGAAAATATTCAGAAGTATGGCCTGAAAATCAGTATAGAGAAAAGCAAGACCATGGTGATGACAAGAGGGGAATGACAAGGAAAGGGCACTGAGAAAATTGGAAGTCAGAGCTTGGAAATTGTGGACACGTTCAATTACCTAGGAAGTGAATTGATGCAAACTTGTAGGTTGGACATGGAGATTGGCAGGAGGGTACAGCAGAGCAATGCATTCTATCAAAGTGTAAGAAAACTTGTTTGGGATAAGGAAGTACCAAGGAAAAGCAAGGAGGTAATGTATAAAGTGTACTATGTACCCATATTAACTTATGCAGCTGAGACTTGGACCCTGACGAGCAGGCAAGAGAGTAGAATCCAAGCCAGTGAAATGAAATTCCTAAGAAGTATGATAGGTAAGACAAGGAAAGACAGAGTGAGGAATGAAGATGTTAGGAAGGAAGTTGGGATGGGAAAACTAAATGAGAGAATTGAGAAGAATAAACTAAGGTGGTTTGGACTTGTAAAGAGGATAGAGGAAAATAGAATACCAAGACAGATGCTGGAGGCCAAGTGCAAGGGTAAGAGAGCAAGGGGAAGACTTAGAACAAGGTGGATCGATTCAGTGAAGAACAGCGTGAGAAAAAGAAATCTGGACTGGGACAAGATCGTGGAAGAAGAATTGTGGAAGTAAAGAGGAAAGTGGAGAAGTGCCATAAATACCCCGACCCGGCAGGAGCTGGATAAGGGGAAATGATGATGATGATGATGATGATGAAGCTAGAATAACATTGTAAATGAACTGTATTTTTGAAGCGAGAGATCGCAGGTTTGACATTATTTAAGGGAAGAGGCCACATATAAAATACACAATCTCACACGCTAGTTTTGTATCAGAATACTTTATGCTATACGAGAGCATTCTCAGCTGTATTTCACCACACTTAGTCTTTGTAAACTTGTGTTTAAAATGTGTATAATTCAGGAATCCACACTAATTGTTAACTAATGTTAATATGGTACAATTGGAGTACGTCGTTGAGGTGGATTAATATCTCCGACGTGTTATTGTGGTTGTTTTATTATGGTAATTTATCCCGGCGGTAATGAATTATTGAAGTCGTACCAGACCGATGAAATAAGGATTGACGAATCCATGGTTTAAGAGAGACACAGGATGTCTAATAATAAGAGTAATGGTGGAGACACAAGGTGTCTGTTATTAAAGTTATTCCTGAGTGGAATGTTATGAAATTATTAAACATTAGATGGATTTACAGATCATACCTGACTACACTAAACGCAATTAAAGGTCCATAAAACTGAACAAGTACACTGTGAGGCATAAATACTTGTGTAACAACTTTCCTTGAGCCTAAATAATAAATAAACGCTAAAAATAATATATTCGTGAGGACCAAAATTATACTTTAGTTATTTGTTTTATTTTTGATACTCTTTGATACACTTTGACACCATTAGTCAACAACCAATTGATGTTGTGAAAACTGAAGAACACTCATCAGATTGGCAGCAATGTGAGTCGATGTAATCGTTTAATTATCGTCGCATTTGCAGGCTTTCCTTTTTTTTTCTAATTTTTCCTTTACACATCTGGATACTATGACCATTTGTTGCAAAGAGTGACAAATTGGGTAGGCAGGCAATGCCAATTGCACAACAATAGGAGTGCCGGATTAGTGTACATATTTGTGTTGTATTAGTTTAATCATTTTTAAATTCAGCAACGTTGTGCAAATTTTAGAATCATTTCTTTGTAATAAACGCGTCTCGGTTATTAATTAATGTTAGCTAGGACTAGATAAACACGTACATTTAAAGATAAATGTTGGAGATGGCACCATCATAGCTTAGAACAATTTTTCCCTTTGTTGTTAAATGTAAATATTCTTAGTATTTGTAAACAAGTAAATGTCTTGCTTTGCAGTAAATTCTTTTGATGTTTGATCCTTCCGTAGTCATTTTCGATGTAATTGCTTAGGGTTCATTTTACGTGCCATACTCTTAGCTTGTTCGTTTTCGTTTAAATTTGTATTAGGACCATGAGAGTAACTTAGATTTTGCATAGGATTTTTTTATATTTTCTTTCAGGGCAGAATAGTATCGGACTATCCGTTTGTACTCTCATGCTAGGCTAGGGATCTATTCTGAATAAAATGTATTCATGATTTTAACATAAGACTGACCTCTCTTTCTTGCTTAGTTTTGATATCGATGCATTCCTCTGAGCTGGTTAAGAATCGAACCTCACCAATTCCCGATACCCCCGAGCAGACTTTTGTGCGAAACCAGCCTATGAATGTGTCGTTCCCAATACTTGTGTGTTGGCTGGAAGAGGGTCTCGGAAGGGTCATTTGAAACCGATGGCTCCCCGAAACCTTCGGCCAGCGGGCACAATATTGAGTCCGTCAGAGGAGCTGTCAGGGTTGCCACTAACCGAAATGACTTCCCACACTACTCGCCTGTCGAACACATAAGCCGAAGAGGATTGGATGCACTTCCTATAGGTCCAACGCACGAGAAGCGTGATCACGGGTGGATCTGGGTAGATATGGTGTTTGTCATAGACAACCCAAGAAGTACATCGCAGAAACACATAAACTACGGAATAAGAACATCCAGACTTAAGTAAACTCGTGATTAATTTATTCAAAAGACAACAAACACCTATCCTACTTCGGAGGGTTTGTCTCGGCTAATCCGCAAGCTAATAAAAAAATAAAATAAAATGTTCAAAAATCCTACCCTGAATGAAGTTGAAAAAACGCTCTCGAAAGATCTAACACACAAATAAATCAACAAGAAACAAAGCTTGGGTAGTGGCACGGAAAAGTAAACCCTACACTATCAGAAATGGGTTACTAAAAATCAGAAACTAAATTTAACAAAGCAACAAACAAGTGAAAGTTATGGTGGTACCACTCCCGTTTTTAAATTACATTTACTGAATTTAGCTATGTCCAGACAATATTACAAACATTTACGGCGAATGACGTCCGTAACCACAAACATTACATCAAAAGCTACGTGATAACCAGCACACACACAAAAAAAAAAAAATGATTTACTCCTAAGACTAGAATGTGTTCATCAACACTACAGGTACATGAGGATAACATAGTATTTACACAAGAATAAATAAAACTCAGCATTCACTCAATATCTTATTAAACCCTGCCTGCACATTCTGGAATACTCTTTGTATCCAAAAGCCATCTGACAATGTGTTCATTACGTACGTACCATCGGATAAAAACGGTCCTTATCAGGACCAAATAAAAAATCACTCGTTGGAGCAGGTATATATGCACCCATAATACATCCACTATGAACGACATTAAGCAAAACAATTTGTACTAGCTCGGGGTTCGAACCTGCTACCTAACTGCTTGCCTGCAGTTACTTCATCAATGCTTGATTTAGCCACCTTACATAACGAAAGCCACCGTGGACTGCTGGCACGTATTGAATCTATTCGTAGACACTTCCTGTCCAAACGTAAGTTGGTGTTATTCGGAGCTGTGATCATTTAGTCATGTATTATATTTGAGGTCATTGAAATAACACTGCCAGTAATGAACTCCACTATATTCCCGAACATGAACTCAATTGTAAATTTGTACTAAGGCCATAAAGGAGGAGATACTAATGTTTTTAGGATGACTATGATGTACGTGTTAGTTGGCAACCCAACTACCGCGTATATCATAATCATACTAAGAACATTAGTACTTGCTCCTTTATGGCCTTAGTGCAACTTTGCCGTTGAGTTCATGCTCGCGAATATAGTAGAAATCATTGGCCGCCGTGTAATTTCAAAGACCTCAAGACGATCACAACTCCGAATAACACCAGCTTACGTTTGTACAGGAAGTATCTACGAATACCTTCGATACGTGCCAGCAAAATATGGCTTTCAGTATCTAAGGTGGCTAAATCAAGCATTTGTGATGTAGCGGCAGCCAAGCTGTCTTGTAGCAGGTTCGAACCCCGAGCTACTACATACTTTTTAAATTAATGTCGTTTATAGTGGATGTATTATTGACGCATGTCCACCTGTTCCAACGAGTGGTTTTCTATTTGGTCCTGAAAAGGACCGTTTTTATCCGATGGCACGTAGCTAGGTTGGACGACGACATAATGATATTCAGGGTAGCAAGTGTTCGAAATGATGACCACCTTGGTTTAAAGGAAAACTCAGACTTACTCAGGTCGCCACACATGTCAAGTCAAAGTCCTCTGTAATACTGGGCTGTAAACCACTCCTCATCCTTACGCTTTGTAAAATCAAAGACCTGTGTAACCCCGGGATGCAAACCATTCCTCATTCTTGAAAATGAAAATCCACAGCCTGCTTCCAGTATCCGACCGGGTCAGGAATGGAATGAATGAAGCCCCCATCTAGCGGCGAGGATATGAACTGTGCCGGCTGCCGAGACCTGACGCACTCCTCTGGGGCAATGATTAAATGAATGACAGATGAAATGAAATGATAGTGGAGAGTGTTGCTGGAATGAAATTTTGACAGGGAAAACCGGAGTACCCGGAGAAAAACCTGTCTGCCTCCGTTTTGTCCAGCACAGATCTCACATGGAGTAACCGGGATTTGAACCACGGACCCAGCGGTGAGAGGCCGGCGTGCTGCCGCCTAAGCCACGGAGGCAATAACTCCTCATTCGTACGTATCACAAATATAAAAAAGCATTAATTGATCCTCATATGAGAAATCTCTAAGTGTATTCACGATGTCCAATACCCTAAAGTTTGAAAAGAAACCTACCCACAATGCAGTGGAAACGCACGTTGCTAGGTGATGCGATCGAGCTGGCCGTCGGTTAATCGAACACCTGCACATTTCAAAGCAATCACAACAGAAGACAAGCATATAAATCCTATCCTAGAACATGAACATTAATATGTATAATGTCCAACAACTAAAAAATCGTATTCGTACCGGTAAGAGCGTTTTATATAAAGGAAGTCTAATGTCCAATCCAAAAGTTCTCACTATCTATATTTGTGATGTATTCGGCACTACTCATAATGTGTAAGTCTCCGTGGCTAAAATGGTAACGCGTTGGAATCCCGATTGAAAGAATTAGGGCCTGATACTTGCTGGCTTCTTTTTCTAGATTTTCTTTCTAAAGTTTTACCGTCTGTGTTGACCACTTTACCTATGTCTTACTACGGAAATGGTACGAGAGATCACAGTTGATTATTGAGCAGGGGGCACTAGTACTGTAATATACCAAACACATGCATTTGCAGTTTGGATTCCATGATCGTTACTTAATGTTCGAATGTGGTATTACACGAAAAAATCTTAGGATGTACATGTGAAGGCCCCAGCTCGCTTTGTAAGTGAGGCCGCCTGGGCAAGGTGCTCATCCCACCTCTTCAGTTGTATCCCCCAACCCGATGATTCAAGCTCCAGGACACCGCCATGGAGGAGGTAAAGGTGGGATCCCTCGCTGAGTCCGTGGGAAAAGCCAACTCTGAAGGGTAAAACAACAACGAAAAAAGAAAAAAAAAGAAACATACTACTTACAATATGCTTGTATTGAAATATCTTCCTTATCAGTTCTTTTCTGTTTTAATGTAGCCCATTTACTTTTCCAACAACTCTTCACATATAAGTGGAGAACATAGTTCTACATATCCACAAAGAACACAACATTTTTGTTTTTCACACCTTTAACACATCAGTGATCGTAACAGTGCAAAGTCGATTGGAATATTGCACCTTCAACTGCTACTATTGGAGGCAGCATCTAATTTTTCCCTACATTAACTATTCTCGGACCATTGACCCTACATTAAGTGGCAAATGCCAGGAAGAAGGTATTTAATTCCCTTTTAAAAACTCGAGATACTGAAGCGTTTAGTGTTAGGGAGATAGAGTTGTGTGATTACATTTTGACGGACGTGTAATTTTTCGCCAAGGGTGAAAATAGGCGAACCTACCAAAAACCACAAAATTCAGTTTTTTTTTATGTTAAAAAGCTTCACACCAGTGTTTAGCCGCATATATAGATATTATTTCGCCTTGGAGTCTACTGACATGTTACATTTCTAGCATGTAGGTGATATTTAATTTTATTATTCATGACAACATTTTTAATATTTTTATTTTATAAAATTACATTAGGAATATCAATTTAAGCCAAGAAATAGGACAATAGCGTCCCGTTTCTAGTAAGAAACATCCAATTCCAGATTCTATTGTCGTTCGATCCTCAGAAGCAAGTTAATTGAAACAACGTGACTTAGAACTCCGCTGTCCGAAATAATCTTAAATATGATTTATTGAAGAAACCGTATTAATATTTAACTAACACCAGCATATTCAATTGGATAATACTACAGAGGAAAATGTACGAGATTTTTGCCATTTCACTTTCCGTAAATCATGATATTTTGAATGATATAATTTTTAGCCTACTTTTCACATTTTGCAAAAATGAGGAAAAAGTAGTCTTATGAGATCGATCCGGGAAAATGTGTGTCTGTCTGTCTGTCTGTCTGTCCTTCTGTCTGTCTGGCTGTGTGTCTGTCCCCCCCCCCCTATCACCTCCTAAACGGCTGCAGCAATCAAAACCAAATTTAGTATGAGTAAAGATGTACACAGGAATAGTTCATGTCCATATTTGAAAATGATGTCAGTGTTACCAGCTGCTGAAAAAACGCACTAGAAATTTGAGCTCCATGTTGGATATCTTGCAAGGTATGCATGGGAGCTATTCCAAAATTGGCACACATGTAGATAATACTATTTCAGTTTAATTTCCAGGAGGCCAACCATGACAGTGTTGCCAAAATAATTTTAAGCCTTCTGATAGGTCCAATGTTTAAATGCATATAACTTCTACACTATCAACTGGATTTCAACCAAATTTTGTATGTAATATCTGTACATAAACAGATATGACTGAGCGTATTCTTACGAGCCACCAGGGCTGCCAACTGTTAATAATTGCTCTCTATATTTTTTATCCAAATACCAATATATCAGAAAGTATGCAAGCCAACAGCTTTAAACTATGCACACGTATATTCAGACATTTTAGATTAATTTGGAGTAACTTATATACGTCAGTTCTACCAACATGATTATAAGCCTGCTGATAGTACCAATTTTAAATACATGTAACTTCTATACTATCAGTTGGATTTCAACCAAATTTCGTATGTGCAATGTGTACCTTAACAGATATGACTATACGTATTGTTAAGAGCAATCAGGGCTGCCAACTGTTAATAAATGCTGTCTATATTCTTTTTACCCTAATATCAATATATCAGAAAGTATGCAAGCCAACAGCTCTATACTTTGCACACGTATAGCACCTGACATTCTAGATTAATTTGGAGTAATTAATACAAGGCGGTGCTGTCAACATGATTCTATGCCTGCTGATATGTACAATTTTAAAATACATGTAACTTCTATACTAACAAATGGATTTCATCCAAAATTGGCACAACAAGATATCATAATAATTCAGATTATTTCTGACCAGCACACGCATGGTATTGTTGGCAACATGTTTTTACGCGTGCTGATAGATCCAGTGTCTAACTGCATGTAACGTCCATTGGACTTCAACCAAATTTTGTATTCTGTACTTTAAGAGGTGGAACTAAGAATATATTCAGTCACCAGGGCTGCCAACTGTAGTGCTCTATTAGGCTACATTATACCAGGTATATTTTGAACTAATTAGATATTTCGATATTACCAACTTAATTTCGTCATTATTCTAGATAGGTTCATATACTGTAGAATAATCATTGGCATGAAAATTAGGCTGTATAGTTCCTCACGGAACTTCTTGTTATTATACGAGGCTACATGGCAAGGTAATTAACGGCGTCCAGCTATCAAAGGCAACGCACAAGCCGTCCCTGAAGTTCACTGCTTAACTCGCTGCAGTTGGACTGCTGAAGGTAATGCTCGCTTTCAAAATTGTATTACTTGTAAACCACTAAGATCCCACTAAGATCCCGTGGTGGAATAATAGTCCTCTATAAATTACAGAAGTGATTCTTATTGATTGGTTGAAATATGGCGTTTGGTAATAAATAAATAAATCAATAAAACAATAAATAAATAAATAAATAAATAAATAAATGAAAATCCACAGCCTGCTTCCAGTCTCCGACCGGGTCAGGAATGGAATGAATGAAGCCCCCACCTAGCGGCGAGGATATGAACTGTGCCGGCTGCCGAGGCCTGACGCACTCCTCTGGGGCAATGATTAAATGAATGACAGATGAAATTAAATGATAGTGGAGAGTGTTACTGGAATGAAATGTTGACAGGGAAAACCGGACTACCCGGAGAAAATAAATAAATAAATAAATAAATAAATAAATGAAAATCCACAGCCTGCTTCCAGTCTCCGACCGGGTCAGGAATGGAATGAATGAAGCCCCCATCTAGCGGCGAGGATATCAACTGTGCCGGCTGCCGAAGCCTGTCCTCCTCTGGGGCAATGATTAAATGAATGACAGATGAAATGAAATGATAGTGGAGAGTGTTGCTGGAATGAAATTTTGACAGGGAAAACCGGAGTACCCGGAGAAAAACCTGTCTGCCTCCGTTTTGTCCAGCACAGATCTCACATGGAGTGACCGGGATTTGAACCACGGACCCAGTGGTGAGAGGCCGGCGTGCTGCCGCCTAAGACATGGAGGCTCTAAATAAATAAATAAATAAATAAATAAATAAATAAATAAATAAATAAATAAATAAATAAATAAATAAATAAATCTATTATATAAAGCTCAATGTTTGTCTGGCTGTCTGTTATTTATTCAAATCTACACCGTTTCACCGATCTGAGCCAAATTTTCTATACTTACCTTTCGGAACCCGACGAGTAACACTGTTCACTTTAAATTCCTGACAGACCACTCCATTCCCTGCATTATGCCATTTGGCACAAATCTACACCGTTTCACCGATCTGTACCAAAATTTGTATACTTAGCCTTTGGAACACTACGAGTAACACTGTCTACATGAAATTCGGACAGGCCACTCCATTCCCTGCACTTAGGCCCTTTGGCGCAAATCTACACCGTTTTACTTAATTGCTCCGAATTTTACATACTTTCCCTTTGAAACCCGGCTGGTAACACTGTCCACTCGATATTTTGGACAACCCTCTCCATTCCCTACATTTAGAATAACATACAAAAGGAACTTGAAAACCACGTTTTAAGGCCCTAGAACCATTCCTGTCAGTAGTACTGTAACTTTAAGGATAGTTTAGGCTAATAAGTCTATTGTTGGCTGGCAATGCAGGCTGCTTCACGTCGCCCCTACCAGTGCTCTGGCGCAGAATTGCGAAAATAGTTACATCTTGCACTGCTTATAAATTGCAGTCATGGGGAGTAATTAGTGCAAAACGATTTCTTAAGCCCCTTAAAACAGTTATCATCATGAAAATATTATGCCTCTGTGTAAGTGCGATGGTGTCGTTGCAGTACATTGAGGTTATCTGCTGCAATAAGCGTTGGTGCTTTCAAATTTACTTTCATTTATTCCTATCCTGAACATTGAGTGCTTTGTGGAGCTCAGGAGCTCGGGAAAGCCGACATTTTCCAAAGTGCTCTGATTATTTTCCTACGGCGCTATGCGACAAAAGACTACAGTATTGGTCTCTACTTTTCTAACAGCCAATGTGATATAGGCCCTCTTATTTCACTACCTCCTATTTCTAATCAAAATTTTCAATTCCTTTGTGAATTACATGTGACGGTACTGTACTTAGAAAATAGCCGTTTTCCCCCACTACCACCTCCACCACAAAAAATATATATTTTAAAATATTATTTTTCTGTTTCTTTAAGTATCATGTGCCAGTTCTGTTGTAGTATTCATTATCATCCATAAAACAAATAAATCCACCGGGTGAAGCCGGGAACTACCGCTAGTAAATAAATAAATACGAAACTTGACGAATGACCGGCTGGGTTGCATATTCCTCATGGGCACACACGTTGATGTCTTTGGCTGGGAGTGTACAGTGCTCTCTCTTTCTTTCCAATTCCGGCGGACCTCACGCCGCAAAGACATGTCAGCTAAGGGCCTGGCGTCACACAAATTGTCTGTTCTGACACCAGATGTCACCACGGTCCTACCCAAACTCTTGCTGGCAGCTGCACAGTGTCATGGCAAGATCAACACAGTGAGGTGAAACAGGACAGTCGTTGTACGTTCAACTTGAGCCCGCGTATGGTGGCCACTATTGTATAGGGTTTAGTATCCTTCCCTTTATTCCTTGCCGGACACAGCAACGAGTATTGTGCATCTCGTAGCTTCAGCTGTGATCTAGATTTGGATCTCAAGTCCTGAGTTCTCATCACGTACAGACCATGTTGCCAAATGCAATCTGACAAAAATTGCTACGTGGCATTCAAAGATTGTTAAATTATTAAGGTACCAATAGAGGATATATCCTTTTGTCAGAAATCGACTGTAAAATCCCACTAAATCCCTATTAAAATAGCGGTCTTTGGGTATGCATTCGGTGACCAGATCCAAAGGTCCTGGGTTCGACTTCTTACTCTGCCAAGAAATTTAATTCTGATCTGAGGGTTGCAGCGGGGTACACTCAGCCTCGTGACACCAAGCTGAGGAAAAATGGGTGCTACATTCACCTGAACTCCCATATATGTGGCTTTGCGGTCATTTCCAAATTCCACTCCAGGTAATTGTAGTGAAGATTCCTAACTTAAAACCATGGCCGTCTGCTTCACAATCATAGTCTAAATCACACACTGCTACATATGCCACAGTAACAAGGATTATGAGACAAATCCTACACACGCTCAAGTACACGGGGCTAAATGACTACGATGTCTAAGTGAATTAAAAACAATTACTTACTGGCGCGGTGTTTATAAACCACAAATGCAATGCAATAGTTTGCACCACTCTCAAGGAAGTCACTATTGGTCTAGGACAGAGTTTCCCATTAGGAATTTTTCGCGGACCCCCTAAAGTGATTGTTATGTAAGCACGGACCCTCCTGCTCCAAAATCTTTTAAGTCAAGACTTAAATATTTAAATTCCTAATGGGAACCTCCGTACTAGTTCACAGGAATAGCTAGGCTGAAGAGAGGCAGCAGGCGGCCCATTCACTTCTATATTACCACCGTTTTCTCTTCTTCAATGTCTGTAGCAGTGGGCCTACTTCGTTTTAAAGATCCACTCTTCAACCACTGATCCATATCCAATGGACTTTTAACAATTAAATCAATCAAAAGTTTCAACTTTCCAAACTCAGGTAAATATGTTAACACACAAAACAAAATGCAAAATGGCTGCGGAGCCGAACGCTTTCAAGCGGGAAACTTGAAAAGCGAAACACTTCAACGATAGTCTTTTATTTATTTGTTTATTTATCTATTTATTTATTATTTATATGTCTAGAAATAGAAAAAGCCTCCGTGCCTTAGGCGGCAGCACGCCGGCCTCTCACCGCTGGGTCCGTGGTTCAAATCCCGGTCAATCCATGTGAGATCTGTGCTGGACAGAACGGAGGCAGACAGGATTTTCTCCGGGTACTCCGGTTTTCCCTGTCAAAATTTCATTCCAGCAACACTCTCCACTATCATTTAATTTCATCTGTCATTCATTTAATCATTGCCCCAGTGGAGTGCATCAGGCCTCGACAGCCGGCACAGTTCATATCCTCGCCGCTAGATGGGGGTTTAATTCAATCCATTCCTGACCCGGTCGGAGACTGGAAGCAGGCTGTGGATTTTCATTTTCATATGTCTAGAAATAGAATAGATTCCCGAGAGCAGAGCTCTGTCGTAGGGAACAGTACATAGTTCATTACATAGATGACGGACAAAATTTTATTATAATAGATTTAGAGTACACAAAAATACACTTGAAGTGTATTTTGACACATTACAGTTTCACTTATAATGCAATATAATATGAATAAGGAAAGAAGTGCTCCAATTTAAATTGAGAAAATGAGACTATAAGCAAATATGCATTCTTTAACATGCTTGGAAGATATAATACAATTAAAAATGATAAACCAAAAAATATTTGGAAAATATATTTCGAAGAATGTGGTGTCACAAGAGTAAATAATTAAACATTCGGATTCAGTAAAGAGTACCTATTCAACTTTACACGAAATGGTCCAATTTAAGAGATTTTTGCTAGACCATGTGGTACACGGTTGTATACCGAGAATAGCGAGTGCTGCAGTACATTGACTCCAAAATTAGTCCTTTTATTGCTGACTACATGTAGCTACTAAAGCTATACTCTGCTACAGAACAGCTGTAATAGCCTGCCGAGATATTCGAGCGATTAGGCGTTCAGCCAAACCAACTTAACGCGGTGAAGATTATACTACAGGAATGTAATATTAAATCACTATTTCATCGTTTATTATTATTATAATTATTAAGCCTCCGTGGCTTAGGCGGCAGCACGCCGGCCTCTCACCGCTGGGACTGTGGTTCAAATCCCGGTCACCCAATGTGAGATCTGTGCTGGACAAAACGGAGGCAGACAGGTTTTTCTCCGGGTACTCCGGTTTTTCCCTGTCTAAATTTCATTCCAGCAGCCTGGCTGCGTGGCTCAGGGGTAACGTTCTCGCTTGCTGGGCCCAAGGTTGCAGGTTCGTATCCTGGCGCAGTCAGGTGGCATTTGAGGGTGCGCAAATGCGAGGAAGCCGTGTCAGTAGATTTACTGGCACGTTAAAGATCCCCTTCGGGGCAAAATTCCGGCACCCCGGCGTCTCTAAAAGCCAGAGTAGTTAAAAGGGACGTAAATCCAATATCATTATTATTATTATTATCACTCCAGCAACACTCTCCACTATCATTTCATTACATCTGTCATTCATTTAATCATTGCCCCAGAGGAGTGCGTCGGGCCTCGGTAGCCGGCACAGTTCATATCCTCGCCGCTAGATGGGGGCTTCATTCATTCCATTCCTGACCCGGTCGGAGGCTGGAAGCAGGCTGTACATTTTCATTTTCATTATTATTATTATTATTATTATTATTATTATTATTATTATTATTATTATTATTAATGATGTGTAACATCTTTCCACTAGGTTGCTAGATATTTTTGTGGGAGTGATTTTGAAATATGGGACAGAAGTGAGTAGTGGTTTTGCAGGGGTTCAAAACCCTCCACCTCCACACCCTCCACACAAGATGGCGGCGGCGCGATATCTCTCGAACGCATGGTCGGATTTTGACAAATGAGGTGTCATTGAACTCGGGCTGATACCCCCTTTCCAATGGACAACATATTTCCACCCCAAAATAAAACCTACCCCTACTAGGGGGTGAAATTGTAATTTTTTAGAGAATCACTCCTTCCAAGTGCAACATGTGAGAGTTTAAATGCCAATATGGAATGAAACGTTGTTCTACACAAGAGACATGTATACAGTGGTTAGCCACTATGAATTGACATGCTTGTTTTTTGTTTTTATGCATGCCCATCCATAGCTTTTGTAAGAGGGTGGGGGAGCGGATCCCTGTGGACGGGTCCTTGTGGACAAGTCCTTGTGGACGAGTCCTTATGGACAAGTCCTTGTGGACAAGTCCTTGTGGACGAGTCCTTGTTGCCGAGTCCTTGTTGACAGGTCCTTGTGGACGAGTCCTTGTTGATGAGTCCCTTTGGACTGATCCCTTTGGACCGAACCCTTTGGACTGGTTCCTACGGACTAGCCCATGCATTTATTTAAATTATGTCAAAGGGCCTAACTACATTTTGCGTGTAAAGCAGTGTGTTGAACTGACGTTGTTCACCAACCCCCACTACTGTAATGGGATAACGATTTGAAAGGAAATTGACGAAATACATGTGAACATACAAGGGATCTAACTTGGTGGATGGATGTGTTCTAACGAGTAATTTGTAGATGAAAGAGAATAATACATGTTCTTAAGATGTTAAAAACTGTGGAGATGGTACGTGCAGTAAGACGTCTTGTGATTTCCTGTGTCATATTACAGACATGGCAGAGAGCGCGCAGATCTCTTGCTATGACTAACGCTGCAGTAATTTGAAACCGCAAGTGTTCATGAAGACAATGGGTGATGATTATGCAAAGTTAGCAGTTATTGGATATTACACAGGTGTTCCTTCCGGTGTCATGTTGCTGACATGGCAGAAAGCGCACACTGCTGTTGCTATGACTGACGCTGCAGTAATTTGAAACCCCAGGTGTTGATCAAGACAATGGGTGATGATCATGCAAAGTCAGCAGTCATTGGATACCACACAGGTGTTCCTAGTGTACTTTGGACTCTCAGCTGTATTGGGAAAGGAATTGCAATGATCTGCAAAAAACTGCTGACACGAGCGATGAGAGTTTATATAAGAGAGGTGTCATATATTTCCCTACTGTCAGTCTTTATTACTCGCTTTGAGTAAAAAGTGCTCTATTACTGCTCAAGAGTTGTAAAAAAGCCTTTTTGGTAGAAAATCATTAAATTATTGTGCAAGGAAAGTTCTTATTATTAATGGATTGTAGTCTTTTATTACTAATTGATGTTGAAGTTATTGATTGGAATGTATTTATTGATTGATTGATTTGTTTACAGATAATTGGGTACCTGTAGGTTACCAGATTCCTACAATCTGTTCATTCAGTGGCAGCAGTTGATAAATTATAAAAAGGTAAGTGCCCCTATAATAACTTTTAAACAGTTAGAGTGATATTTTCCAATGTTCACCACTACATGTCAGTGAAAATGGTATATTTGGCAGTCAAAAGTTGGAACTACTTGACCATGGTGTGTAAAGCTAATTTTGTAGGTTAGATTTTGATTACCGCTCTATTAAGTCTGAATGTTCATTGCTAGGTGTCAGTGACAGAGGGAATATTTAAAGACTTAACCTCAGTTCACCTAACATAACCTAACTTTACCTAACTTAACCTTGTCACGTGACATTTTCTACAAGTTTAGACTTGTTTTAAGACTGGCTATGACGTCACACTTAGCTCACTTAACTGGCGACCACTAGTTTCTACCACTCTATCAAGTTCCAATGTTCGACGCTAGGTGTCAGTGACAGTGGTATATAGTAACCCCCAGTTAGAACTACATGACGTTAGACTTGCTAGGAGTTCACAGATGATCGATTTAAATACCCTGCTATAACCATTGACTGGAAAGCAATTAAACTACTGTATTTATATTGTACTTTGTTTTATCATTTATTAACATTTATGATTTCTTTCTTTTATAGGTAATTTCGAAAGTGATCATAATGTTCAAGTGTGGTGACTGTAAGAAACAATTCTCAAGATCTGACAACCTTCAACGACACGCAAATGCTAAACATGACATTAAAATGTTTGTGTGCAGTCATTGTGCTACCACATTTAACAGACAAGATAGTCTTGCACGTCATGTAAATTTAATGCATGTCAGTTCAGCACCTTTTTCATGTTCAGTTTGCGAACTTGGTTTTTCTGCTGTAAAGCGATATCAATCCCTCATGGTTGAAGTGCATGGTGAACAACAAGAATTAAAAACTGTAAAACCATCAACTAGCACGGAACCTTTAAACGAATGTAATGCTCAAAAGCGTAAACGTTCTCAAGATTGTGAAAATAGTTGTGCAAAAAAAGAAAGAAGAATGGTGAACCTTCGATAACACATTGTGATGTATGTAATATTGATATACCTTCTTCAATCATTCATGGACATTTACGCAGTATTCATCATAAAAATAACGCTAGCCATGAAAGAAATTCTGGAAATATTCAACAAATTGGTAGTGCATTTAAAAGTCGAATTGCTAGTTATAGACTTTATAGTAAAGAAAAAACTCAAAGTATTGAATCATTTTTTAAAAATGTTCAACCTAATGTGTTTGGCTTGGTAGGTAATGTTTTATTAGAGCATAAAACAATTAAAATGAATTTTGAACTTTTTGGACTCTATGTAAAAACTCGGAGCGAATGTGAAATTACGGATATCAAATCCATTAATACAAAAACATGATTGTTAGCGAATCAACTAATATTAGTGATATATATCAAAATATTTCAAGTGCTATCATTGTGAAGAGTGAAGAGTTCCAGGAAAGGGAGTCAGGCTGGGCGTTGGTTGAAGTACTTTATTTAGAAACCAACATGAATAAATATAACCCCCTTAGAGCATCATCATATATTGATTTACCTGTATGGATCAAACGAAAGAGAGCTGTTGTGAATGTTTTGAATACTGATCAAGCATGTTTTGCTTGGGCTGTAACCTCAGCTCTCCATCTAGCAGTGGGGCATGTGGAGAGAACATCCTCTTATCCTCACTATTCTTCAGTGTTAGATTTAGAAGAAATAGAATTTCCTATTTCGATAAATGTCATTCAACATTTTGAAAATCTGAACAATGTAAGTATTAATGTTTATGGAATTGAAAACAAGAGTATAGTTGGTCCTTTATATTACACTCAAGAAAAAAAGGACGCTCATGTAAATTTACTGTACATAACTAAAGGTGAAAATGCCCACTATTGTTGGATAAAACATTTCAGTAGACTTGTTGGTAGTCAGCTATCAAAATATAAGACTAAAAAGTGGTTGTGTGATGGTTGTTTGCTATATTTCAGAAAAGAGGATCAACTAACTCAACATCAAAACTGGGGATGCAATCATGTGTGTACGGTATTACCGACTCCTAAAAATAACATTCAAAAATTTAAGGATTATGAGAAACAGCTTCGAGTACCATTTGTTATATATACTGACTTCGAGGCTTTGCTAAAACCATTTATTACATGTTCATAGAATCCAGCCCAACCTTTCACCAACACTACTCACATTCATGAACCTTTTAGCTTTGCATATTATATTAAATGTAGTTATGATGACTCTTTAAATAAGTTTGAGCTCTATAGAGGACCTGATGCACCTAAAGTTTTTATGGAAAGGCTTGAGAAAGATGCCATCCGTATATCCTCAATTTTAAATACGATCATTCCAATGGAGCCACTAACTTCATTAGAGCAAATGAATTTTGAAACTGAAACTAATTGTTTTATATGTGGTGAATATTTATATACAGACAGGGTTCGCGATCATGACCATTTAACAGGAAAATATCGTGGTGCTGCTCACCAAGAATGTAATTTAAATTATAGAGTAAGTAAATTCATTCCGGTCATTCTACATAACGGTAGCAAATACGATAACCACTTTATCGTTAAAGAATTTGGAGCTTTAGATGTAAAAATTGATTTGATTGCAAATAATAAGGAACAATACATATCGTTCACAAAATACATCAAAACTAGCAACAAAAAAACATTAAACTGCGCTTTTTAAATTCATTCCGCTTTATGCTGAGTAGTCTTGATAAGCTGGCTAGTAATTTAAAATCAGATCAGTTTCATGAAATTCAACGTGTCTTTCCTAAAGAAGATGATTTTAATTTGATTCGTCAAAAGGGTATATTCCCTTATGAATATATTAACTGTGTGGAACGTCTTGAGGAGTGTTCTTTACCACCGAAAGATGCATTTTACAGTTCCTTAAACACAAGTCATATCAGTGATCAAGAATATTTACATGCACAACGTGTATGGACACAGTTCCACATTCAAACTTTAGGAGAATTTTCAGACATATATTTGAAGACAGATGTGTTATTATTAGCAGATGTTTTTGAAAATTTTCGGAATGTTTGTATGAAAACATATGACCTTGATCCTTGTCAGTATTTCACTGCTCCTGGGTTAAGTTTCAGTTCAATGTTGAAAAAAACGAAAGTAAATTTAGAATTAATGACTGATATAGACATGATCAATTTTATAAAATCATCAATTCGAGGTGGATTAAGCCAATGTAGTGGACGGTACTCTAAAGCGAATAATAAATACATGCCTAGCTACAACCCTTGTGAAGAGTCAAAGTATATTGTCTACCTCGATGCAAATAACCAATATGGTTGGGCTATGAGTCAATATCTACCACTGAAAGTTTTCGCTGGATGGCACAATCTGAAATTGATGTCTTACATGTTGAAACTCTTAATGATAACGATGAAAAATTATATATTTTAGAGGTAAATCTTGAGTACCCTAAAGAGTTACATGATGATCATAATGATTTACCATTTTGTCCTGAGAATATGAAATCTCCATACATCACATCACGAACAAAAATGTTAATTGCTAATGTAAATGATAAATGGAAACCGTGTCTAGAGCATGGATTGAAATTAACTAAAATTCATCGCGTATTGCAATTTCATCAGTCAGCATGGCTCAAACCGTATATTGATCTAAACAATAATTTAAGAACAGAGTCAACAAACGCGTTTGAAAAAGATTTTTATAAACTCATGAATAATAGTGCTTTTGGAAAGACTATGGAGAATGTTGATAAACAAGTTGATGTAAAGCTGATAACAAAGTGGGAGAATGATTTTAAAAGGTATGGTGCGAGCAACTTAATAAGCAAGCCTAACTTTCATAGCTGTTCAATTATTCATGAGGATTTAGTTGTACTACAAATGAATCGTCTTAAAGTAACTTACAACAAACCCATATATGTGGGTTACACCATTCTGGAATTGTCAAAAACCCTTATGTATGAATTTCACTATGATTATGTAAAGAAAAACTATCTTCATAATGCTAAATTACTCTACACAGACACAGATTCTTATATTTATGAGTTTAAAACTGATGATTTTTATGAGGATATCAAAACTGAGCTAAATAGGTTTGATACAAGTAACTACCCCGAGGATAATATTTACCATTTGCCCATAGTAAACAAAAAGGTTCTTGGAAAATTTAAGGATGAATGTGCTGGTGTTATTATAGACACCTTTGTAGGCACAAAATCTAAATCATACAGCTATATGACAATTGATGATGTAGTAGTAAAAAAATTAAAAGGAGTGAAAAAGAATGTTGTGAGTAAAGAGTTAGATATAAGGGATTATAAAAACTGTATACTTAGTAACCCACCTGTATTATATAAGAAAATGTGCGTATTCAGAAGTAAAAATCATCAGCTACATACCAATTTGCTGAACAAAGTTGCTTTAAGTAATTAAGGCAACAAACGATTCATTATACCCAACACATTTGATACTCTTGCTTGGGGAAACAGTCGCATTGACGACTATTACTTTACTTAAGTCTAATGATCACTATATTGTAATATTTGTAGTGTGTTTTATATTGTAATATTTTTTGTAAAAACTGTAAGTAGAATGTATAATGTTAGGCTACTGTAGTTTAGTAAAAATAAGATAAGTAATACATTTTAGTGTAAAATGTTTGCTTTTTTATATTACCAAAAAGATTTTAAACAAGATGTTCAGTAAAGAACATATAGCCTACTTTCTCCTAAATGCATGGGTATTGTTATAACTCTTTGTCCTTTTCAAGGAGTATGATTGAATGTTGGTTGTAGTAGCTTGTTGAAATACAACGTGCTATAGGGATATTGTTTTAGATCCCTTATTTGGGGGTGGATCTAAAAGGGAGAGTTGTCGTACTAATTTATAAGGTGGTGCCTAAAAGGGTAGCTTCCCTTGTCAGGGTAAGCTGACCAGTGTAGAGTGTTGTGGTGTGCTAGGAACTAGGGGGCGTTCCTATAAATAATGTGGTAGTGTTTGAAGGGATGGGACTCACTGCACAGGGTCGCTGTGCTGGTCGCTTAGCTCAGCTGACTGCTTATTATGTAACTGACTCTGTTCGTATCAGCCGAGTGGCACGCGCTGCTTGCTGGCAGCCGAGTCGGCTCGGGGAACACAAAGGTACCTGAGTTAGCGATATTAGACTACCGTCTGTCACGTCTTACCGTGACGGGAGTAAGGAAGGTCGTTGGGATGTAAAAAGGCGTATAAACAGTAAAACGTGTGTAGAGTGTGGACCAAGTGTTTTATTGGTCTGTGATTCTGAGTGTGAGTCCCTTGTAGGGAATGGAATTATGTTCACAATGTATTACAAGTTGTGGGTTACAGGTTACATAAGTAGGAACTCTGAACACGATTGACTGACTCACCTCGGTTGACACCAGCGTAGCCTCGGGCCGTCTCGATGAAGCACTGACAATGGAGAGATCCTTTGACCCCATTAGGATGCCTTCTTATACCCTCTGGCGCTATGTTGTCAGCAATGTGTTGGCCCAGTTACTAGTATGTAGGTATGTGTAACTATTGTGCAAGGACTGGGCTGCTTTTAGAGTGGCAAGCCGTCCCTGCTAAGTTTTATGGATGTTGGGCCGGCTTTCCAAGGGTTGCCATTTAGGGGATTTAGCCAGATGCCGGGGGGATGGACTCCAAGGGGTGCATACCCCTGGGAGGCTGTACAAGCGTCGTCCTTCATTTGTTCGCGTCCTCGCGAACGGGAACGGAACTGGAGGTTGGGGTGTTGACGTAGTGGTCCTTGGAACCCCCTCGTATCTCCTGGTGGTGTCGTATCGAAGTGTGGGTGTGAGGTCAGCCCGTGTTCAGAGGGGAGGGTTATGGGATTTACAGATATATGTATACGCTGATATTGACATTGTGAAAAAACAAACAAAAAAATTGACATTGCGAAAGATTTGATTAACATTGGGAAAAAAATTGACATTTGAGAAAAATTTAACATTAAAATAAATTCGACATGTAAAAAAAATTGCCCTTGCTATTGCTGGCATATTGCTAGTTTAAAAAAAAACATGGTTTCTGATGGTGATGTGTTACATATTTGTGCAGGGAGGAAAAACCCAGGGCCGAACGGATGATTGCGTCGTCCGCCCCATCTTAGGGAAAAAATGCTCCCTGCAATAAGAAAGGTAGAAGAAAATAGAAAAATGGGTGTTCCAGGGTATAATTTAAGGGAAATATTCAAAAGTATTTATTTGTTTGGGAAAAAACGGAACACCCTGACAAATGGGGAAGTTAGAAGAAGGAAAAATGAAAGAAAACAAATCATACACATTATGTACATTGACATCTTGATAAACAAACAAAAATATATAGCGTTTAATGTACTATGTTGCGATTCTGACATTGAGGAATATTGTCGCTTTCCAGTGGAATAATTGTATGAAGTTTATCCTTAAAAATTATGAATTACCATGACCTTATGTCTAGTGGAAAAATTGTATAAAGTTTATCCTTAAAATTATGAATTACAGTGACCTTATGTCTAGTGGAAGAATTGTATAAAGTTTATCCTTAAAAATTATGAATTACAGTGGTCTTATATCTACTTAAGTGCGCTAATCCCTTATAAATCTAGTTTTTGTGAGGTACCTCGCGTGCCCGCTACCCGTCTGTACGTACGCTTGCCGACTCACGGCTGATCCTGTACGGCCACTTCTTGGTACGGTATAGTGGTCGTACCGCTTGCACGTATTCTTAATACCTAATCTGTGAAGCATCCTCTGTGGGTGAATGCTTTCACACTTGACAATGAGAGTCACTGCCACAAATCGGTTGCGCCCTCATTGTCGTAATCTGCGTCGCATTTTGACGCTTTTATGTGGTTCTATTTAGTTGATCTGCCAGTAAGCCTGGTACCCCACAGGCACCAGTCCTGCTGTGCAGATTTTTTTTTTTTTGGAGTGTGTAGCTGAAAAAGAAAAATGTGGTGAGTGTTTGAGAGTGTTGGGATTAGTGCAAGTTGACGTATATAAAATAAAAAAAATAGTACACCATCATGGCATGCCGTAAATAATATGCCACTGCTATATGGTAGTGAAATTCCTGTCACCAGTTTCCTGTATCTGGTGACGATGCCTGTGAAAAAATGGCGAGGGTTAGAAAAAACATATTAGTATGACATATTCTCTATGTCGCTTCCCGTGTCATAGTTTTCACTGGCTGAAGCTCTTCTTTCTCTGAAAAAAATAGCATGATTAATGTTAATTAGCTGCATGCCCGGGCTTACCCTATACGGTGCCGTGATGCCGTAAATAATATATAGTTGGTCTTACCCCGGTAGCGGAATTGTGGTTACCGGGTGCCGATAAATTCCACTTTGATTATGCCTATTGTACTATATTATATATTATCCTATATTATAGTGTATTGTCGGACTTACCCTGATACCGGGTTGGGCGGTCATCAGGAGCCGACCGGCGTTACCTAATACTATCTATCTTAATTATGGTCTAATAATAAAAAAAAACTATTACTAAGCCGAGAGGGTTGCCTTAATCTATTGCCGAAATGTGCTGCGCCATACCTGGCAACAGCGGTGAATAAATTTGCTTAATCCTAGGTTGCGTGTCAAATGCAACCGCCTTACAACTAAATTTGACCTAGGACGATCGCCTGGGGCAATTAAATCCCCAGGACACCACCCGCACGAGCCCCAGAAACACCGGTTGTCTCTAGGGTCGCTAGATTCCGTCCCCTTAACTCTAGGTGTCGACGTCTATTACTAGTACTAATCTATTCGCAGGCGGCTTACGGTGCCACTAAGCTAACCGTTTCGCCCGCTGTAACTTCCTTGTTCATGACCGTTTGCCGTTCCGATTTATCGTAGTTGAGCCGCCCACTTGGCTCCTGTGAGGTGCGCGCACTGCCCCTCTCTTAATGCCCTCTGGTTGCCCGTTGCGTCGCCATTTATGTGGGCATTGGACATTGTGGTCCAATGGCATAATATTGTCTTCGCCTTAATCGGCCGTCGCAATCTGCTTTTCGCAGTAATATTTTGCCTCTATGGGCCGCCGTAGTATGCTTTTCGCATTGATATATGATTTTGCCGCTATGGGCCGCAGTAATATGTATTTCGCAGTTATCTGCCACTCCACCGCATAGGAGTTTTGCTTCCCGCTATGGAAGCCGTGCCTACTTAAATTTAAACTTAACTAGAAGTCTAGTCATAATGGGGTCGTCTCTAGGGATAGTTCCCGAGGCCGGCGGTGAGTGAGCTATTTCTCCCGCCATTCTCAGAAAGTCTCCCTGCAGGTCTTGGCCTGGACGACCGTGGCACAAAGTGGGTGTAGCATCCCTTCCTCCCAGGGGCGGTTTATGCGCACCTAGGATTCCAGAGCTTGCCCGACCAGGCCGCGAATGCTTTGACCTTACGTAGTTCGTCTGTTTGGTCTAGTCGTCAGTTAAGTGAGGTCGCTGCGCTGTCGAGCCAACTGGGGAAGGGTCCACATCGCCTTCCCCAGCTCCCAAAGTGTGGTTCTCCCGACCTTCGGCTTACACCGTTGTCAACAATCAGGTCGTATCAGATTCCTTTGTAAGAGAAAAAAAAATGTGTCGTAACCTGTGCAAATAGTTTAATCTCTGTGTAAAATGTAAAATATTTCCAGTGTTGCGGGGTTGTAGATCTTCTAAGTACATGGGCTACTTCTGGCCTACCATCGCTACATCAGCTTTCCAGCAATAATGCTTTCTTTACCTTAATGGAGGTGTTAGTAGGGTCTGTAATGTCAGGTGCCCTGTTATTAGGATCTGGGGGTAGTTATTTGTTGAGTGGGCTTAAAGTATGGTAGGAAGGGTTTGCGCACCTTTGGGTTCCACGTTAGTGGTGGCCTGAAACCGGTGATGCCACTGGGATGCTTCTATAGTGAGTGGAGTGGGGAGGTAATTCCCGGGATTGCAAAAATACGAAAATTCATGCAGGTTTGATATTAAAATCCCTGGTAATTGGATGGGATACTCATGCATGTGTCTGGATATGAAGTTTCTGCCTTCATGTACGGATAGGTGTAGGGTGGGGCATAATACCAATATATCCCTTTCATGCGGGAGTGTTTAAGTACTAAAGAATGGTTAGTATATATCTATGGCCTCCTCTCTCATTTGGAGAGGCGCATTATGCTTATTGAATGTTTGCTGAGCCACCCCTAATACTCAGGTGGTGCAACGTGGCTCAAGGCGTAGCATGCCTGCTCTTTAGACGCATGAAGTCCATCAACCCCTTGTGTGTATTTTGTAATGTAGTGTAGCTGTTTTTGGTCGTGTAGATGTGTTTGCGTTGTTTATGTTGGGCGTGAGAAGGTTATGGGAAGGGAGTAAGGTGGTACGCTGGTAGCCTGTTCTCCTGTCGTCCTCCCTTGGTCCATGTTGGCTTTCTATCCGCGCCTTGGGATAGTAGAGCTGCATGACCTAATCTGGTCGGCCATTTGCAGTGTAGATGTGGCCAGTGGTCGTAATGCGACTGGTCATGTGCTAGTCATCTGTAATGACTCTTATGCCTTACGAGCGATAAGAGAAGTTATTAGGGGGGGGGGAGATCTTGCCTGTGTTTGCTCCTAATTGTTGAGTGCGTGTGCGTGTGTGTGCCTATGTTCCGCTACACCACGCGGACGGTTGGTCTGTTGCAGGCCAAGTCGTAATATGTATCGCCTGTGTGGGCAGAAGGCGCCCGTGGCTTGCCAACGTCTTTGCGAACGTGCCCTTGAGGCCCAGGATAAGTTCCGCTGTGTCACGTCTTGTCCATTGCCAAATGTTTTTGCAGTGTGGAAAAAAATGTATGGTGTAATTCGAAATTTTATGTCTGTTTTTTTTTTTTTTTTTTTTTTTTTTTTTGTGGGAGGAAATGTAGTATTCCCTGTTCATGCACTTGTATGGGCCAATTTCAGTATGATTGGACGCCTGAATAGCTGTTCTCCTTTGTGTCTAAATTTTTACTGGAACTCAGACCCGTGACCTTATGTCATTCTCTGTGTTTTATGTTTGCGTTGTGTTACAGGGCTTGGGGCTTTCCCAGTGTGGTTTTTGCTTGTGTTCCGTGTACCAAAAATACCATTGGATAGTTAGTTTTTGGTACGCGTGTGGTGTGTGGTCATGGGTTCGAATCCGGTTGTCTGTAAAGACTTGGTGTGATCATTTCCGTGCCGCATATAATATGGCACGTTCCCGTGGATGTGCAATGCGCAAATGAAAGCATGCATACCTGTGTAGAGTTTGTACGTTTTTGATTTCCCCTTGTAGTGTAATTTTGGAAGATATAGGGTCTCTAAATCGGGCGTGAATGATGCCGTGCGCTCTGCTCTGAGAGCTGTTGTCTGTAAGCGTGCAGGTTATCACTGAGGCCTGCGTTATTGCTGAGTATGGCGGTATCGGATTGCAATGTCCTGCGCGCACGCTCGTTACTTGTCTTGATAACGCTGTATGTCCGGCACATGTGTTTTTAATCGCTTACTCTCTGTAACTGTGATGAGTGCTTTTCGCATTGTGACAGAAAAGAGGGGAATTTGTGGTTTAACGTGACCGTATCTGGAGATCATGAGCCACGGGATTTCCGTTTTACTTGGAATCCAAACCACAGGCCATGGCATTTCACTTCGGAAATCTCATATGCGTTGGCCGTACTTGTAGAAGAACCTTCCATTGCCTACAGTTGCGTCCCCAGATTTTGTGTTACTGTACCGTGGTTCGATTATGTCCCGACAATGGTACGAAATGTCATTATGCCCGCGTGTCTCCGGGACAGTTCTGTGGGGTGTTAGGATCGTATCCCGGCGCGGTCAGTGGGTTATTTCTTGGCCCTCTTTTCACGCCTGCCCGTGGGATTACTTCCTTTCCTTTTGGCAGTATTTCCGCCTTTACGTGTACCTATGTATTAAATATGTATATTTGTTGAACTTGGCCACCTTTCTTTCATCGGGCCTAATGCCTGCGTCATAATAGAAAAAAAATGAGCTATGCCCCGCTCTGGATTAAGAGAGCACTTTGAAAGAAAATAATAGCAGGTGGCGATAGTCTCTAAAAATTATGTCGTGAACACTATAAAAAATGTTAAAAAAAAATGGTGCTTGGGACCTGAGTGTAGTATTTACCATTTTGGTAACGTGAGTACTACTGTAATCTGGTTACGTCTCAGGGGAATCTACCGACACTGTCTAGTACACATTAGGAAGGCCATTGCAAGACGTAATTGATACACTTGTATCCACGTCACGAGCAAAGCCAGCGCACTATGGGAGTCAAACCTGCCCTTCAAAGTAATTGTAACTCACCAAAATGACAGTGTCTCGTCCCGGTGTGCAATTGGGCTTTTCAGCTAGTTAAAGCACACCTCACCAAATTTTTGAAATTAGTTTGAGATTCTTAATTCCTGCCACACTTACGGCTTTCGCCCGCAACAGGAGAATCTATCAAACTGTGGAACCCTAACATAGAACGTTTAGTCATTTTCTACTTAGAAAGACTCACTTAAGCTTTATGCTGTGATTTTATGCTTAAGTTGTGTTCAAAATATCTCTTTTTCGGCCTGAAGCCTGCTTGGCTTCCACTTGGCTTAGCATATTAGAGACTTTACGTTATGGCGTTAACCACTTCGCCCACTAACCATTAATGGCCTGAGAGAAAATGCTATGGTTTCGAAAAGAAAAAAAAACAAGAAGGGTTTAGAATTATTCCTTCTAATTTGGCTATGTTTCACTGTATATACACACATCAAAAAAAGTTTTGCATCACCTCGGTTCCCAGATCTCCGGCATATAGACGTTGACTGTGTATATTGTATCAAAGATACAGTCCCTTTGACTGTTCATAGATGTCACTAAAACTGCTCAAAGATGTAAACAACCATGCATGAGCAGGGCCTATTAGACGGAGGGGGTACGACAGCGATCAGTTCCAGTCATTCCACCAGGACGAAGGTACGCTGCTCATGTTGTCTGTAGTTCTACCATGCCTAGAAGGTCAATACCGCAGTTCGATCGCGTCCGCATTGTTACTTTGTGTCAAGAAGGGCTCTCAACAAGGGAAGTTTCCAGGCGTCTCAGAGTGAACCAAAGCGATGTTGTTCGGACATGGAGGAGGTACAGAGATACAGGAACTGTCGATGACAGGCCTCGCTCAGGCCGCCCAAGGGCTACTACTGTAGTGGATGACCGCTACTTACGGATTGCCGCTCGGAGGAACCCTGACAGCAATGCCACCATGTTGAATAATGCGTTTCGTTCAGCCACAGGACGTCGTGTTTCAACTCAAACTGTGCGCAATAGGCTGCATGATGCGCAACTTCACTCCCGACGTCCATGGCGAGGTCCAGCTTTGCAACCCCGACACCATGCAGCGCGGTACAGATGGGCCCAACAACATGCTGAATGGACCCCACAGAATTGGCATCACGTTCTCTTCACCGATGAGTGTCGCATATGCCTTCAACCAGACAATCGTCGGAGACGTGTTTGGAGGCACCCTGGTCAGGCTGAACGTCTTAGACACACTGTCCAGCGAGTGCAGCAAGGTGGTGGTTCCCTGATGTTTTGGGGTGGCATTATGTGGGGCCGACGTACGCCACTGGTGGTCATGGAAGGCTCCGAAACGGCTTTACGATACCTGAATGACATCCTCCGACCCATAGTGCAACCATATCGGCAGAATATTGGAGAGGCATTTGTCTTCATGGACGACAATTCTCGACCTCATCGTGCACATCTTGTGAATGCGTTCCTTCAAGATAACGACATCGCTCGACTACAGTGGCCAGCATGTTCGCCAGACATGAACCCTATCGAACATGCCTGGGATATGTTGAAAAGGGCTGTTTATGGACGTCTTGACCCACCAACCACTCTGAGAGATTTACGCCGAATTGTCGTTGAGGAGTGGGACAATTTGGACCAACAGTGTCTTGATGAACTTGTGGATAGTATGCCACGACGAATACAGGCATGCATCAATGCAAGAGGACGTGCTACTGGGTATTAGAGGTAGTGGTGTGTACTGCAATCTGGACCACAAATGCTGAAAGTCTAGCTGTATGATGGTACAACATGCAATGTGTGGGTCTCATGAGCAATAAAACGAGCTGAAATGTTGTTTGTGTTGATCTCTATTCCATTTGTATTTAAAGGTTCCGGAACTCTTGGAACCGAGGTGATGCAAAACTTTTTTTGATGTGTGTACATAAAATAAGCGAGGAAGAGAAAAAAAAATATGCACTTTAATGTTTATTATGTACTTGTTGGACTATTTTCTTATCGCCCCCGTGTGAAAGAACTTATGTGGCCTATAATGTTGGTGTTAGCGATGTTGGTTTGTTTCTGTGGCCCTGGTGGAAGTCGTTATCCTCTTTCGAGCTTCAGTGCTCAGAAAGGTGAAGGGTTTTGCCCTGGTATTAGATTATAGGCCTTTGGAATCCACTGGGGTGTTCCTTTGCTACCTTCCGGCGGAATTTCTAGCAAAGTAAGCTTTGGCCTACTTCCACCGTGGCGCGTGTCTATAGGTTTGAATGTACCTGTATTCGAGGGCCTAATTGTGCTTGACGCTGCCCTAGTAGATTTTACGGGAGTGTGTATATATTTGACTGCGTGGTTTTGTGGGATAGTTAATAACACTTTTCCTAATCCCCGTGCACTGTGTGGTAATGCCCGGTCAAAATGTTCGTGCGTATATCGTGCATCCTGAGGGACTAATACCGGTGTTCGCCTTCGTTCTGGCAAATTTGCCCTTTGAACTGGCGGTAAAGGTCGCTTAATGGCTTGCGTCCGGCCTAGCAATGTGGTGGCTTGTAGCCTGACCGCTTTTCGGCCTGTGGCCTTGGCAGACTCCTGCCATTGCGCTAGCCTATCTGCGTGGGTGTATGTAGGCTTTATGTGTAGTGGGACGGGTTCTATGTCGTCTGCCCATGACGTGGTTACGTCCCTTTGTCCCTCTGTTATATCATGTGTGTTTAATGGTCCTGGCTTCAACTCCCTCTCGTCCCTTTGTTCCGAGGGGATTGTTCTAGGCTCGGCCCCTCGGTTTGGCAAAATTGCCTTCCGATCCGGAGCTGAAGGACGTGTGTTTGTGTTAGGTTTATTTTGTAGTAAGTTGGAGCCTAACCTGGCCGTCTTCTTGACTGTGGCCACGGCGAACTCCTTCCATTCTGTGGCAGTACGTGGCGAGAGGGACATCCTCGCAAATTGTCGAGCTAGCGTATCTACGCTTATGTCCTCTCTAGGCTGGGCTGGTGGCCCTACCATGAACTCAAAAATGGCCTTATTGGCTTGTAGCTCACGGTATTTGTCCCAAATTTGGGTGTACTGCCTTATTGAGGCTCATGGCCTGCTTGCAAATTACTGTATTAATGTATTAATGTTTCTGTGCTCTGTATTGTTTTGTGGCCGCTAGTTGGAGAAGCGCTTGGACGCGAATTAGCTCCTTGTATTGGGCGTGTAAACTTGTGTAGTGCACCCTCATTCTCTCGAGGGTTGCATTATCTATTACGGGACCATGTGTGGTGATTAATTGTTGGTATATTCTGTTTCTTTGTATATGGAACCTATTGAGGTGTTCATGTATGTGATTCAAGAGTGTATGTGCGCATCTTAATCGCGCTGTCCTACCTTCTGACGGGGTGTATGGCTGTTTGCCCTGTATTGCCCCGATTTTTGCTTGGAGTGCCCGTATTTGTTTGCCGGCTTTGTATGTGCCTCTGGCATCTGAACAATAATGTTAATAATATTGGCGTACCCCTATTGCCTCTATGGCTTGCAATCTCTGCATGAGGTGCCATTCTGACTGCAGTGTATGGGCCTACAATAAGAATAATAAAAAAAAATCTGTGCGTGTTTGACAGTGTATTCTTATATTTCTCTGATTCTGTATGGGGCTAGGGGGTTGGTTTATTAAGAATTTCCCCTGTGTAGCTAGTTTGGAGCACACAAACAAAAATGGTGCTTTTTGTCTGGGGGAAAAATTTTCTCACTATTTGCTTGGCTTTTTGCGGTACGGAAGGGGTCGTTTTAACTACGAGGGCTCGTTGGTTGAGTCCTTTTCTCTATGCGTAGTACCCCGCCTCCACCAGTGTTTTAGATCCCTTATTTGGGGGTGGATCTAAAAGGGAGAGTTGTCGTACTAATTTATAAGGTGGTGCCTAAAAGGGTAGCTTCCCTTGTCAGGGTAAGCTGACCAGTGTAGAGTGTTGTGGTGTGCTAGGAACTAGGGGGCGTTCCTATAAATAATGTGGTAGTGTTTGAAGGGATGGGACTCACTGCACAGGGTCGCTGTGCTGGTCGCTTAGCTCAGCTGACTGCTTATTATGTAACTGACTCTGTTCGTATCAGCCGAGTGGCACGCGCTGCTTGCTGGCAGCCGAGTCGGCTCGGGGAACACAAAGGTACCTGAGTTAGCGATATTAGACTACCGTCTGTCACGTCTTACCGTGACGGGAGTAAGGAAGGGCGTTGGGATGTAAAAAGGCGTATAAACAGTAAAACGTGTGTAGAGTGTGGACCAAGTGTTTTATTGGTCTGTGATTCTGAGTGTGAGTCCCTTGTAGGGAATGGAATTATGTTCACAATGTATTACAAGTTGTGGGTTACAGGTTACATAAGTAGGAACTCTGAACACGATTGACTGACTCACCTCGGTTGACACCAGCGTAGCCTCGGGCCGTCTCGATGAAGCACTGACAATGGAGAGATCCTTTGACCCCATTAGGATGCCTTCTTATACCCTCTGGCGCTATGTTGTCAGCAATGTGTTGGCCCAGTTACTAGTATGTAGGTATGTGTAACTATTGTGCAAGGACTGGGCTGCTTTTAGAGTGGCAAGCCGTCCCTGCTAAGTTTTATGGATGTTGGGCCGGCTTTCCAAGGGTTGCCATTTAGGGGATTTAGCCAGATGCCGGGGGGATGGACTCCAAGGGGTGCATACCCCTGGGAGGCTGTACAATATTAAACATGAATATGAGGTGCCCTTTGCTAGTGCTACCTCTGTACCAAATTTCGTTCAATTCGGTTTCACCGTGTTCGAATTAATAGGAGGAATCAATTTTGACATAAAGATGGCCGCCATCCGCAAACTATTGGGCTGATGTTCTTGCAGTTTGGTCAGAATATGTTTCCCACATCAAGATATGGTGTTGTAAAATTTGGTAGAGACTAGATTATTAGGTTGGTCGTAATTACATTTTAGCTTTTAACATTTGGGTGGCCGCGATTACGTTTCCGTCATGATAGCGGTGATACAAAACATGACAATGAGGTGCCCTTTGCTAGTGCTACCTCTGTACCAAATTTCGTTCCATTCGGTTTCACCGTGTTTGAATTAATAGGGGGAATCGATTCTGGCACAAAGATGGCCGCCATCCGCAAACTATTAGACGAATGACCTATTAGATTGGTCAAAGGATGCTCCCCCCATAAAGGTATGTAGTTGCAAAATTTGGTAGAGATCGGATGGTTATGTTAGTCGTAGTTTTATTTAAGTTTTAAACATTTGTGTGGCCGCCATTACGTTTCAGTCAATATGGCGGCGATATTAATCATGACACTGAGATGCCCATTGCTAGTGCTATCTCTGTACCAAATTTCGATCCATTCGGTTTCACCGTGTTTGAATTAATAGGGGGAATCGATTCTGACACAAAGATGGCCGCCATCCGCAAACTATTAGGCGAATGACCTATTAGATTGATCAAAGGATGCTCCCTCCATAAAGGTATGTAGTTGCAAAATTTGGTAGAGATCGGATGATTAGGTTAATCGTAATTTGATTTAAGCTTTGAACATTCGTGTGGCCGCCATTACGTTTCAGTCAAGATGGCGGCGATATAAAACATGACACTGGGGTGCCTTTTGTTAGTACTACCTCTGTACCAAATTTCGTTCCATTCAGTTGTACCGTGTTTGAATTAATAGGGGGAATCGATTCAGGCACAAAGATGGCCGCCATCCGCAAACTATTAGGCGAATGACCTATTAGACTGGTCAAAGGATGCTCCCTCCATAAAGGTATGTAGTTGCAAAATTTGGTAGAGATCGGATGATTAGGTTAATCGTAATTTGATTTAAGCTTTGAACATTCGTGTGGCCGCGATTACGTTTCAGTCAAGATGGCGGCGATATAAGAAATGACACTGAGATGCCCTTTGCTAGTGCTACCTCTGTACCAAATTTCGTTCTATTCGGTTCCACCGTGTTCGAATTAATAGGGGGAATCAATTTTGACATAAGGATGGCCGCCATCCGCAAACTATTAGGCTAATAACCTATTAGATTGGTCAAAGGAGTCCTCCATAAACGTATGTTGTTGCAAAGTTTGGTAGAGATCGGATGGTTATGTTAGTCGTAATTTAACTTGAGCTTTGAACATTTGTGTGGCCGCCATTACGTTTCTGTCAATATGGCGCCGACATAAAACATGACACTGAGATGCCCTTTGCTAGTGCTACCTCTATACCAAATGTCGTTCCATTCGGTTTCACCGTGTTTGAATTAATAGGGGGAATTGATTTTCACACAAAGATGGCCGCCATCCGCAAACTATTAGGCTAATGACCTATTCATTTGGTCAAAGGATGCTTCCTCTACAAGGGTATGTTGTTGCAAAATTTGGTAGAGATCGGATGATTAGGTTAATCGTAATTTGATTTAAGCTTTGAACATTTGTGAGGCCGCCATTACGTTTCCGTCAAGATGGCGGCGATATAAAACATGACACTGAGGTGCCTTTTGTCAGTACTACCTCTGTACCAAATTTCGTTCCATTCGGTTTCACCGTGTTTGAATTAATAGGGGGAATCGATTCTGACACAAAGATGGCCGCCATCCGCAAACTATTAGGCGAATGACCTATTAGATTGGTCAAAGGATGCTCCCTCCATAGAGGTATGTAGTTGCAATACTTGGTAGAGATCAGATGATTAGGTTAATCGTAATTTGATTTAAGCTTTGAACATTCGTGTGGCCGCCATTACGTTTCAGTCAAGATGGCAGCGATATAAAACATGACACTGAGGTGCCCTTTGCTAGTGCTACCCCTGTACCAAATGTCGTTCCATTCGGTTTCACCGTGTTCGAATTAATAGGGGGAATCAATTTTGACATAAAGATGGCCGCCATCCGCAAACGTTTAGGTGAATGACCTATTAGATTGGTCAAAGGATGCTCCCTCCATAAAGGTATGTAGTTGCAAAATTTGGTAGAGATCGGATGATTAGGTTAATCGTAATTTGATTTAAGCTTTGAACATTCGTGTGGCCGCGATTACGTTTCAGTCAAGATGGCGGCGATATAAAACATGACACTGAGGTGCCCTTTGCTAGTGCTACCTCTGTACCAAATTTCGTTCCATTCGGTTCCACCGTGTTCGAATTAATAGGGGGAATCAATTTTGACATAAAGATGGCCGCCATCCGCAAACTATTAGGCTAATATCCTATTCATTTGGTCAAAGGATGCTTCCTGTATAAGGGCATGTTGTTGCAAAATTTGGTAGAGATCGGATGATTAGGTTAATCGTAATTTGATTTAAGCTTTGAACATTTGTGTGGCCGCCATTACGTTTCCGTCAAGATGGCGGCGGTATAAAACATGACACTGAGGTGCCTTTTGTTAGTACTACCTCTGTACCAAATTTCGTTCCATTCGGTTTCACCGTGTTCGAATTAATAGGGGGAATCAATTTTTAACACAAAGATGGCCGCCATCCGCAAACTATTACGTTGATGACCTATTAGTTTGGTCAAAGGATGCTCCCCCCATAAAGGTATGTTGTTGCAAAATTTGGTAGAGATCGGATGATTAGGTTAGTCGTAATTTGATTTAAGCTTTGAACATTTGTGTGGCCGCCATTACGTTTCTGTCAATATGGCGCCGATATAAAACATGACACTGAGATGCCCTTTGCTAGTGCTACCTCTGTACCAAATTTCGTTCCATTCGGTTTCACCGTGTTTGAATTAATAGGGGGAATTGATTTTCACACAAAGATGGCCGCCATCCGCAAACTATTAGGCTAATGACCTATTCATTTGGTCAAAGGATGCTTCCTCTATAAGGGCATGTTGTTGCAAAATTTGGTAGAGATCGGATGATTAGGTTAATCGTAATTTGATTTAAGCTTTGAACATTTGTGTGGCCGCCATTACGTTTAAGTCAAGATGGCGGCGATATAAAACATGACACTGAGGTGCCTTTTGTTAGTACTACCTCTGTACCAAATTTCGTTCCATTCGGTTTCACCGTGTTCGAATTAATAGGGGGAATCAATTTTTAACATAAAGATGGCCGCCATCCGCAAACTATTACGTTGATGACCTATTAGTTTGGTCAAAGGATGCTCCCCCCATAAAGGTATGTTGTTGCAAAATTTGGTAGAGATCGGATGATTAGGTTAGTCGTAATTTGATTTAAGCTTTGAACATTTGTGTGGCCGCCATTACGTTTCCGTCAAGATGGCGGCGATATAAAACATGACACTGAGGTGTCCTTTGCTAGTGCTACTTTTGTACCAAATTTCGTTCAATTCGCATTCACCGTGTTCGAATTGATAGGGGGGGACAGACATTCAGAGTAGACACACTCACACACAGACACACACACACAGACTCACACACACACATACACACACACACACACACACACAGACTCACACACACAGACTCACACACACACGTACACACACACAGACAGACACACTTTTTTCGCCCTGTGTTGATCTCATAAATCTACTTTCATTTTTTGCAAAAATCGAAAGTAGGCTAAAAATGTACAGAATGTGTGAACTAAACAAGGGGAATGTAACAAATGTAAAGTGGAAATTGTAAATATCCATGTGTGAAAAAATGAAATGACTATCACCATATTTTAAATTAAAAGATATAGTGATCTCGTGAACCTTATTTTATTTCACAACAACAACAAAGTGTACAGAATGTGTGAACTAAACAAGGCGAATGTTAAAAAATGTAAAGTGGAAATTGTAAATATTCATGTGTGAAAAAAATTAAAGTGAAGAAATGGCTATCACCATTTTTACAATTAAAAGACATTGTGATCTGGTAAACCTTGTTTTTATTTCACTACAAATAGGGCTTTCCAAAATAGAATACAAAGAAATACCAATTCCTCAATCCTTTTCATTGTTCATGTCCACTCATCATTAACTTTCCTTTTATAGCACTCATTACAATGAGGGCTGAGCCTGTATACAGGCATGCAAGTGCTGAAACTGCTGGATTCGCTTACTGGGATTGTTCCAGTAAATACATTTAACAAATGATTTTTAGGGGTAAACAAAGCATTAGCATTATCATCATTATTATCATCTTCATCATTATCCTCATAGGCATTATCATTAGCATTATTATCATTATCATTATTATTACTATATAGTCATTTTTGATCCTTTTGCAATACCACATTTTGCACAGTCTGTGTTGACTTTGATAGTGTTGGGAGTTTTTCAGACATTGACAACTGTCCTAACACGACTTTCAGAAGAGATGATAAATGCTTTTTAACAAACAATCCACTATCTTGAGCTGCAATATCTTTTTTTTTTTCGAAATAGTGTTTTAGCATTTTGAAGATATTTTTTTAAACAGCAACGATGTTTTATCTGTTACACTACATTGATGATCACTCACACTTAAGACCTCACTATTTTTACTTTTTAACTCACCTCGTCACTGTTTTGAACGATGTTTTAAACAACGCCAAATAACAGTTCTATTTTTATTGGTTCCTTTTACAATATATGTATATACTTTATAGTATTCAAAATGGCTTGCCATAGCTATTCTTTGATAATTTCATATCATTTGTTATGCATGAAATAATCTCTAGTAAAGTTCACACGATAATATAAATCATAGTTTAAAGTGGGAGCAAAAGTGGGTGCAAAGGTAGGTGCAAAGGTGGGTGCAAAATTGGGTGCAAAGGTAGGTGTAAAAGTGGGTGCAAATGTGGGTGCAAAGGTAGGTGCAAAAGTGGGTGCAAAAGTGGGTGCAAAGGTAGGTGCAAAGGTGGGTGCAAAAGTGGGTGCAAAGGTAGGTGCAAAAGTGGGTGCAAAAGTGGGTGCAAAGGTAGGTGCAAAAGTAGGTGGAAAAGTGGGTGCAAAATTGGTGGCTTATGGCGATGGTTTATGGTGGCTTTTGTTGGTGGTATACGGTGGTGGCTTATGGTGGCATATGTTGATGGCTTAGGTTGGTGGCTTATGGCGGTGGTTTATGGTGGCTTTTGTTGGTGGCTTACGGTGGTGGCTTATGGAGGATGGGTCCTTGTTGACGGGTCCCTGTGGGCGGGTCCTTTAGACTGATCCCTATGGACTGGCCCATGCCTTTTATCCAAATTATGTCAAAGGGACCCGCCCACAGGGATCCGTCAACAAGGACCCGTCCTCCATAAGCCACCACCGTAAGCCACCAACAAAAGCCACCATAAACCACCGCCATAAGCCACCGACCTAAGCCATCAACATAAGCCATCATAAGCCACCACCGTAAGCCACCAACAAAAGCCACCATAAACCATCGCCATAAGCCACCAATTTTTCACCCACTTTTCCCCCTACTTTTGCACCTACCTTCGCACCCACTTTTGCACCCACTTTTGCACCTACCTTTGCACCCACTTTTGCACCCACCTTTGCACCTACCTTTGCACCCACTTTTGCACCCACTTTTGCACCTACCTTTGCACCCTCATTTGCACCCACTTTTACACCTACCTTTGCGCCCACTTTTGCACCCACTTTTGCACCTACCTTTGCACCCACTTTTGCTCCCACTTTAAACTATGATTTATATTATCGTGTGAACTTTACTAGAGATTATTTCATGAATGACAAATGATATGAAATTATCAACGAATAGCTATGGTAAGTCATTTTGCATAATACACACATCAAAAAAAGTTTTGCATCACCTCGGTTCCCAGATCTCCGGCATATAGACGTTGACTGTGTATATTGTATCCAAGATACAGTCCCTTTGACTGTTCATAGATGTCACTAAAACTGCTCAAAGATGTAAACAACCATGCATGAGCAGGGCCTATTAGACGGAGGGGGTACGACAGCCGATCAGTTCCAGTCATTCCACCAGGACGAAGGTACGCTGCTCATGTTGTCTGTAGTTCTACCATGCCTAGAAGGTCAATACCGCAGTTCGATCGCGTCCGCAATGTTACTTTGTGTCAAGAAGGGCTCTCAACAAGGGAAGTTTCCAGGCGTCTCAGAGTGAACCAAAGCGATGTTGTTCGGACATGGAGGAGGTACAGAGATACAGGAACTGTCGATGACAGGCCTCGCTCAGGCCGCCCAAGGGCTACTACTGTAGTGGATGACCGCTACTTACGGATTGCCGCTCGGAGGAACCCTGACAGCAATGCCACCATGTTGAATAATGCGTTTCGTTCAGCCACAGGACGTCGTGTTTCAACTCAAACTGTGCGCAATAGGCTGCATGATGCGCAACTTCACTCCCGACGTCCATGGCGAGGTCCAGCTTTGCAACCCCGACACCATGCAGCGCGGTACAGATGGGCCCAACAACATGCTGAATGGACCCCACGGAATTGGCATCACGTTCTCTTCACCGATGAGTGTCGCATATGCCTTCAACCAGACAATCGTCGGAGACGTGTTTGGAGGCACCCTGGTCAGGCTGAACGTCTTAGACACACTGTCCAGCGAGTGCAGCAAGGTGGTGGTTCCCTGATGTTTTGGGGTGGCATTATGTGGGGCCGACGTACGCCACTGGTGGCCATGGAAGGCTCCGAAACGGCTTTACGATACCTGAATGACATCCTCCGACCCATAGTGCAACCATATCGGCAGAATATTGGAGAGGCATTTGTCTTCATGGACGACAATTCTCGACCTCATCGTGCACATCTTGTGAATGCGTTCCTTCAAGATAACGACATCGCTCGACTACAGTGGCCAGCATGTTCGCCAGACATGAACCCTATCGAACATGCCTGGGATATGTTGAAAAGGGCTGTTTATGGACGTCTTGACCCACCAACCACTCTGAGAGATTTACGCCGAATTGTCGTTGAGGAGTGGGACAATTTGGACCAACAGTGTCTTGATGAACTTGTGGATAGTATGCCACGGCGAATACAGGCATGCATCAATGCAAGAGGACGTGCTACTGGGTATTAGAGGTAGTGGTGTGTACTGCAATCTGGACCACAAATGCTGAAAGTCTAGCTGTATGATGGTACAACATGCAATGTGTGGGTCTCATGAGCAATAAAACGAGCTGAAATGTTGTTTGTGTTGATCTCTATTCCCTTTGTATTTAACGGTTCCGGAACTCTTGGAACCGAGGTGATGCAAAACTTTTTTTGATGTGTGTATAAAGTATATACATATATTGTAAAAGGAACCAATAAAAATAGAACTGTTATTTGGCGTTGTTTAAAACATCGTTCAAAACAGTGACGAGGTGAGTTAAAAAGTAAAAATAGTGAGGTCTTAAGTGTGAGTGATCATCAATGTAGTGTAACAGATAAAACATCGTTGCTGTTTAAAAAAGTATCTTCAAAATGCTAAAACACTATTTCAAAAAAAAAAGATATTGCAGCTCAAGATAGTGGATTGTTTGATAAAAAGCATTTATCATCTCCTCTGAAAGTCGTGTTAGGACAGTTGTCAATGTCTGAAAAACTCCCAACACTATCAAAGTCAACACAGACTGTGCAAAATGTGGTATTGCAAAAGGATCAAAAATGACTGTATAGTAATAATAATGATAATGATTATAATGCTAATGATAATGCCTATGAGGATAATGATGTAGATGATAATAATGATGATAATGCTAATGCTTTGTTTACCCCTAAAAATCATTTGTTAAATGTATTTACTGGAACAATCCCAGTAAGCGAATCCAGCAGTTTCAGCACTTGCATGCCTGTATACAGGCTCAGCCCTCATTGTAATGAGTGCTATAAAAGTAAAGTTAATGATGAGTGGACATGAACAATGAAAAGGATTGAGGAATTGGTATTTCTTTGTATTCTATTTTGGAAAGCCCCATTTGTAGTGAAATAAAAACAAGGTTTACCAGATCACAATGTCTTTTAATTGTAAAAATGGTGATAGCCATTTCTTCATTTTCATTTTTTTCACACATGAATATTTACAATTTCCACTTTACATTTTTTAACATTCGCCTTGTTTAGTTCACACATTCTGTACATTTTGTTGTTGTTGTGAAATAAAATAAGGTTCACCAGATCACTATATCTTTTAATTTAAAAATGGTGATAGTCATTTCATTTTTTCACACATGGATATTTACAATTACCACTTTGCATTTGTTACATTCCCCTTGTTTAGTTCACACATTATGTACATTTATTAAAATCTTTTCGGTAATATAAAAAAGCAAACATTTTACACTAAAATGTATTACTTATCTTATTTTTACTAAACTACAGTAGCCTAACATTATACATTCTACTTACAGTTTTTACAAAAAATATTACAATATAAAACACACTACAGATATTACAATATAGTGATCATTAGACTTAAGTAAAGTAATAGTCGTCAATGCGACTGTTTCCCCAAGCAAGAGTATCAAATGTGTTGGGTATAATGAATCGTTTGTTGTCTTCATTACTTAAAGCAACATTGTTCAGCAAATTGGTATGTAGCTGATGATTTTTACTTCTGAATACACACATTTTCTTATATAATACAGGTGGGTTACTAACTATACAGTTTTTATAATCACTTATATCTAACTCTTTACTCACAACATTCTTTTTCACTCCTTTTAATTTTTTTACTACTACATCATCAATTGTCATATAGCTGTATGATTTAGATTTTGTGCCTACAAAGGTGTCTATAATAACACCAGCACATTCTTCCTTAAATTTTCCAAGAACCTTTTTGTTTACTATGGGCAAATGGTAAATATTATCCTCGGGGTAGTTACTTGTATCAAACCTATTTAGCTCAGTTTTGATATCCTCATAAAAATCATCAGTTTTAAACTCATAAATAAAAGAATCTGTGTCTGTGTAGAGTAATTTAGCATTATGAAGATAGTTTTTCTTTACATAATCATAGTGAAATTCATACATAAGGGTTTTTGACAATTCCAGAATGGTGTAACCCACATATATGGGTTTGTTGTAAGTTACTTTAAGACGATTCATTTGTATTACAACTAAATCCTCATGAATAATTGAACAGCTATGAAAGTTAGGCTTGCTTATTAAGTTGCTCGCACCATACCTTTTACCATCATTCTCCCACTTTGTTATCAGCTTTACATCAACTTGTTTATGAACATTCTCCATAGTCTTTCCAAAAACACTATTATTCATGAGTTTATAAAAATCTTTTTCAAACGCGTTTGTTGACTGAGTTCTTAAATTATTGTTTAGATCAATATACGGTTTGAGCCATGCTGACTGATGAAATTGCAATACGCGATGAATTTTTGTTAATTTCAATCCATGCTGTAGACACTGTTCCCATTTATCATTTACATTAGCAATTAACATTTTTGTTCGTGATGTGATGTATGGAGATTTCATATTCTCAGGACAAAATGGTAAATCATTATGATCATCATGTAACTCTTTAGGGTACTCAAGATTTACCTCTAAAATATATCCTTTATCATCGTTATCATTAAGAGTGTCAACATGTAAGACATCAATTTCAGATTGTGTCAGCCAGCGAAAATCTTTCAGTGGTAGATATTGACTCATAGCCCAACCATATTGGTTATTTGCATCGAGGTAGACAATATACTTTGACTCTTCACAGGGGTTGTAGCTAGGCATGTATTTATTATTCGCTTTAGAGTACCGTCCACTACATTGGCTTAATCCACCTCGAATTGATGATTTTATAAAATTGATCATGTCTATATCAGTCATTAATTCTAAATTTACTTTCGTTTTTTTTCAACATTGAACTGAAACTTAACCCAGGAGCAGTGAAATACTGACAAGGATCAAGGTCATATGTTTTCATACAAACATTCCGAAAATTTTCAAAAACATCTGCTAATAATAACACATCTGCCTTCAAATATATGTCTGAAAATTCTCCTAAAGTTTGAATGTGGAACTGTGTCCATACACGTTGTGCATGTAAATATTCCTGATCACTGATATGACTTGTGTTTAAGGAACTGTAAAATGCATCTTTCGATGGTAAAGAACACTCCTCAAGACGTTCCACACAGTTAATATATTCATAAGGGAATATACCCTTTTGACGAATCAAATTAAAATCATCTTCTTTAGGAAAGACACGTTGAATTTCATGAAACTGATCTGATTTTAAATTACTAGCCAGCTTATCAAGACTACTCGGCATAAAGCGGAATGAATCTAAAAAGCGCAGTTTAATGGTTTTTTATTGCTAGTTTTGATGTATTTTGTGAACGATATGTATTGTTCCTTATTATTTGCAATCACATCAATTTTTACATCTAAAGCTCCAAATTCTTTAACTATAACGTGGTTATCGTATTTGCTACCATTATGTAGAATGACCGGAATGAATATACTTACTCTATAATTTAAATTACATTCTTGGTGAGCAGCACCACGATATTTTCCTGTTAAATGGTCATGATCGCGAACCCTGTCTGTATATAAACATTCACCACATATAAAACAATTAGTTTCAGTTTCAAAATTCATTTGCTCTAATGAAGTTAGTGGCACCATTGGAATGATCGTATTTAAAATAGAAGATATACGGATGGCATCTTTCTCGAGCCTTTCCATAACAACTTTAGGTGCATCAGGTCCTCTATAGAGCTCAAACTTATTTAAAGAGTCATCATAACTACATTTAATATAATATGCAAAGCTAAAAGGTTCATGAATGTGAGTAGTGTTGGTGAAAGGTTGGGCTGGATTCGATGAACATGTATTAAATGGTTTTAGCAAAGCCTCGAAGTCAGCATATATAACAAATGGTACTCGAAGCTGTTTCTCATAATCCTTAAATTTTAGAATGTTATTTTTAGGAGTCGGTAATAACGTACACACATGATTACATCCCCATTTTTGATGTTGAGTTAGTTGATCCTCTTTTCTGAAATATAGCAAACAGCCATCACACAACCACTTTTTAGTCTTATATTTTGATAGCTGACTACCAACAAGTCTACTGAAATGTTTTATCCAACAATAGTGGGCATTTTCACCTTTAGTTATGTACAGTAAATTTACATGAGTGTCCTTTTTGCTTGAGTGTAATATAAAGGACCAACTATACTCTTGTTTTCAATTCCATAAACATTAATACTTACATTGTTCTGATTTTCAAAATGTTGAATGTCTTTTATCGAAATAGGAAATTCTATTTCTTCTAAATCTAACACTGAAGAATAGTGAGAATAAGATGATGTTCTCTCCACATGCCCCACTGCTGGATGGAGAGCTGAGGTTACAGCCCACGCAAAACATGCTTGATCACTATTCAAAACATTCACAACAGCTCTCTTTCGTTTGATCCATACAGGTAAATCAATATATGATGATGCTCTAAGGGGGTTATATTTATTCATGCTGGTTTCTAAATAAAGTACTTCAACCAACGCCCAGCCTGACTCCCTTTCCTGGAACTCTTCACTCTTCACAATGATAGCACTTGAAATATTTTGATATATATCACTAATATTAGTTGGTTCGCTAACAATCATGTTTTTTGTATTAAAGGATTTGATATCCGTAATTTCGCATTCGCTCCGAGTTTTTACATCGAGTCCAAAAAGTTCAAAATTCATTTTAATTGTTTTATGCTCTAATAAAACATTACCTACCAAGCCAAACACATTAGGTTGAACATTTTTAAAAAATGATTCAATACTTTGAGTTTTTTCTTTACTATAAAGTCTATAACTAGCAATTCGACTTTTAAATGCACTACCAATTTGTTGAATATTTCCAGAATTCTTTCATGGCAAGCGTTATTTTTATGATGAATACAGCGTAAATGCCCATGAATGATTGAAGAAGGTATATCAATATTACATACATCACAATGTGTTATCGAAGGTTCACCATTCTTCTTTCTTTTTGTTGCACAACTATTTTCACAATCTTGAGAACGTTTACGCTTTTGAGCATTACATTCGTTTAAAGGTTCCGTGCTAGTTGATGGTTTTACAGTTTTTAATTCTTGTTGTTCACCATGCACTTCAACCATGTGGGATTGATATCGCTTTACAGCAGAAAAACCAAGTTCGCAAACTGAACATGAAAAAGGTGCTGAACTGACATGCATTAAATTTACATGACGTGCAAGACTACCTTGTCTGTTAAATGTGGTAGCACAATGACTGCACACAAACATTTTAATGTCATGTTTAGCATTTGCGTGTCGTTGAAGGTTGTCAGATCTTGAGAACTGTTTCTTACAGTCACCACACTTGAACATTATGATCACTTTCGAAATTACCTATAAAAGAAAGAAATCATAAATGTTAATAAATGATAAAACAAAGTACAATATAAATACAGTAGTTTAATTACTTTCCAGTCAATGGTTATAGCAGGATATTTAAATCGATCATCTGTGAACTCCTAGCAAGTCTAACTTCATGTAGTTCTAACTGGGGGTTACTATATACCACTGTCACTGACACCTAGCTTCGAACATTGGAACTTGATAGAGTGATAGAAACCAGTGGTCGCCAGTTAAGTGAGCTAAGTGTGACGTCATAGCCAGTCTTGAAACAAGTCTAAACTTGTATAGAACATGTCACGTGACAAGGTTAAGTTAGGTAAAGTTAGGTTATGTTAGGTGAACTGAGGTTAAGTCTTTAAATATTCCCTCTGTCACTGACACCTAGCAATGAACATTCAGACTTAATAGAGCGGTAATCAAAATCTAACCTACAAAATTAGCTTTACACACCATGGTCAAGTAGTTCCAACTTTTGACTGCCAAATATACCATTTTCACTGACATGTAGTGGTGAACATTGGAAAATATCACTCTAACTGTTTAAAAGTTATTATAGGGGCACTTACCTTTTTATAATTTATCAACTCCTGCCACTGAATGAACAGATTGTAGGAATCTGGTAACCTACAGGTACCCAATTATGCGTAAACATATCAATCAATTAATCAATCAATCAATAAATACATTCCAATCAATAACTTCAACATCAATTAGTAATAGAAGACTACAATCCATTAATAATAAGAACTTTCCTAGCACAATAATTTAATGATTTTCTACCAAAAAGGCTTTTTTACAACTCTTGAGCAGTAATAGAGCACTGTTCACTCAAAGCGAGTAATAAAGACTGACAGTAGGGAAATATATGACACCTCTCTTATATAAACTCTCATCGCTCGTGTCAGCACTTTTTTGCAGATCATTGAAATTCCTTTCCCAATACAGCTGAGAGTCCAAAGTACACTAGGAACACCTGTGTGGTATCCAATGACTGCTGACTTTGTATGATCATCACCCATTGTCTTGATCAACACCTGGGGTTTCAAATTACTGCAGCGTCAGTCATAGCAACAGCAGTGTGCGCTTTCTGCCATGTCAGCAACATGACACCGGAAGGAACACCTGTGTAATATCCAATAACTGCTAACTTTGCATAATCATCACCCATTGTCTTCATGAACACTTGCGGTTTCAAATTACTGCAGCGTTAGTCATAGCAACAGATCTGCGCGCTCTCTGCCATGTCTGTAATATGACACAGGAAATCACAAGACGTCTTACTGCACGCACCATCTCCACAGTTTTTAACATCTTAAGAACAGGTATTATTCTCTTTCAACTACAAATGACTCGTTAGAACACATCCATCCACCAAGTTAGATCCCTTGTATGTTCACATGTATTTCGTCACTTTCCTTTCATATCGTTATCCCATTACAGTAGTGGGTGTTGGTGAACAACGTCAGTTCAACACACTGCTTTACACGCAAAATGTAGTTAGGCCCTTTGACATAATTTAAATAAATGCATGGGCTAATCCGTAGGAACCAGTCCAAAGGGATCGGTCCAAAGGGATCAGTCCAAAGGGACTCATCAACAAGGACTCGTCCACAAGGACCTGTCAACAAGGAATCTGCAACAAGGACTCGTCCACAAGGACCTGTCAACAAGGACCTGTCAACAAGGACTTGTCCACAAGGACTCGTCCAAAAGGACTTGTCCACAAGGACTCGTCCACAAAGACTTGTCCACAAGGACCCGTCCATCACCCTCTTACAAAAACTATGGATGGGCATGCTTAAAAGCAAAAAAACAAGCATGTCAATTCATAGTGGCTAACCACTGTATACATGTCTCTTGTGTGGAACTACGTTTCATTCATTATTGGCATTTAAACTCTCACATGTTGCACTTGGAAGGAGAGATTCTCTAAAAAATTACAATTTCACCCCCTAGTAGGGGTAGGTTTTATTTTGGGGTGGAAATATGTTGTCCATTGAAAAGGGGGTATCAGCCCGGGTTCAATGACACCTCATTTGTCAAAATCCGACCATGCATTCGAGAGATATCGCGCCACCGCCATCTTGTGTGGAGGGTGTGGAGGTGGAGGGTTTTGAACCCCTGCAAAACCACTACTGAAGTGGATCGGAACGATCGAGGAGGCACCAGCTGGCACACTTCCGTTCGATCGAACGGAAGTGTAAGACGCGCTGCCAACTCGATCGATCGATCCAGCTGGCAGCGGTAAGAGAAACAATGAGCGCGCGGTGTCGGAAATTGATACCATGACGTACTCTCGGCTATGTGGAATGTATATGACATACTGAACGGTAAACGCTCATGCGAACTCTGGTGTTAAGTGATTGAAAAAAAGCACATGGTACATGTTCGAAGTCTTCGTATCAGTATTTAAATGGTAAACTGCCTTAATATCAAACATTGTAAGTAGTCGGCATTGCCGGTATTATGTTTCTGCACAATGACTATTCAAATATTAACCCACATAACGGTAATGCAGTCATCAATATAATATAATCGTTGTTGTTATACGAGAATTGAGCAAGCCTTCATGAACTATTGCTGAATACATTCTCTTTACTCACAAGAGGGCCTATTCATAAGGCATTTTAAAGTCAATTTCACGCAGGAACATTATCGAAACAAGCAAAATATAAATGAAACTTAATTCCGTAATGCAGTATTATTGGAACGTGGAAATAAGTCACCATCTTGTGCACATTATTTGCGTAGTCGAAATAGCCGTGGGGTTAGCGTCTATGTCTATGAATCTAGAGATCTTGGGTTCGAATCCCGGACGGGGTGGGTATTTTTGCCACCAGATTACCATTTTAAGCGATATTTATCATATCAATATGACTTATTTTAACAGAATCCATATGAAATTACGTGTTGGTCTGTGAATCAAGAGGACCTGTTTATCAGGAATTTAAGGTTATGAGCGGTGTCGCGTCTATTAAAATAGTTGATCCATATCGTATTTTTTATTTAGGCTAGTGCTGGGGGAAGCTACAAATCATCTAATAAAATGAGTTCCGTATTATAAACTACAATATCTGTATAACACTCCCTTTTACATTAGATTAATATTTGTGCCAATAATAGTATAAAATGCCGGTGTATCAACAATTTCACGTGAGGTTTCTTCGATGTCAGATGTTACACATCATATACGACTACTGTAAGGCTCGTCATTTTTTATTATTATTATCCTCTCAGCTCTATTTTGTCACAGAGATACGATACTGAAAATAATTAGACGCGCTATTGCTAAACATCATCTAATAACGCACTGAGCAATTTTCTGACATACGCAATATTGTTCAGATAATATTTAGCAATCCAGTTAAATGCAAAAATGGCTAATTGCTCCCAATTATTAGCCTACACGATCGTCGCAAATGGCTTATTGAATATAAACGCCTGAGTAACACTCATTCATGGAAGCACATTGTAGTACACGTCGTGATACATTTACCATTGTGTAATATCATCACAAGAATAACTGGCAAAATGTTTGTTTCACTCCTTTATAAAATTAAGGTGCAAAATTACATGTATGTTACTGGGGTTGTCTAATGTACAGTTCGCCTCGTTGCGTAGTGGCTAGTACCCTTGACTGTCCCCACGGAGGTCCGGGTTCGATTCCTGGCTCTGTAAAGACATTTCATTCTTATCTGAGGGCTGGAACGATGTACACTCAGCCTCGCGAGGTAAAACTGAGAAGAGACGGGTTCAATTCCCACCTCAAGCATCCTGAAAGTGGTTTTCCGTGGTTTCCCACTTCTACCCCAGGAGAATGTCGGGATGGTTCCAAAATTAAGGTCACGGTCTCTTCCATCCCAATTCTCATCTCAATTAGAACTACACACACTAATACAGCCTTCACAATAACACACGTTATCAGACAAACTCTACAATCACCCAAGTACGTCTATTATTAATCTGAACAATAAAATCTGTCTGCTTTTGAGGAAACCTGGTGAGTGGACATCATTATTTAAGGTCCGTGTCATAACTGGACTTCAAGCTTGGTGCTCTTATTTTTATTCCACTTTCAATATTAAAAGTAGTCGCCTTATGAGATCCAAATATCCGCGTGTCTGTGTGTGTGCGTATGGATGTGTGTATGTACACATACCCCCTATGATAATAATAAAGTAACAATAGTAATCCATAACTTGTGATCCATTGAATCAATGTTCATAGTACTTGGCATTCTGATAGAATTATATAAGAGCACCCTGTTACCAACATTATATGAGCGTGAATATTACGCGTAGCCACCATCTAAAAATGATAAGATACAAAAGTAAATTACTTTTAACTCTCGAGAGCTACTTTAACGAAACGTAGTTGACAGGTAGGACCTTTTATGTGGCTATATATGGCCAAGGCAAAGGAACGGATACTCCATAAATTCATGATGGCGGTTGCATGAACTATTAGAACATTAAAATGTACAACTCAGAATCTAATTGCGCAATTAATACGAGTCTTGGCAAGTGATAAATATCGTAGCCATAAGAACGAAATTTAGAATCAAAATAAAACCATATAAGTCACATCGTATGCGCAAAACAACAATGACTCGATATATTCATGATGGCAGCTAGGCGTACTATACATATATAAATTAGTTACTCAGGATGAAACGGCACAATTTACGCAGTACTTGGTAGAAGAGGAGTATTATATAAGAAGAGTGATAAACGTTAGTGATATATTTAGGCCTATAACACTGAATAAAACGCGTAGCAAAATATCGCTGGTTTCACCTTCTAAAATCACAATGATGCAGCCTGTGTTAATATACACGCAAAACTCACTCGGTTTGCTATTATAAAGGAATACTTACACTATTTAAATCCATGTTTTTCACGGCGCATAAAAATCGGGCGTGCCTCACTTGGGCACTTAACAATGAGAGCTGTCTCTTGTAGGTAGTGACGTCCCTGCTGACGTAGCCCTGGGTTCCGAAAAATGCACTAGTCATTTAGCGACATTTAATCCCTCACAATTGGTTTCCTCAAAATCCACCTCTTCAATTAGACGTCCAAGACTGTCAAAAATCCACGAATTATCGACTCCTGTTGGTAACTTCTACAGTCCGCTTCCATATTCAGTGGCATGACCTCACGCTGGGAAAAAAATATATTGATTGGGTAAGTTTAACATGACCCTTGCAGTGGCGAAAGGAAAAAGCTCAATGTTTTTGTGGCTCGTTCTGGCCTGCACAGTGGAATACCAACTCTGGAAAAATTAAAGTTATCACCACTCATGAGCTATTCGGGCTCAATACCCTAACCCGAAAGAAATATTACAAAATATATTTATTACAAAATAACATGCTTTTGTGCACCGCCCCCCCTTTTTTATTTTTGTACATAAAAGCGTGTTATATTGGAAAGCTTTCATTAAATCTACAAGTAGGGTAAAATTTGTAATGTAATTGGTGCCTCAACTAAGAGCCATCAAGTAATTTCTTTGCGTTGTATATGAATATTTCTCACACTCAGTGTCATATATTTACTGCTAGATATCATCTACGGGCACCAGAATAACATAGGTTAGTACACAGTGCTCACCTTTGATCCGAATATGAAGCTAGAAGAAAGCAAAACACATGATAATCTGGTTGGCAAAAAAAGAACTCAAGAAATGTTTCACTCCAGTAAACGACATCTCCATCCTTTATTTAGCGTTAAAAAAAGATGGCTTTCTCGGTAAAATAAAACTGCATTCATTTACATTTTCCCGAGCGACGAATTGAACGCTGACAGCCTTTTTAAAGTTACCAGTGGAAACCGATGCGGCACCCTGCTCTGTTACGACTGAATATATCAACTCTTTCGTGATGTACGTCAGGATAATTCAATAACCGGATCATTATCCCCATAAAATCTGTCTACCCATCAACTATTACGGTAATAAAAAGTTCGTGCGGCTCACACAATTCAATAAGAGTGCTGCTGCAGATTATACATGCGAATACAGTGAATATTTTATACAAAGCTATTAATTCATTTCTACACTTCATTCAACAGCAGTTGATATCCTGTGAGGATAGTAGGAGCAGGAATCCGATAATGAAATCTGACGTATCCGATGCGGCTCTCATGAATTATTAATAAAAAGTTTATCCAGTGTAATTGATCATAAGGCAATTCAGTGACAGAGAGGAAAATGAATTCTACGCTTTATTGGTGATCATCAGAATCGTACCTTCATATCGGAACTAATAATGGCTCGGCGCCTATTTTATCGAATCATATTTATTTACTGATGCACAAGTGTTGAAATTATTATCTCGAAACGTGGCATGACAAAGGTCAATCTTCTAAACCACCTTGAATATAAAACACATTAAAGTGTTACACTCAATAACTGATAAAAAAGTACGATAATTGGCCAGATACTAAGTTTGTGCAAAGGACTTCATAAACGAACAGTTTTGCGTACCAATTTGAAGCAGAGTTGCCTATATAACTGCACCTGATGTAAAAATGTTACTACCCTGACTGTACAGACTTTTATTGCTAGATAGCAATAGAAGATAGAAAAATACCATAAATTTCAAAGAAACTAGCCTCTATGTATGTTAATAAATATCATGAATCAACTAAATTAGAAAATTCTCGTAGAGAGGAATTCTCGGTCAAAGTATTTGATTTTGGGTAAAATCCAATTGCGTCAGTTAATTGCTTCTAATAAATCAGACAGACTTTTAACGCCGGTGTCATCTTCTCCTTTCAAATTCCTTAGTCCTATTGGGCTAATTGGTAAGTTCCGCCTGTCTTCCTTCAGTCTGAAGCCAAGATATGCCACATCGTTCTCATGTTGCAACCTTTCATTATGCGGACTGTAAGAGGCAGTACCACTCAGTTTGACCGTCCCAGGGGTGTCAATTAGCACAGTGTCATGAAGGATATGACCCAGCGATTAGGATACGGCAACTAACCATGTGAAAGAGCTCACCCAAAGAATAAGGTATGTCCTCAAGAGACTATAAATTATGGACTTCCTTGGGATAGTGCTAAATAAACTGACAGCCAGCATGACGGCAGGTGTAGCCAATAACCAGCTGGCTGGGCTCTGAGGTTGAGTGGTGCCGTTACCACCGGTTCAAGTTGTTGCCTTTTTTGAATTTCTTTCTATCTTTAATTAAACGTATGATTTGTTAAATAAAAAGGAATATATTCTACAGGGTGAATTTTAATAAAACCGACAAACTGCAGGGACTGATACCTGACTGGAAATGGAGGACAAAAGGTCATATGAACGTGTGTCCGAAAATGGAGGGTATGCGTGCAACGACAACAAGTCGTCTTGGAACGCAGTACATAACTGAATCGCATCCATGTCACAACAGATGTTCAAAGTAGCCTCATAGGTTGCAATGCACGCATTCACACGTCGTATCATGGATTGCCTCACTCTTTCGTACGTTCCAGTCTCTCGCCGAATAGCTTCACAGGTGTCGTGAACACGCTGTTGAAGGGTCTGCACTTCAGGAACAGGTTTAGCATACACAACGCTTTTCAGATGTCTGTAGAGATAAAAATGCAGGGGGGTTTGAGTCCGGTGATCTAGGAGGCCATGCAACAGGGCATCCGCGTTCTATCCAACGTTTAAGGTAGATGTTGATGAGGTGTTGGCGAAATGTAATGCGGAAGGGGCGTGGTGCTCCATCATGCAGAAACCACATAACATGTTTCATTTCCAAAGGCACACTCTCAAGCAAACCAGGCAGAGTATTCTGCAGAAAGTCATATTTAACCTATGAAGTCACTGCTCTTTTGCTTTGGGGATACGAAGTGACATATACGGTTCTATTTCATGACAAATTTAGTTGTAACAGCTTTGGGATACCGTACCGAAAGTAATTTATTTATTTCGAAATTCAAAATTGCCACTGTGCAGTATATTCAGTGTGATAATCGTCTGACTAACGCGTTTGAGAGCCTTAATAAGATTCTTACGTCTTGAAAGATTCATCCTAACTATCCAATTTAATTTGGAGTTGTCGATTGTAATGTTCTAATAGTTCCCATAGCCGCCATCATGAATGCATGGAGTGTTCGTTCTTTTGCCTTGGCCATACCTGGTCACATAAACAGTCCCACCTGGTCACTACTTCACGTTGCAGTAGTCCCTATGTGTTCAGAGTAATTTATTTTCATATCTTATAATTTCAAGATGGTGGCTGCAAGTAACCTTGTCTCGTGCTGTTATCACGTTGACAATAGACAGTCCATTTATAAAAATATCTCAATGGCAAATACTGTGAGCATTGATTGATGGGATCATGCATTATGGTTTATAACGATTGCATGATTGACACTGACGCCATCTTGAAATCATTTGGCTAATTACATCGTAGTTTGGATATCAGACGCTTCACACATGATGTTTTTAATTTTCGAGATTCGAAGATTATTTTAGTTATAACTAGCAACCCGACCCGGCTTCGCCCGTCAACAGTTATGAATGCATTACGTGATAAGCGCTTTTTTTCCAATATCAATGAACAACGACCAATATCCGTTTTACGTCTCGGCATGATGGGTTAAAATCACTGACTGGACTGTTAATTATATTATCATGGAGATGTATGTGCAACTAATTCTTATCAGACGTAATTTAAGAATGGCGAGGTGCATGAGACACAAATCCCCCTTCCGTCCAATCTTAACTTGACTGTGAATTTTGCAGAACGAAAAGCGCACAGGTGAAATGAAAAAAGCCGAGTTGCACTTCCAGGGAAACTCCAAACACAACCACCCTTCTCAGAAGTCTTAACTCAACACGGCTCATCGGTTTGCTGCTGCCTGTATCTGGGCCAATAGGTTCGCCCGCTAGCTAGGCTGTAACAGGGATGATAGACTCGCCCTTAGCTAGCTCGTAAACGGTCGCCTCAGTAGTTGAATGGAGATGGTTGGAAGAAATTAAAACGTAAAAACACTCATAGTGGGCGATGTATTGAAGATAGACATATGCTCTCGCGGACTTTTTTGTAGAACTTTTCATGCTGAACAATTCATACACTCATAGTATTTAGATATTTTCAACGGTTTGGCCAGCTCAAGCTTACAGAGCGCTCGGACGCCTGTTCTTTTCGACTTTTCCACTGAAATCGTTACTGCTCGGCTTCCTTTGATCATAAATAAATTATTTTCTACAGAAATCATCCTCGAGATATCCTTTACACAATGGTGAAAACCGCATCAAAATCCATCCAGTGGTTCTCGAGTTTACCCGTAACATCCAAGAATCGGGGTCTTTTTTATACTAAGTAGAGATTTGATTTACGATTTCAATATTTTGGGTGGCTGACGTTATATTTAGGTAAGATGGTGGAGATATAAAACATAACACTGATGTCTCCAATGATAGTGCTACCTCTGTACTAAATTTGGTTCAATTTGGTTTTGGTGTGGTTGAATTGATAGAGAGGGACTGACATGCACATATACACACACAGCATACACCATGGATATTTGGTCCGTGTCCCGTGTAGATCTCATAAGACTACTTTCATATTTTGCAAAAATACAAAGTAGGCTAATACACACATCAAAAAAAGTTTTGCATCACCTCGGTTCCAAGAGTTCCGGAACCGTTAAATACAAAGGGAATAGAGATCAACACAAACAACATTTCAGCTCGTTTTATTGCTCATGAGACCCACACATTGCATGTTGTACCATCATACAGCTAGACTTTCAGCATTTGTGGTCCAGATTGCAGTACACACCACTACCTCTAATACCCAGTAGCACGTCCTCTTGCATTGATGCATGCCTGTATTCGCCGTGGCATACTATCCACAAGTTCATCAAGACACTGTTGGTCCAAATTGTCCCACTCCTCAACGACAATTCGGCGTAAATCTCTCAGAGTGGTTGGTGGGTCAAGACGTCCATAAACAGCCCTTTTCAACATATCCCAGGCATGTTCGATAGGGTTCATGTCTGGCGAACATGCTGGCCACTGTAGTCGAGCGATGTCGTTATCTTGAAGGAACGCATTCACAAGATGTGCACGATGAGGTCGAGAATTGTCGTCCATGAAGACAAATGCCTCTCCAATATTCTGCCGATATGGTTGCACTATGGGTCGGAGGATGTCATTCAGGTATCGTAAAGCCGTTTCGGAGCCTTCCATGACCACCAGTGGCGTACGTCGGCCCCACATAATGCCACCCCAAAACATCAGGGAACCACCACCTTGCTGCACTCGCTGGACAGTGTGTCTAAGACGTTCAGCCTGACCAGGGTGCCTCCAAACACGTCTCCGACGATTGTCTGGTTGATGGCATATGCGACACTCATCGGTGAAGAGAACGTGATGCCAATTCCGTGGGGTCCATTCAGCATGTTGTTGGGCCCATCTGTACCGCGCTGCATGGTGTCGGGGTTGCAAAGCTGGACCTCGCCATGGACGTCGGGAGTGAAGTTGCGCATCATGCAGCCTATTGCGCACAGTTTGAGTTGAAACGTGACGTCCTGTGGCTGAACGAAACGCATTATTCAACATGGTGGCATTGCTGTCAGGGTTCCTCCGAGCGGCAATCCGTAAGTAGCGGTCATCCACTACAGTAGTAGCCCTTGGGCGGCCTGAGCGAGGCCTGTCATCGACAGTTCCTGTATCTCTGTACCTCCTCCATGTCCGAACAACATCGCTTTGGTTCACTCTGAGACGCCTGGAAACTTCCCTTGTTGAGAACCCTTCTTGACACAAAGTAACAATGCGGACGCGATCGAACTGCGGTATTGACCTTCTAGGCATGGTAGAACTACAGACAACATGAGCAGCGTACCTTCGTCCTGGTGGAATGACTGGAACTGATCGGCTGTCGTACCCCCTCCGTCTAATAGGCCCTGCTCATGCATGGTTGTTTACATCTTTGAGCAGTTTTAGTGACATCTATGAACAGTCAAAGGGACTGTATCTTGGATACAATATACACAGTCAACGTCTATATGCCGGAGATCTGGGAACCGAGGTGATGCAAAACTTTTTTTGATGTGTGTAGTAGCCTATAATGCGGATTTCTAGCAGATGATTTCCATACTCCACCTTTTAAAACCAAAAGATTATTATGGTTTACAGTTTCTTCGTGGTTTTTGATCTTAAACATTCAGACAGTTCCAATTCGTTATGAGATTGACGTTCAATATAATACTTTTTATTTAAATCACTGCATTTTTATATGTATGTTTCATTATGGGTAGATGGCTGGCTATATGAATTCCAGTTCGGCTACTCAGACACACATTCCCATTGCCAAGCATCAATCGGTAGCAGACGCTCATTTCAGTGCCTCCCACCCTGGAAGTAAGGCACGAGAGTCGGCAGATATTGAGTTCCTCTTCATTGACTTATTTGGATACAAATTGACGTTCAGTGAAGATATGAAGAATCGAAACTCGTTTTCAAAGCACGGTATACATTATACATATGCACGGAATAACATTCTCAGGGGAAATATGTATAGACCGTTTTCAATACCCATATTTTTACTGCAGTATGATATATTTTCAGGGCTAGAGAATACACGGTAATTATTCCCGTGCGTGAAAATTGTTGTGACTACCATTCGATTGGGGCTTGAAATAGTATTTTCCAGAAGAAAATTTAGAAAAATCGGATGCAGGGTCTACTATGAGAGTAGCATTGAAGTCTGCTACTACCCCTACGTCCATTTTACGACATTGAGTTCAAGTGAAAACATCCCTGATCTTCATGCTCTTCCACCTCCTCGTACTACTACTACAACTTCTAGCACTACTAATCTTACATCTACTACTGATTCTCGGGTTCGCTCTTTGCGTATCACCAAGGTGGACCTGGTGGACACCCACACATAGGGGCACATACACACGAACCAAAAGTGATCTCATAAGGCTACATTTCATAACATCAAATTAGCCTACAAGATTCTATTCGCATCTGAAGTGTCCATAGTATAAGTGCGTTAGAACCTTCCCTCTATTCGTGGTCCTAATGACAACAATAACGTGTACAATGAATAGATTGTACGTGGAATTGTATTGTTTTATTAAACAATACATCAGTAAACTTAGCTAAGTAGAAAAAATACATTTGGAATTTCGAATAAGGGACGAAAACACCCTCCAAAGGTCGAAGAGACACATGCTATGAGTATAAGTAAATAATATCAGCCATACATAAAAATAATAATTGGTCTTTGGTAGGAATACAACCCAGGACCCTTAGGACAAACGTTTACCAAGCTGATCAATTAAAATGGAGCATTCTACTCTGCAAACTGTTTTTGAAATGTTTGTCCAAAAATAACGCAGGACTGTGAGGACCAAATATAGTAATAAAACAACATTTTCAAAAGTCCTGGTTCATCCCATCTACAACTCAGGGAGTATAAACTGATACTACTACTACCACTCCTCCTCCTCCTTCTCCTCCTCCTCCTACTACTACTACTACTACTACTACTACTACTACTACTACTAAAAAGTGATTTAGGACCTCAGTGCTAAAGTTTACGAGATGGAGCAAGACAATAGACAAAATTATATAGAATTGTGCGGGGTAGTGCCAACGAAGGAAGAAAAAGTTCTGGATGTGGTGTAACGTAATCTTGATTACGGTACAAATTATTATTATTATTATTATTTTTAATGTCATTGTGTGATTATTATTATTATTATTATTATTATTATTATTATTGAAATATCAAAGTTTTATCGTTTTATTCACCCATTAATATCAATGGAGGGGCCATACCATATTCACGTCATTACCATAGTCATATATAATATTGTCAAGTGCTTAGATTAAGAAACAGGGTTTTTATAGAGGTCTAGGGCTGTTTTATTAGTTAAATTGTAAAGACAGGACGGGCATGGTTGGAAGAAGTTACGGACGGTGAAGCAACATATTGCAAGAAAATGTATTTCTGGAACGAAGCCACGCTGACTGGAGACAAAGGCTTGGAGAAAGATTTCGGCGGAATATATATATGCGCAACGAGAGGAATAGCGGGTTCTGAGTGGAATATTTGAAGTACGCGGGCCTGTATTCCCGCTCGGAGAAGTTTTAGCGTCGCTTGAGGACTGAGAAATGCTTTGCTATAATTGGTCTGATGGGTCGCGGGCAAATTTATGCCGCGAAACATCGGGACCATTCAGAGTGTATAAAAGCCCAGCGCGACTTCAGCACTGGCTATTCTATAGATTCTATTCTGTCATTCACTTATTCGATCACGCACTCACTCACTGACTTTGTGAGTCGTAGACTCTGCCAGTCCCTCAGTAAGATGGGACTTAGTGAATTCAATTAGCCTGGTTTGTTCAAATTTGCTTACCATGGTGATCAAACTCAGAAACAAGCAGCAGCAGCAGCAACAACAACAACAACAACGAGAAGAAGAAAACATATGTTTTCAAAGGTCAATAAACGTGTGTTGGCGTAAGATCTCAAATTAGACTGCAAGCAGACCAACGAGATGGACTTTGAACCACAAGGCACCAGGTATGTGGACCGAGTTATTATCAACACAGAAGATCAGCGCTAGCGAGAAGACAGTCAATATTGCCCCGCAATTAGGGAATATTAATGCACATATTGTACACAGCTCGAAACCTCAGATCAAATGTTAATAATTTTGTTGTAAATAAACCAGTATTAGTTAAAATGTCTTGTTCATTGGGAGTTGAATATATAGGATAGTTGGAATGCAAAGAGTATCTCATAGAGCAAGTTTATTGCCCTACGCTCCGATGATAGATCTTGGCTCAAGGAAGGGAGCGGCCGTGGCTAAATAAAATTTTAATGTGTTATCTTTACGATAACTGGCGCCCAGTAAATCTAAATTAATAAAGTGTATGTCGTCTGTCTAGACAGGCCAATGATAAATAAGAACGATGAGGTGGTTTTAAGGAGTCTTGAGTGTAATATCTGTAGAAACGTTATAAATGATCGCCCAACTTGTAGAGCGATATCCAACGACAAATGTAGCCGTTACAAATGGCACAACCAATGTGGGGCTACGAAATATCGTACTGAAGTGAATGGATATTATGTATAAATCCAGTTTATTTCAAGTATGTTAAAGTTTAAAGTTGTTTTCATGTACGATATAAACGAGTACTCTTTGCATTCATTCCGAGTTTTTCAATAAAGAGGCATATATCAAGTTAGGGAACTACGGTTATAAATTAGGAGTGTTCCTTTGATGAGTTGTTTTTTGGGTAATGAGTAACAGGGATAATTTGGGGAACATAAATTTGAGAAACCGTAGTATTATAAGATCAGTTAAAATGTCGAAATTAGATGTGCAGGGTACCAATGATGAGATGTCAAAAGTAAGCGAAAATCAGGAAACTGAGGAAAATAAACAAGACGGGGCTACAAACATCCAGATTAATGAGGGGGAGAATCCTTCCTGGCTTCGAAAACTGACGATGCTGATAACAGAACAGAACAGAAACATAGATATTAAGTTAGGCGAGCAAAGTGCAAAGTTAGCTGAACAGAGTATGAAGTTAGAGGAACAAAGTAAGAAATTTGACGTGCGTAGTGATCAATTAGAGAAATCAATAGATCTTAAGTTCACTGAGCATAGTAAGAAGCTAGATGAACAACGTAAGAAGTTTGATGAAGCTACAGAGAACTTCAATAAACAAATTAATGAAGTAGGCCGAGAATTTCACAATAAGTTAGAAAGCAGGATTAGTGAGGTGGAAGAATCATGGTCACTTAAGGTTGACGCCAGAATGCAACAAGTGTCGGAGCGAGTTGATAAAATTGACGAGGAAGTGAAAATTAAATGTAGTAAGGTTAGGGTTGACTTAGAAGGAGAAGTCAACAGTATGAAGGTCAAGTGTGATAATAATATTGCTAAAATAGGTAATTTAGAAAATAAACTAGAGAGCGATAATCAAGAAATTAGGGAAGAGGTTAACAGTAAATTTAACAGTATCAGTGAAGAAGTAGCGAGTAAGACAGATAAAATGGAGGAGAAATTGCAGAGATGTCAGAAGCAAATAGCAACAAATAGCGGTAATGTACAAATAGGAAATTTAAGTAGATTTCTAACTAAAGAGGCAGATTTGCCAGTATTCACAGGCAAGGCATATAACCCAATGGAATTCTTAAAAACAGTAGAAAAGAAGTTCGCTAAAGATTTAGAAGAGGGGATCGTTCAATGGGAACAAGTACTTGAGATGCTAGATAAATCTCTTGTTAGGGATTCAAGGTCATGGTTCAGTGTGTATAAATACCAGATGACTAGTTTTAGAAAATTTAAAGAGAAGTTCATAGCCAAGTACTGGAATGAAAATGTGCAAGAAAGAGAAAGATGTAACATTATTTTTGGGAAGTACCAAAGGAGAGATGGTGTTTCGTACACAGAGTATTTCTTAGCGCATGTACTTATATGCCAGAATTTAGAAGGTTTAGAGACTGAATCACAGGTAATTAAAACATTATTAAGGCATTTTCCTGATATAATTAAAGAAGCATTCTTCATGCAGAATATTACTACTATTGACGGGTTCGAGAAGCTATTGGAAAACTTTGACTCTCTTGAAAATAGTAGGACCGAACGCAAGCCAATAAGTAGAGGAGATAATTTCGGGCAGGGTGAGAAAGAAAGGGGAAGAGAACAAGGCAGGAATGCGAATTACGAAAGACGACTTGACAATGGGGGACGCACAGCAAATACGAGGAACGAGAATTTGAACAGAGTAGGGGAAGGTACTAGGCCAGACAGACGTACAGGTCAACAACAACAATCTACATCAGGGGCAGGTAGGCCTAATTTAAACGAATAACGGGTTGCAGTGAGGTCAACAGACAGCCCGAAGTGATTGCAGTTCAATGTCCTATGAATATTGAGTATTTAGGAGATTTTAATATAGATGTTAGAGAAGAACTGCTTTATGACCTAAATGGTGGAAATTTAGATAATGTTGAGAATGAGATTATGTCACCAGTAATTAAACTTAATGTGTGGGGTAAAGAAGTTGATGTTTTATTGGACAGTGGAAGCGAAAACTCTTGTATAAATTTAAGATTTTTGGAAGATGTAATGAGAGAAGGTATTCATGTTGATATAATTCCAGTTAAGTCCACTTTCATTGTCACAGCTGTAGGTAGTAGGTCTCAGAAAATATCTAAGCAAGTCGCAGTTCCAATTAACATTAGTGAGTTAGTTAAATTTCAGCCCTGTTTGGCAGTTCCAAATTTAGTATATCCGGTGATTCTCGGTGCGGAATGGTTATCATTATATCAAGTTAAATTAGATTTTCATTTTGGCAGGATACGTTTATTTTGGCAGGATAAAGAAGTTCAGGTTACGTATAAGGTGTCTAAGACTGACAAACAGATGAAAGTGTGTATGTTTGAGGAAGAAAGCAACGTGGTTGTGAGTGATGAGTTTCCTGAAGTAAATGAGGTAGACCGCGGAGATGCTAGTGAGAGCAAAGTTTTTAAGGTGTGTCAGGTTGCAATGGAGTCTGAACTTGAGAGTAGGATCCATGATGCATTGTCACAGTGTAAGCTGGATGATGAGCAAGGTCATCAGTTACATGAGGTATTAATAAAATATAAGGAAATTTTCAGCTCAAAACCCGGAGCAACACACTTATATGAGCATAGTTTTGTCGTTAAAGACACAAGTAGTTTCGTAGGGCCTAGGTATCCTGTCGCAACTAAATATATGAAAGCCGTCGAAGAACAGATAGAATTAATGTTGGAAAACGACATAATTGAGCCTTCAGCTAGCCATTGTTTAAATCCATTAGTTGTAGTAGCCAAGAAAGACAATTCAGTGAGACTGTGCATAGACGCCAGAATGTTAAATACCAGAATCGAAAGCGACCAGCTGAGAACTGAAACAGTGGAGGATTTAGTTCAACGTTTTCAGGAGCGGAAGTGGTTCTCAACAGTAGATTTTAGTAGTAGTTGCTCAACGTTAGTGAGGAAATTAGATAGGACACTAGGTAGTTATTTCAGGTATGTATTGTTGACTCATGTGATGTTATCGAGACTAGTCAGTGTTTTGTTGAGAGGTAGGAAGTACATGGAAGTTTGTAGCAACGATTGTTACGTAAGCCGTTGCCATCTTGTGCATTGGAAGGGAAAATGTCAAAGTTGTTTTTATTGTTTACTGGACCTTATGTCGTTTCCAAGAGGATAGGAAAGAATGCCTACTTGTTGAAAGATCAGGAAAATTGTGTCATAGGTACATATAATATTTACAATCTGAGGAAATATCTTAGAAAAGAGCAAGTGCAGCAAGAAGGGCAGACTGCCGTGTGTTTATAATTAGAGTCGTGTCGTGGCTCTAAGGAATTGGTGGAAGTGAGATAAATCACTTGTGTTGCGTGAAACAAGAAGCAATATATTGCGTTCTGTTATTGTAAGGGACTACAAGAACAAATGTAGCATGTAAATCCTGTATGACTGCACAGGACAATCAGAATGTTTAATGTAACATTGCAAGAAGAGTGCAGATCAATCAAGGAAAATGAAAAGCGTATAATCATTATGTATGTAATTTAAAGGGTCATATATGTATATTCAGTGTATTTCCTGTTAAGTTTTAAAGGGAAGATTTGTGATTTCATCATTCATTACATTCTTTATGAAACCATGGGGACGTTTTGTAACGTAATCTTGATTACGGTACAAATTATTATTATTATTATTATTTTTAATGTCATTGTGTAATTATTATTATTATTATTATTATCATTATTGAAATATCAAAGTTTTATCGTTTTATTCACCCATTAATATCAATGGAGGGGCCATACCATATTCACGTCATTACCATAGTCATATATAATATTGTCAAGTGCTTAGATTAAGAAACAGGGTTTTTATAGAGGTCTAGGGCTGTTTTATTAGTTAAATTGTAAAGACAGGACGGGCATGGTTGGAAGAAGTTACGGACGGTGAAGCAACATATTGCAAGAAAATGTATTTCTGGAACGAAGCCACGCTGAATGGAGACAAGGGCTTGGAGAAAGATTTCGGCGGAATATATATATGCGCAACGAGAGGAATAGCGGGTTCTGAGTGGAATATTTGAAGTACGCGGGCCTGTATTCCCGCTCGGAGAAGTTTTAGCGTCGCTTGAGGACTGAGAAATGCTTTGCTATAATTGGTCTGATGGGTCGCGGGCAAATTTATGCCGCGAAACATCGGGACCATTCAGAGTGTATAAAAGCCCAGCGCGACTTCAGCACTGGCTATTCTATAGATTCTATTCTGTCATTCACTTATTCGATCACGCACTCACTCACTGACTTTGTGAGTCGTAGACTCTGCCAGTCCCTCAGTAAGATGGGACTTAGTGAATTCAATTAGCCTGGTTTGTTCAAATTTGCTTACCATGGTGATCTAACTCAGAAACAAGCAGCAGCAGCAGCAGCAACAACAACAACAACAACGAGAAGAAGAAAACATATGTTTTCAAAGGTCAATAAACGTGTGTTGGCGTAAGATCTCAAATTAGACTGCAAGCAGACCAACGAGATGGACTTTGAACCACAAGGCACCAGGTATGTGGACCGAGTTATTATCAACACAGAAGATCAGCGCTAGCGAGAAGACAGTCAATATTGCCCCGCAATTAGGGAATATTAATGCACATATTGTACACAGCTCGAAACCTCAGATCAAATGTTAATAATTTTGTTGTAAATAAACCAGTATTAGTTAAAATGTCTTGTTCATTGGGAGTTGAATATATAGGATAGTTGGAATGCAAAGAGTATCTCATAGAGCAAGTTTATTGCCCTACGCTCCGATGATAGATCTTGGCTCAAGGAAGGGAGCGGCCGTGGCTAAATAAAATTTTAATGTGTTATCTTTACGATAACTGGCGCCCAGTAAATCTAAATTAATAAAGTGTATGTCGTCTGTCTAGACAGGCCAATGCTAAATAAGAACGATGAGGTGGTTTTAAGGAGTCTTGAGTGTAATATCTGTAGAAACGTTATAAATGATCGCCCAACTTGTAGAGCGATATCCAACGACAAAGGTAGCCGTTACAGTGGTACATAAATTTGCTGAAGAAATGGACGTCAACGTTAATATCCTTGGCCAAGAAGAAGCTTATCGTGTTCCCATTAAAAACAAAAACAGTATTGCTCCAATTGTGGTGGCATTACTTCTAAATCTGCCAGAACTGAGTATCTAAACAAACGTAAATGTACAATTAATGGTAAGAAAATCTACATCAATGAATACGTTAGGAACCTCTAGTGGCAAGCAAAAGTAAAAGCTAAAGAGTACGGCTGGAAATATGTGAGGGTCAAGTTTGGAAAAATACTTGCCAGGAAAAACGAAGACGCTGCAGTTTTACGGGTAACAAGGGAAGAAAATGGCGTCTTAGGTAGTGAACATGGTTACGTGTTTGTGACGTAATAAAGTTCTATTGCATTAATGAATAGTGAAGACTTAATCAGTGATCCTAATGTGAAGTGTTATAAGTTTGACAGTGGTCAAAATTACATCATCAATGGGAAATATATACGCTCACGAGCGTCTTTAAATATAGTGTGCTTAAATATTCAATCATTATCTACCAACTGGGATTATTTCATTATTTGGTATTATCTTTGGTGAGCTACACATTATATGTTTAATAGAAATAGGTATTGCTGAATTTAAAATCATACTTTTGAAGAATTCAATGCTAATTTTTACAATAGACTTGATAAAAGAGTTGGAGGATTCTCTCTATTCACAAAGAAAAACGTAACCATTAATAGACTAAATTTGCAAAGTAAATCCTTTGAAGTCATCGGCATTGACTTAAAAATAAATATTCAAGGCAGTAAGATAGGAGTCATCTGCATATATAAACTTCCCTGTATTAATGCCAGTAATTTTGCTCAAGAACTGGATGAATGTCTACGGACGTTTAGTGATTATAAAGAGCTGTTAGTATTAGGAGACATAAATATTGATATGCTTGATGTCAATGATCCTAAAGTAAATAATTACGAAAATATCTTGGCAGGATATGGTTTATATTCATTGTTAAAATACCCTACCAGAGTTGACTTGATTAGAGGTTCCAAAACCTTAATAGACCATATCCTCTGCAGGAATGCACAGAATAGAGCAGACTGTTCCAAATCCACGAGTTTGAGTATGCGTACACGCGAGTACTCAGCAGTGATGGTCGGAGCATGGTTGGAGAGGGACTGGGGGTGATAGCCAATACGTCACTGGGCGAAGGTCATAACACAAGTCCATGCGCTTCCTGCCAGTCCTGATGTATCCACCGTGCAGTGGCGGCAGCCCCCACATCAGAGCTGTATTGCATGTTGCAGGTTAACTCACGCAAGGCAGCGAGTACTCCGCTGTTCACTGGCGAACAGCTCGGCTGGAACAGCCTGGAATAGAGTATATTCAACCGTAATCAATTCTGACGTAGCTGACCACTACTTAACAGCTGTTGGCCTATCACCGAAGATCAAGGCTAATATAAATACCTGATAAATTACCTGATCTCAAATTGTTCATGTAAAAACTTTATTGAGAGAGTCATTAACTTCAAATATCTTGGCATCATTATTGATGACCATTTCAAATGGAACATGCAGATATTAGAGCTGGGGAAGTAATTAAGAAGGAGATTGTTCATCTTTCACACTTTGGTTTACTGCGCAAACACACAGATATTAGGCCTACCTTATTGCTTACTCAGCATTAGTAGAATCTATTATGAGTTATGGTATTGCTTCTTGGGGAAGTTCCAGCAAGATTCAATTAAAAATAATAGGCGATATCCAGGAGAGATTCATTAAGTTAATTAAGGAAAAGCTAACCAAGAAAGAGGTATTTCTCTCTGTGGAAGACAGGTATAAAGTAAATGTAATAACTACGTATTACTATGACAACAGGTATAAATATAAAATACAACATGCTAAACTAACGACAAGTTGATAGAGGGATAAATAATATTCCCAGATGGATAAATTCATATGGTAAGAAGGAATTAAGGGTTGTAATACCAACAATTTTTAATGAATTACCTCTGACTTTCAGAAGCATAAAACCAAAAAATAAAGCTAAATACCAAATAAACATATATTACAAGAAAAAATGTAGTAGCCTGTTTTGACTGATGGATCTCAGAACAACGCACTATATGTGCGATATATAGGCCTATGTATGTTAATTTTCAATTCTTTAATTAGTTTGGTAAATGGATAATGGAATATGTAATATGGAATATGTATAGTTACTAGATATTAGTTGTTACGAGTTTTATGTCATGTTATTATAAGGTATGTACTTAAATCAACTCCCACAGATAAGCCATAGGTTGGCTTTGTGGGAAATAGATATTTAAATGTTGACCTTCAATGTATTTAAATTTTAACTTATACGTACCTTCATAAATTAACACATGTATTGTATGTTTATTGTGATTTATTCTTTTATATGTATGTACATTGTTGATTAATAAATCAACCCCCCCCCCCCCTCCCTCCAGTTTATGGAAACCACAGGGCTGGAGATGGGATGGGGAATTCACTCACTCACGGCAAATAATAATAATAATAAAAGTAATAGGTATAATAACTCTAGATAACAATCTGAAATTTCAACTTCCTCATGTTGTAGCGACTATTGTTTTTCGCTGTCGCCCCGGAGTCCTGGGTTCGATTCCTAGCTCTGTTAAGTAATTTAAATTCTGATGTGAGAACTGGAACGGCGTACACTCAGCCTGGTGAAGCATAGCTGAGGAGAAGAGGAGGATTCGATTCCCTACTCTGCTATCCTAGACGTGATTTTCCATGGTTGCCCACTTCTACTCCAGGCAAATGCTGGAATGGTTCCTAACTTAAGGCCACGGCCACCTCCTTCCCAATCTTATCCCTAATTTTCGAATACACACACTAGTATAACCATCACAATAACACAGGTCGTCACACAAACTCAACACACACGCAAATACACGGGGCCATGTGAATATGATGTCGCAGCCCCTGAAATAAGCACCATCAATAATCTGATACTACCTTTCTGTACAGCATTTGATTTGAAAATTAGTGCACGTACCTAATTTTTGCGTGCTATATTTAGTGGAAAATTCAAATTATCTCTGTCAATTCGAATTTCCTAGACGCTCGGTATTAATACAAACATAAATAGAATATTGGGAATATTGAACATTGTAAATATCCACAAAACAGGTAACACTCAGAGCTGACTATCGCTCTACTAGTGTGTTTTAAAAGACGGGCGTGTTGCATGTTGAAGAACAGCAATATGATTTCCGTTGTTTGGCAAAACGCAATTACGATTATTTAATTTTGTGTTGTTACTTATCTGTCTTCCTACGTTGAAACGAACTGCAATCCCTCATCATTGAAGGAGTCCACGATGTTCTATAGTGTCAGAGTGAAATCATTCAACCTGTTCTTTGCTTATGGCATACGCGTATTCGAGCAAGGAATCAAGATGCATATGTATAAGGTGAAGGACATTATACACTCCATAATCAGGTAGTGGTCAGGTAGGTAGATCACTCGAAACGAAAACATTGGTATTGTATTTCCTGTTGCCTCAAAGACCATGCACAATTGCTTTGAAAGTGGACCAATCTAATAATTCCAGATATGTAGCCTACGCTAAACTGTGGCCTTACAAGTTATCCCTCCATCCGATAATTTTCGGGAAGCTTTCTTATTTATGAGTCTCTCTCGTGGCACAGCGGCTAGCATTCTTCACTGTCACCCCTGAGGGCCGGGTTTGATTCTCAGCTCTGCCAAGAAATTTAATAATGATCTGGCCTGAGGGCTTGATCGGGGCACACTCAGCCTTGTGAGGCAAAACTGCGAAGAGGTGGGTTACATTACCACTTCAGCCTCCCTGGAAGTGGTATTTCGTGGTATCACACTTTTACTCCACGCCAATTCCAGAATATTTGCTGCCTTAAGGCCACTGCCGCCTCCTTCCCAATCCTTAATTGAATTCCAAATTCACACTATTAAAGCCACAACAACACAGGTTATAAGACTTTAAAAAAGGAATAATAATAATACAGTCTATAATTATATACACCCAAATATATGGGACAGATTTTTTTTTTATTTAGTCAATTTACCCTCTAGGTTGGTGGATCCCACGGACTCAGCGAGGGAACTCACCACTACCGCCTCTATGGGCAGTGTCCTGGAGCTTGGAACATCTGGTCGGGATGGATATAACTGGGGAGGTATGATCAGCACTTCGCCCAGGCGGCCTCACCTGCAAAGCGAACAGGGGCCTCATGAGGGATGGGAACGGATGGAGGATTGGGATGGATAGGCTAGGAAGAGGGAAGGAGGCAGCCGTGGCCTTACAGTAGGTACCATCCCGGCATTTGCCCGAAGACGAAGTGGGAAACCACGGAAAACCACTTCGAGGATGGCTGAGGGGGAATCGAACCCCTCTACTCATTTGGGCCACCCGAGGCTGAGTAGACCCCGTTCCAGTCCTCGTGCCACTTTTCAAATTTCGTGGCAGAGCCGGGAATCGAACCCAGGACCTCCGGGGCGGCAGCTAACCATGCTGACAGCTACGCTACGGAGGCGACATGGGACAGAAAGGACCACGATATATTTCCTTTATGTGGTACAGATTTTCACGGTTTTAATCAAGATCTTTTAAGGTGTTTTTCATTTGGCCCAATCGGATGATGTGAGGAGGTAAACTGAATACTTGGCCCAACCAAGACGTATTTTTATTATATTTCCTCACAATTAATGTGTGATATCCTGACAGGATGTTCCTCAATAATGTAACGGCTCTTGGTATGTTGACCATCAAGATGTCACATAAAATCAAAATAACATAGCCTACACATCGTAAATTATATAATATTTTAAAGGCAGATTCAGATTCTACGCTCAAGATTACGTAAGTCACTTACCTGTAACGGCGGCTTCGGTGGCGTAGTCGGTAGCATGCTGAGCTTCTATGCCCAAGATAGCGGGTTCAAACCCGGCCGAAGCCGTCGGATTTTTTAAGATCGTTAAAAATCCCTCAGTATGCCTTCCTTCGGAGGGGAAGTAAAGCGGGCGGTCCCATGTCATAGATTTATGGCATGTTAAAGAACCTTCCACTAATTGCACCTGTGTGAAGCTAAATTGGATAGGTTAAGAATGTAAAAACGCTCTTAGGTTTCTACGTTTGTTGCCAAGAGCCGACTGCGGTGGCGTCTAGTAGCTAAGTTCTGAACCTGGCCTAGTAGTCGTTGACGGTGGCGCTTGGCGGCAAAAGTAGGAACTATTTGAAAAATTCTAAGTTGCAGTACCTAAATAAAAAAAACAGATAACACACACTAATACAGTCATCACAATTAACACTGGTTATCAGACAGATTCTACACACACCCAAATTACACGGGGCTATATGACCGCGTTGTCGCAGCCCCTAAACTTAAGAACCAACCAACCAACCAACTTACCTGTAAAATACCAGATGCACAATGACTGCTTCCTTATTAATGTTATTTAATTATTTATTTATTTATTGCAACGACAGGGCAGTGCCCCAACTACAGTAGCAAACAATTGTTTATGTTCGACCCTGACTATTATGTGTCTGAAAACTGTATCATAATGATGGTCATTATAACACTATTTTTCATTATGAAACAGTTTCTCCCTCCAATCACAGCTCAAGAAACAGTTGTTTGACCAATTAGATAAGGATACCTTCGCGCATGCGCTCAAAATCCAACATGTCTATATAAATTACCGAAAGTGCACCGTCCATATGTTCGCGTAAATAAACTGGCAAATATGAGACAAGAAATAGCACTATACCTTAATATACCCAAATCCAATTTCTACACAGCGCGTTGATTTCAAACGACTACGTTGACAGTTTTACTGAATACTGGTTGACGATCTGCACATATGGCATTGAAGCACACAGAGCGCATGCGTCGGTCGGCCAGAGAGCTTGGAACACGGAGATATGCTACCTAGCGCACCACCCGATCACAAAATTCTAGTTACTGAACAGATATTTATGAATATTTATGTTAAAACATGTAATGAAGTTATAATTATCGTCGAACATAAACAGTCGTATGCAACTCGCCTATAATGGTAATTAAGACACGAGATACGAGCCATTATAGGCTCGTTGCATAATGTACTATTGCACACAGATAACACATGAAAGTACATTAAAATACATAATTAAAATTTAAATTAAAAAATGAAATTGTTAATAATATAATATAAATATTATTCTCACTATTATTATTATTGGGAGAAGTAATAGTAGTATTATAAGTAGGGCTCGGATTCGTAGGTAAATAAATATTTATTTATGTAAATAGATATTTTAAGCATTTTTGTATAAATACATAAAGTCCTGCTCTTAACTTATTAGCACATTAAAAACATAATATTTACATTTTTAAAAATCAGTATGCTAGATCTTTCAGTTTATTGCATTTTGTTCTGTGTTACTTCAACGGGGAAGAACCTGTGAGCTATCTAATCTTCATGCAAAGCGTAGGTCAGCTTGCAACTGTGTTATTCTTAACTTGTCGCCCCGTGCCACTCACTGTGGAAGCCGGGGATTTTCTTGTCCATAGCCATATTGCACCACGTGTTAGACCCCCCCTCCCAGCTACCTGGAACCAGTGTCATTCACAACATGCAGTTCATTTCTGGCACTGTGAAGTGTAAGGCAGTTCTACGATGCCTAAAGTAACAACAACTACAAGTTATCGTCTGTTGTAGAATTGAAATATAATTTTACTTCTGATGGGGGCGTTCTGTTCTGCCAACCATGTGGTAAAGCAATCAAGGCTGAACAGCGATCTCAAGTTACACAACACCTCAAGGGCCAGAAACATATTGCCGCAGTTTCGCGCCTTCAGAAGAAGTGTTTCGCGATAATCGTCGGTCATTTGTGATGGACAACCTGAAGATGTATCTCGTTGTGTATTGTAATGCTTCAGCCGTCAGTGAGACATAGAATAAATTGCATTCGTGAGTACTGCATATTGTTTATATTCACATTAATTAACTAAATTATAATTAAATATTTTTACTTTTTTGTCACATATTTCCGGTATTTTTAATGCTTAAAAATAAATATTTTCCCGATTTTTAGCACCTGAAAATCCGAGCCCTAATCATAAGGGTATTCTACTGATCTGTATGCGGTTTGAATATGATGCTATCTGTCGTCCACGTTTCAACAACAATTCTGTTCTATGGTAGGCAATTCTGTGTTTGCAAAGCGTTTCTCTGTTGGTATGATAATGTTGCTATGGGAACTCATCCACAAGGGCTTGGGCATAGTGGCTATCATCTCTGCAAATCGAACGCCAGGCATTAATCACTGTTGGGCAAGCACGCAGCCAATATTGTGCTAAAATAACGTAGGCATGTATTTTTTCTTGTTTGAGATAAATAATAGCGCCCTTGGGCCATTGAACTTTAACCTCTGGATCTGCGCAGTAACATGAATGAAAGAAGCTTTGGAAAGCCTCCAGCAAAAGGCTGTTGTATTGAGTACGGGCTAGCAAAACCTATTTAAATGCTACTGTTGGTGAACAAAAATGAATAATTACGAGTACAATTCCAGGCAAGACTTAACCCTCTGGCAGGCACGCCTAGTTTTTGTAACATGAGCAGGCCCACGGCGCACTTTTTGCGCTATGCGGTTTTTTTTTTCATTTAAATGTTGGCTCTCTGTGGACTTATACCAGCATACTTATTTAGGGACGTTCTTAAGTAGGTTATAATGTGTTTGAGTTAGAAAATCGCTTCAATTTTGCTAGTAAACTACTAGGGTAACTAGGCCAGTGTATTATTTACAGAATAATAATATACATTAATGTACATAATTATCTTTTAGTATTTAGACATCGTTACTCGGGAGAGCACAACTTTCACAGAGATAGTTTATCTTAGCATGCTTCTTACAAACAAACTTCCTACACTGATCACACATGATGGTCGTATTGACATTATTGGATCGTCCACATGTTTGATATGTTCCTCGCTATTTCTGGACCTATTGCACAGGTTCCTCTGCAGCTTACGAATGGTACTTTATGAGAAAGTTCTTCATATCATCAGGTATGCTTGGCATCACAGCGCGACCACTCAGTTGCTTTTTCATCAGTTGAAGAGCTAAATTTCTGAGAAAAAAAACCTCTTCATGTCTTTAGGGTTGCCCTCATTGAACTGAAAGACAATTTGAGCATTTATCCCTGCCATCATAGCACGAAAGAGCACCAAAGGTTATCTCTTCGTAATCCTAGCCAGTGTGTATGATGATCACATCTGATCCACCGTATCTACTGCCCCTTTAGTTGCATTATAGTCCAGAATTACGTGAGAATTGTTTGAGGCTTCGTCTATTGTCCCAGTGTCATGCATGGTAGAGAATAAAATAAGTACTGTGGTTTTTCTTTGTAATTTGAGATACTAGAGTCAAATCTTTTTGATACCCAAATGCTGATAATCATCCCTCTCTACTGTTATTGGGTAGGAACTAAGCTGGCAGTTCTCTCTTCATTTTCCAATACAAGTTATGTTCTTTGCGTGTAGCTCCCTTGCCAAAGACACACATGTATACCAGTTGTCTATGATCAGGTCCCGGTTAGAGCCTTTGATTGGGTCCACTAGTCTGTGGACAATTCCAGATGGCGAATATATTACAGAAAAAGGTCCATCTGGCTGCTTCCCGCAGTAAAATTCGATGTTGCCGTTGTAAAATGTTTTAGCATCACAGAGGACACATATCTTTATTCCGCATTTTGCCGGTTTATTTGGAATATACTGGGTGAATGGACATCGCCCTCTAAATGCTTCTAATTTCTCGTCCACAGTAACCTACTCACTCAACCAGTAACTAGTTTTACACTTACCAGTAAATCTATAAAGCACTTACCTTACAGGAGCAAACTTGTCCGTCTTCAACCTCTCAACTCTTGTCTCCTTGTCATTGAGCTCGGACCTCAGGGATGACAGACGAGCCTGGACCTCAGTGGTGACAGCTGAGAATTGAGCCTGGACCTCAGAGGTGACAGCCGAGAATTGAGCGCGGACCTCAGGGATGACAGCCAAGAATGCTAGCCACTAAAGCATGAGGTGGAATTACTTAATTCTTATTTGCATAATAGCCTTCAGCACTGTATTATATAGTAGCTAGGGAACCTTTTGGAACCAGACGTTGAAGATGTTTCTTACTTCTTTGAAAGTCCAGCAAAACTGATTTCAGTAGATTTATACGTGAATTTTCATTGAGATATACCACACCTAACGTTCTTTATTCCATTAGTGCAATGTATAATTTGTGTATTCGCCACATGAGGTATTACAATACAATTAGGGCACTAGTTTAAATAGGAACGGTTGATTTTGAACGTAAATAACAAAATAGTGTAGACACAACATTAACTACTGAAGTTATTCACAATACTAATTCAATAGATCTCAGTCACATAGATAACCCTCATTAATAATAGTATTTTTAATGCAAATGAATATCCACAGCCTGCTTCCAGTCGACCGACCGGATCAGGGAATGGAATGAATGAAGCCCCCATCTAGCGGCGAGGATATGAACTTTGCCGGCTGCCGAAGCTTATCGCACTCCCCTGGGGCAATGATTAAATGAAAGACAGATGAAATGAAATGAGGTGGAGAGTGTTGCTGGAATGAAATTTGTGACAGGGAAATCCGGAGAACCCGGAGAAAACCCTGTCTACCTCCGCTTTGTCCAGCACAAATCTCACATGGAGTGACCGGGATTTGAACCACGGACCCAGTGGTGAGAGGCCGGCGTGCTGCCGCCTAAGCCACGGAGGCTCAGTAATGTTAATAATAATATTATTATTAATAATAATAATAATAATATTAATAATAACTCAACAACCATAGAAGTGAACTATACTGTCTGTAAATAAGTTCGACGCGTTACACAAATTATGCAAACTTATATAATCTAAACATTGTATAGGCTATATGCAGGGTGTAATTGATATAATGGAAGTCCGTTAAACTGGTCATAGAAGAGACAATTCTAAGCAAATATCTTCATGAAATTTAGTCGTATATTAATTTGTGTAGGTGGAATTAAATCCCAAAAATCGTCAGTCAATGTCTTCGAAAAGGGCTTTGACTGCGTTCTCCTCAGCAGCACAGCTGACTTCTCCCCGTTGCCCCCCCCCCCCCCCCCCCCCCCTCCAACGCTGAGGAATGTTGACAAGAGTCTGAAGTTGAGTGACCTCCTCGTCTTGTCTGCCAATGACATTGAAATACACAAACCGAGCCTATGAACAGCTGATTCACACCTTCATGGGGAGCTGCTACATGACTAGTGATGGTGGATCTGTTCAGGATTTTGCCATCCTCATGGCCTAAGCATAGAAAATGGAAATCCTAAAGATTTTGTAAATTATTTTAAGGAACAGTTGGTCTATCTTTGTGCGAAGACAGTACAACGACTGTAATAAAAATATCAATAATATTATTATTATAGTAGGCTACTACTACTAATAATAGTAATAATAGACTTTTAGACACACTAGCATCTATTATGTTTTTGTTTTTTTGTTTTTTTTTGGTTGAGTTGCCAGACTTTTATGAACGCAGAATTCCTTGCATGACTGAACGTAGTTTGTACCCTCGGGAAGGTTAGCTCTCTACCACCAGAGCTACACATGTTGACTCTTATTATTATTATTATTAGACTATTATTATTATTATTATTTTGATCATCATCTACATGTGGTGCTAGTGTTGGGACAGCTTACCATTACTGGCCGATATGCAAGTCGGGTCGTGATGGCGCAGTTGTCCAGCTGTTGGCCTCTCACCACAGCGGACCGGATTTGTTTCCCGGTCAATGCATATGAGATTTTCGAAGTGAAATGCCATGACCTGTGGTTTGGATTCCACGTAAAAAGTAGCTCATGATTACGATATTTAGGGTCATGTAAAACCACAAGCTTCCTTACTTCCCACCATCGGCAGCCACAAGATGATTTCCCGTGGCATCCCGCGAAGCCAAAGTTGGGATGTTCCTTCATAAGACCACGACTGCTTTCTTTCCTACCCCCCCGCGGTGTAGGCATGCGCATTTAATCATGCACCACAATAGCAGCAAGTCTGGTGATTGGAGGTCCGAACTCAGCACCGACAGTGGCTATCCTGAGTTTGGATTTCCCCGGATTCTTCCACGCGCTTTCCAAGCACATGCCGGGATAGTATGGAACTTGGAGTCTCAGGGCACCAAACTCAATCACGACCCTAATAACTACAGCTGCATGAAGACTCAAACAACAACAACACATACTACTACAGTCACCACAGGAACACAGTTTATCAGACAAATCTAAAACTCACGGGGCTGATAAACAAATGTCCCAAGCCCCTAAAATGAATTAACAACAACCATCACAACAAGCTTACAAGTCTCTGCCATCATCATTGTTACCAAAACATTTAATTTACTGAACGTCTTAAACAATTGGAACCGTACTTAAAAATAAATAACATTCAGTAAAGATATAATCTCTTGTTATTAGTTTAGTAGTCTAATAATAATAATAATTATTATTGATTTAAGCCCACTACGGAGCGCTTATGACTAGTTCTTCGATGCTCTTTTCCGTTCCCAATATCGCTTGAGCCCTGCTGATAATTTCTCCTTTCTCTCCTGCGAAAGGGGCTTCCGACATTTAGAGACTCTAGGTGGTGGGGTCCAAGATTCTACCATAGCACAAAATTTAGAACGATCTTCTACATCAAGGTCAGCAATAATAATATTAATAATAATAATAATAATAACATTATGTTGTTAGACACACTATTTTTAATTTTTTCGGGGATGTCGAGATTCCGAAAAGTTGTGTTCACAGGAAATTTCATGTAGGCTACGTGCCATTACCCATCGCCACAAGGTTTCGTATTTGTTCACCTTCATTTACTACATGCCTGAGCCTAGATCAAACCCTCGAGAAGGATAGCACTCTACTACCTGAGTTACACAGCCTTGCTATCATTTAGTTATTATTATTGTTTTATACAGTACATATAACACATTGCTGGTACATCACAACATAACTATACGGGCTTCAGGGAACCAAAGTATTGTTACTGAAACTGCCACTTCTAAGCTGTTTTTCTTCTTGTGTCCTAATCATATGATCGAATTCAACGTTTGAATAATGAACCTTTGCAATAATCTCCGTCGAATAGTACTGTACATAACTCTATGGCCCACATGTACCTAAATAATCCAACATGGTGACCATCCGAAATATTTAGATGGTTCTCAATATCTACTAATCTTCAGTACTAATCAGCAATCAAACCGAAATTTTGTATATTGATAAAGGCTATTTACATAAGTTCACCTATAGGACCTTAAATAACCTGGTGAGCACAAATCCAGGATGGCGGCGACGCGAAATGTATATATTTAAACGGACACTTTCCACGATATAACCATCCGAGTGCAGTGGCAGTTTGTACGGTAAATGCTTATGCAAATTTTAATTCACAGATGGCGGCTGTGAGAAAAATTAAAATCTCGTTCTTATTTCTCGTGTCCTAATCATGCGATTGAAGTTTGAATAATACACTTACGCAATAATCTTCATATAATAGTGCATAACTCTATGGCCTACCTATATAAAAATCCAGCATGGCGACCATCCGAAATATTTAGACGTTTCTCAATATCTTTGAATCTATTACAGCGATCAAAATGAAATTTTGTATGTTGATAGCGGCAATTAATATGAGTAGGATATGTTATAAAAACAGGTTAGTTCCTCACGGAACTATTTGTTGAATGTCACATAGGTGAACACCCTTTTCACTGTACACATTTTCAGGGTGATATACCTTACTGTTGCAGAGTTATAGAATGCCAGTTAAATATTTCGCGTGGCCACCATGTTGGATTTCTGAAACGTATTAAAATTTGAAACTCACCGTTGAGGTCGGGCGAGGTATTAGTATGTACTTACCGAGATTTATTTAAATCCCTTCGGCCATTTACATTTATTAGGGGTGGGGACACAGATACACATATACACGCACACACACTCCGGGACAAAAGGTGACCCCAGAAGCCTATTTTTTCATCGATTAAAATATGCTCAAAATGACTAGGTACTAATTTGACAACATAAGGAACTTCTTAAAACGTGGTCATACTACGTCTCCAAATAACGTTATTGAAGTTAGGTAAAATTGCTTTCTTGTGTGGTGGCTAGTTGAGGGTGTGTTTCTAATTTTGTTGTTCATATTAAATCGGAATGTGGATAGTCTTTACACTTCTTTATGTCTTATAAATACAAACATCCCAGCCGATATTGTTAGGCTGTAAATTAAATTGGTATTTTGAATATATATTCATGATTTATTGAACCTCTGAAAGTAACTGAACTAGCCTCATTTATGTGTTATTCTTGCCAAATATACAAGGGTTGGTTTTTTAGTTTTGGCACCTTAGTTATAACTGGATTAATAACTCACTTAGATGGTTCCAAGTTTCACAGGCCCTCGATGTAGTCCCCACCGTTGCGTACAACGTGTTCCCAGCGATGCGGAAGTCGTTGGATTCCGTTGGCACTGCCCAATCTATTGATGGTACGACGAGTGCGCTCAGCAGCCTTCTTAACGTCTTCAATGGTACGGAAGCGCTCCCCGCGCATTGTCATCTTCATCTTCGGGATGAGATAATTGTCGCAGGGACTGTTGTCGGGAGAATATGGGGGGTTATAGAGGACCTCCCAGCCCCAGCGATCCAACAATTCTGACACAACGCCTGCTGTGTGTGCCCTAGCATTGTCATGCAGAACGATGGGCGGTGTAACCATGTGGTGGCGCCGTTTCCTTCTCAGAGCTCATCGGAGATGGTCTTGCAGAAACGAACAATAGTACGCCGCATTAACGGTTTGCCCTCGGGGAACAGTATGGTGAATGATCACACCATCCCAATCATAGGCAAGAATCAACATTAACTTCACATTGGTGGGGGTTGGTCGAACTGTTTGTTTCCGTGGAGATCCGTGGTGCCGCCACTCGTTCGATTGGCGTTTTAACTGTGGCTCATAAGATCTGGCCCACGTCTCGTCAATGGTTATGATACGCCGTAAGAAGGCCTCTCCTTCGCGCTCATAACGCTGCAAGTGCATAGGCTACGACAAGCGTCATATCGCAGCCATTTGTGCATGTCGGTTAAGTCATGCGGAACCCATTTGGACGCAATCTTCCTAATTTTCAGTAAGTCCTTCAGGATGTGGAGGACAGTTGAATGCGCCATTCCGGTATCTTGCTCTAATTGACGAATCGTCATGTTCCGATCCACCTCTACTAACGCGGACACCATCTGTACATAGTCATCACTTACTGGTGGGTGACCAGATCGAGGCATGTGCTCCACACGTTCGCGCCCATCTCGAAAGGCAGCAACCCATCTTGCTACCGTTCTGAACGGTAACGGGGCTGCACCGCACGCTTCCTGCAATCCTCGGTGACACTGTTTAGCACTGCGACCCCTAGCACACTGAATTTTTAGCCTACTTTTCACATTTTGCAAAAATGAGGAAAAAGTAGACTTATGAGATCGATACGGGAAAATGTGTGTCTGTCTGTCTGTCTGTCTCTCTGTCTGGCTGTGTGTGTCCCCCCCCCCCCTATGAACTCCTAAACGGCTGCAGCAATAAAAACCAAATTTAGTATGAGTAAAGACGTGCACCGGAATATCTCACGTCCATATTTGAAAATGATGTCAGTGCTATCAACTGCTGAAAAAAACGCACTAGAAATTTGAGCTCCATGTTGGATATCTTGCAAGGTATGCATGGGAGCTATTCCAAAATTAGCACACATGCAGACAATACTATTTCAGTTTAATTTCCAGGAGGCCAACCATGACAGTGTTGCCAAAATAATTTTAAGCCTTCTGATAGGTCCAATGTTTAAATGCATATAACTTCTACACTATTAATTGGATTTCAACCAAATTTTGTGTGTAATATCTGTACATAAACATATATGACTGAGCGTATTCTTAAGAGCCAACAGGGCTGCCAACTGTTAATAATTGCTCTCTCTCTATTTTTTTTATCCATATACCATTATATCAGAAAGTATGCAAGCCAACAGCTTTAAACTATTCACACGTATATTCTGACATTTTAGATTAATTTGGAGTAACTTATAAACGTCAGTTCTACCAACATAATTATAAGCCTGCTGATAGTACTAATTTTTAAATACATGTAACTATACTATCAGTTGGATTTCAACCAAATTTCGTATGTGCTATGTGTACCATAACAGATATGACTATAAGTATTGTTAAGAGCAATCAGGGCTGCCAACTGTTAATAAATGCTGTATATATTTTTTACCCTAATATCAATATACCAGAAAGTATGCAAGCCAACAGCTCTATACTTTGCACACCTATAGCACCTGACATTCTAGATTAATTTGGAGTAAGTAATACAAGGCAGTGCTGCCAACATGATTCTATGCCTGCTGATATGTCCAATTTTAAAATACATGTAACTTCTATACTAACAAATGGATTTCATCCAAAATTGGCACAACAAGATATAATATTTCAGATTATTTCTGACCAGCACACGCATGGTATTGTTGGCAACATGCTTTTACGCGTGCTGATAGATCCAGTGATTAACTGCATGTAACGTCCATTGGACTTCAACCAAATTTTGTATTCTGTACCTTAATAGATGGAACTAAGAATATATTCAGTTGCCAGGGCTGCCAACTGTAGTGCTCTATTAGGCTACATTATACCAGGTATATTTTGATCTAATTAATTATTTCGATATTACCAACTTAATTTTGTCATTATTCTAGATAGGTTCATATACTGTAGAATAATCATTGGCATGAAAAGTAGGCTGTATAGTTCTTCACGGAACTTCTTGTTATCCACGTTCTCTGCTCCTGCTTGGAAAACATTGCGACTGTCTTCCGCGAGCGCTGGTCTCACACTACTCATTTAACAGGTGCGACTGCGCACGAGCGGTGGTGAGGACGGGCGAGGTCATGTGCTCTGAGGGAGGGGATGCAGGGCAGTAACCGTCGGTAAAAGTGGCACCACCCAACATTGTTGCAACTTGGCACTTCTGAAGCATTGGTGCCAAAACTAAAAAACCAACCCGTGTACATTTCATATATCAACTATGCAACGAGTAAAACAAGAAAAAACGTCCAGGTTCATGGAACCTGTGAAAGCACCTTACCTACTTTGAAATTATAATATTTTTGTCGAATGTAAGTCTAAATTAAATGTGAGAACTAAGCAATGCAAAGCAGGGAACATGTTCTACTGGCTACCTGGGCGAGGAAAGGGCACTTTCTTCTGCAGGTAAAATAATGATACGCAATGCAATAACAGTTCACCAGTTATTAATTACAATATTTCGAAAGTTACGAAAGACATTATCCTCGACTGCGATGCACTTTATAATTTAAAATTGGGCAAATAAAACCGTGACCGTTCCAGCAAAATTAGGAATCATGTCAACATTATAGAAAACAACTGGCGAACATACCGTGATTTCCGTTGGCTCAATGCCATGTAACATAAAGCGTTCAATAATGTGTTGTTCTTATATACAAAACTTAGTAACTTTATACAATCGACACATATGATAACTCAAGTCAATGAGGGTAACTTTCATTGCATAAGTTGGCAAAAGGTAATCAGCTAAATCCTCGCAGATCCTTCGACGACGTATATCCTTTGCTTCTTTCGGTATGAATACTGGTACAGGGTACACTCAGCCTTGTCAGGGAAAACTAAGCAGCAGTGAGTTCGATTCCTACCTCAATCATCCTGGAACTGGTTTTCTGTGGTTAACTACTTTTACTCTGGGGGAATACCAGGATGAATCCAAACATAAGGCCACGGACACATCCTTCCCAATCTTCACCTGAAATGCAAATACACACTCTATTACAGGCATCATAATAACGCAGGTTATCACATGAATTTTACATACACGCCCAAGTACACAGGGCTTAACGACTGCGATATCCAAGCCCCTCAAATGAAAGAAAAACAAACAGCTTTGCTACGATGAGTGATCAGTACTTACGTCCAGGTGGTGTATTGTTTCCACGTGCTCGGCTAAATTCCCGAACACTACGTCATTAGACGTGATTTAATAATCTAGAAAACATACAGATACTCCTTGGCTGGCATTAGATTCTGATGACTGAAGAGAATTAATTCTGCTGATAGAACAAGGCACAATAAAATGGAAATCTGATTGAATTGTGATAATAGTTAGTGTAAAGAAATGAAAATACTCTTATTCCTTCGTGTATGGAACGTGAGCTTATTTACCCTCAGACTGCATATCTAATGACGTGGACTGAAGGATGAAAACCATACATTTTGGAAAGCCAATAACGGTAAATTGTGGAAATATTCTATACGAGGGTGCTGCGGTTATTTGTGTGCAGATGAATAGAGTTGTGGTAGTTGTTTCATTTGTAGGGACTTGGATATCAGGGTCATTTATTTCAATGTGTGTGTAGTATAGAGAGAGATATAGAATTTGTCTAATTGCCTGTGTTATTGTACAAGCCTCCATGGCTTTGGCGGCAGCACGCTGGCCTCTCACCGCTGGGTCCGTGGCTCAAATCCCGGTCACTCCATGTGAGATTTGTGCTGGACGAAGCGGAGGCAGACAGGTTTTTCTCCGGGTACTCCGGTTTTCCCTGTCACAATTTCATTCCTGCAACACTCTCCACAATCATTTCATTTCATCTGTCATTTATTTAATCAATGACCCAGGGGATTGCGACAGGCTTCGGCAGCCGGCACAGTTCATATCCTCGCCGCTAGATGGGGGCTTCATTCATTCCTTTCCCTGACCCGGTCGGTCGACTGGAAGCAGGCTGTGGATTATCACCTGTGTTATTGTGGTGTGCGTATTAGTGTGTGTTTGTAATGTATGTGAGGATTCGGGAGGAGGTGACCACGGACTTTAGTTAGCAACCATCCCGGCATTAGGCTGGAATAGAAGTAAGAAACCACTGAAAATCACTTCTAAATTGCTGAGGTGGAAATCGAACCCTCCTCTTCTCAGTTTTGCCTCACGAGGCTGAGTGTACAACTTTCTAGCTCTCAGAGCAGAATTCAATTCCTTGGGAGAGTCGGGAATGAAACCTGGACTACCGGGGTGACAGCAAAGAATGATAGTCACTACACCACGGGTTGGTTTCATATGAAGTGAGCCGTGGTCTAGAAACAGTTTGAAGAGCACTGTCCTAGTTAAAAGAATTTTACATCTTGGCGATTATTTACTAAACACTAAACATTCTATGGATTTACTGGTGTAGTAGCTTGCCACGGTGGGTGAGTGGATAGCGTGTCGGTCTACTAACCCCAAGATTGCAGGTTCGCTCCTGACCGTGGTAAGTGATTTTTGAATGGCGGCAAAAATACGACACGCATGTCATACGATGTTGGCATGTCAAAGAACCCAATTGAATTCAGTAGGCCGTGTTCATAATGGCATAATTAGTCTTAGGCGTTTCCGCCAACACAAAGTTCCCCATTTCTCTACTAGAAAGCGCTATAGTTTTCAAGGAGCTTAGATATCTAACCTCCTTGACTTGCATAGTGATTCAAGGAACAACGAAATTCGACATGCAAGCTACCCTCTGGGTGTCAAATTACAAAGCTTGCACCCGGCATCACAGGCCATACGATATTATTATTATTATTATTATTACTGGGGTAGTCTTTTTAAATGCTGTGCTAACATACGAGAAGTAAAGGGTGAGACTGTCCGTGCAATCTGGGTGTTTCATAAAATTGCATAGTTTAATTAAATCACTGAGACGGAAGTAGCTGCTTTGAACTTGAAACGGCGATTAATTTAATGATTTAAACGTTCGGTATGAGCGTTAGTAATTACACAGCAAACATTTCGAAGTGTGAGGGGATTATCATGTCACTAAATATATACTGGAATGAGGCGCTTTCATCGTACATGCTAATCATTGAAAATGTGAGGCAGGTTAAGTTGGCATGTCCGGTATGACATGGTGGGATGAACATAAAACATGGGCTTGGTTTGTACACGACACGAATTAGTTTCCTGTGGGATGTTCCTCCAATAATTCGTTCTGGATCCTCACCACCAGATGGCAGCCCCCAAATTGATGTCCTGGTGTAACCGAGTTTGCGGGTGGGAATGGATGTGATGACAGCCTGATGCAGGTACTTGTCGCCAGGCGGCAGCACACGGCCAGACGGGAATAAATAATTTGATAATCGACTTCATCGTCGTTTAATTTTCCCGAGTAGCTTTGCCGTCAACTCGTGGAGCGCAGCGGTGACGAGGGAGAGATTAAGGAAATACGCTACAGTCGCTGGCAGAGACAGAGCATTAGGGGGAGTGTTGATACAACAGCACACACCGCCAACATTTATTAATGTAACAGGAGAGGAAGTGGGGAAGGAATTCAATCATTTCTGCTTGCAGGCGAGATGATATTGCGGCCAACAAGATGTGCTCTTAAAGCCCCCTCTATAATTATACCGTTACGATTAATAGTTGACAACTGACAGTGATAACTCGCCAGGCATTTCCGGTCTCGGGGATCGTGTGGGTTCGAACACAACCATTGGCCGCTCTTAAAATGGTTTCGGATGATTGCGTGGCCAACGAGAAAGACAGGCCACGGCGCGGATCTGTGACGTCAGAAGGAGTGGTGTCGCTCGCTCGCTCGCCGCAATGATTGCACCGAGGTATTCTCATCTATACAAGCCTACCAATAGCCGAGTAATTTGTTAGTGTGAATTTAAGGATACTCAAAAATTAAGTTAAATGCTGTGGAAGAAATACACCCCTATCACTGGCTCAAAAATTTCGAGCAGTAGATTATTAAGCAGAGTAATAAAACATTGAATGGATGTTCCAGTTTATGCAGATATACAAAACTGTACATATTAACCTCTTATCTTTGTTCATCAATACGTTGTTTCCATATATCCCAGTTTACATGTAAGTTTAACTTAAAAACAGCTGGAATTAAAATAAGAAGAAACAACGAAGAATTGCATTAGGAGAAAGTAGCCAGTGCTTCATTTATTGCAAGGGAAGGGTCATTCATGCCCCAAAATAATAAAAACGATTGTAAGTAATTTGAGCCTACACTCGTGGTTTTCAAAATTTTGCCTTTTTGAATGGGCCTACCATAAGACAATCTTTTTCAACAACAAAAATGTAATGCATACTTCAGATATATATATGAATTGCTGAGATTATACTTACCTCCTTTATCTGACACCAATCCCCTACAGTGGCAGGTTTACTTCTTGTGGCAACTACCTTCATGTTAGACATGTTTAACGGTTCTCTCCCGTTCCCAGTTAGGCTTAGGTCAAATTTATGGTTTTATGGGCTCATAATTTTTATAACGAAGTATATTACTACAATTGAAGGACCCTGGAAACGTATTTATTGTGAGTTCATTCAGTGGATTGGAATGTCGTGGATATAAGCCCAATGCACTTATGTGTGTGCTGTACTTGTAATAGAAAAGGATGTGGTAGTGGTTTTCAGTTAGCTTTTATTTACAGTTGAATTGGGAAGACACTTCCAGGATGCAAAGAGTGGGATTCAAATCATTCTATCAAGAGCCTTCGTGCGAAGCTTTGAAGACTATTTAAATCCTATATCAGGATTCAAATACTCCTTCGCAAAGCAAGTCACCTGGACAAGAAGCCACTTTACTTACCCCTATTCCATGTTGGTGAAACTGTTCCATTTATTAAAATTGAAGAATGACCATACTTGCCATTGTAATTTGGATCTATGCTGGCTACACGGACATGGTATCTCCCTCCCAATAAGATGTGCAAGATCTCCACCAAATATCAAACGAGACCCTTCAAATTATTCAAATGAAAGCATTCCTCAACTTTTAATTATTTTTTCTTATCCTTAGTTTCACCCTGGTGGTCTGGGGATAAAGAATTTTATAACATACCCTGTCCTCCCCTACCCCTCCCCCCAGAAAATATCGTATAATCCTCATCACATCTGTTCCCCCTGAAAAAGAACATGGGCATCCTTGCAGGCTACATGGAAAATAAGCAGTTAACAGTACTACACACTGGGTAAATCGGTTTGAAATGGGTAAATCTAGAGCTTTAACAGTGAATTCTGGATGTAGTGATTAGTTTAAGGGCCCTGGAGTACAAAACTATGCCCGTATCTTCAAGAACACTAGTAAATTGCAAGTAATCCTCATCCAAGGACACAGTAATGCTTACACTTAATTATAATAAGCACACACAAAATGTATTACAAACATTTATTTTATTTAGGACATTGGTTATAAATATAAACATCCTAAGCACATTAACACATTGTCTGGAAGAATCCTAGAATGTAGAAAATGAAGTTTGCAGGTTTCACCAAGTATAAAGGTGATATCTTGCTGATATTGGAAATATTACTGGCAATGATTAGGATCTCATATCCTCCAGCTATTAATATTCTCAAAATATCCTGCACTGCACATAGGGCCTACAGCCATTATACCCTGCTGATGATTCATGATCTCTTCAGGATTTTAAATTTTTCTGACATCGTTTCTCAATCTTACTGGTGCTTAGTGGGTTACAAATTGATCGTTACAAAGATGCATGAACACAATTTGAGGACTGAACATGTCTTAACTTGCTTCCAGCTGCCTTGCTACTGTTTCTTGTTATGATCACTAGAGGCACACTGTTGTATAGGAATGTGCGGTGGACAAATCGGTACGACTGTAGTATTAATGAAATATTTTCCTTATGCAGTACAAAATCACGATCAATTACAATTGTATCTTGTAGCCTTGGAAACGATAGAGTCTTGTATTAACTCTTGTACTATTTTCATCTCTAATTTATCTCAACAAAACAAGCCTGCCAACTTGTGTAAATAGCTTTAATGTGGACATGGAATGGAATTCACACTTACATGTGACAAGAACCTAAAACCACCTTTGCATTCAAGTCACATTCTCTTTTCACAAAGAGTTTTCTTTCAAATTTGTTGTTTAGTCCATATGGAACTTGACCTAAATATGCTTAATGGTGTAGTGTTTAGTGTTACTGGTGGTCACTCCGAAGGACCGGGCTCGATTCCCCCCTCTGCAAAGAACTTTAGTTCTGGCATGAGATGCTATAATAGTATTTCTATAAATTATTTGTAATCCTCTCGTCAATACCCACCCATCAATTTCTTAATTTATGTAGACCTACAGCTTCAACCAGGCAACAAGTATCTCCCTGTGAACAGGGAAGGGCTCGAGAGGAGATAATAGGGGTACTCAGTGTAACAACATGATCGGAAACACTGAAGCTTGTGAACAGACAAACAGTTGCGAGTAAAATGCGACCACGTGAGGGCATGAGACCTAATATTTACAATTCAGTTGAGTGTAACCTGACAGCCTTTTGGTCTTGATAAAACCTAACCTTTCCTAAAAGTAATTTCAGGTTGCCATGCTCATCTGACCAGCTTAATAATAAAGTACGCCTCAAGTTATGTCCTACATTGCCGGCAATTAGAAAGACAAACACAAAATACAGTAACAATGCAGAACGGAAACTCTCAACTGGTCATAAGAAATACACCTAAAAGATTTTGGTTTTATAATAAGTAAGGCTTTACATACAACCTGCCTAGATGAATGGTTTCCTTCAGACAGTGGACTAACCCAGTAACGACCAGTTAATGTATACCGTGTCAGTAAGGAATTTTGTTTCTGTACTTGGTTGAAGAAGTTATTCTCAACGAAAACAACAAAGATATACAGGATCAAATATTATACAATACTAGCAGACCCGTGTGAGAACTCTCGCATAATGGGTTGTGTGCGCCACATGTGTACAGACTACCCGCGCGGCTCATGTGCTATGCGGCTGTAGGCGACAAGAATAATTCTTGCAGGGGATATCGTCTTGCTTATTTGTTTAAAAACATTTTATAAACAAATACATATATTTCCGTTGACTTTTCAAGAAATGCAAGATTTTTCCTGTACTATTGAGACGATTTGGAAGATTTTGGTACAAACCACACCTTCTAACTCCCTCTGGTTTAGGAGCTTGAGTTTTGTGAAACATACACCTTAACCTTAGCGTATTATATAATAAGATGGGGAATAGTTTAGATACATTACACTACAAAATTCCTCTAGACACAAAATGGAATCATCCATGACAACATGGACAACACTTAGGGTTTAAACGATGCATACATGTTAAATTCTATGTATTATACTCTGATTTACAGAAGATGAACGGTGAAAGCTGTTATCCGCTTGAATGGTGAGGTGAGGAGTGGAGACGAGAGGGGTAACGGTCTACATAGCAACAGCGAGCAGTGTTCCTTGTATGCCGACACAGCAGTCAGCACATGGTTTGACGCAGTGTTCTACTGTGCATTGACTCGTCACTGCCATTAGTATTATCCCGTGTATCTATTGAAGTGCATTTGCTTATTCTTTCATAGGCTAGTGTATGCGTTATCTTTCTGTGTTTGTTGGAGGCGTGTGCATATATAGATTTTGAGTTTATTTCTTTTATTCGCATCATCGTGTCTATTTTCGTTGTGTAAAAAGTATTATTATAAAGAATTATATTTTTATTGCTTTACTGTGAGTGGTGGAACTTGTGTAAGTTAATGGTATTTTACAGATTTGTGTGCAGTGTATTAGATGTATTCAGCATCTAGTCGATGGCGTAAACCGAAAGTCAGTGAAACAAAGAAAAGGAATAGTGCTATATTGAATGTTGACAAACAGTGCGGTGAGAGATCAAACCCAAGTGATATTACATGTGAAGTTAAATCTCCTCCAAGACCTTGTCGTAGTAATGCAAGTTCAATAGCTGAAACTACTTCTTCTGCCAGTGTCAGAAAACTGGAATAGGCCTATTTTAGTGAGGAGAATACTGTTAGGCCTTGTGTTAATGATGAGCACATTCTCATTCATATATGGGTGCCCTCCAAAATTTGTTTACAGACGTGTGTGGTGAATGTGGCAGTAAATCTTCGTGTAAACATCAGGGAGAAACATGGGTTTAGCAATAAGTTACCTCCGAAGAGTGGAAAAAGTGATTTTGTAAACTCAGGGAAGTTTTGATGCAGGTAATTCCACTAAAATTCTGTTTTTTTTAATAAAGTTAGCTTTTTCTCAATACTATGTTTTTCAGCATTTTAAATGTTCCAGCTGCACGAGTTTTGATCCCATTACCTTCAACCTTGGTTTGCACATACAACTTTGTGGTCTTAATAATATGTGGTATCCATCTTGAAAAATATTAATAACTTTCAGAAATATTTAGGTTCAAATTTGAAAAAAATTACATATTTTAACAGAACAACAGGTCATTCTAAGAAAATAATATTTTAATAATAAACCATTTGCACTGATTTTAAAAGTAATACCAATTTTTATTTGTATACCATTGATGATCATTTGATAGTAATTTTAGATTGATAACTTTAAAGTTTGCATATTTATTACATAAAATATGTTATAATTTCTAAATGACTGAACCAAATAGCTTCAAAGTTTAGAATTCCCTTAATTATTCTCACTTTAAAGAACCTACAAAAAGTGGTGAAAGTTGAAAAGTTGAAAATTCAAAACTTAGTAGGGCAAAAATGTTATGGATATTGTGTGGTTAGATGAAACGTGGGTCACAGCGTCTAAGAGTTGGAGTGACAACTCAGTTCAGGGGACAATGAAAGGGCCGTCAGGCAGAGGTGGTCGATTTATGATTCTACACGCCGGGATATCACACGGCTTTGTTAATAATACACTTTTGCTCTTTAGGTCGATAAGAACTGGTGATTACCATGAAGACATGGACTACAACCAGTTTTTAAAATGGTTCCAGGAACAATTGTTACCCAACATCCCTGAACACAGTGTTATTGTAATGGACAATGCTTCGTACTGCCCCCGTAAATTGAATTATATTGAGACCACGATGGCTGTATTGGCATAAATGAATAAAGTTATGAATGTCATAGTTGTGACGTGGATATTCATGACGTAGGCACGGATGACGCAGATTTCATGCAAGTAGGCTGGTGGAGCTGAGATTCTTGGTGACGTCATGATTTTGTTCGAGAAAGATCTGAAATTTACGACGCAGTCGCAGGAAACAAGGTATTGTGCTAAGGAAGAAGTTACGCTATTGGAGGAGAGACTCGAACCAATGAACGATAGTTTGGAAGGAAGACGGAGATTGCTGAAACTACGATATTTGATTGCTTTTGGCATGCAGATTTGTGGAAAACTATTTTCAGTTATGGCATTGATTTGGAATTTTGAAGAAATTAATTTTGAGTTTTTGAAATTTGAAAATCCGTCAAGTATAGCCAAAGTTAAAACTTCTAGCAATGACGGAGCAACAGGCTATGGAAGGGATGGATACGCCCCTTAAGAAGTTGATAAAAGGTCGTGCACAAGATAGAGGAGCTCTCATATCTCTCATAACCGCATATCTGATTTCTGATACCGCATATATATTTCAGATGTCATAGAGTCATTTTCGAGTGAATAAGTGAAGCGAGTCGTCTTTAGCGTGTGGTTAAAGCCCGGCGCATCGAACGAACACGGAGCAGTTCCATTTTACGCTGTTCGAAACTAGGTGAAGTTGTAACGCTCACATTAACGTTTCTACCAGATAAGATATAATGAGTTAACTTCTGCCTTCATTATAATTCAATTGGGCAGTACAACATTGAGGTGTGTAGAAGATTCGAACAATTTCACAGTTATACTTTGAAAGATATTGGCATTTTAAGGCTGCAGACAAAAGTGATTTTCTCGCCACCTGAGAGGCACTTTTAAATTTCCACAGTATTCACTACGGCTGACACGTGTTACAACCGTGATCTTGGAGAATACGTTTGGTAATACGACGATACATTCTACTATGGAACATTATAATCTTGCAGTGCTTTCAATGATTATAACAGAAGTTGAGATGGAAGGCTAAGGCTTTAATGCAATTGGGACATATATCGATGGAGTGAAGTAACAGCATGGAACTTCGTTAATCGTCATTCTACAAAAGCGAGCATGTAGTGAACATCCAACTACACTCATGCATCGTGAATCCATCGCTGAATTATATCAAATGACAGTGGAAATATCATCATACTCCACGATTATGAATATTTCTGCGGAAATAACTGCAATAAACTTCATGGCGAATTGCGACTGGAACTTCAGGGAACTTTCAAGAGAGGCCAGGGAGGACCCGGCTCACAAAGAAGAATTTTGCCAGAAGGATGTCTTTCGTATACATGGAGCAGTGCAATTTCCGGAGGAGGAAGCAGTTCGATTCTCCGAGGACGCTGATTCCAGGTTCGAGGTCGGAGCACATCTTCACGCTGGTGAAATGGAACCAACAGCAGTTTTCTTTGGGAAACTTTCCTCTAAAACTTCAATCAACAGATAAGGTAGTCGTGAACGTTTCTTGTATTATTTGAGTCATGTAGCGATATCTGAGCAACCATTTTCCCATATTTTTTTTTGTCCTATCTTTTGCCCCATTTTCTTGATTAACATTTCTGTACTCAGTACACTTCGATGATGTATGCCTTTTTCTACGATTTGTTGAGACATTGTTATGTCATTGGCATAGTTAAATAATTTTGGATCAGTTGAGACTGATAATTTAGATTCTTTCATTAATTTGCATATTTTTGTAGTCACGATTTGACTGTAAAGTTAACGATTTTCTATGGCAGACTTGAATTCAGACAGCGTGTCATTTTATTAAAGTAATTCTATTCAGTAAATTACTTTGACCAATTTTCTGTCATCCTCAAGAAAGAAGAATAATTAAAAGATTTTAGAGCGTTAAAATCTAATACGTTATCGACGATCTTTGAAATACTAGTCGTCTTATGAACATGATTGCAACATAGACATTTATCATTGCATTATAGACAATTTTATGAAATATGAACTTTGAATACGATATATTGAATACACTATAGTAATGAACATTTGATAGGAGTTTTTCTCAATTCTAGATTGGAACAATAATGTCTGCATTCCACAGTCTAATTGTATTCTATTCGACTATTTATGCAGTTTAGATGAACTTTGATTGAAGATAGTATTTTTATACTGCGATACTTTGAAGATATTAATCTCAATTTTGATAGACCAGGGAGGAGTGTCTAATCGTATTTGCTATTAAATTTATTTGTGATTGGCAAATTTTTACTTCATATCGATTCATGAATGAAACCCACGAAGGTTAAATAATAACAGTCATTAATACAATTGATGAATATAAGAATTTTTGAAGAGGAACAATGGATGTATAATCGTTAGTTCAGTGGACCTGTAAAAGTCGCTGATGAGTAATGCCCTTGAATAATGAAGGAGGTTCCCACAGTAATAAATGAAGTTGTTGAATTTATGAGTGGAGGTTTTTGTATGTAGTTTGGAAGATTTTGATGCCATACATATGAAGATATATGATGAATTCTGGGCCTATTGTTGAGCAATTTTGTGCGTTTGGAGCGAAGTATTTTTCCGCTGAATGTATTGTCCTGGTTCTTTGAAAGTTATTCATGTGAAGATACTGTTAAAGTTAACAAGAGTGTTAAATAATTTGAGATGAAGATTTTGAATGGAGGTTACCGTCACAAATATTAATAATAATTATTAAACCTTATTAAACCTGAATTTGACATTTAAATATAACTAACCTTCATTGGTCGATTATATCAACACGATTTAAGTAATTATCAACCGGATAAACGTGTGGTTTAATGTATTTCTTATATAAATAATATAAACAATATTTAATATTGTAAATAATTATGTAAATATCTTTGTTAAACAATTTGAAATGAAAGGGATTAATAGAGGCGTGTATAAAATTTCCAATTGTCGTTTGACATTGTTATAAACAATTTATTATTGTTATAAATAATTAATGAACTTTTGTTATTAACATTTAGAGTTTTGTTATTATACTCTAAACAACGCTAATTAAACATGTGGATTGAACAATTAAACATGATTTGGGATTGTTGGAGTAATCCACTGGTGTTTGAATGGAGCATTTAAAACATTTGCGTGATAATATTTCAGTTGAGATGTGGACATTTAACGTGTTTTGAAAGGAGAGCTAAGCTCTGATGTAACTCGCTTATGCTAGGGTTGAACGGACAGGTGAGTCCACTTTGACGATGCAGGTGCATTGCAGCTGGCCCGGACAACTGTATGATAGAGGCCAAGGACGTCTCCATAATAGCCTTGTGGCTATAAATAAAATGTGATGTGTATAAACACGCAAACCAATTGATATATGTGTCTCGTCCCAATTCCCTTTTCCATTCCAAGTGCATTATTATAATTACGTTATTTTGAGCTTGAGAAAGCTGAAACATTGTATGTAGAGTATACAAGTCCGACAGGAGGACATGGTTATGTGGTCGATGGCTTCTGATTGCCACGTGGATTTTGTTGTTTTATTTTTGTTAAATTCATTCTTTATGTGAAATAAATTATTGTGCAGTTTAAAGTTTCTCGTCTTCGTTGTGGTTCATTTTAAATATCATGGTGGAGGTTATTGTGAGGGCATACTTTAAGTGATCCAGTTGACAACCCAGTCCCCGAGATAAATTTAAGAGGTAAGTAAAGGTAAGTATGAACCCCCGTATATTTTGGTGTGTTCCACAATTTCTTGTTAACTATTGTGCTCTAATCTCGATAGTATCTGTCAGTGCCATTTTCATTGATGTAGCTGTGCCGGTGCGATTGATTATTGGCAATCCGATTGAGGGGGCGGATATCTGACAGCCTACTATCCTGATAACGGGGACAGTACCACAGAGTACAGATAGAATAAGCTCCAACAACTTCAAGTAAGAAGCCGCGAATGTTGAAATGGTTCGACCGCCATAGTGTAGCCTACCATGCGACAGCTCTCTGACAAAAGGAATCCTTCTCCGTAGCGCTGAATGAACATAAAACGAGCGATAACAATCTATGTAATACATGAATTAGCCAAAATACTTTATGAAACGATGAGAAATACATCAGGGAGCAATGTTTTAATAGATGTTTCTTCCTCCGCCGTCTGTGACCCACCCAGCCATACCAAATATAGCGAAAATTACAGCAGTGAGCGGCATTGTTCAAATCAATCTTCAAAACAGTACCATAACAGTACTGCCAACTTCGCCCTTACGGTACTATGTGAAACAAAAAAAGTGCCCAGTTCAGTCTCTAGTAGGCATCATTCGTGCGCAGCACTCAGTTCACGACTCTAATTAGGCTAGTGTGTGCAATATTTCGCATCTCTGTAATGATTTTCTTTTTCCACGGCTGAAATGAGTGTGTTTTGCTATCTGCTCTGTAATTACTAAACAGTATATCGCTCTCCTGTAACAAGTTTTTTTTCGCACAACTGTGGTTTTGACAAAGGTTACAGCCTAACGCGCCCAGATCAATGGTTTTGTGTCAACCATGCCCCGCTAGCTGCGCGTGGCCAAGGCCGCACCTACACCCGACCATTCTGACCTTCGTTTTGCCCCCAATCCAATGGCTTTTGACAATGGTTACAGCCTAACTCGCCCAGATCAATGAGTTTTGGCAATGGTTACTGGCTAACGCATCCCGATGATTCTTTTTTTATCAACAGTGATTTTGCATCCCACTTCTTTTTATCAACAGAGTTTTTGTATCTCACATGTTGGGAGGAATATGTGTGCCTCGGTGCGTGCTGCTAGAGTGAGACTTGATGACAGTTGAACGTGATGCAAGTGCTGTCAAAGCATGGCAGCCGTTTTTAAAATAGCAATAAATAAAAACACATATTACGTACTTTAGCACATAATGAGGTTCAGTCGTAATTAGGGTTCCTAATTTCAATACGTAATATCGCCCAGAAGAAGAAACAAGGACACAAGGTATGTAAAAGTACATTCATGTCTGCTGCAAGTGTATAAGCCGCGTTCCACTTACATTCAGAATTAATATCCTTCTCAACCTTATACAGCAGCGCAAACCTAAACCCATGTAGGCTACCACGTTGATGAACTGGCGAGAAAGCATGGCCATGAAATCATCACACTGCCCCATATCATTGCCACTTCAATCCTTTAGAAATGATATGGGGTCAAGTGAAGGATTATGTAGCACGGCATAGTAAAAATTTCACACTCCGAGAGGTTGAGAAGCTTACCGTTTAGGCTATTAGGGAAGTGACTTCAGATAACTGGAAGAATGTAGTGTTAATAGTGCAACGAGAACTGGATGAGGCTACGAAACGTGAATGTATACTCAATGATTGGCTAGATCGTTTCATCGTGTCCCTGGAAAGCAATTCCGGATCCAATTCAGACACATGTGACGAAGAGGGGGCTATGAAAGGAATAGAACCCATAATTAAGTTAGTAGCAGCTAGAACGATTAGGTAACTTTCATTATTTATTATTGGTTTTATTTATTTTGATTATTATTTATTTTTATTATTATTTATTTTATTATGAATATTAGCCTATTATCATTTTGTTCTCATTCTGTTGCATCGATTGTGTCCTTTCACACGAATATGGCTGACACACCACAGATCCCAGTATTTGTGTCTTCCTGGAAGCCTCTTGGAATGTTATGAGTCATGATCTGCCTCAGTGGCAATGCAGCATTTCCCCCGTGTTAGCATTGACACCTGTCAGCGCCCATTATTGGTAATACAGAGTAGAGTAAGGCTTTACATACAAACACAAACTGAACCCCAGACCCCCTTGCTTGTACTACTAACAATAATTTTCGTTCAGACAGTCGCCTAACCAAGTAGCGACCAATGACCTTGTCTCGCCATGGCTTTAGAAGAGTACAGTTCAACTTTTCCATTAAAATGAACTAAAAGGAATTTATGAACATTCATGATCTTTCAGGTACTTCTTCTTTAGACTGAGATAGGCTACTCAATACTCCCATTAATGACAAAAGTACTCAAATGAAACTTACCAAGCAACGTTTGTAGATTTGATGGACGAGGCAGATGAATATGACCACTCAAATGTAACTTTTTGTACGCTGGTGACAAGTGAACATATATGGAAGCTGCCAAGAGTAACGTGTCTCCACTGTACCTACGATTGTTTGCCTTAACATCTAAAAACTTAATTTGCTCTATTAAAAATTGTAATGGTGTACAATCATCACTCGAAAAACTTCTCTGTTGGATGTTCACAGGAGCATTCACTGCTGACAACATTCTTCCATTTTCATCGCACACAGAATTTTCAACGAACTGAAGTAGTTCATCAAATGAATTTTTGCTAGTAATGCAAATAAAGTTTTGTGGCACTTAATGTTTGGGAATCTGCAACCCATTGACAGCCAGCTAAATGCTGAGGTTATTTAGAATACACACCCAACCTGTAATTATGGGCACTGCATCACTCACATCCTTCAAGCACTTCACCAACTTGTCTTCTGTGTTGACATATGTCCAGTCCTGCTTAAATTTATTCTTGTTGGAGGATAAGTGTTCAGATATATCTGATAGACTGTGCACATAGTTCTCTTCTTCGTAGTGTCTGAAGTCTTCCAAGCTCGCTTCTATGGCTTTATCCAAGATTTTCTACCTCTGCATCACACAGTCTTCTAGAAGAAGGCCCAGGAGTGGATAGATATCCTGGCAAATTCGGAAATATTGAAGGTACTGTATCAGGTTTCCACTTCGGATAACTCGACTAGCAAATGTCTTTATTTCATCATCAACTTGCTCTGTGAGTCTACTCAATTAGATTGTGCGGGGAATTACATTTAATTTCCTAGCGCCTGAAGTAAAAATATGAATTATTAATGTTGTTGATCCTTTAGGGGCTTTGCGACATCGAGGTCATGTAGCCCCGTGTACATGGGTGTGTGCAGAATTTGTCTGATAACCTGTGTCAATGTAATGTCTGTACTACTGTGTGTATTTGTAATTCAGGTAGGAATTGGGTAGGATGCGGCTGTGGCCTTAAGAGAGGTACCATCCCGACATTTGCATGCAGTAGAAAGGAAGTCATTATTAACATACTTATCCCTCAGTATGCCTTCCTTCGGGGGGGAAGTAAAGCCGGTGGTCCCATGTCATAGATTTATGGCATGAAAAATAACCTTCCACTAATTACACTTGTGGAAGCAAAAATTTGTAGGTTAGTTTGATAACGCTCTATTAGTTCCAATGTTCACCACTGTGTTCTGACTGGGATGACATTTAGTAGCCGCGTCCGCAGCTAGGTGTTGTGGATGGTAGCAGTTTGTGGCAATAGTAGGAACTACTTGGAAAAATAATCATCTGCAGTCCTTCTACCTGAATCACAGTTAACACACACTAAAAAAGCCATCACAATTAACACTGGTTATCAGACAAATTCTACACACACCCAAAGTACACGGGGCTATATGACCACTTTGTCACAGCCCCTAAACTAAGAAACCAAACAACATACTTAATAAAACACTCCTTATACAAATTGGGGTATTTACGTCAGACACCCCCTGCCTAATCTAATTAGGTACACTCGTGTTGACCAACTGAAAAGCGATTCTATTAACATACTATGCGGAAAGATTTTCTCCTACAAATTTCAAAGTGTTATGATGTAGTAAGGGATACAAAATGCAAGGTTAGTTATCTAAGTTCCATTTCACTTTCACTTTTTCCTTTCGGTCTTAGTGTGAGTCATCCAGGCATATTTATTTTAATTGGTCTTTAATTATGACATAATTTGTTATGATGGGCTGAGATGATTAGTACATAGCTAGTTTGACTAAGAAGTTAAATATACCTACATTTGAACACCACACACACATCCATGCCGGATTGAAGCCGGCAGTCGAGCGTGAGCTCAGTTGATTGACTAACGCCTTACCGCTACACCACGAATGCTGCTAAGAATCTAATGAAACAACGTACGATACCCAACGACTTTATATTGATTCCGTTCCTTTTGTATAGAACTGCACTAATATCTGCCACCAGTATAGCCTAGCAGATGACAACAAAACTAGCTCCATAACAATTTATTAATACTGCTTTCATTCAACGTATGAATTCGTCGTCTTTATTTCCTCGTATTTTGCTTTCTATAGCATGTGCTCGGTAACCTTGACACTAAGTGTCACCCTACAGGTTTCAAGTCGATAAAAAATCTGCCTTTAAGCCTGCTAAATTCGCAAACAAATGAACGGCTAGCGCTGCTATCCTCTCCATTAATAACACGAAATCTCGCTCGCTCAACAAAAGCTGTTCCCTTTCATAATGTACGTATTTCTTGCTACAAAATTACTACATAAATCTAATTATCAAACGTACTTAAATATTGTGTTCTAGTCTGGCGTGACTATAGCTAATCTAAGGATCTCATGGTTTCTACAGTACAGGTTACATCATGAGAACACATGACTCATTGGCTGTCATCTCCAGCGGAATTCTAGGTTTGACTCTTGGCGTTTGAACTTCCCATTTCACTTGAAATTTGGCTTCATTTTGTGAGATCTGCATCTTTATCCCTCCTTCATGACTTAAGCCATATCCATTGACGGCTTCAAGGGACACTTCTCATTGGGTTGAATTGCCATGTCGAAATCTCGTTGATGCGTCATACTGACAATTTTCTTTGAACTGAATATACCGCTAATTTTCTGTTACAAAAACCAACACAGCTTCTACACTTTTTCAGTTGTAATTAAAAAATGGCCATAAAATTCTGCAATACACTGAATTTAACTTGTGCTCTTGCACGATGCAAACGAGCCGCCATGTTCTATGATAACACACAAAATTGGTTCAATCGTGAATTTCTGCGTAATTAAATCACGTGCGCTGATGATACATCTTTACTGTAAATGTTATTCTACTATAATCAAGCACTTAAAATTCAATATATGTCTCTACTTCACTGAGCAACAATGTGTTTCTTTTGCAACAAAATCGAATAAAATAGCTATTTTCACTTGACAACAACACATAAAGAATTTACTGAATTTCACGGTACTCACGTCGTGATAAAATACACTTTGTTCAATATCACATGGCTTACTTGGCCGGATCACTGCTGAATAAAAATCAGACTCACCTCGAAACACGTAGAGCAATTTTTGCTGTCCCAAATTTGAATGTCAATGTCGAACTCTGACTTAACTCCATATAGTCCTGCTACGTAAGTCTTATTTGGAATATACGGTTCTAATCGTTAAAATAATCTCTTGAAGCTTGGAAAAATTATGTAAATAATTTTTATAATATTTTATCATTAACTAGCAACCCCACCCGGCTTCGCCCGGGAACAGTTTATGAATGCATTACGTGATAAGCGATTTTTTCCAATGCCAATGAACAACGACCAATAACCTTTTTACGTCTCGGCATGATTGGTTAAAATCACCGACTGGAATATAAATTATATTATCATGGAGATGCATGTGCAACAAATTCTTGTCACACGTAATTTAAGAATGGCGAGGTGCATGAAACACAAATCCCCCTTCCGTCCAATCTTAACTTGACTGTGAATTTTGCGGAACGAAAAGTTCACAGGCGAAATGAAGAAAAGGCGAGTTGCACTTCCAGGGAAACTCCAAACACAACCATTCTTTTTTAAGTTTTTAACTCAACACAACTCGACAGTTTGCTGCTGGCTGTATCTGGGGCAATAAGCTCGTCCGCTAGCTAAGCTGTAATTGGGGTGTTAGACTCGGCCCTAGCTAGCTTGTAAACTGTCGCCTCAGTAACTGAATGGAGATTGTGGGAAGAAATGAAAACGTAAAAACACTTATAGTAGGCGTTGTATCTCCCGGGCATTTTTGTAGAACTCTTCATGCTGAACATTTCTTACACGCATAGAATATAGATATTTTTAACGGTTTGCCCAGCGTAAGCTTAAAAAACGCACGGACCCCAGTTTTTTTTCGACCTTTTCACTGAAATCGTTAGTGCTTGACTTTCTTTGGTCATAAATAAATTATTTTCTACACAAACCTTTCTCGAGATATCCTTTAGAGAATGGTGAAAACCGCATCAAAATCCATTCAGTGGTTCTCGAGATTACCCGTGACATCCAAGAATCGGGGACTTTGTTTTATACTAAGTAGAGATTACACGCCAATCAGTATTATAATTTAATATAATATAATCCCCCTTCCGTCCAATCTTAAATTGAATGTGAATTTTGCGGAAAGAAAAGTTCACAGGCAAAATGAGAGTTGCACTTCCAGGGAATGGCGTATTGAATGAAACTCAAATCCCCCTTCCGTCCAATCTTAACTTGACTGTGTTCCACAGACGAAATGAAGAAAACCCGAGTTGCCCTTCCAGGGAAACTCCTAACTCAACCACCCTTCTCAGAAGTCTTAACTCAACACGACTCAACGGTTTGCTGCTGGCTGTATCTGGGACAATAGGTTTGCCCGCTAGCTAGGATGTAACAGGGATGATAGACTCGCCCTTAGCTAGCTCGTAAAATGTCACCTCAGTAGTTGAATGGACATGGTTGGAATAAATTAAAACGTAAAAACGCTTATAGTGGGCGATGTATTGAAGATAGCCATATGCTCTCGTGAACTTTTTTGTAGAACTCTTCATGCTGAACAATTCATACACTCATAGTGTTGAGGTATCTTTAACGGTTTGCCCAGCGTAAGCTTACAAAGCGCTCGGACGCCAGTTTTTTTTTCGACTTTTCCACTGATATCGTTATTTCTCGGCTTGCTTTGATCATAAATAAATTATTTTCTACACAAATCATCCTCGAGATATCCTTTACAGAATGGTGAAAACCGCATCAAAATCCATCCAGTGGTTCTCGAATTTACCCGTAACATCCAAGAATCGGGGACTTAGTTTTATACTAAGTAGAGATTTCGAAAAGATTTATGGAATTATATTTAAGGTCAAAATTTCTCTATTACGGCCTCCTCGATGTTGATTTTCCTGTTCATCTCCAGACTGGAAGTTTGGTTACAAAGGATCAATCTCGATTCTCCGCCCTTCCTTGATAATAATTTCAACTTCTAGCTGTTATTCAGCATAGCTTGGAAGACGTGAAGAGATGATGAAAGAATTATATCAGCTCATATAAAAGAGAAGAAAATTAAATTTTATATAAATGAATGTATTACAGTGGCCAATGATATATATTGTTACGGCTGTGAGTTTGTTTCATCGCTCGCCGCATGAGTCACAACTGCCCCCGGGCTGGGCTGTGTTCTGCCTCAGTGTATTGCGTGCGCCTTATGCAACAGGACTACTAGGACAAAGGGATGGCCCAGAATATTCGTGACTCAGCCAGTGAAGGAAACCTCGAGAATCCGTGAACCCTGGATGGGTCTAGAAGCATTTATTGAGTCACCGGCCTGCTATATAAGAGCGACCTGTCAAGCAGGTGTTGTTGTGTGTTTTACGAGCTAGTGCGAGCGTTCATCCTGAGCGACAGAAGTGTGGTGACTTGCGAAACCCCTAGTAAAGCCGTTTATCTTGACAGCGAGGAAGTGAGAAGCATACAGGGGACTGCCTGTGTTTTGAGTGAGTGTGATTTCACTGAGCGACAGAGATACTGTGGTGAAGTGCCGTGCAAGTTACGAAATCCAGTGACATTGTTTCCCAGCTCGTGAACAGCGAAGCAGCGTGTAGCAGGTTATCGTAAGTAACTGTAATTTGTGTACATAGGGAAGAGTTGCATGTAGTTCTGACAAGGCCACCAGACTCATTAGCGAGAAGATTAACCGTTGACAAGTGAAAGGGGGCAAGAGCTCTCCATAAAGCAAGAAACTTGAGGAATCTGGAGTAAGGCAATAATTGCTTGTATTTGCTGATGAGTAGTGTATCTTTCTGCACGCAATAAAATTAATTATTTCTTTAAAGGAACACTCTGTGTTGTGCTTTCTATCCACCGTAATCCAGTTAACAAAAGTGCCACTAGGGGGGTGGCACGTAACAACTGGTGTCAGAAGCCGGATTACGAACTCAAGCACAAACACAACACCTGACGGTCCTGGTTTCAAAACCCGAGCAGGTCATTTTCTCTAATTTTCCTGTGAGTGCATGCCCTTTACAAGACAAACAACTAAAATGGAGGCGCAATTGGCAGCATTGCTAGAAAAGTTAAGTGGCATGGAAACCAAGATGGAAGACGGCCAGAAGAAGATGGAAGACGGCCAGCAGAATTTAACCAAGGACCTAACTGCCAAATTAGAAGACGGCCAGAAGAATTTAACCAAGGACCTAACTGCCAAATTAGAAGACGACCAGAAGAAGATGGAAGACGGTCAAAATAAGTTAGCGGAGGACCTGAAGAAGATGGAAGACGGCCAGAAGAACTTAGCCAAGGACCTGAAGGATGGCCAGAAGAAGATGGAAGACGGCCAGATTAAGCTAGCACAAGACCTGAAGAAATTAGAACAGGGCCTACGTGAGGAAGTCACGGCAGTGGAAAAGAAATTCGATGCCTTAAAAGTGGAAGTTGGCGAGCTGCGCCGACGCCCGCTGATGGGGTTGGAGGAGAAATTCAACGCCTTACAAGAGGAAGTTGCCGAACTGCGCCAACGCCCACTGACGGGGGTGGAAGAGAAATTCAACGCTTTACAAAAGGAAATTGCTGAGCTGAACCAACGCCCACCGACGGGGATTGATGCGAGATTCAACGCTCTTCAAGAGGAAGTTGCCGAGCTGCGCCGACGCCCGCCCACAGGTACACCGGGAACGTCAGGAACGGGACAGAGCAGAGTGACGCCCCCAACCTTCGACGGAAAGGTCCCGTGGAGCACATACTTACGTCAGATCGAGGCGGCCTGTTCCATAAATAACTGGAACAACACAGAAAAGGCTACAGCTCTCATTGTAGCGCTCAGAGGTGACGCTCTTAACGTCCTTCAGGCCATCCCGACTGGATCCCAGGACTACGCTTCACTAATCGCCCATATGGAGTCCCGATATGGAGATAGCCATCTTCAGCAGGCCTACCAGATGCAGCTCCGGACCAGGGTACAAAAGAACGCGGAAACCCAGCAGGAGTTCGAGATGGACATCGCACGCCTCGTAAGGCTCGCCTATCCAACAGCGCCGGCCGAATTTCTGGAACAGATTGCGACGCAGACCTTCACCAACGGGCTACGGGACTCGGACACTTAACAGGCGCTGCGATTCGCGCGCAATAAGACACTGGCAGATGCGCTGAGCCACGCGCTTGAGTTCGAGAGGGCAAAACAGGCATCTAGTATGCACGCGCGAGTGCGTCAAGTGGACGTCGACGAACCAGCAAAAACCAACGAGACCAAGCCCCTGGCCGACTAATTGATGGAGGCGCTAAGCCGTTTCTTCGATAGTCGCGGCACCACCAGCAACGACACAACCGGAAGACAACCGGAGAGGCGGCCCGGAAGAGGACTACCGACCTGCTGGACCTGCGGTAAGAAAGGCCACCTGAGCAAGGGCTGCAGCGATCGCCGCCGCCGAGGGTATCCGACGGGAAATCAGTCGTCTGAAAACCGCGTGGCCCAGGGAAACGAGTATTAGCCAGCCTTGGGAGGCAAAGGTTGGCTTGTGACAGTCGTCAGGCCCCGGCATCCCAAGTGCGTGTGACGAAGTTACGGAGGGACAATAGCAGCCTGATGGTCGACGGAGTCGTCAACGGAGAGAGCTGGCCCATGCTAATCGACACGGGAGCATCAAGGGCCATCGTCAATCCCACCGTGATCCCGAAGTGGAGAGTGCAACCCACACAAAGGAACCTCCAGCTAATAACCGCGACCGGAGAGACCGCACCGGTACATGGCGAAGCATCACTGGAGTTTGTCATTGGTCGACGGGCGATAAAGCATCCAGTGCTTGTGGCTGACGTATCAAATGAAGTGATCATCGGACTGGACTTCCTGGACCAGAACAAAATCATCTTGGATCAGAGTGCCAACACTCTGCACTTCGGAAGTGAGGAACTTGCTTTGCAACCAGCACACGAGGCCGTCGCCGCACGACGAGTAAGGCTGAGAGAGGACGTCATCGTTCCCGCCAGGACGGAAGTCAGCGCTGCCGTAATTTTCGACAGAACAGCTGAGGGAGTGGCGGCTGTCATCCAGCCAAAATATGAGGACATCCAGACAAAAGGATTGCTACTTGCCAAGACTCTCATCAACACGACGTCTCGGCCGTACGTCCGCCTGTCCAACGTGAACGACTACGACATTACGGTTCACCGGGACACCAACCTAGGAGTCTGCGAGCCCGTTACCTTGATTGCCCGCATCACAGACACGACGGACGGACACCTGCAGACGGGCAACCGAAAAAGACGCGCCCTGCCAGAAGAACTACAGAAGCTGTACCAAGGATCCCAGGACCATTTAGACGAGGAACAATCACGCCAACTTCGGGACCTGCTACACGAATTCCAGGAAGTCTTCTCCGTGGGGAGCAATGACTTCGGTAGGACAAGCTTGGTCCAGCACAGAATCGACGTTGGGGGCAGCGCACCGATTAGGGCCCCATTCCGACGTGTCCCGCTCGCCAAGCAAGCTGAAGTCGACCGGATGGTAGAAGAGACGAAGGAGCAAGGGGTGATCGAGCCATCACATAGTCCTTGGAGTTCTCCGGTCGTGCTAGTGAAGAAGAAGGACGGTTCCATCAGGTTCTGCGTGGATTACAGGCGGGTGAATGACGTCACGAAAAAGGACAGCTACCCTCTACCCCGGATCGACGAAACCCTGGACACCATATCAGGGTCAAAATGGTTCTCCACCTTGGATTTGAAGAGTGGCTACTGGCAGGTGGAAGTCCACCCTAGGGACCGCGAGAAAACTGCGTTTTCTGTGGGCAGCGGACTCTGGCAGTTCACCGTCATGCCATTCGGTCTGTGCAACGCCCCTGCGACCTTCGAAAGGCTAATGGAGTCCATTCTGAAGGGACTACACTGGAAGACCTGCCTGGTCTACCTAGACGACGTCATCGTTCTGGGGAGAAGCTTCGAGGAGCACTACAGCATTCTGAAGGAGATCTTGATGAAGCTACGGGCTGCCCAGCTGAAGTTGAGCCCCAAGAAGTGTCAGCTCTTCCAGAAGCGGGTCCAGTACATTGGGCATATCGTTTCCGAGGAAGGGGTGCGCACCGACCCAGAAAAGACCGCAGCTGTGAGGGAGTGGCCAGTTTCGAAGGACAAGTCCCAACTACGAAGCTTCCTGGGACACCGGGATACAGTGCCGACGGACTACTGTGGAACTTCAAGGGAACTGGAGCCGCGAATCTTTCACGCGGGCACAAGCAGAAGAGGATGACCTGGGACTGATAGCCGAATGGAAGAGGGCCTGTGTCCCCAGACCCGGGTGGAACATTGTGAGTGACTGCAGCCCAAAGTGTAAGTCCTACTGGGCGCAGTGGGACTCGCTGGTTGTGAGGGATGGCCTCATATGCCGTACCTGGGAGAGCACCGACGGGAAGACATCTCGGGAACAAGTCGTCGTTCCAAAGGCTATGACGGAGGAAGTCCAAAAGGAAGTTCATGGAGGATAATCTGGCGGACACCTAGGGATAAAGAAGACCCTGGAGAAGCTGTGAGAGCGGTTCTACTGGATCGGATACCGAACTGACGAGGAGAACCACTGCACGAGGTGCCACGATTGCGCAGCCAGCAAGGGCCCGGGACGAAGACGACGGGGTCCACTGAAGACCTACAACGTGGGTGGCCCCATGGAGAGAGTGGCCATCGATGTTGCTGGGCCATTCCCGTTAAGCGAGGCAGGGAACCGCTACATATTAGTCGTCAGCGACTACTTCACCAAATGGCCGGATGCGTATGCGCTCCCTAACCAAGAAGCCGCGACGATCGCAGAGACCCTGGTGAAGGAATTCATCAGCCGGTACGGAGTACCCCTGGAGCTGCACTCCGACCAAGGGAGGAACTTCGAGTCGCAGGTGTTCCAGAACCTATGCCAACTGCTGGGAATCCGGAAGACAAGGACAACGCCGCTACACCCTCAGTCCGACGGGATGGTAGAGCGATTCAATCGCACCATCGAGAACCATCTCCGAATAGTCGTCAGCGAGCACCAGAGGGATTGGGACAAACATCTCCCACTATTTCCCCTGGCCTACCTCGCCGCCGTGCATGAAGCCACCGGGTGCACACCAGCCCGGGCCATGTTTGGGAGGGAGCTCCGTCTACCTGTCGATCTTGCCTTCGGCCGACCTTGGAATGATCCGGTCCCGGTAAGCCAGTATTCTCAAGAACTGGTCGACCAACTGGAGGACGTGCACGCGTTCGCGAGGAGGAAACTGCGGATCGAGACCGACCGAATGAAGACCCGATACGACCAACAGACGGATGCCGGCGGATTCCACGAGGACGACCTGGTCTGGCTCTTCAACCCATTACAGAAGAAAGGCCTGTCACCCAAACTGCAGAAGTCCTGGGAGGGCCCGTACCGAGTCGTGAAACGGATGAACGATGTCGTCTACAGGATCCAGCGGAGCCCGAGGGCGAAGATGAAGATCGTGCATCGAGATCGCCTGGCAGCCTACGGAGGGACACAGACGGACCAATGATTGATCGGGTCGATCAGCCTTTTAGGAAGGGGGTGGTGTTACGGCTGTGAGTTTGTTTCATCGTTCGCCGCATGAGTCACAACTGCCCCCGGGCTGGGCTGTGTTCTGCCTCAATGTAATGCGTGCGCCTTATGCAACAGGACTACTAGGACAAAGGAATGGTCCAGAATATTCGTGACTCAGCCAGTGAAGGAAACCTCGAGAAACCGTGAACCCTGGATGGGTCTAGAAGCATTTATTGAGTCACCGGCCTGCTATATAAGAGCGACATGTCAAGCAGTTGTTGTTGTGTGTTTTACGAGCTAGTGCGAGCGTTCATCCTGAGCGACAGAAGTGTGGTGACTTGCGAAACCCCTAGTAAAGCCGTTTCTCTTGACAGCGAGGAAGTGAGAAGCATACAGGGGACTGCCTGTGTTTTGAGTGAGTGTGATTTCACTGAGCGACAGAGATACTGTGGTGAAGTGCCGTGCGAGTTACGAAATCCAGTGACATTGTTTCCCAGCTCGTGAACAGCGAAGCAGTGTGTAGCAGGTTATCGTAAGTAACTGTAATTTGTGTACATAGGGAAGAGTTGCATGCAGTTCTGACAAGGCCACCAGACTCATTAGCGAGAAGATTAACTGTTGAAAAGTGAAAGGAGGCAAGAGCTCTCTATAAGCAAGAGACATGAGGAAACTGGAGTAAGGTAATAATTACTTGTATTTGCTGATGAGTAGTGTATCTTTCTGGCCGCAATAAAATTAATTAGTCCTTTAAAGGAATAATCTGTGTTGTGCTTTCAACCCACCGTAATCCAGTTAACAAAATTGCCACTAGGGGGGTGGCACGTAACAATATTTTGACGATCTGGAAACTGCATAAGTTGACAAGTTAGTTGAAGCCTCGCTTACAAAAACCGGTTTCAAACAGGTCACGTGCCAAGCAGGGGGAGACGTGAAGCCGCACGTGCCAAGGCACGCGCTAGCGAAGTCCAGAACCGCACTATGAAGTCACGTGGGGAGTCCATAGCCAATCAGAAAATTATAAAGCTATGAGAAGGAATTAGATAACAATTACTCTGGTATACTTTTAGAAATAATTTAAAGTTTTAAAAATAAATGGGAATTAAAAATGGGCATGCCAGTATTGATAGATTGTTGAGTTGAAGACGAATAACGCAGTTATTTGCAAGTGAAATGAACTAATAATTTAGCCGCCAATTTACGAGAGAGACGCTATCAAATTTTGCTAAGTTGGGGATGAGCATGCCTTCGAACGGGGTCTTTAGTTGTGAAAACTTGAAGAGTCAGGATGTGTCAGTTCGACGCAAACAGAGTGCGAGAGATGTGAATCAGGCTGGTGGAGAGGCCACGTCCAGCTTCTGTCGAACAGAATTGAAACGACGGAAAATATATAAGATAGCGAAAAGGAACTTAGAATATTTCTGCTACTACAAGAGGGCGATAGTTGAACTCGATTTGAATTACAAGGCAGACATTATTAAAGCAAGACTACGGGAAGTTGAAAAATCAGAACTGAACATAAACTAAAATTACAATCTACGTGAGTTACTAGGAATATAAGTGTTACATTATTCTATTCAAGCAACGTCTACAAACTGAACATTTCGGCAAATATTACGACAAATTTGAATTGCAAAATTAATATAAATTCTAAAATTGAGTCGACGAGGATGCTATTTTCAGAAACTTTGAAGACGATTGAGATGGCACACACGCTGAGTGGGAAACTGAACTTTTGACGATATGTGGATGCCCGGAGTAACATAAACGCCGAGGAAGTCAAGGATGGTCAACAACATCACAGTCTACTATAATCACGATATAACCAACTACAAAAATGAATTTCTAACACCATTCTGGAAATGTCAGTGAATATACTGTACATTTCAAATCTACAATATCTACCAACGGGAATGTCCCGAGAGCAGTCGTATGAAGAATGCACATTAAACTCATCTGTGTCAAGAAGCGAATGTGAGATGGCAGAATCGAGACGAATGCAGGAGCCGCGGAGGATGAAATCAACTGATTTCATATCACCGAAATCAGCCAGCAGGAGTCGAGAATCAGCTGTACCCTCTATAGCACACTTGATCGGCTGTTCGTAGGGGGCGGAGCTCTCGTTTCCAGAATAGCAGAACAGCAGGTTTGAAGATGAAGATTAGGGCTGTAGGTAGATAAAGCGATCTGATATATTTTTACTGTAGATGGATTGTAGTGTGCATATTTATGAATTGACCATGTTTTGATAGTTATTTGAGGATGTTTTATTTTTAATATTTCAATTTCGTTAAATTAATTTTAGTCATTTTAGACGTCATCGTATTTCGATTTTGACGTATTGTATTTTTATTTTTCGAAGCATTTTTGATATTTTTAATTCTTCGTATTTTTTCGAATTTGTAATTTCGTAATGTGAGATATTTCATGATATAATATATTTTATTATTGGATTGTAGAAATAAATATTGATTGGGTTCGATGTTGAACGTCAATATTTTATGAAACTCGATGGAGTAATTTAAAAATGATATTAAAGTCATTTATAGAAGGATTCTAGCTAGTCGTGAAAGACAGGATTCTTGACAACTTTAGACCAGCGATAAATAAGTAAATACACGATTGTAGTGGAATGTATAGTCACATAATTATGAAAGAAATATTGTTGAAATATTAAGGAAAGGAAAAAAGGAATTGTTATTCCGTAATTTGAAACACTGAAAGGGAGTAAAATAAATGTATCTTTATTAAGTGTGATATATATATATATATATATATATATAGTATTTAGACGATAATCTTGAATTTAAACACTTAAAGAATTTAAGCAACATAGGCCTAGTGGTTATTTAATGGAAATAATATTGTACTGCCATATTAGACATCGTAAGTTGATGGAAATCGCGAATGGAAAATATTTAAGGTAAGAAGTATATAACATGCATTATGGTATCGAAAGTACAACGAGTTATAAATAATTCAAGCACGATGAAGGTATAATTATGTATAATTGGAAGGAATATTATTGTGGAAATAAGTATGTTGAAGGAGAAATGATGTTATTGATGTGTTATTGAAATGGTTACGTAAAAGTAAGTAACACGATTTTGTGTAGAATTCCGTACAGTATTTTAAGGTGACGAGGAAGGAATTGTATTTAGGAAGGATTATGCGTTTACTAAGACGTTGTGTAAGACTTGCTATAATGTGTAGTAAATCAATATGAGTACATCACCGATGTTATAGTGAAAGATAGCTATGTTTGAAGGTATTAGCAATATTATAGTCAGTGACAGCGATTTATGAAGGTTACAGCGAATATGAAAGTAATTATGATAATGTAAAACCACTATTTAAAGTATAACAGAAGTGTATAGAAGACGGTCTAATATTATATCAATTTTATCGAATTTTTATCAAGATTATGGCATTTTTGGAACTCTAATTAATTTATTGTTCGTTACACAGTTCATGGATTTGAGAAGTTTAAAACAATGAGATGTGATAAATGTCGAGTGTAATACGATGCATCAGTGATCGTTGAAAGAGGAAACACATTATCGTAACTGATAGCGATAAAATAATAATACTGTAAATATTTAAAAAATAAAATAATTTATTAAATAATATATGTTAAAGAAGTAGGAATTGAGGAGATTTATGTATCGAGTAATGAAAGAATTGTAAATAGAAGCCACTCATTTAACTAATTTATTTAAACTGTACATGACACAGTGTGATCAACAAGTTGTTGATTATTTGAAGCAGGATTGATAGACGAGAGGTTTACAGGGAACATTTTTACTTTTATCCCTTAATGAGGACAGAGTGAAGTCCAGCTACTGAAATTCACGGTATATTTTTCTTCTTAGTGAAGATAATTTGTATTCAAAGTTTATAACATTTTACTTTCATTTGAGTGAACTTCAATTTTATTTTGATAGACAGTGATTGCATTTGTCGTCATATATATTGAATAAATATTAGCAGGCGGTAGTTAGATTGCTTGTTCCTTTTTATAGTAAAGATCGATCTCTTCGTTTGATAATTCGTTACGGTTGTACTACTGGTTAGATACTGGCGCCCACTTTTATCTTTTGACTGTTCACCCTCGAGATTCCGAGAATCTCGTCCTCCAATAATTTATTGTAGGATTTGTATGTAACTAAGAAGTATTACATTCGTATTTTAGTAACCTTTGTATCGAGAGATTCCGTACTCACCATCTAGCAGGGAATTGTTGGTTTTTCCAGCTGGGGATCAGCGTCCCTTGCGATCCTTTCCATCCTTCGGATAATAGTTGGTGATTATTCAGGGTCCGGCAGCATAACTTCCTTTTTAAATGCGCGCCATTCAGTCGTTTGATGTCGTAGCGGAGCGCTAGTGGTCTCGTTCGTGAGGTGGTACTATAAAGATTTGTCCCGACACGGTTCAGTCGCCATCATGCGTTGGAACAGGGAGGAGCGTGATTTTGCCTTTGAGGCCTACTTTTCGAGCGGATGTTCTGTGATCGCAACCTAGCGCGCCTTTCCGAGGCGTTTTAATTTGGCCCCGTCGGCTACTGTCCCGGGCCGGAAATCAATTGACACGTGAGTTACTACGTTCTGACGAACTGGAAGTGTGACAGGGCGAAGAACTGGAGTCTCTCGGCCTTTTCGATCACTTGAGAACTTATTAGGCAGTGAGAGCTTCAGTGTTGCGATCACCACGGTGTTCTGAATGCAAACATGCATCTGCCCTTGGACTTTCCGATCGGTCTGTGACGAGAATTCTTTATGCTGATTTCCATCCGTACAAGATGGCGAGGGCGCAGGAACTTTCAGAACGTAACTTCGATTGTCGGCGGAACGCTTGTGAGGTTCTTCTCGAAGTCGTTCCTGAGGACGCTGTTTTCTTTTGTAGTGATGAAGCCAATTTTAATTTGTGTGGATCCGTTACTAAACAAAAAATGCGCTAGTGGGCTGCCACCAAGCCTCGAGAACTGCACCAAAGGCCTTTGCATTCACCTAATGTCACGGTGTGGTGTGCACTGTCCTCAGCTGGAATATTGGTCCCTGGTTCTTTGAGGAGAACTCAGTCACATTTAGAGTGAATTCGGACCGGTATGTAAACATGTTAAAGGATTTTTTTTCCTACGGGTGGATGAGTAGGACTTAGGGGACATTTGGTTACAACAAGGCAGTGCAACGGCACACCCTTCAAGAGCATCGATGTCTATATTGAGGGAACATTTCCCGGAGCACCTCGTCTCACTTAGGGACGATTTGGAGTGGCCGGCCCGCTCTCCCGATTTGTCCTCTTGTGATTTTTTCTATGTTCTTTTCTTGAAATCCCGCGCTTATGTGAACCATCCAAGGACCCTACAAGATTTGAAGACCAACATCCAGGAAGAATTTACTTACATATCGCCTGATTTGCTGGCAAGAAACACGACAAACGCCAGAAAGCGGTTTTCTCAGTGTATCGAGAATGGGGGACGTCACCTACCTGATTTGATCTTCAAAACTAAGTTAAACAAAACTTTATGTATGCGCCTACATTGTATAAAAAAGCAAAGTTTTCTGATTCATACAATGGGATTTATTACGTTTTAAAAAGGAAGTTATACTGCCGGACCCTGTAGGAATTTCGGGTACAGTACCAATCCAATTCTACACGTTGTCATCATAATCATCAATAATAATAACGTGAATGAAACTGTCATGGGGGACTCATAATAATATTGGTTACACTCATTTCAGACCAAAATCATTACAGTTATGCACTCCACTTCGATCACCACAGATACACAGTTAATCAGGCGATTTGCACACCCAAGCACATGGGTCTATTAACCAAGATGTTCCAAGTCTCAAAAAACGAATTAATAACCAAAAAATGTAAATAATAAAACTAATACAATAGTATGCATGAACACATCAACTTATAACCAATAATGCCTGTTGTTCAGACATACACACCAAGTACCTATAGCTTCAGATATGACGTAATCTTAGTAATGTGTAAAGATTGATCTAATACTACTTACAATAATTACTACTGTCGACCAATATATTATGTGCACTCGAGTTTGAAGGTTGTTTGTGAAGTAACCAATAGACCTACATAAAATCCAATAACATCATCATTTTCATCGTCCTATTTTACGTTATTTCATGTAGGTTTGGAATTTTAAATTTATATTTTCATATTTTTTTATCGCAGTTGAAACAAAAAAAGTGCCCGTTTTTAAGCGTGTTTCAACCATGCGTCACATTGAAAAATTATTATCTCACAAACCCGTCATCACATCGAATCCAAATTTTAACGGAATATACATTGGAATGTTGCATAACTGTTTTATTAATTCCAATATTTTGTGTGTCCAAGAAACAAAGTTGTTATCATTTTTGTAACTTTTTCTCGGCTCGGGGTCGTTGGAAAATGTAGTGCTTGGTTGCGTTGTAATCCTTATATATCAAAAGGTTATGCTGTATGACTGTGAAATACGTAAATTAATTTACTTATTTTATATCGGTTTGTATTTGTACGGGGAATTACGACATGGTTCACCAGCTAGCCGCTCCGGGAAATGCTGTACAGCGTTGCTGTTATGGAGCCCATCATTTCCGAGCGAGGCGCGCCATGACGCGTGATGGAGCCCATTTTGGCAACGTTGTACAGCTTTCACCGAAGCGGCTAAGTGGTGAATCATGTCTTAATTCCCCGTACAAATACAAACCGATATAAAATAAGGGAATTAATTTACGTATTTCACAATCGTACAGCATTCCTTTTTGATGTATAAGGATTACAACGCAACCAAGAACTACATTTTCCAACCACCCCGAGCCAAGAAAAAGTTACCTTACAAAAATGATAACAACTTTGTTTCTTGGACACACAAAATTTTGAAATTAATAAACCAGTTATACAACATTCCATTGTATATTGTGTTAAAATTTGGATTCGATCTGATGACGGGTTTGTGAGATAATAATTCTTAAATGTGACGCATGGTTGAAACACGCTTAAAAACGGGCACTTTTTGTGTTCCAACTGCGATAAAAATATTAAAATATGAATAAAAAATTCCAAACCAACATGAACTAACGTAGAATAGAACGATGAAAATGATAATGCTATTGGATTTTATGTAGGTATATTGGTTACTTCACAAACAACCTTCAAACTCGAGTACACATAACATTTTGGTCTGCAGTAGTTGCTACTATTTCTTCCACTACTACTACTGCAACAACTACTCCTGCTTTTACTACTTCTACTACTACTACCTGGTGACAGTTACGTTTTTTAACATAGTCTACGCCCACATTGGAGCATTTTAATCAATAACGTGCAATTAAGTCTAATAACGGTATTTAGAGGTGGCATTTCAGTTTCTTCTTCTTCCTCTTCTGCACCCGAAATTCCTTCATCCTGTCTGACCTGGTTGCCCTTTGTTCATCTGTTATGGTATAGTTTTTCCGTTGTTAATGTGAATCGTATTTATTCCATTGAATACTTTTCGCTTCTCTACCTTTAATTTGGACCATCGTTAAATTTAATTCTTCTAAATCATGCTGAATCTCTTTGAACCAATTGTTCTTCGTTTTAATCTTCCAGAAGTAACTAAATAGCTGTTTTATTAGTCTGGTTTCTGGTAGTCGTGAGATATGGCAGAAAAAATATATTCTCATTTTCTGCATTGTATCTACAGGGAGTCCGGGAATGTTCTCCGCAGTGCTCACAAGCTGCTGCGAGAGATTACGTCACCAGTTACGTTGGTAGCACGGCTGTCGCTTGTATCATAACAAACAAAAAGTAAACTTTATACTCTACACAGCCATTCATAGCCATCATTCATAACATACTTTTGCACTCTTCCAATAATCTATTTATACGCACTGACGAATTCGACAGCCCACAGCCCACACATGTGGACTTCACCCTATCATGGACACTGTGCTGCCAACTAAACTGATAACTCAACCACTCGTAGCGGCACGTAGCCAATGCAGAGAACATTCCTCGACTCCCGTTATTATTGATTCACTCTCTCGATATACCACTTCATTCGGCAGTATCTCCATTGGCCATTTACTTTGTGTTTTTTGTTAATGATTCTTCTGTCTGCTTTCTGTAATTTGTCAGTTTTTGATTTCATGTTCAACTTGAAGAGTGTTTATTAGTGTTTATCAGATATAGTTCATTGTTTTATTAGACTGTGATGTGCGAGGGTCCATGTGAGTGTGTCTGGTGACAGTTAAATTGTTTATGAGATATAGTTCATTGTTTATAATGACTGTGATGTGGAAGGGTCCATGTGAGTGTGCTTGGTGACAGTTACATTATTTATTAGATTTATTTTATTTAGCGTATGGTACAAAACACATAACAATACGTATTATAATATAAGGATAATTAAAACAGCATGAAACAGAAAGAAAATAACTATATACAAGGCTGAACTCAGATAAGGGTCACAATGTCAGATTTCCATCCTTTATGTAGTCAATGCACTTTTGTGTAGCCATCAGGAACTCAACTGAAGCCCCAGAGAAGGCAGTTAATGGACAATCTTGTGTGATATGCTGAATGGTTTGTCTATCAGCACCGCAGGTACATTTCGGAGACGGAATTTTCCCCCACCTGTGAAGAGAGTCCGCGCATCTGCCACAATTTGTTCTTATCCTATTTATGGTGGACCAAATTCTTCTAGGAAGCTCAAAACCTAGAGGCTTGGTTGTGATGCATGGCATAGTTTGTTGTACCGGTGAGGCAGAGATCGACCAGAACTGCTTCCAACGGGCAGTCACACTGAACTCACTTTCAACACGCCTTTGTGCAGTAGTCAGAGGAGGGCGGCGAGAGCGAAGTATATTCCTACTAATATCAGGAAAATCATGGTGCACGGGAAGATGAGGATTTTTGCAGATGGCGCTGTACACCTTCATAAGTCCATGTTCTCGTCTCATACTTGGAGGTGGAATGTGACAGCACTGGCAGCCAATATGTCGGAGTACATCTAATTGTTCCCGAGGTGATGCGCATAGTTTGGTTGAGCTGAATATCAACAAGCTTGGTATGAGCACTATTCATCCAGGTGGACGCACAGTATTCAGCTACTGGATACACCAATCCAAGGGCAGAAGTCATAAGTGTAGAAGCAGATGAACCCCAGGTTGTACCACACAGTTTCTGTAGAATATTATTTTCAGATCTGAGCTTAGCAGCTGTTCTGGTAAGATGTTCTCTGAAACTCAGGGTCCTATCTAAAGTAACTCCTAAATATTTGGGATATTTGTTGTGTGAGATATAGTTCATTGTTTCATTAGACTGTCATGGGGGAGGGTCCATTTGAGTGTGCCTGGTGACAGTTACCAGTTACATTGTTTATTATATATAGTTCATTGTTTCGTTAGACTGTGATATGAGGGTCCATGTGAGTGAGTCTGGTGACAGTTACATATTTTATTAGATATACTTCATTGTTTCATTAGACTGCGATTTACGAGGGTCCATGTGAGTGTGTCTGGTGACATTTACATTGCTAATCAGATGTAGTTCATTGTTTCATTAGGCTGGGAAGTGGGAGGGTCCATGTGAGTGTGTCTGCTGACAGTTAAATTGTTTATTATAGTTCATTGTATAATATGACTGGGAGCTTGCCACGGTGCGATAGTGGTTATTGTGTCGGATTACTAACCCCAAGCTTGCAGGTTCGCTCCTGGACGTGGTAAGTGATTTTTGAAAGGCGGCAACAATTACTACACGCATGTCATACGATGTTGGCATGTTAAAGAACCCATTTGAATTCAGTAGGCCATGTTAATATTGGCAAAATTAATCTCGGGATTTTCCGCCAACACAAAGTTCCTCATTTCTCAAGTAGAAAGCGCTATAGTGTCAAGGAGCTTGGATATCTAACCTTCCTGACTTTCATGGTGCTTCAAGGAACAACAAAATTCGACATGCAAGCTGCCCTCTGAGTGTCAAATAACAAAGCTTACACCCGGCTCACGAGGCCATACGGTATTATTATTATTATTCTATTATTATTATTATTATTATTATTATTATTATTATTATTATTATTATTATTATTATTATTATATTATTTGACTGGGAAATGAGATCCATGTGAGTGTGACTGGTGACAGACTGTTTTAGTGGTAGAATTTTGTTGTTGGTAGAACTTGGTAATTTTTTCGTTAGTAGAATTTTAGTAATTGGTTGTTAGTAGACGGTTAGTCCTTTTGTTAGTAGAATTGCTCTATTACTTTATTCTGAAAGGCAGTAGCAACCTTTCAGAATAAATCAATTCTTTACTTGTATTATTGACTGTAAGGATATTGATAACATTAGCCAACTAATGGCTACACTGCGTTCTGTTGCACGGCTGAAATCAACGGGAAACTACAGCACCTCTCTATGCATTATTACATGTGATGATGGCCTCCTCTCTTGTAAAATTCTAATCCGAAGGTAAACTAGTCTTCCGCTCAGATCTTCTAGTGGGGACTACTCAAGAGGGGGTTAAAATCACAGAAGTGGCAAAGAGGAAATCTGACAATCTACGGATTCGAACGTGGAATGTTAGAAGACTGCTAGGCAGCGGAAGGTTAGAAAACTTAGAAAGGGAAATGGATAGGTTGAGGTTGGATTTGGTTGGGATTAGTGAAATGCGCTGGCAGGAAGAACAGACTTTTGGTCAGGAGACTATAGGGTCATTACCACCAAATCAAACAACGGCTATGCGGGGGTAGCTCTCGTATTAAGTAGGATACTTGGACAGTGGGTGGAATATTATGAGCAATATAGTGAACGAATTATTGTAGCTAAAATCAATACAAAACCTGCGTGCACCAAACTGGTACAAGTCTGTATGCCTACCAGTCAAGCTGATGATGAAGATGTTGAAAAGGTATACGATGAAATATATGAAATTATGAGGTATGTCAAGGCTGATGAAAATGTTATAGTAATGGGAGATTGCAATGCTGTGGTAGGAAAGGGAAGAGAAGGGAAGATAGTGGGAGATTTCGGATTAGGTAAAAGGAATGATCGAGGAAGCAGGCTGATGGAATTCTGCACCAAACATGAGTTGGTCATAGCTAAAACCTTATTCAATAACCACAATATATAATAAGAATATACACCTGCATGTGGCTAGGAGATACAGCAAGTTATGATCAAGCAGAGATTTCGAAACGAGATTTTGGATGGTTAAACATATCCCGGTGCTGACATAAACCCTGCCCACAATATGGTTGTTATGAAATGCAGAATAAAGTTGAAAAAATTGAAGAAAAGTCAAAAGCCAAAAAGTGGGCAATATAGAGACTGAAAGAGAAGGATGTAAACGAATGATTCAAGAAGAGTATAAGGGAAGGACTAATGAAAAACCCTAAACAAACTTCAATTGCAGACGAATAGTCACTTTTGAAGAAAGAAATAACAAAACCCCGCAGAAGAACACATTGGTAGGAAAGAAAGAATAGATAGAAAACTGTGGATAACTCAGTTTATACTAGAATTAATGGTTGAAAAGCGGAGACACAAGAATGTAAGAGATGAAAAGGGGAATGCAGAATACAGACATCTGTGATATGAGGTTAACAAGAAACGCAAGGAAGCGAAATGAGAATGGTTCAAAGAGAAATGTGCAGGTATAGAAAATTAATTGAAATTAGGAATAGTAGACACAGCTTATCCAAGGATTAAGAATAATTTTCGGGAAAAGAAGACTAAGTGCAGTAATATTAAGGACACAGATGGAAAGCCTCTAACAGATAGGGAAGAAAAGGTTGAGAAATGGAAAGCTTACATAGAGTGTTGGTATAAGGAAAAGGAGATTGAGAAGCATGTAATGGAAAGGGAAGAGAAAATTGATGAAGATGCGAAAGGAGATTATTAATATTTAGATCATAATTTGGCAGAGCATTGAAAGACTTGAGCAGGAACAAAGCACCAGGCATAGATGTTACGCTGCATACGAGATGATGGTCTGATCAGGTTATTTCACTTGGTGTGTAGGATTTATAAGACAGGTGAGGTACCCCCTGATTTCAAGAAGAATTTTATCATCCCTATACCGAAGAAAGTAAGAGCTGACAGATGTAAAGTTTACCGTACAATCAGCTTGATAACTCATGCTTCGAAGATCCTGTCTAGAATAATTTACAAGAGGATGGAAAACCAGATAGATACGGAGCTGGGTGAAGACCAGTTTGGTTTCAGGAGAATTGTAGGAACAAGGGAAGATGTACTAAGTCTTAGGCTGCTTTTGGAAGGTAGAATAAGGAAAGATAAGAGAACGTTCATGGCATTTGAAGACTTAGAAAAGGATTTTGATAACGTTGATTGGCCGAAATTGTGTGACATTTTTATAACGATTGCAATTAAGTACAGGGATAGGAGGGTGATCTGTTCAATCTATACAGAAACCAGACAGCAGCCATTCGAGCTGGAGGACATGAGAGAGAAGCTCGTATTAAGGAAGGTGTAAGGCAAGGCTGCACCTTATCACCCATACATTTCAATCTTTACATTGAACAAGCAATGAAGGAAATTGGAGAAAACGTAAAGTGGGAGTGAACATTTAAGGAGAAATAATTTCAACTCTGAGATTTGCTGATGACATCGTTATCCTGGCCGACATGCCAGATGATTTTAATGATATTTTAAATGATATGGGGTCTGTCTTGAGGAATGAATTCATGATGAAAATCGATAAATGTAAAACAGAAATTTTGGAATGCCGACGAAATAAATCAGAAATCTCTATGGACATCAAATTGGCAGGTGAAAAGCTAAAGGAAATAGGAGACTTCTGTTGGGAAGCAAAATAACCAGTGATGGACGAAGCAAGGAGGATATAAAAAGTAGGTTGGCTCAGGCAAGGAAAGTATTTCTACAAAAAATTATCTGTTGACAATGAATATAGATTTAGCTATTAGGAAGTCATTTTTGAATGCCTTTGTCTGGAGCGTGTCACCCTATGGGAGTTAAACTTGGACTATTGGTGCAGCAGAGAAGAGGAGAATTGAAGCGTTTTAAGTGTGGTGTTACAGGAGAATTATGAAGATCAGATGGGTAGACAGGCCTGCAAACGAAGAGGTATTAAGACGGGTGGGAGAGGAGAGATGTTTCGGGCGACTGCTAATGAAGAGAAGAGGTAGGTTGGTAGGACACATACTAAGGCACCCAGGAATAGCATGCTTGGTCATGGAAGGAAGGATTGAGGACAAGAACTGTAGGGATAGACCAAGGTTAGAATATGTTAAACAGATTGCCTCGGTTGTAGGGTGTGGTAGGTATGTAAAGATGAAACCATTAGCCCAGGACAGGGAGGCATGGGCGGCTGCATCAAACCAATCAAAAGACTGAAGGCTCAAACAACAAAACAACTATTACTACTACTACTACTACTACTATTCGGCTAGACATTGAGAATATTTCGACAGGTATTGAAACAATCGACGTGACCCTGTTTTGAGAGAATGTAGGTTGAGTTGTTCCTCTGATTTTAGTGTTCATTAAAGAGGATGTTTGAGGTTTGTAATGTGCAAATTTAGGAGTTGCGATATCTCAATTATTCATGATGATTTGATTTATGAATCTCACAATTAGGTGGTAGAGGTGTGCTAATTAATGATTAAAAGATATAGGGCACAAAAAGAAACTTCATTATTTTGTAATAGTGTTACAGTTATTAGCGATAATTCATTATTTATGCTGTGAAGTCAAGTAAGAAAACGGCTGGGAGGTTTTACGCGCTTTGAGTGAGTGGTATCAGATTGTGAACTCATTCAAAATTACAAGCCGCGGATTAAGGAGTTCAATATAGCAGGCTGTAAATCAATGATGGTGGCAATATTATGTGTTAAATATAATAATATTTATAATACAAATTATAATAAAACCTCATAAATATTAAAGTTACATTAGGGATAATCATATAATTAAATAGTTCGACGATTAGACCATGGTAATTAATTATGAACAATTAATTGGTGATGTTACTTTTTTGCGTACGGCTCTTATTGCCGGGAGTGTCCTAGGACATGTTCGGCTCGCCATAGTTTGTAGCTTCTTGTATGCGGACACCCATTGGGTGAGCTACAAGTACCGTCGCGTGTGGAGAGCTGTCTGGGGAGAAAAGTTTGTATTGGAAGTTAGCGGCTGTGGCCTATACTACTGTAGTTAGGGACCAACCCCGGTATTTGCCTGGAAGGAAGATGGGAAACCACAGAAGACCAACTTCAAGGTTGCCAGGGGGGGATTTGAACCTCCTCGCCTCCCGGATGTGAGCGACTGCCTGCAGCCACACCATAACGACCACGGCTACTCACCTGGTAGTTAATTAGTTAGTTATTGGAGTTATAAGGGGCCGAATAGCGAGGCCATCTGTTTATGATGATATTATTAGGACATACAAATCGATAATGAGATGCTTGTTGATTAAATAATCGTGTTTATATTTGAGGAACTGTGTGAGGTGTGATGTAACTGCAGTGTAAACAAGTTGGTAGGTTGTTAGTTTAAATGTGGTAAGAACATTAAAAATATTAGAAATAGTAAATATCAGGTAAGTATACTGGCCAACGAAAATATTCACATGCCAAGAAATAATACTCTGTTGCCGCTAACATCGGCATACAGTTACATCTCATGCCGATATTAATATGATTAGAGTAGAAACATGATTATTTGAACGATCTCGCCACTGGAGGCCATGAACGTGCCCCTATGGAACAGTTGGGCACAGGCTACTCAAGCGTTGTGGACTGTTTTTCCCGGTTGCGTAAAGCTCGCCAACTATTCGACATGTCTCCACGACGTATTTGAAGAGCACTTAACCATTTAACAGAACTGGAGAATGGACGCAATATTGGATTGCGCCAGGCTGCATGGTCGAATCGGAAAATTGCCTGTCAGCTAGGTCGATCTGACGAGACTTTTCTGGCATATTGGATACGTTAGGGCACGTACACATGGGACCAGGGCTAAGGATGCCCTCGACGGACCAACACGAGAGTTGATCGTTGGATCTTACGAGAAGCTCATGAAGATTCAACTCGCCCGCCATCCAGAGTTGGGAAGCTCCATTGTTACAGGCCCCTGTGTCGTTCCGCAACATCGCAAGGCGCTTGTCTGATGATAATTTGGTCTCATGGTGTCCGTTACGTGTCCTGTCACCCATCGTTGACTCCGTTTGCAGTGGTATCGGGACCGAGACACATGGACAGCTACAGTCTGGACCTGACTTGTCTTTGATAGGTTCAGGTCTTTGCACTGCGACGACGGCCGTGTTCGAGTCTGGAGACCTCATGGAACACGCCTCAATATGACGTTTCCCGTGGCACGTCACACAGCTCCCACTGCGAGCGTAATGGTTCGGAGAGACTACCATATACGGCAGCCGAGGGTCAGTAATGGCGCAGCGATATGTGCAGGATATCAGTTGGTCACAGTCTTGACAGTAAGGACAGGGTGCCCAGTCATGGCCGGCTCTACGGAAGGCCGTGGCGAGCGAAAATTGGCAACCTCGCCGTGAATGGCCAGTCTGCTCTGCCTAGCCCACTGAGTTACATGGAAAATGTGTCACGCGCTCGTGTTTTCTTCAAAATACTCTATGTAAATGAAATTATACCATTGATTATTACTGTATAGTGGCTAGCTACAATGCCAAAGACTTGTGTTGTGCCGAATTGCAAGTCTAATTATCGTTCATCGATAAAAACTGAAGGATTTGTGACAGTATTTGGGTTTCCTAAAAATCCACAATTGAAAGCCATATGGGAACGTGCTATTCCTCGAGCCAATTGGGTACCTACGAAATATTCCTTCGTATGTATTAAACACTTTCTTCCTGAAGACGTAAGTTATGTTGAAAAATACAAGGATGGTGATGGGAATAATAAGGAATTTACACGGAAGAAGCCTGTATTGTTACCTCGTGCGGTTCCAAAGGTATTCCCAAACTTACCATCGTATTTGAGTAAGTGCTCCTCCAAGAAAAGGAAATCTCCAGAAGAAAGAAGAGAAGAAGAAAAAGAACGGAAAAGGTCTGCAGAGGAATGTGAGAAGACCCTTGCTGAGGAAGCCAACAAAATTACGACTTTCGAGTCCTTTGTTTGTGATATACAAAATAAATTGGTGGAGCATAAAACAGACTGGTCCGTAAGTACTAGTGAAAATTATTGTATTTTGTATAAATTAGATGTGTCAAACATACCTAAAATAAGGTCAAGTATAAGGATAAACAATGATTTTACGGTCGAAATTCATATCAATGGAGGCCTAATTCCTAACGCTGTTCTTCATTCTGGCTCTGTAATATTTCGAAATTCATTATTAAGTAAGTGGAGTCAGTTGTTCCAAGCAATAGAATTTTGCCACGACTTTTTCTTACCTGGAAGTTCTGTAAGTTCACTAGTCGTCCAGATTAATAGTTTAATAGATAACCTAAAAACTGACCTTGAAAACCAGGGAGACGAAACTTCAGAGATTCTGTTAAAAATGTTAATGTTTCTGCAAGATCAGTTTACACTTACTTTTTTAAAGAAACCTAGATATAACGTCACTACAACTCAAAATGCATTCCTCATTTATATGCAGTCTACAAAGTGTTATAACGCAATTAGATTTAACCATATTTTATCCCTAGCTCATCCCCGAGTTTTACAAAAATTAACAACTTCCTTCGCCATATCCCCGAAAGCTGATGAAGAGAACAGTAACTTTCTAGGTCACGTTGTGAAAGATTTATCAAATTTAGAAAGGGTTGTAAATGTACAGATTGATGAAATACATGTCAAACAAACTTAAGATTTTAACAAGTAGTTCCGTGAAGAACTATACAGCCTATTTTCATATATCCTGCTCGTGTTAAATGCCTCTATCAACATACAAAATTTCAGTTTAATTGCTGTAACAGATTCGTAGATATTGAGGACCGTCTAAATATTTCAGATGGTCGCCAGGTTGGATTTTTATTTTTGTACTATTACATTAAGATTATTGTGTACGTGTGGTATTCAAACTTCAATCGCATGATTAGAACACAAGAAGTAAAAACGAGATTTTAAAATTACGCACAGCAGCCATCTTGTGATTATGCAAACAATTGAAATAAATTAGATGCCAGTGGATCAACATTTGTATAAGCATTTAACGTGCAAAGTTTCACGGCACTCGGATAGTTCATTCGCGAGAAACGTCCATTTAAATATTTATACTTCGCGTCGCCACCATGTTGGATTTGTGCTCACCAGGTTACTGAAAGTCCTATAGGTGAACATATGTTCATAGTCTCTATGAACATAAAAAAATCAGTTTGGTTGCTGTAAAAGATTCATAGATAATGAGAACCGTTTAAATATTTCGGAAGCTCACCATTTAGGATTGTTATATGTATAGGCTATAGAGTTATGTACCATTCAAGAACAATTATTGCCTAGGTTCATTATTCAAACTTTCACTTCGATCGCATGATTACAACACAAGAAATAAAAACTTAATTTTAAAATTTCGCACAGCCGCCATCTTGAGGTTATGTAAACAATTGAATTAAATCAGATGGGAGTGCATTACAATGTGCAAAATCATTTACTGTACCACACTTCACTGCGCTCAGAGAGTTAAATCACGAGAAAAGTCTATTAAAATATTTCAAATTCGCTTGGTCGCCATGTTCGTTTTGTACTTTACAGGTTTATGAAATATACATAGGTAAACTTTTATCAGTACCCTTTATCACCGTACAAAATTGCAGGGTGATATCTGTAATAGTTTCGGAGATATAGAATGTCAGTTTAAATATTTAGCACAGCCGCCATTTTGAGGTTATGTAAACAATTGAACTAATTTAGACTTCAGTGCATTACAATGTGTATAAACATTTGCTGTACCAAGTTTCATTACGTTTGGATAGTAAAATCGCGAGAAACGTCTATTTAAAAGTCTCAACTTCGCTTGGCCGCCATGTTGGTTTTGTAGTCACCAGGTTTTTGAAAGTCTCATAGGTGAACTTCTAGTAGTGCCCTTTATCACCGTACACAATTTCAGGGCGATATCGGTAATAGTTTCGGAGATATTGAATGCTAGTGAAATATTTCGCACAGTCGCCATGTTGGATAGGTGAGACGTAACAAAATTTGAAGGGCACGGTCGAGGTCGCTGGGAATATTGCTATAAACCTGCCGAGTTTCATTGAAATCGCTCCAGCCGTTTAGATTTTATTAGGGGGGACACTCACACACACACACACACACACACACGCACACACACACGGACAAAAGGTGATCTCATAAGCCTATTTTTTTCAAAATTGAAAATAGGCTAAAGATGGGCAATTATTTGGTGTTGCTACAAATGAATCTGTCGATTTAGCTAAGACAGTTCTGGCCTTTCTCGTTAGTTCTGCTTTTGGAAATTTGAAAGAGGTTGTTAAATTAGTTCCAGTGAAACAATTAACGGGTTTGCAACTAGCTGATATTGCAAAAGGTGTTATCAGGCAAATACAGGATTGTGGCCTAAATATTCTGTCTATCATAGCTGATAATAATGGTGTGAATCGTGCTATGTTCAAAGAACTAACCAAACATTCTGATAGTAAATACTGGTTCCATATTGATGGAAACCCCCTAAAAACCTTTGTTTTATATGACAGTGTCTATGTATTAAAAAATATACGAAATAATTGGCTGAATTTAAGTGGCATTGATAAGTCATTTATTATTCCTGTATGGGAAGATTTAGACTCATTTTCAAATGTTTTAAGTTCAGATGACTGTAACCCTGATTTTAAAGAGGTAACTCAAGCATCATTTAGTGACATAAGAGCGATCTACAAAAAGGAATCCGATTTACTGATTAAGTCTGCACCAAAGTTAACATTTAAAAGTGTTTATCCAAATTCACTTGAACGCCAAAGGGTTTCTTTGGTTACAAACGTGTTTCACGAATCTACAGTTTCTGCTCTAAACAAGTTTGTTATAAAGGTACTGCTTTTTTTTTGTCAGAGTAATCCTAATGTGGTGGTCCATTGTTAATATTAAGCGGCCTCTCACCCATGTTGTTAAACGTACTAGTCTTCAAATGCCTTTCAAAAATCCCGAAGACAAAAGGTTGGCTTTCCTAAAGGCATTCCTCCAATCCACGTGGAAAAAGAACGATGAAAATGATTCCTCAAAAAAGAGTTGTTTAACCAATGAAACTTACAACGCTTTGTATGTAACAACCTATGTATTACGTGAGATTATTATTTATGCTCTACAGAATGTGAACCCCTCTTATGTGTTAACTGGCAAATTTCAGAGTGACCAATTAGAATCCAGGTTTGGGCAGTACCGCCAACTAACAGGCGGCAACTATAATATAACAGTTACTCAGGTAATGGAGGCCGAATTGAAAATAAGGTTGAAAAGCGTACTTGGCCTTCATTCAGCCAGGAATGGAGCAGTTACTTTTTCGAAAGAAATGATAATGTCTTCTTCCGATACAAATTCAGGAGAAAGTACAACAAGCAGCCTTTCGTCAGCTACTGTTGACGATACCTTTTACAGTATTTTAGAAGACAAGTGCACTGAAAACATACAATTCGATGAGTCGGGTTTTATAAATATGCCTGTGGTTACATATCGTTCAAGCAATGTTCAAGAATAAAATGTGAAGAATGTTTGGCTTTGCTTAGAAATAAGATAAATGACAGCTACTTCAATGAAATAAATAGGGGCGGACTTTCAGTTCCTGCAGATTTGATTTTATCAGTGTGTAAACATGTTGTTGGAATTACGCAGGCACTAATTTCTGATAACTTTGAGGAACAATTTTTAAAATGTAAATGTAACAATCAACGCCAAGTAATTCAAAATCTTAGTCTGCTTGGTATTTTATCAGATATTGAATTGTCAGAAACTGCCGAGAAAACTTGTACCTGTGGATGTAATGTTATGACAATAGTCACAAGTATTGTCTTAACAATGAGTAACATTTTGTTAAATAATTACAGGAAGTTGAGGAATGAACGGGTAACTTGCCATTGTAATCACAGAAAACTTGCTATTCTTTGTTAGAGGCCAACCTGTTGTATATTTTGTAAATGTCAATTAAATATTGAAAGCAAACAGAAAACTTGCTATTCTTTGTTAGAGGCCAACCTGTTGTATATTATGTAAATGTCAAATAAATATCGAAAGCAAACAGAAAACTTGCTATTCTTTGTTAGAGGCCAACCTGTTGTATATTTTGTAAATGTCAAATAAATATTGAAAGCAAACAGAAAACTTGCTATTCGTTGTTAGAGGCCAACCTGTTGTATATTTTGTAAATGTCAAATAAATATTGAAAACAAATTGGTTTTGTTACTCCAAGTAATCCCTACTCACTCTTGACAATCCTTTTACTTTAATGTTGAAAAGAACAAATACTATTTCGTTATTTCAATTTGTTTTCGTGGCGAAGCACACGCATCAACAGCTGACCGGCTGCTATGGCCATCCCAGTTCAGAGAAGTGCAGCGTTGCAAGGTTGAACGCCGCGGCCTTCCGTAGAGCCGGCCATGGCCCAGTAGAGGGCGGCAAGTGGTTGCTAAAACGATTGCCTTGCACGCGGCTGTGGTGTAAATATTGAATTTCCTACCCAAGGGAATTTTTATCGAGGTAGTAAAATAAAGCAATGATATCACTGTAACATCAAAACAATTAAACCTGTGGCTGCAATATTTGGCATACTGTCTTTTCATATAACCATTAATATTCGGTATAAAATAAGTCTCTCTTTGTTAAGGATTTCGAGATTTCAACTCGTGAAAAACAGTGCCTTGCATAGTGTGATACAACGATCCCCGTATGAGGCAATGTTCCGTTGCCCCCCAAGACACGGCTTATCTAGTTCAAAACTACCAACTGAGGTACTGGCAAATTTAGAAACAGAAGAGGTTCTTCAATGCGCAATTGATCAAATTCAGCAACAACAAGAAAACGAAATTGGAAGTAACGGGAATGCCAATCCTGATGAAAATGAAACAAGCCAATATGTATCAAGTGGTGAAAAGCTCGTAGATGATAGTGATTATCTCCTCACTGACCTGGACAAGTCTACTGAGGGCATCAAGAGACAGAGAAATGAAGCTTTCTACTCTCTAGAACAAGCTAAACGCATGAAAAACCCTCAGATCACATTCATCCACCAGTAGAAAAAGGAGCATCAGTTCGAGTTCCAGTCCCTGATGCTGACCGTGGTAGAGGAGATGCTCGATCTATACTTGGTGTGGTACTGGAAGTTGTCGATGATGGATTTTATTGAATTGGAACGTGACATGGGATTCTAAAGCAGCTTTTCTCAACGTAAGTTTTCAAAGCTAAAATAAAAGATATATATCTCTCTCTCACTGCCCGTAGTATTAAATTGTTAAGATTTCAATGATTAAATTTTTTCAGGTCTCAATTCAGTAAATGTCCTACGAACATTATCCAAGAAAATGCAGTTCCTATGGATAAAACAATAGCTGTGAGGGCTGTTGCAACTTCATAATCACTTGGAAGTTGACAAGATTTTTTCAAATGTTCTTGCAACACTAAATGCGAATCCATGAAGTGCATGCGCAAGAATAAAAGTGTACTTTGCAACTCAAAGTGTCACAAATCTTTACCTTGCTGTAATAAATGATAAATATTTCTGTCTCGTTATGTATTTTAAAGGTTTTTTATTTTTATTAGTTTCTCTTAAACCTTTCTCTGTCTTAATGAATTGGTTTTGCCTTCCTATTTGTTCGTTATTTGCTAGTACCGTTTCCTTGCAAATAGTCAACTGTTACTACCTCAAGACAGTGAGAGTATACTTTCCCTAGGTATAGTCAACTCTGACCAGTAAATGTTGATCGAAATTGAACACTTACCGCTTTTAATCAACTTTTACTGAAAATATCAGTAAGAGTCGACTTTACCTAGGGAGAGTCAACTCTTACGGGAGAATCGACTTTCCCTGTAACATATATACTGTATTATGTCCTACAGGGAGACAACTCACAGGGCTTGGAGCATACGCAAGCTACACGCGTTTTACCTCAATTCGCACAAGTAGGTGGCCGCTGCGGTTCAAAGTTGCTCATGCCACAAGTGTCGGCCAGGGTGAAAGTGCTTCATTTGAAATGGTGCCAGCGAAGAGCTGCTCTTCCAACTCAGTTGGGCCATTATTATACACAGGCAATTCAACTGTTAGGAAAAGTAGGCCTTTGTATAGAGATATCTAATGTTCTGGAATTGTTTTCAAGCAATCATGATGCATCAGTTGGAAATTTAAAAACCTTATTTTTCATTTCTCGTAACTTGAAAACATAATTTGTTTGTTGGACTATGATAAGAATCCTCATCTAATGGCTCTAAACTTCGTAAATCATAGAAGCCGTGTATTTGATTTTTCTAAAAATTAATTCCCGTGGTTCGTTGCAGAAGGATGTGATCTCGCGGGAGGTGTCTTAATGACCTATAATGAAAGCTATATGTTCTAGCACTTAACTTCTCACTGTAATGGTGTTAGTGAAGACATGGTTCGTGAACTGAAAGCTTTTCTTCATGGAACTACAATATTTGTTTCATATGTATAATAATAATAATGTTTTACGTCCCTTTTAACTACTGTGGCTTTTAGAGACGCCGGGGTGCCGGAATTTTGCCCCGAAGGGGATCTACTGACACAGCTCCCTCGCATTTGCGCACCCTCAAATGCCAGTTGACTGCGCCAGGATAAGAACCTGCAACCGAGGGCCCAGCAAGCGAGAACGTTACCGCTGAGCCTAGCAGGCTGAAAATGATGGATGGGTATACTTAAGATATCACCCGGGCAGATGTGTGTGTGTGCCAGCCAGTCTGTCTTTCTGTCTTTGTATGGTATGGGTGAAGTTCTGTATTAGGACATCATTCATTCATTCATATTTGAAATTGATTCCAGTGTTACCAACTACTGAAAAATAATAATTGAAATTTGGACTCTCAGAAAGTATGCATGGGAATCTTTCCAAAATTGGCACACTTATAGACCATACTATTTCCGATCAATATTTAGGAGCCCGTATACGACAGCTCTACCATATTGAATCTACAGTATGTGTCCTGATCGGCTCAATGTTTAACCGCAAATTTATTCTATACTATTAAATTTATTTTTCTTCAAAAATTGGCACATGTGCAGATAATAACTTTTCAAATTATTTTCGAGCAACCCATATACGGCAGTGTTGCCAACACGATTCTACACTTGCTGATAGTTCAAATGTTTAACTGCCTGACCATACTATTGATTGGGCTTCAACCAAATTCTTGTACATTTGCTGTTTATCATATTGCTGAAATTAGGCATATATTCAGAGTCACCAGGGCTGCCAACTGTTGTTAATTTCTCTCCATAATTTTCAAATCTAGTCTCAATAAATCAAAAAGTGCAAAGCCGAACATTTCTAAAATTTGCACACGTATCTATATATATAAAGCACAAAGTTTGTCTGTCTGTCTGTCTGTCTGTCTGTTATGTATACAAATCTACACCGTTTCACCGATCTGAACCAAAATTTGTATACTTACCCTTTGGAACCCTGCGGGTAACCCTGTCAACATTAAATTTCGGACAGACCACCCCATGCCCTGCATTTAGGCCCTTTTGCACAAATCTACACCGTTTCACCGATCTGAACCAAAAGTTGTATATTTAACCTTTGGAACCCTGCGAGTAACACTGTCCACTTGAAATTTCGGACAGACCACCCCATTCCCTGCATTTAGGCCCTTTGGTCCAAATCCACACCGTTTCACCGATCTCAACCAAAATTTGTATATTTACCCTTTGGAACCCTGCGAGTGACACTGACCACTTAAAATTTCGGACAGACCACCCCATTCCCTGCATTTAGGCCCTTTGGTCCAAATCCACACCGTTTCACCAATCAGAACCAAAATTCGTATTCTTACCCTTTGGTGCCCTGCGAGTAACACTGTCTGCTTGAAATTGCGGACAGACCACTCCATTCCCTGCATTTAGGCCCTTTGGACCAAATCTACACCGTTTCACCGATCTCAACCAAAATTTGTATATTTACCCTTTGGAACACTGCGACTAACACTGTTTGCTTGAAATTGCGGAGAGGCTACTCCATCCCCTGCATTTAGGCCTTTTGGTACAAATCTACACCGTTTCACCGATCTGAACCAAACTTTGTATACTTACCCTTTGGAACCCTGCGAGTGACACTGTCCACTTAAAATTTCGGACAGACCACCCCATTCCCTGCATTTAGGCACTTTGGCACAAATCTACACCGTTTCACCGATCAGAACCAATATTCGGAAACTTGCCCTTTGTTACCCAGCGAGTAACACTGTCTGCTTGAAATTGCGGACAGACCACTCCATTCCCTGCATTTAGGCAGTTTGTCCCAAATCCACACCGTTTCACCGATCTCAACCAAAATTTGTATATTTACCCTTTGGAACACTGCGACTAACACTGTCTGCTTGAAATTGCGGCGAGGCCACTCCATCCCTTGCATTTAGGCTGTTTGGCACAAATCTACACCGTTTCACTGATCTGACCCCAATTTTATATACTTACCCGTAGAACCCGACAAGTAACACTGTTCAATTTAAATTTCGGACAGACCACTCTATTCCCTGCTTTTTGGCCCTTTGGCAGAAAACTACACCGTTTCACCGATCTCAACCAGATTTTACATAATTACCCTTTGGAACTCGACGAGTAACACTGTCCACTCGAAATTTCGGACAGACCACTCCATTTCCCGCATTAAGGCCCTTTGGTACAAATCTACATCGTTCACCTATCGAAAACAAAGTGTGTATACTTATCCTTTGGAACCCGATGCGTAACACAGTCCACTTGAAATTTCTGACATACCACTCCATTCCCTGCATGTAGCTCAGGAATTCCTCGGGGTTGCCAGCTTCCTAACTCACCAGTCATGAGCCCTTGAGGGTGTACCAGAAGTGGTGGGTCTACACACACCCTGACTCTTTGAGGGCCTTGAGCAGAAGACAGGAGCTATTATGAAAAGGAAAAGAAGGCAGGCCTCTCGAAGAATGAGGGTATCAGGAAAGATGAGACAAAGCCAATTAAGGCGGGAAATTGAAAGACTCCCTAGCCCTCGGATACCCTAATACAGTCTGGGTCGGAAGAGAACAAGAGTTGACAAAGGGAGGCCGACAGGAAAGAGAACTGAAATGAGTCCGGCACCAGGAAGTAGAAGCGATGCCAGACTCAGCTGGGGTTCCGTGGTCGTCAACCCACGTCCCACAAGTTGTGAGACCCTGGGGGGGGGGGTCAGTTGTGAGAATAGCTTGCTGATTCATCGCGAGGTGACTTGAGAGTACTTTCCAAAGCCCGCCGTGTTATCTCCTGCTGTCTATGCTGATGCCAGCACAGGGCCGTTGCGAAACAGTGAGTGATTCCCGGTCAATCTGTATAGGACGGGGAACCCCGAACGTGAGTCATCATTTTTCGTCATAATCTGCGATCATCTCAGGTTCGTGCAGCTTGGACCTATATTCTTTGTCTTTGCCGAGCAGTACGCTCCTTCACTAGACGCATCCAGTACAGGCCTAAGCCAGAAAATAAGGTTGAGACTTTGGAAGACATCGAAGCTAGACACCTGAATTACCTATATCAGTTTTAAAATAACACCATGTTCGTTTAAGTTATTTTTTCATTACCTAATTATTATCATCATAAGTGCAAATGACCTAGATGTTACGCGCATCATACCAATAATCACCGCCGCATAAAGTCTTTCTCGACTGTGATTTTTAAAATATTTATTTTTGGTTGGTTGGTTCTTAAGTTTAGGGGCTGCGACAACGCGGTCATGTAGCCCCGTGTACTTTGGGTGTGTGTAGAATCTGTCTGATAACCGGTGTTAATTGTGATGACTGTATTAGTGTGTGTTATCTGTTTTTTAATTTAAGTACAAACTGCAACTTAGAATTCTTCAAATAGTTCGTACTTTTGCCGCCAAGCGCCACCGTCAACGACTACTAGGCCATGTTCGGAACTTAGCTACTATACGCCACTGCAGTCGGCTCTTGGCAACGGATGTAGACATCTATGAGCGTTGTTTACCTATCCAATTTAGCTTCACACAGGTGTAATTAGTGGAAGGTTCTTTAACATGCAATAAATCTGACATGGGACCGCCGGCTTTACTTCCCCTCCGAAGAAAGGCATACTGACGGATTTTAACGCTCTTAAAATATCCGACGTCTTCGGCCGGGTTTGAACCCGCTATCTTGGGCATAGAAGCTCAGCATGCTACCAAATACGCCACCGAAGCCGCCATATAGTTATTTTTATTACAGTACATTGTGTACATTATACGTTGAAGTGTCAATTCAATACCGGTAGTAGATTCCCTTATCATCCTCATCATAAGAGCAAATGACCTACAGTAGATGTTACGCCCATTACACCATTAATCACCACACACAATAAGTCTTCCTCGCCTGTGAATTTTGAAATATGTATTTCTATTACGGTAGTTTGTAAGTTTGACGTGTCAATTCAACAGTAGTTTTTATTATCATCCTTATCAAAAGGGCAAATGACCTAGATATTACTCCCTCATTGTCTTTGGGGGCAAATGACTTAGATTTTAAGTCCAATATATTTCTAAGGAGACCTTAAAACATTATCATCATTCCACCGGGCGAAGCCGGGTACTACTGCTAGTAGAACATAAAGTTTCAAATTAGTTTTGAGTAACCCTAATATTACAGTGTTACCAACGTATTTCAACGCGTCCTAGTAGGGTCAGTGTTTATCAGCGTGTAACATCCCTATTAACAAATGGATTTCATCCAAGATTGGCACACATATTGGATAGTTGGAATAATCGTACATGCTCAAATACTCCATCTAAAAGGGAAGATGAAGTTTGAATTGAGGAAGGGTAGGTTTTGGAAGAACAAAGTATGAAGTGGATAATAGGATAGACTCTTGTATTTGCAAACCAAACATATACAAATACAACAAAAACAAGTTAGAACTGAAATATGTAAAAGTTTTGATTCAGAAGCCTCCTGAGGCTATACGAGAAAGATCAAAGTGTGATCTTGAATTTTAGTGGTACAACCACTTTAAACTGAAAGCAATTATTGCTTCATAAAAATGTAATTAGTAAAACACATTGGCGAGAGTATGCCAGTGTCAGCATGCATGAACTGGACACGATAATACCGTTGGTTAACAATGAAAGTCTAGATTGTAGACGAGCTAGACGCTCAATAGCACAAGTTAATATTTAAGTATCGTAATTGACAATAAGAGAAGTTCTTGGCGAGAGTATGCCAATGCCAGCATGCATGAGCTGGACACAATAATTACATGAGTTATCAAAAGAGGTTGCCTTAGGCAGCCGTGGCTTATTCTCAAAGCAAGGCCACAAAAGTAGAATAGCCTACATGAAATATAGAGAATAGCAAAGCTATGTCAAGTGCAAGCGTGCATGAGCTAGACACAATAATTACATGAGTTAAAAAAAAGGTTGTCTTAGACAGCTGTGACTTGTTTTCTAAGCAAGGCCATAAGAGTAGAATACATTACATACAAGGAATAGTAAAGCTTCGTAAAGTGCAGGCATGCATGAGCTAGGCACTGCAATAACACGAGTTAATAATTTGAGAGTGGCGCAGACAGCCGTGGCTAGTGACACTAGAGAAGCCACAATACATGAAAGAGTAAAGATATTGAAAACGGGTTGCTAGTGCTAGAATGCAAAGAGCTAGACACTGCAATTACATGAGTTAATAATTTGAGAGTGGCTTAGACAGCCGTGGCGAGTGACATAAGAAAAGCCACAAGACATGAAAGAGTAAGATAGCATCAATATACAAAAGTTGAGCTATTTAAAGCAGGCGTTACGCAGATATTACCAGTAGTTTTAAAGATCAATTATACACAGATCTGCTCAGGGGATGTTTTTAGTTACAAAAAATATAAAGCAGGTTAAGGCTAAATGTCCCGACACTTTGGTAAGAAAATATTTCAACAGATGGCAGCACAAGCGAAGCTGAATTTATTTACATAGGTTGGTTTTTAAGTTTTGGCACCTTAGTTATAACCGGATTAATAACTCACTTAGATGATTCCAAGTTTCACAGGCCCTCGATGTAGACCCCACCGTTGCGTACAACGTGTTCCCAGCGATGCGGAAGTCGTTGGATCCCGCTGGCACTGCCCAATCTATTGATGGTACGAAGAGAGCGCTTGGCAACCTGCTCGCCGCGCATTGTCATCTTCATCTTCGGGATGAGATCATAGTCGCAGGGACTAATGTCGGGAGAATATGGGGGGTTATAGAGGACCTCCCAGCCCCAGCGATCCAACAATGCCGACACAACGCCTGCTGTGCATGCCCTAGCATTGTCATGCAGAACGATGGGCGGTGTAACCATGTGGTGGCGCCGTTTCCTTATAAGAGCTCCTCGGAGATGGTCTTGCAGAAACGAACAATAGTACGCCGCTTTAACGGTTTGCCCTCGGGGAACAGTATGGCAGCGCTTCCGTACCATTGAAGACGTTAAGCAGGCTGCCGAGCGCTCTCTTCGTACCATCAATAGATTGGGCAGTGCCAACGGGATCCAACGACTTCCGCATCGCTGGGAACACGTTGTACGCAACGGTGGGGACTACATCGAGGGCCTGTGAAACTTGGAACCATCTAAGTGAGTTATTAATCCAGTTATAACTAAGGTGCCAAAACTAAAAAACCAACCCATGTATTTACCTTTTTATCGAAGGAGAGCTCCGATCTGCGATCTGAATACTGATATGTACTCTGTCTAGTAGCAGAATTGATATTAATTCATTGCTTACTTTTCAATTTCAAAAACTGAAAAGTTGCTGTTTGTTTTTCAAATATCTGATAAAAATTAAAAAACGGGTCATACGAAAGTTGAGTTTCACTCACTGATTGCAAAGCCATATCGAAAACCTAAATCGGTTGAATAGAATCGTCGGGATCACTTTGGGAAGTTTGTGAATTAAAGTGTTACTGGATTTGCAACGAAGGACGCGGCAGTAGAACAAGGTATTGGTGAGCGGGTTGAGAGAGGGGGAGGGGAATGGAGCTCGAGTGATTTGAGAGAGCGATGACCTTACCTGACAGTATCGAATTCCCGAGCATCTAGTCCAATGTTGCGATTGACTGTGCTGGTTAGTTCTGAATTATTGTCAAGGTCTGGATTTCTTAGTGATCCTTTGATATTTTACCAGTTCCTAGTTACAACTTCTTGTTTTTAGTTCATCGATCTCTTTAATTACTTTTTGTTTAATTTATTTTACCTGAAACAGTATTATTTTAATGCCCGTTGTGTGTTCTATTTTCGGCACTTTATTTTTCGGACAGTATTTCTGGTAGAATAGATACATGTAGATATAGGTAGGCTACGACTGGTGGAGAGTATTACGGTCATCACGTGGAGTTATTTTTTAGTTTTTGATGAAAAATGGAGCCTCCTCCAAAACCGATTCAAGGGCGTTCCACTAAATCCCAGGGGAGATTGTGACTAAGTACTGTACTCGTATATGTATGGGATCGGAAATATCCGTGTTCTCAAAAGTTTTCCAACTAGCCAATGTTAAATAAAAGCGATACTGGAATCAAGCCACGAAACCGGTTTATACATCTCGCCGAGTTAGTCACTTAACCGAGCCGACCAATGAGGAAATTATTAGCAGTCACGTGAGTGACTTAGCACTAGGGAGCAGAATTCTTTGAGAACGATGGAACTATGATGCACGGAGATACTCGAAGACTTCCAAGTCGAGCCGAAAGACGCACGCGAGGGAAGTGTGACCAGAGGTTCGGAGGAGGGGAGACCCGTGTTGGCGCGTGTCGAACAGCCAATGAGAAGCGACCTTACTTAGAAGAGAGCAAATAAAGCAATTAGCATAGTTAATTTCCAGCGAGATTTTAACACTTCATAATATCATTGAAGGTGTTAAATAATAAATAACAAGTATTTATTAACATTGCGGCTAATTAAATGATTAATTAAGGATTATAGTATCATCGCTAATAAGGAACCAATCAGAGCCATGTTCTGAAAGGTGACGCTAACTTTATTGTTGGGGAGGAACATCGGAGAGAGAAATCGAGGCTCTTATTACTTACGACTTCTAGAGGAGCGGACGTCTGAATGAAAAACTCCATCAACGAACAAAGCTAATAGAAATTATTATACTTCTGAAGAAGATTATTACTACAAGAGAATAGTATTGAGAACGACGGCGCTTAGTTGTATGCAAAATTATTAAGTCGACATTCAACTATATTTGAAACTTATTAAGTATTCTACGTATTTTATCATGTCGAAACTTCTCAAGTTGAGGGAGGTGAATATAACTGAATCTACAGAGATCGTAATGGCGAACTAAAACGTTCATGGGAACATAGCTATGATGGCAGCGAGAATATTCGAAATGACATTACATCAGTATCGTGGGGGAGATAAACATCTCGTCTCTCCCCTGTTAAAGTACACTACATCTACAAAAGTCATTACACCAACTACAATGACGAATATTAATATATCGAACTTTGGCGGAGAAGACAGAAGAATTTCACGAACGAGGGTGGCTAGGGTTGATCCCAGTGCCATCAAGAGAGAAAGGGTTTCCCATCTCACACAAGAAGATACACCAGCAGAAAGGATGGTTACACGCAGATGTTGGAGCCTGAATTCCGTTCCTGACAACCTGGAAACTTCTGAAGGAGATCGAAGAGAGGCCCACAGGACATCTTGAAGATTCGAGCTATCAGAAACAATCCGTTTCTGAGAAACAGCGAAAAAGCCCACTTCTAGTCAACTATAACGCAACATAAGGTAGTCTCATTACCAACGATATTTCCCATTTTTTAGAATTGTAGATACTGTAGAGAATATCCGACATCTTGGTATATTAATGCCATTTTTCTACATTTTTGCAATATTTTTATTAGGTTTTTCGAATTTATATTTTCATAGCTACGTCATGTAGATGTTTATTCTCGATTTTTAGTCGATTTAGACAATCTAGAATTGTTATTTGTAATTTTTGAATTTTGCGACTTTCAAATTTGAATGATGGAGAAGTTAACGTTCAACTCAAAATATTTGTATGGTAACGTTTAAGGTCGTTTAGATCACATTTTATTGGTTTTTAAATTGTATTAAATCATTTTTTGATAACTATGGTATTAATGGAAATTTGTTCCAAGAATGTTATACAGAAGTTTATTTTAGAGAATGCGATTCTTAAAGATCTTATTTGGAAGATCTATATCAAGTCACGATGTGATAACTTATTAGACAGATATCGTTATAATTATTTGGTGATATAATTCACAAACATAAGAGTTTGGAAGGTAATAAGAAATGTAGTAAAGCAAGAATTTATATAAGAATAGAATGTGAAGTTAATGAATACGAATTACATCGTATTTTTGAAATAATAAGATTTTGAAGAAAGATTTGAAAGAAATGTCACAGCTAATAGGAAGCTTTATTGAAATGTGAGTTCTGTAAAAGAAATATAATGTTATTGGAAGATTAGTATTTAATCGTATTACTTGTTAAATTAATTTGTCGATAGAACCAGTATTTTTATTTGATATTTTTATGTATGATGTTGAAACTGCTATGGAAGTTGTTAACACGAAGTTACTTGAGAAGAATATGTTATTTGGAAGGAATTGCGAAATATCTCCAAGAGAGAGATCTTTATTATTCCCGTATTGACGGAGGTATTTGTTAGACGTATGACAATGAGCATTGTGAAGCCATTTGTCAATTGTTGAAAGAATGTCTGTTGTGACAGATTTAAGATGAAGCAGTATTGTTGGTATTTATTAAAAGTTGAAGTTATTGAAATAGTCTCATAGAGTTGAAACTGCTTGAAAGCATTAGAACAGTGAATCCTAGTTGAAGTTGTATCTGATAGAAATTATAGGATCAACGGATCTTTGTTGAAACTGAGAGTAAACTGAGTTCTATTTAAATGGTTCTAATCGGAGATTGAATTTACGGTAATTATTCAACGAATTGGAACAGTTTATTTTTATGAAGTATTTTTATTTTTTGACGAGAGACCAGTTATAGGAGGTCTATGAACTATGTCTTTACTTAATTGTACGGATTATAGAATCCCGAATTGAAATCGTAGTGGAATATGCTATAGGATGGAAGTTTTCCGAGGGACCTTATCCGTATCCTAACGCCCGAGATTTTCATGGATTCCGGTTTTTCCTGAGTAGTTTGATAACCCTATTGTTCTGTAGTTTGTTCCTATAGCACATTCTGTTAGAAAAATCCCTGTCCCTTGTTCTGAGTGTTCGCCAAGTAGCACTGTGTTGTATTTTAGCCGGGACTTCAAGATGCTACAATCCTTTATTTTTCCAATGGCGGATTTTTGGTGGATCATCCATATATAAGGGTACAGTACCAAGAAAAGGAAGCCAGGCCCATAAAAAAATAAACTCTACACACCCGTAAGTTTTTTTTCAGATTATATTTGAAAATATATATTTTGTTACGCTTGAATTAGAGAATCTGTAATGCACTGAGCAGTTATGATTCCACTTATATTTTACCTGTAGCCTACAAGTTGGATGACTGAACGTCACCCCGCAATCTGCAGGCTACATGGCTGAACAGCGCAGCGGTTGCTTGGTAGGCCTAGGTCCTTCATGGGCTGTCGCACCACGGGTGTAGTTTGTTTTTGTAGGAGTACAATATCACGAACTATTCAGTGTCAACTTTTCTCGGAGAAGCAAGTTCGACTTCAAATGAAAACAATGCGTTGTGGGGAAAAATAAAGGCGTAGCGTTTGTGAAAATGGAAAATTGGTTTCCGGAAAAACTGGATTGGATTGGGATTCATAAAGACTGCAAAGAGTACTTTTGCACTACCAGCGGGCATGGTGAAGACAAATAGCTAACTGCAGACCAAACTTATGCTTGTGACTAGGTGCGTTATTGCTTGCAGCCCCTAATTGTTAAAAGTTCCCAGCTAGTATCAAACACCACTAGCAATGCAGCCGAAAATGATGTGTCCCTTGTTGCAAAATTCACGGGAGGTAAGCTGATCAATCGAGGGAAACGAGGTTCCTTCACTCATAGAACCAAAGCTGCCGGGCTGGACTTTCAGTTTGGGCCATTCTGGCACTATAAAACAATGAAATCAGTTTAGAAGAAAAAACTGCCCCAATAGTTAAGTACACAGCACTCAGCAGAAAGAGAATAAGAGCAGCTTGCCGAAAAAAGTTTATTTGCGTCGCGAGAAGGGAAAAGAATGTCCCGCCAACAGTCTGATGAAATAAAACTTACTGTCTCACGTGATTATGGAAACCGATCAATGCAGTTGGATTTCGATGACGTACTGTTGTGAGAGTTTAGTGATGAGAAGATCAAGCAACTAACGCATAGTGAAGGCCATATACAAAAACTGGAAAAAGAAACAAGGGGCCAAAGGGAAAATGAAAAGTGGCACAAAGCTAAAATGGACAGACTTACGGCATCCAATTTTGGATATGTATGCAAGAAGAAACCTACTTTGAAAAGGGCTCCAGTAGTGGAGTAGTAGGGGTTCTAAGCCCCCCCACAACTACTCCCAATGCGAGCCGATAACTTCCGAACCCGTGGTCGGAGATTCACGAATGAAGTGTTGTTGGACTCGGGCTGACGGGGGCTTTGCTATGGATCGCATGTTACATTTTTCAAAAAAATAATTGAAAATGTTTATTTTCGAAAATAGGCGATAGTTTGAAAACCAAACATGGTAGTACGTTGTGCCATAGCTCAAACGAATGGTCTCTATGTCCTTTATATTTTACGATAAATAAAATTATTTTTTACATTTTTTGAAAAAGGTGTAATTTTTAAAATCATATATTTTGGTAATTAGGAATTATACAAAAAAGTTTGTTTGACATAAATGAAAGGTACATACGCCCTCTACCCCCAAAATAAATTTCAAGTCTCTAGGATAAAAACCGGACAGTAGTGTGGTGAGGGGAAAGCTGTCTCACTTAGCAAGTTGTGAGCCCCTGCGACCTTGGAATGGAAGGAGTTATGCTAGGAGGGCGTGCTTGGATTCTTTTTTCGTCTCGTTGCGCTCTTTACGGGAATATCGGTGTCGAAAAAGTGAAATGCCGGAAACATGTTTTTTTGGGGGTTAAAACGTGATTTTAGACTTATTGTTATACTCGCGAACCAATCATGCTAGAGGCGCGTACGAGGGGTCCAAGGACTCGTAGCGACGTCCTCTTTGCTATGGACCACTCGTTATATTTTAAGAAAAACATTTGGAAACTCGTTTTTGGGGTAAACACGTGTTTTTTGTGATTGTTGCTGATAACTCACGAGCCAATAAGCCTAGAGACGTGTGCGAGATGTCATGTTTTTCGTCCCGTTGTCCTCTTGCCGAGGATGTTCGAGTTGAGCAGGAATGAAAAACCATTTTGAGGTAAAACCGTGATTTTAGACTTTTTGCTCTATTTCGCAAACCCATAACGCTAGAGACGTGTACGAGGTGTCCTAGGACTCGGGCTAACGTCCCCTTTCGAATGTGGTAGATATTTTTTCCAAAATATAATTCACAAAGGGCCTACCTAACGCCATACATATTGAAAAAAAATCATTACCTGTTTATAATGTTCATGAAGCGTGGTGGTTGAGAGAGACGATACTGCTGGGTGTGTGTGTGTGTGTCAACGAACCTGTCGCTGACCACGGTGGCTGTGATCAATAGATCAATCGATATTTCGACGGGTCGGTTTATGACAGAGCGAGGGTGCTTTTTTCTGATATTTTACCCCCGAAGATGATCTTTAACGTGTACACGGTGATGAGAACTTGGTTCTATGTTGGTTGAAGCGAGTACAGAAAACAAACTTGCAGAGGAGCAGAAGAGCAGGAGGTGAATGTCATTTGAGCTTATTGGAATGCGCTGATCAGACTTGACAACAGGTGCAATGGAAAATGACAAAGACGCTTGAAGGTGAAATAATCTGACCATCGTGGTGGCAGGGAAGAGCGAAATGCATGTGAACACATGTGAAAACACATGCACCATAAGCACATAAGCTTATATATTGGCTTTTTTGTGTTGGCGTTTTAGTGTTGGCTTTTTTGTGTTGGCTTCTTGTGTTGGCTTTTTTGTGTTGGCTTTTTTGTTGGCTTTTTTGTGTTGGCTTTTTGTGTTGGCTTTTGTGTTGGCTTTTGTGTTGGCTTTTTGTGTTGGCTTTTTTGAGTTGGCTTTTTGTGTTGGCTTTTTTGTATTGGTCCCATATGTTGGCTTTTGTATTAGCTCTCTCATATTTGCTCTTACTTGTAGGCTTATTTGGTCTTGGAAAGTGTGTGAGCCCCTTTTTTTAAGACAGCATAATGCTTGCCACAATGTTTGTAAGCAACAACAACACACTAATATTCTAAAAAATCCAAAGTATTATAAAGTTAAGGATTGACTAAGAGTGTAATAAAGACAGCTAACCTAACCTAATCTAACCCAAATCTAACCTAACCTAACCTAAACCTAACCTTGCATACCCTAAACTAACTTTACCAAACCTCACTTCATTCAACCTAACCTAACCTAACCTAACCTAACTTTACCTAACCTCACTTCATTGAACCTAACCTAACCTAACTTTATGTAACCGAACCTAACCTAACATAACATAACCTAGCCTGAGTGAGTGCTCGTACCCACCGTTAGATAGCATGCTAGTAGTACAATTAGTACTCATATCCACCGCTAGGTAGCCTGCTAGTTGTTCAGTTAGTGCTTATATCCACCGCTAGATAGCGGAAATATACTTTGCATGTTGCATGTGACTATCTCACAAAGTTTGACGCTTGTAAAATGGGTCCGTATAAGCTCTGTATAAAAATTCAATGTACAAATAACTACTAAGTGTTCAGAACTATCATGTATAGCCATGTGTAAGGTATATAGGGGATTCTTAGCTCCAAAAAGAATGTCTAACCCACCAGTGTACAGCCTTGTCATATGCAGTAAGCAGGTGTAAAGAGTGTGAAAAGACTTTTCTTTGAGACCAATATGAGAAGCGTCATGAAGTATCGTGTGGTGAATTTCATGAGTGCAAGACCTGTGGCAGATAAATTGTTATTGAAAAAAGCTAAACAACGTTTCACATCTTCTGATGCCTCAGTGGGTGAGTGAATGGCAGCCCTGATTTTCATGAGTGCTATGAAAGGAAAATTGATGATGCGTGGACATGAACATTGAGGAGTGAGGAATTGGGATTTGTTTGTATTCTATTTTCATTTGCCAATTCACTCTGGTTATGAAATAAAAACAAAGGTTTACCAGAGCACGAAGTTTTTTTATTTTTTAAATTAAAAATCATGATGTTGATGGCTGATTTTCCATTTTACACATTTCATACATGATGAATTCACACATTGCCATTTGTCAATTTGCAATTTAAAGTTTTTAAAAATGTCTGTTTCAAGTTGTACGTTTTTGATGATATGGATTTTCCATTTTGTTGATGACACTTTTTAAACAATGTCTGTTTGAAGTTTTTCTGAATTTTCATATTTCACACATGGCCATTTCCAGTTTTTAAAAATGTCCGTTTCAAGTTTTGCGTTTTTGGTGATATCGAAACATGGATTTTCCATTTTGCTGTTTTCACATTTTTCCATTTGGTGTATGTCGAAAGTTGAGATTTGTCAATGATGTTGATGCAAGTGCTTGCCCATGATGATGCTGCAGTGAGTTTATGGGATTGCGGAAACGTCGAGTTCTACTACTGCAGGTAAGACTGTTTTTAAAAATTAATGTATATTGTCTGCCACATTTCAAAGAAAACAAAACTATTGAAAACAAAATGAGTATATAAGTGACAATTTTCACCCCTCCCCACCCACTCTACCTCACCGTGTTTGTTCTGGTCATACATACACACCAGCTTTCTCTCTCTACTCATACATTCACACCTGTCTTTGGGAACAAACACAACCACTTTATTTATTCCCAAAAGCACATTCTCGACATGCACACTCATCCCAAATGAACTTTTTTAGTTTACCATTTATAATTTACATTACGAGAAATAAATTAAATACTTGTCATTAAAGTTACTAAAAAATACTATTACTCATTAAATATTTACAAAAAAACTCCAACTTTGTACAGCTTTAAAGAATAAAACTATTGACCAGTCAATTTAAAAAAAAAAAATAAGGTTGCATAGAACTTTTTTAGAGAGTAAAAGGTCCAAGTGGGTTGCCACTATTTACAAAATCTACTATTTACAATGGCAGAAACCAATATTTACAAAATACTAAATCTACAAGTTACATAAAGCTATGTCCCTAAACGATTAAACAGTGAAATCACACCTCCTCCTCCTTGCGATCATAACCCCAGGGCAGGCTCGTGAGCAGGTCATCAGCCCACACACGTTTGTTATCCATAGAAGCGAAAGTGCGTTATCTCTGTTCCACAAGGTACAAATGATGGTTGCTGGATTGTATCCTATACTGAGAATGGGACATAGTTTTGCCAGTGTGTAAAACCACTAGATAGTCATCTACACGTAGCTATTTTACCACTGCCCTACCTATACCTTTTGCTCTTTTGGCTTCCTTAGAGTCTAGTGTGCGATAAGCATACATTTTCGAAGCCAAACCTACGAATTCCGTCATAATGGAATCACCGCATTCATCTTTTAAAACGCCCATTACCTTCTTGTTTTTATGGGCAGCTGATACACGTTGTCAGCGCTATAGCAAGAGGTGTCGAACCAGTCACTATGCTGCCTCATGGCGTCATAGGGGTTGCAGTTGCGAATGTGGTAAATGAATGAGTCCGTATCCATATACAAAAGAGAGACGTCCTCAAATTGGCGTTTGGCAAACTCATAGTGGAATCGATACATGACCGATTTGGAAAGTCTAAAATGACTTGGCCCAAGTAAATGGGCTCATCCATGGTCACACTGGTCTTACTCAATTCAATAGTAGCCAAATCCTCATCGATAATGTTGATCGAGTTAAAATTTGGCTTGGCAATGTACCGCCGGGCACCCCACCGCCCCTCCCAGACATTGACCAATTTAATGTCACGGTATTTGCAAACATTCTCCATGGACTTGCCATAGATGCAGTTGTTCATTAATTTAAAAATAATAATTTCAAACTGCTGTGTTGCCATTTGTCGGTGCTCTGTGTTGAGTTGCATGTATGGCTCAAGCCATGCTTTTTGAGCAAAAGAAATATCCCTGTGTATTTTCTTCAACACCAAGCCTTGGGCGAGGCATTGCACCAACATTTGGATATGTAGCACATACCGATTTTTGTTGTAAAGTGTGCCCATGAGTTTTTCAATTTTCACTTTACTGTCAGGGGGGACCATTTGCTCAAGGCAGAATGGGAAATCAGCATGTTCATCATACAAGGATGAGGGATATTCAATATCCACGGCCTGTTTCTTGGCTAGCCATGTTCACATTAAATTCTGACACTTGTTTGTCTGTCAGCCAAGCAAACTTCCCATAGGGCAAAGGCTGACTCATGGCGTAACCATACAAATTATTCACGTCATAGTACATTAAGTACGATTCTGGTTTGTCTGGTGAATAATCAGGCATGTAGATATTGTTCGCTTCAGCATGGCGTTGGTTAAGCGACACAAGGCCACCACGAATGCCCTTTTCAAAAAAATAGAACCCTGTCTACATCAGTGAGTAAATCCAATTCCACTTGAGTGCATTTCAAAGCGGCATCGAACGAGAGCCCAGGACTCGTATAATAGTGAGCCGGGTCAAGACCGTAAATGTGTTGACACAACTCACGAAATTTTTGAAACACATCGGTGAGCAGCAATACATCCAGTTTTAGGTAATGCAAAGCATATTCACTTAGCGTGTTCATGCCAAACACTCGCCAAACTTGACATGCATGTGCATAGTCTTCATCGGAAACGGTACTGCGTGTTAGTTTCGAGTAAAATTTCTCTTGTGGTGGGAGTTTTCTTTGCTTTAACACGTTCCAGCTGTTGCAGAAATTATACGGGAATATACCTTTCCGAATGCACAATTGAAATTGCTCAGGATCATTAAAATGCATTCTAGTATTTTTCAATTCCTCCTCATTCAAGCCATTCACAAGGCTGTCTAGAGAGGATGCCATAAACTTACAGGAATCCAAAAATCGAATGCTAAAGTCGCTCCCACCATGTCAGGGCTGTAAAACGCTCATGGTTTTGGGGAATATTGGTAAACGAGCCCTTGTTGACATGACCCAATTCACGAATCAAAAACTGAATGTCATAATTCGCCAGATTGTGGAAAAAGACACTGATGAAACGAGGAGCTGGAAAGTTCAAATTGCATTTGCTGTGCGCAGCTCCACGAAACTCCCCCGTAAAGTGCGAGTGGTCTCTGACTTTTTCCTCTCCACTTAAAATAGGCTTTTCGCAAATATGGCATGTCGTGGCATGCTCATACTGCTGCTGCTGTTCTGGAGATAGACACATGGGTACTGGGTGGTCCAGAAATTCCTTTACATCATGAGCCAACTTGACAAGTTCATCCAAGAACCATCTGGCACAATCTGGCCCCTCACGGTATTTGTAAACGGATTGCGTGGGGTCAAAGGCACACACCACATGAAATCCTATGGCAAAGGGTTCATGTTTTTGAATGGGTGTGGTTGAGCTGATGGTGGGATCTGGTTCACATCCCGCCATGGGTGTAGTGAGTGCTCAGAAATCTGCATATACCACATAGGGAACAGTGTCACGCTTATGAATGTCTTTAAACTTTAACACAGCCTTGTCCCCTTGTGGCAATATCAATCTCACCGCTTCCTGAGAAACGCAATCTATCCTATGACGTTCCAAAAGCGTAGGGGTTTTAAAATTTTGCAAGCAACGATCACAAATATGTTTTTTACGTTTATATCTAGACATTTGACTGCTTAGCAATCTACATAAGCTTTTAATCAGGCAATAGTGATTCACCTCTTCCTCAGATAGATATAAAAGATGAATGTGGTGTCGTTTCGGTTCTTTTGTAGCATAAAGAGGACCCCCAATCTCATCACCATCAAGGCCATACACCATGAACGAAAAGTCATGGTTGTCTTGTTCAAACCTATGGATTTCAGTTAAATCCATCGGGAACGATACTCGAGTTAAATTTAAAGTTTGTTTCAATTCATCAAACTTGGCCTTGTATATTCCTGGTCTGTAACAATGCTGTTGTACTGGCTGCAAATACGCAGCCACAGCCCACAGAAAGCAATCATCATCAAAATTTTCAATATTCACCACAGCCTTTTTCGAAGCTATTGCTGGCGGTGTTTTAATATAGCTAGACCCAGCATTCTACGGGTTGAATTGACTAATGTTGATTTGTAGATGACGAATTTTGTCCAACGCTAAACCTCTGGGTCCTTGTTCCAGTTTATCAAATTTTGATGGCAAGGCATTCACCACACGGCATTGATACCACTCGTTCAGATTATCGGCTATCAAAACTCTTGCATTTTACTGCAAATATAGAATGTCTCCTTATGCTCTACGTCCTTCTTTTTATATATGAAATCGCACACCAGTTCTGTATTCACCTTTAAAGCCGTATGCAACCTTTGCGCTGTACAAATTTCAATTTTAAAAATTTCAAAACAAGATTCTAAAAATTCTTTGGGAATCAAACTTTTTCTAACATTGACCACACGACTAGAGCACACACGCGATTTGAAACAACTGTTTAGGGGTACCCAAGTTAACGTATCCGCAGCAGTAAAATACATTATTTTGAAAGAACACTCTCACCTGAGTTTTCAGCTGTAGACTGTTGAACAATGGTCCCAAACACACACGTTCCTGGTTATTAACAGAGGTCAAGCGTTTTCCAACACTCTAAAAAGAAATAAAATAAACCACCATAAGTATATCAATTCCATAGGGTTTATGCATTTCATAAACAAAACAAAATCAAACAGGTTATATATATTTAAAAAATCTCACCTTGACGTGTAATGCTTTACTTTATTCCAGTCTCGTGGACTAGTGTGGAAATGGTTTCCGTCTCTAGCTGTCCACCTTTCCCTCTCTTTTTCAATCTCTTTCCCACAGACACACAACAGGTGGGCTATACACGTTATCTGCAAACAAATAAATAAACATTTATTTTATAACTTGAACAATCAATAAATAATTGCATTCAATATATATAAATCAATAAATATATAAATGAATAAATAAACACCTACCTCACAACAAGGTTAAGTATTTTCCACCACCACCAAAACTGTTAAACAAGACCAAGTGTTTCATGCAATGCAGTGTGTTAAAAGGTAGTTACCTAAGTGAGAGTGGAAATGATAACGACATGTCTTTATATATGTTACGTTGCATGTATAATAATTTTTCCCACGCTTTGAACATTCTCTTATCGTGCACGTGAACAGCTAACGTCCCAGGCGAACACCTGTGCCAGGTCAAATTTCAACTGAACTTGCATTTTGTCACGTACGAAGCAAACAGGATGTAACTTGTTTAGCGTGCATGTAGTTTCACATGTGTTCACATGCATTTCGCTCTTCCCTGCCACCACGATGGTTAGATTATTTCACCTTCAAGCGTCTTTGTCATTTTCCATGGCTCCTGTTGTCAAGTCTGATCAGCGCATTCCAATAAGCTAAAATGACATTCACCTCCTGCTCATCTGCTCCTCTGCAAGTTTGGTTTCTGTACTCGCTTCAACCAACATAGAACCAAGTTCTCATCACCGTGTACACGTTAAAGATCATCTTCGGGGGTAAAATATCAGAAAAAAACCCTCGCTCTGTCATAAACCGACCCGTCGAAATATCGATTGATCTATTGAGCACAGCCACCGTGGTCAGCGACAGGTTCGTTGACACACACACACACCCAGCAGTATCGTCTCTCTCAACCACCACGCTTCATGAACATTATAAACAGGTAATGAATTTTATTTTAACATGTATGGCGTTAGGCCCTTTGTGAATTATTTTTTGGAAAAAATATCTACCACATTCGATAGGGGACGTTAGCCCGAGTCCTAGGACACCTCGTACTCGTCTCTAGCGTTATGGGTTTGCGAAATAGAGCAAAAAGTTTAAAATCACGGTTTTACCTCAAAATGGTTTTTCATTGCTGCTCAACTCGAACATCCTCGGCAAGAGGACAACGCGACGAAAAAAATGACATCTGGCACACGTCTCTAGGCTTATTGGTTCGTGAGTTATCAGCAAAAATCACAAAAAACACGTGTTTACCCCAAAAACGAGTTTCCAAACTTTTAAAAATATAACGAGTGATACATAGCAAAGAGGACGTCGCTACGAGTCCTTGGACACCTCGTACACGGCTCTAGCATGATTGGTTCGTGAAATAGAGCAAAAAGTCTAAAATAACGTTTTTACCCCCAAAAAAAACATGTTTCCAGCATTTCACCTTTTCGACATCAACATTCCCGTAAAGAGCGCAACGAGACGAAAAAAACAAATCCAAGCACGCCCTCCTAGCATGACTCCTTCCATTCCAAGGTCGCAGGGGCTCACAACTTGCTAAGTGTGACAGCCTTCCCCTCACCACACTACTGTCAGGTTTTATCCTAGAGACTTGAAATTTATTTTGGTGGTAGAGGGCGTAGGGACCTTTCATCTATGTCAAACAACCTTTTTTGTATAATTCCTAATTTCCAAAATATAGGATTTTCAAAATTACACCTTTTTCAAAAAATGTAAAAAAACAAAAGTTTTATCATAAAAAATAAAGGACATAGAGACCATTCGTTTGAGTCATGGTACAACGTACTACCATGTTTGGTTTTCAAACTATCGCCTATTTTCGCAAACAAACATTTTCATTTTTTTTTTAAATATAACATGTGGTCCATAGCAAAGCCCCCGTCAGCCCGAGTCCAACAACACTTCATTCGTGAATCTCCGACCACGGGTTCGGGAGTTATCGGCTCGCATTGGGAGTAGTTGGGGGGGGGGGGGGCTTAGAACCCCTACTACTCCACTACTGGCTCCGGTAGCAAAAGACATTCTGTATGGCAAATTTCACTCAAAAGCAATGCAGTATAACTGTGATAATGAGCGAATTACAAAACGGAATTTAGAGGAGAAATCGGTAGAAAAATCGAAGAATATGGTCTTTTCGTACATAAAACTTATCGGTTCTTAGGTGCCTCCCAAGAGGGATTAATAAGAGACGACGCTATAGTCGAACCCTTATTCTGCACGGAATATGACCATACTGGAAGCCTGCAAAAAGCTAAAGGGATTTTGTTTGGCAGAAAGTAAGCGGAAAAGTAATCCTAGAGAATGTCAGGAACAGTGCCATTCAGAAGAGAACAGATTGATAACCCTCTAACACTGACATGATTTTTATTTCCAGAACCAGGGTCAATTGGAAATAACACAGCGGGAAATATGTTATTTTGTGGTATGGACGCCTAAGGACATTCACATAGAAACAATAAAGAGGGACGAAAAGTTCTGGAGACAAAAAATGCATATGTTACTTACATTCTGCTACGAGAAAATCGTGTTTCCTGAGATCGTTGATCCCAGGATGACCAGATGAATGGATATAAGAGAACCTGAGGTGAAGTAAAATACTGAGTGTGTGTAAATCATGAAACGTTACCGTTGATATGGAAAATAATGATTTCAAGAAAAGGAAATAATAAGGTATAATATTTTTGTTTGTTTATAGTACGCAGTACTAGTGCCTATCCTAACAAAAGGGAGATTTTTGTTGTCGTGTGGCTTCTTCAGAGGCCGATTGCAGGTCTTTCTATTCGACGCCAATGGGTGACCTGCGCGTCGGGATGAGAGATGGAATGGATGAAGATGAATGAAACTGGGTGAGGATGTAGAAGGAAGCGGCCGTGGCCTATCAGAAGGTACCGTCCCAGCATTTGTCTGGTGTGGAAAATGGGGAAACCACGGAAAACCATTTCAAGGACGGCCGACGGTGCGGCTCGAACCCACGCGTCAACCGAGTCAGCAGTGAGCTTGGCCTCATGACGTAACGCTGCGGTTTAGCCAGCGTAGCCAGTGCTGTCGGTAATAGGCAGATGAGACTATCTCAGGAACTTGAATTCTATATATGCACAATTGTACATAATAATTTTGCTCTTGGTATGCATTTTCATAATTTGTTTATTGTAATAAAATGTCCTACATAAATGAACTTTTATTATTACTTCTGTGAAAATTGAAGTAAGTTTTAGAGATTGGCCTCACGGTGTCGTTTCATATCTCATGAAAAAGAAAGGGGAATTAGAGTCAAAAGAACCAAAGACCCATACGAATCATCAAAATGTATGTACGTATTTATGTATGTATTGTACAGCCCGGGGGGGGGGGGCAGTACCCCCTGAGAGCCACCCCGCCATCTTCTACCAAAACCACCCCAACTGGAAACATTATAATTCCAGAACATATCTCTACACAGCAAGCGGCGACCACCTAAGCCTAGGAGGATAGCCAACGGCTTGCAAAACACACATAAACATTTACACTAACAACTATCTGGGGCAGCCACACTGATGCAATGCTGACCAAGCAGCGCCGAAACGTATAAGAGTGGAACCTGGACTGGAGGGATTATCTGTTCTGTTCTGTTCTTCGCCAGTGGCCCTGCCCGACATCCGTTCCAGTTCTTCACCAGGTGAGATCTAGTTCGTGCTCAGAATCCTTATTCTTGTAAACACCTACCCCAAACATTTGTACACTTCACAAATTGTATTTCATATTTGTCTAAACTCCCCAAGAGGGACATCACATTACATCTACTGGCCAATAAATACATGGTCAGTAAACTACACGCTTGTTACTAATTACACTCCACTTCACATCCTCATACCCCACCTGACCTTCTTCCTAATTGCTCCTGACCGTAGAGGCCAGTAATTACATCATCAGGTTTCATTGTGTTCGGAGTCCCTGACTCTGCACATTCATTGAATTGTTCATCCTACTCAGATGGCAAGCTGGTTTAACAGCCGGCACTTAGACAATCATCCCCTGACAGATAATTGCATCTTGCAGGGACGCCCCCAATAGATTAACCACTTACACCAACACACTACACTAGTAGTCTCTCCCAATTACGGGACACTACTCTCATCCGGAAACAGTCTTCTAAATTGGCACATTTACACTACCGTGTTTTTCCCACCCCCAACCAAGGGATAAAACATATTTGGTGGAGGCGCGGCTACCACGCAAAATAAGGGTAGGGACTCAAACAACGAGCCCTCGTGGTAGAAGCGATCCGTACCGCATACAGCCAAGCAAAAGTTAATTTTTTTTCTGAGGAGAGAGCATTATTTTTTCCCTTCACTCTAGAAACACAAGGGAAATTTTACTCAACCCCCCCCCCTGGGAAGAAGCTGAAAGCTAATACATTGGAAAACACACACAGTAATTTTTATACAAACACTTAGCTCAGGATGGCACCAGATGCAGAAGCAACAGGGATTGTAAGCCATAGAGGCAATAGAGGTACACCAATATTACTCACATTATTACTAAGGTGCCAGAGGCATATACAAAGGCGACAGGCACAAATACGGGCACTCCAGACAAAGGTTGGAGCAATATAGGGCAAACAGCCATGCACCCCGTCAGAGGGTAAGACAGCGCAATTGAGATGCGCACACGAACACTCAAGTAACATACATGAACACCTAAATAGGAGCCATGTCCAAAGGAACAGGATATACGACCGATTAATCACTACACATGCCCCTGCAATAGATAACACAACCCTAGAGAGGATGAGGGTGCACTACACAATTTTATATGCCCAATACAGGGAGCTTATTCGCGAACAGGCGTTTCTTCAGTTGGCGGCCACAGAACTGTATAGGACGCAAACACGTCAACACAGCAATTTGCCAACAGGCCATATGCCTCGATAGGCAGTACGCCCAAATTTGCGAAAAGTACCGGGAACTCCAAGCCAACAAGGCCATTTTTGAGTTCGCGGCAGGCCATCAGCCCAGCTAGGAGAGGATATAGGCGTAGATACGCTGACTCAGCAATTCGCGAGGATGTCCCTCTCGACACGTACCGCCATACAAGGGAAGGAGTCTACTGTGGCCATAGGCCAGAAATCGGTCAGACTACCCTCCAACACATTGCAAGAGCACTCACAGACAATTACACGATCCATACCGCCAGTTCAGAGTGCGATTTCGCCAGAATGGAAGCGGTCACAAGCACATGCACCCTCAGTGAAAAGACATACAGGGGGATTGTTTACAGTTCACCAGGGTGTAACACACACGCCTGCACACACTATCATGCCTCCACAACAAAATACACGGGGTTTAAGGGAAGTTTTACCGCCCACCCCACGAGGCCAGACAGACAAGAGGGCGCACACGCGCACAGACACTTACAGGGTAGCGCGAAGCCAACACAGCTCTTCAGACACCAGCATACCTACGCCTATTAACAGGCAGTACGGGGAACGTAGGCTTAGGCCTGCTTCACTTAAAACACCCCTGAAAAATAGTAAAGAAACGCCTCAATGGCAACCTGAGGCCTATGCCCTCATAACAGGGCGCAGTAATTCACCCCGACGGACGAGGAGGCGCGCACTGTAGTGAAATTCACTGACCACGCAAGCCCATGGATAAATATTCCCACACACAGAATTTTCCACTTAAAATGCAGAAACGTTCCCAAGACCTTCACGGGGGCGCGTACACACAATTAACACTAAAGACAGGTTCTACCCCTGTAGAGGGTAAACACACAAAAACTCATGCACAAAACTGTACAATTTACATGCATATATACATATATTTGGTCCATAAGTGCACGTTATTTCTTACACTGCCCATAGCAGGAATTTTTCTTGTTCCCCATAATAGCGCTCAGTCTACGCATAAAATACCATGGGACAACACTCATGGTTCAGGGGAAAATACTATAATTTATTTTTGAGGTCACACACTAAACGTAAATACCATACAAACAGTCAATAACACGGACAAAACTGTCCCAGAGACACAGGCCCAAAAGGCAACAGGAATAATTATCCTGAACAAAGACGGTCTCGAATCCGCGACCTTCTGAATACCAGGAGCGCAAGGTCGGGTAGCCATCCAATTGGTGGATAGAGCAATAAGGCACAGTCACGCTAACAGGGATTAATATGCATAAAATAATAAAACCGCCTCCGACACCTAGTCACCAAACACGCGACAAGAAGCCCGGAGACACACGTGCATAAATACATCACCTACTCTCACAGACATCTAACTACCACCGATGAACATATTTACCCCAGGCCTACAATAACACAAAAGTTGGGGACACAATATATGAACAGAGGTAGGGTCTTTTACATATCGAGGAACCCAAAGCACACTGTATATGCAGTCAATAGAAAGGCGTGTCAGCAAACACACGCACATCTGCTTAACACATGCAATAAACAGACCGCCAGACTGGTAGCAGATACTGCCCACGCCAATGAAACTTGACACTATCGCCACTCAGCGATAAGACATACATGAACATGCGACTTTCGCGTGTGCCAGAAAGGCTAGGAGCGCGTTCACTCCGGCTGTAACATACACAATCATTCACGCCATTTTCAAAGCCGGATAACTCCCGAAATTAAAGTACGAGGGTCGTTCCGGATAACACAAAACACTCACACTAACGTATATTTTCATACGCGTGTCTCAAACATACAATACACGCCATGGTACATAAAACACAAAACTTGTAGTACCGAGGCGTTAGCCCAAGGCATGTGCGAACACACAGAAACAGGACACAAACGTGCCAAAAAGGAAGCTAGCCAACGGCATTTTTGGCGCGACAACACAATCAGAGGCCACACTAGGGACGCACAAAATCCCAACAGACTACGCAGACATAAAACACGAAGCGCTACACGGGATCACGGGTCCGAATACCCAGTAAAACCGGACGCCGTGACAGACAAGAATTGTCGAATGACGAAAGATGAGTTACATTCAACACACGGGTTTTTCAACATAGAATGTCAGAAAACCCAGCCAGCGCGACCAGACCCCACATAGACCCATTCACAGGGGAAAAATTCACTCCCACCTAGATGGAAACTGGCCAAAATTAAGGCAATCCTCAAGTACGTCCAAATTAAACCAGGAATATGGACACGGGAACAGACATTTACACGGGCAGCATTGCAAAAAGAGCATGCATACACAATCCCACACAGGAAAAAACCATAGGGTCCCGTACGGACACTGTGCCCCATAGAATATAGCTAAAAGGGAAAATAGACATAAGAATATTTAAATTATAAGTATATGAATGGCATATTATTACTGTGCACACGCTTTAAACATACACTAGAGGTGACAGATGCATTGCACTAATGCCATATACAAGCACATAAACGATTGAGCCACACATTCATGAACACAGGAAGGTTCTTTAACATAGATACAGGGGCATAGGTTCGTTATAATATACTCGCTACAACAGCCTACTTAGGGCATTAGCGACCACGGGACTACCAATAGGGAATGTACCGGGGACGCTTGGCCTCTACAGAGACCACGAGACACTTTTCTTGGAACCATAGCGCCCGACACCTGAATACGGGGGACGTCACTATCACAAACAAACGCCTACACAAAACAGGCAACACCGCATATTAGGCCAAAAATCATGGCAAATTTGGATTACCCCGAACATAGGCAATAGACTTGCTAGACACAAATCATAGATAATTACATAAAGCAGAGTTATTGCGGAAGCAAAGTCCAAGCAAGCTTGGGAGCGAAAAGTATGACAGGTTAACACATTGGCCCTCCTAGAATGCAAAACACATGTCCACATACGGACAGTGGCGAAAGTCACGTTCCGTCAGCCTTCATACATAACATTAGAGACTTTCTGTATACAAGGACGCAAAAACAAATACAACAAAACACTGAGTTGTGAATAAGCGAATTCCGGCGCGTTGCAAAACACTGTTGCCGGTAGACATTTTTCTCATAACAAGACGTGACAACGACTTGCAGACATGATGACACTAGCAAAAAAACAATAGCAATAACGACATACAGTGACACGAATGTTGATATAGGAAATGGAAACGTCATTATAACAGGCTCCGCTTCCAATAGTGTAGAAATACTATGGACCGTATTAATCTCGGGAATACAGGATCCCATAGCCCTACCATTACTGACGCTAGGAACATGTCTACAAGGGCGATAAAAAGCAACACGCGGCACCTCACAATTAGCCACGCGACACGCGATAAGACTTATCCGATAACATCCCACGCGCCAGCATGCGGCAGCGGTAAGCGACCTCACACACGCAACCGTGCTAATTAAGGCCACGGACACTCCCTTCCCACACGCGCCCAACAATCAGGGGCGGATGCAGACAGATTCCATGAGGGAACAACCCCCCCTAATAACTTCTTTTCTGTTTTTTTATCTTTAAAAACCATTATAGGCGATCAGGCCATGACAATTCATACCTACAGTCACTTGCTACTCTAACGTTATGAACAGGAAACCAGATTAGGCCGTGACGTCACAGCGTCACTGCACTCCAACCTCCTAAGGGCAGCCCGAGGGCAGTGCCAACAGACACAAACATTTCTACACAACATAGGTTTCACAGATCCACAGCCATTCCACGGACTGGTATTTTAGGAGACGGGAGATGCTTTACGGCATCTCAACTTAGCCAGCGTACATCCCAAGGAAAGGTAGTGAACATATACTGACTAAGAGAGGATGACTCACCACAAAAGGAGCAGAGATGGACAGTGCCATCAGGAGGGCCATGGTACCGAATACGGGCTACCATACCAGTACCCTTCTTCCTACATATCCTGTCACCTACAATATCATCCAACACAGACATACATACACAATAAAAACAGCTACACTACATTCCAAAATATACATCGGGGTTGATAGACTTCATGCTCCTAACAAATTAAGGTATGCTACACCTTGGCCTCAAATGCCTACACCTGAATATTAGGGGTGAGTCGGAAACAATTTCAATCGCAATGCACATCTCTATGTAGAGAGATGAGGCCACATTTATATTAACAAGTATTTTTATTATCTAATCCCGCATTCAAGGGACATAGACTTATTATACCTTGACACATACTTTATCCTCAAGTGAGAGCGGACACGCCTCATATCCATCCCCATGCATGGAACATCCTATCCACATACCAGGGATTTTATTATTATTACACCTGCATGGCATTTTTAAAATTTTGCACACCTGGGAAAAACCTACCCCATCCACTCACTGTAATGACCTCCTAGCAGCATCATCGGCTCCCGGCCACCATAAACATGGAGTCCAACGATGCACGACCCCCTCCTACCACGCTTTAAGCCCATTCAGCAAATAACACCCCCGGATCCTAATAAAAAGGGACCCAACGCCCTAAAAACCTACTAACACTTCTAGGAAATTACCAAGGCATTACCGCTGGAAATCCGACATGGCACTTACGAGCCTAAAGTAGACTATGCATTTAGAAGATCCTACAACCCCAATACACTAAAAATTTTACATAATTACATAGTACACACAAACTTATTTACAAGGCACATTATTTTAAAAAGGAATCTGACACCACACTAGATGGTGATGAGACGGGCAAACGGAGAGCAGAATCGCTACACAAGAACAGAGCTGGAGAAGGCGGTAATGAAGCCTGACCCAGTTTAATGACTAACAGACGAAAGGTCGAAGACCTGCAGGGGAGACTTTTGACGGCTAGTAGGAGAATTAGCCAGCTCCACACTAGACTCAGGAGACGAACCTAGAGACGACCACACTAGGACTAGACTTATAGCTAGTTGTAATATAAGTAGAGCTCCTATGGCGGGGAGCAAGTCTTCCATTTCGAGGAAGTGAAGATAGTGTGCCAAGGGTCCAGCGGGACAACCCCTGGCCACGCAAGACCTCATCGGGATATGGGGCGAAGAGGATTCCCGGACGCTAAATTCCTGGATGATATTATTTTATCGGATGATTTTTTCCCGAACGATGTCCCGTGCCCACATAAATGGATGACAGCGAGTCTCCAGAGCTTAAATGGTAACGCAGCGGGCGGCCAAAGATATTGAATAGGTATGCAACGGGCTGCCAAAAGGGGTTTGGTGGGCAACCCAGCATAAATATACAAGTGAATGACAAATGGCGAATAATGCCAACACAGGCAGGTATAAGATCAGCGGAAAGGATATCCACGCGAGGCGTTTGCTCTTTAGCAGCGCAGTCGCGCCAGGCCTATACTAATTATTAAGAAGGGGATGTCGACAATTAGTATTAAGGGAGGGGACTACGGGCCACTGCTGGGTTCCGGTCCCAGCAGTAGGTCACAATGGCCCCCCGGAAGGGAAACCGACCGGGACGAGCCTCCGATCAAAATTCTAGTATATAAGATACAGTTACCTTTAAAAGGCAACTTAGACTTCAGCAAATTTAATAAGCGCTGTTGTAAAACAGCAGCTAGAGCACATTTCGGCACTAGACTAAGGATCATTTCGGCTTGTAAATACAAAATATATATTTTTTTGTTAACTAACATAATTTAGGCTAAGCACCATTCAATTAACATCGAGCGTCCGGCACCTGGCAACTAAATTCGTTACCAGGGTAAGACCGACAATACAGTAAGTTAAATAGGAATATGCGATGCGAACGCGACATCGAGCGTTCGGCACCTGGCAACTAGACGTTACCAGGGTAAGACCGACAATACAGTAAGTTAAATTAGAATATGCGATGCGAACGTGACATCGAGCGTTCGGCACCTGGCAACTAGACGTTACCAGGGTAAGACCGACAATACAGTAAGTTAAATAGGAATATGCGATGCGAACGCGACATCGAGCGTTCGGCACCTGGCAACTAAATTCGTTACCAGGGTAAGACCGACAACACATTGCGGAGACACGCGCATGCGACGCGAACGCGATACAGAGCGTTCGGCACCTGGCGGCTAGACGTTGCCAGGATAAGTCCGACAAATCAATAAAATAGCAATAAGTACACATAACGGGGCGGAGGCACTGAAGTCGTCCGACCCATCAGCGAGGTACACGGTACAGCCACTGGAGCTGACCGACCCCGATAATACACGAGACGTCCGAAGAGGTCTCAAGGGCGGTGGCATTATCCACGCCGACCCTTAAAACAGCGCTGTGCGATATATGCGAATAATAATATTTGGCCAAGGGCATATTCATAACCTGTCTTTATATTTCAGCACAGACCTCCACCACTGCAGCATCGTGTGAGCACAAACAACCAGGTTCATGACATCAGGTAAAGGTGACGTCACGACACACAAATACACTCATACACTTGTATACACGGAGGAGACATTACAAATACACAGGAAGACAGGAGTACATTCATAAGTATGACAATAAGGCTGCAGTCACATTAGGTTAAGCTAGACTTAAAAGGTGCACAGTAGACATAAGTATGTGTACGAGATATAGTAAAAATGTATGTGGATATTATATCACACTCTATTTCAGGCACAACAGGAGGCGGCCTCTACGCACGTTCCACCGGAAAGGGGAACTAACTAATAAACTATTATTTTCCAGATCATCAGCACCATACATATGTCTTTTGTAAATATACCTTTCACACACACACATATGTAATACACTTTCTCTAGCTTAAACACGTACACACTGCAAAGATTTCAGTCGCGCCCTTAAGGCGACGGCACCGCAGTCAGCTACGCGAGGTGACCGTGGGGCACCGAGCGGAGCTGACGCAACACATGACAGACGCTTGAATAAGGAGTGGATGCGATAGCCAGGAAAGACGTAGCTTTGTGAACGTCTATCCTAGCCATCAAGGTGAATTCTTCCACCCACGGAGGGTGCAGCCAAGCAGCCAAGCGGTTTAACCACTAAACCACAGCTGCAGGTCAAAAGCAACAGATGAATGGCACGAGGTAAAGGTGGCCAAGAAAGAAAAGCGCTATGGCCATATGCATAGGAGAAAGGAGAAAGGTACTCATGAGTAGAAAAGATTTAGTAGTAATAGTATTATAATTAAGCGTAGCATGTAAGAATTGTAATCGAAAATTGTAAGTAATTGTAAAACCGTCAAAAACACAAGAAATATGAAGAATACACATAAAGCACTGCAACATTCTAACACCAAACACGTTTCTACACACTTTTGTCTCTTTCCTTTCCATTCTACTAACGCCAAATTTGTGAAGGTGTCCCGTTTCATCCCAACAATAAAACATTCTGATATACCTTTAACTTATACCCTGGGGCACCTGTTTTTCTATTTTCTTCCATCTTTTATACAATACCTTGCAGGGAGCAATTTTTTTCTCCACACAGCGTCGGACGGCACAACCACCCGTCCAACCATGTTTTTTTCCTTCCTGCATAATACCAACATGCATATAACTTCAAGAACATGTATTTTCTTGTATTTTATATTTTATTATTTTTAATGTCGAATTTCATAGTGATTAATTTTAGATAAACAATTAACTATGTATACCCACAACCCACCCCCTATGAGCACACGCTAAATTCACATCACCATCAACACAACACGACACCGACACTGAAGAAAAGGAAGAAGAGGGACAGGCAGAAAACGACGAAACATCATCACAACGACACGCCCACTCTACTTCCCGTTCGCGAGGACGCGAACTAACGACGGAGGAGTCTTGTACAGCCCGGGGGGGCAGTACCCCCTGAGAGCCACCCCGTCATCTTCTACCAAAACCACCCCAACTGGAAACATTATAATTCCAGAACATATCTCTACACAGCAAGCGGCGACCACCTAAGCCTAGGAGGATGGCCAACGACTTGCAAAACACACATAAACATTTACACTAACAACTATCTGGGGCAGCCACACTGATGCAATGCTGACCAAGCAGCGCCGAAACGTATAAGAGTGGAACCTGGACAGGAGGGATTATCTGTTCTGTTCTGTTCTTCGCCAGTGGCCCTGCCCGACATCCGTTCCAGCTCTTCACCAGGTGAGATCTAGTTCGTGCTCAGAATCCTTATTCTTGTAAACACCTACCCCAAACATTTGTACACTTCACAAATTGTATTTCATATTTGTCTAAACTCCCCAAGAGGGACATCACATTACATCTACTGGCCAATAAATACATGGTCAGTAAACTACACGCTTGTTACTAATTACACTCCACTTCACATCCTCATACCCCACCTGACCCTCGTCATAATTGCCCCTGACCGTAGAGGCCAGTAATTACATAATCAGAGTTCATTGTGTTCGAGCACGCGACTCGACTGCATAGCGTCGAGTCCCTGACTCTGCACATTCATTGAATTGTTCATCCTACTCAGCTGGCAAGCTGGTTTAACAGCCGGCACTTAGACAATCATCCCCTGACAGATAATTGCATCTTGCAGGGACGCCCCCAATAGATTAAGCACTTACACCAACACACTACACTAGTAGTCTCTCCCAATTACGGGACACTACTCTCATCCGGAAACAGTCTTCTAAATTGGCACATTTACACTACCGTGTTTTTCCCACCCCTAACCAAGGGATAAAACAGTATGTAGGGGGTGCGTGCGCATTTGGCCTCTTATAAATCGATAATAGCCTGGCTCCATTGATCTGAATATGTCACGGTTTGTGGTCTTGTTTGTTATGTCTAGAAGACGATACCTAGAGTTGGACGTCCGCATCGGATGGTTTTTAAAATAGATATTCACAATAAACTTGAACACGAACATATCTTGCCCATCTTTTTTTTCTAAAATATCAAGAACATGCTAACTACAAACCAGTCATATCTTTCTATGAAAAAAATCCACAGCCTGCTTCCAGTCTCCGACCGCGTCAGGAATGGAATGGATGAAACCCCCATCTAGCGGCGAGGATATGGACTGTGCCGGCTGCCGAGGCCTGACGCACTCCTCTGGAGCAATGATTAAATGAATGACAGATGAAATGAAATGATAGTGGAGAGTGTTGCTGGAATGAAATTTTTGACAGGGAAAACCGGAGTACCCGGAGAAAAACCTGTCTGCCTCCGTTTTGTCCAGCACAGATCTCACATGGAGTGACCGGGATTTGAACCACGGACCCAGCGGTGAGAGGCCGGCGTGCTGCCGCCTAAGCCACGGAGGCTTCAGTCATATCTTTCTATACACTATTCAATTTTGCATCGAGTGAAACCAGTCACTGCTCTGTACGGTAAGAATTATGCCCTACAAAGTATTACTAATGTCAGAAAAATATGTCTTTTGTTCGGGAGTTTATCCTCAAATAACCCTAAAACAGTTACCTAAAAGGGAATCCAGCGCTGTCACCATCTATCCTGAGTGTGTTTTCACCGGCTTTTCCAGGTAGGCCTAAAAGCCGAGATAGTACCGTATGTGAAGTCTCAGGGCACCTGCCCCATCCCTGACTCGAATACAGTTACTCACATAATCAAGTACTCGGGACTGACAATAATAATAATAATAATAATAATAATAATAACGTTATTGGTTTTACGTCCCTTTTAACTACTGTGGCTTTTAGAGACGCCGGGGTGCCGGAATTTTGCCCCAAAGGGGATCTTTAATGTGCCATCAAATCTAATGACACGGCTCCCTCGCATTCGCGCACCCTCAAATGCCAAATGGTTGCACCAGGATTCGATCCTGCAACCTTAGGCACAGCAAGTGAGATCATTACCGCTGAGCCACGCAGCGAGCAAAAGGTACTGATGACCAAGATGTCCCAAGCCCCTACAATGTATTATTATCAACAAGAACGACAACAACAAGAATGTTTGAGGAAGTAAGAAAGGTATTTGTACAAACACATTGTGTCGACGTTACATAAGCATGACACGACTACAGTATAATTAGTCTACTTTTCACATTTTGCAAAAATGAGGAAAAAGTAGACTTATGAGATCGGGCAAATGTGTGGATGTCTGTCCTTCTGTCTGTTTGTCTGTCTGGCTGTGTGTGTGCCCCCCCCCCTATCAACTCCTAAACGGCTGCAGCAATTGGAAAAAAATTGGTAAGAGTACTGATCTATACCTAAATATATCTCACGACCATATTTGAAAATTATGTCAGTGCTACCAATTTCTGAAAAATCGCAATTGAAATTTGAGCTCCATGTTGGATATCTAGGAAGGTAATATTGGGAGCTATTTCAAAATTCGCACACGTATAGATAATAATATTGCAGTTTAATTTCCAGGAGGTCTTACATGGCAGTGTTGCCAAAATGATTATAAGCCTGCTGATGGGTCCAAATTTTAAATGCATATAACTTCTACACTATCAATTGGATTTTAACCAAATTTCGTATGTACTATGTGTACATAAACAGATATGACTGAGCGTATTCTTAAGAGCCACCAGGGCTTTCAACTGTTAATAAATACTGTCTCTATTTTTGTTACCCTAATATCAATATATCAGAAAGTATGCAAGCCAATAGCTCTAAACTTTGCACACTTTGCAGATAGTACCTGGCATTATAGATTAATTTGGAGTAACTAATATAGGCCTACGCCAGTGCTGCCAAAATGATTCTAAGCCTGCTGATAGGTCCAATTTTAAAATGCATGTAACTTCTATACTAACTAATGGATTTCATTCATAATTGACACAACAATAGATCATATTATTTCAGATTATTTATGACCAATACATGTATGTCACTGTTGCCAACATGATTTTACGTGCGCTGTTAGATCCAATGTTTAACTGCATGTAACGTCCATGCTATCCATTAGACTTCAACCAAATTTTGTATTCTGTACCTTAAGAGATGGTACTAAGAATATATTCAGTCACCAGGGCTGCCAACTGTAGTTCTCTATTAGGCTACATTATGCCAAGTATGCAGTATTTCGAACGATTTAGAAATGTCGATATTACCAACTTAATTTCGTCATTATTCTAGATAGATCCATACAGATTAATCATTGGCATGAATCTTAAATTTTAAGAAAAGTAGGCTCTTTAGTTCGTCACGGAACTTCTTGTTTTATTACTCAGATATTGTTCCACGCCTAAGCACTTGTACATGTAACTCGCCGAACTATAATATTTGTGACAAGAGGAAGACAACTCCTTCCTGTCGTCACATCGTCCCCTTCTCCCTCAGCCCTGTCAGCGTGTTCATCATTTTCCTTGCGCAAGAGATCTTGTGAAGCCGTGCCTCTACCCCTACCACCATTTTCAAAACGATTCCCAAACTAATGCTGTCAATTCAATTCACCCGATTTTAATTCTGAACAATGCATTGGAATCAGGAAATAAATCTGCGTTATCGTATTACCAGTTTTTTTTTCATATTTTAAACAGAAATAAAAAGAACCGTTAGTAACTTTTTGTTTTTCACATTTGGGAAAATGCATCGAATTAATATCAATTCAATTGTAGTCTAGTATCCATAGTGGTTTTCAGATCGCAAATACGAGCTATCGTTCAAGAATGAACTGAAATAAGAAATTGTCTCATTTTGGAGCTGCTACGTGGTGTCAGAATTACAAACAAAAAAAAACGTGACATTTAGCCTTAAATACACAGTTCTGAAATTACTTATTTGAGCTAATTATTAACATGAAGAGAATTGAAATGTGCTAATGGAGCACCTGATAAGCACAAACATGGTAGGACAATTTTAATGGGGTCAAGTTGGGTAGGAAAAATGTTTGTGTTTTGAGAGTCTGTCCTTTGCATATAAAGTTGCACTATGAGATTTGAACGGTATTTAAAGAGTTTTCATCCTTGAGTATGATTCCAATTTTAGAACGATTCTTGAAATAATTTCTTCTGTGCGCCAATAATTGACTTCAAATGGTAAGTTGTCATGAGAAGCAAAGTAGTTAGATCCCTCGATGTGCTTAAATAAGTTTGGCAGTAAAATGTGTCAACTTGAACACGAGAATGAATCCCGCGTGGTACTAAGTTTTTTAGCCATAAGTGATGTCCTGCAGAGTGGGGCGATTCAACCTTTATGAATTTGAGATAATTCCCGACCAGCAGGGCTAAAGGTAGCAATTAGCTTAAAATAGTAACATGTTATGCATAGATTAAAAATGTGTCCAAGTTATGCCCCATATACAGTAGCTTGGAGGAAGGTGACGCATTTAACACACATAGTACTTATCTTGATTAAGGTGCTGCGAGGATCCATTGTAGAACATAGTTTGTAGCAAGTTAGACTATAAACACGAAGATGGCTTAGCAAGCCCAGAATAGACATTCAGCCCATAGTGAACTATCTCTAGCAGAACTGCGGTAGTGAATGCCTCTCCTTCTGAAGTGCAGCGTGCTTGCGAGGCATGTGTGACAGACAGACGTCACTGACGGTGAGCAAAGAGACGCGACAGGGCACAGGGTTTATATAAGGTTTCATGGAGTAGCACAATGTAGGCTATAAAAGACTGACTAAAGTAGGAAACTTGACAAGATAAAGAATTATTACAGACACTGTACATGAGTAAATATACGCTTCTGATAAACCACCTTCTCGTGAAAGTTGATGGCTTGAAACCAAAGAGGTGTGAAGTTTTTCATGGAGACAGAGGCACTTGCAGTTGTAAAGGTTCCAGGAAATACAATGAGTGGTAACATGCTCGACATAATAATAATATTACTGGGACATACTAAGATGAGAATAAGCATTCGGTTAAGTAAATAGAAGCATTAAACAACATGAGAATGTCATTGGCGGTCTTTTGGGGGATATAGAGAAAAAGTCCCTATAAGGGAAACTTACATGATCCGGTACATTCAGTATATTTTAGATTTGTGTTGAGCAACCCATACATGACACTGATGCTAACATGATTCTACGCATGCTAATACGTTTAGTGTTTATCTGCGTGTAATGCCCATACTATCCCTAGGACATCAACCAAATGTTAATGTGTCAAAGAATCCCAGGTTCGATTCCAGACCAGCCCATCAGGGATTTTAACCTCCTGGGGGTTAATTTCCAAGGTAAGGGGACTGGGTGTGTGTGACGTCTTCATCATCACTTCATCCCCATTACGGCGTGCAGGTCGTCCACGGGCGTCAACTAGAAAGACCTGCACTCTGCCTATCAAGAGGGCACACCATCATTATAATAACTACATGTTGTATGCATAGAGCGCACCTTTAGAGATGACACATGGCATAAATGCAGAGTCTCCAGTGCTGCCAACTGTTGATTAATGCTCTCTATTGAACTCTAGTACCAATATATCAGTAAGTATACTTGCCAACAGTTCTAAATATTACACGCGTATAGAACACAAAATTGCAGATTAATTTTGAGTAACACTTGCATGACAATATTGCTAACACGCAAAGTAGTTTTAAGATTCAACAACGAAAATTAGCAGTAAAGTAAATATTTGCAAGTGTCTTCCTTCGACCAAGACAAAAGAACGGCGACTCCATACGTTAACGATGGCGTTAGTGCGTAACTTTACGACTTGAGTATCATTAACTAACTAATGTATATAATGAGACAAGCAACGTGACATTTAGTGAGCGAGGAGTAACATACTAAGGACCTTGCTGCCATTAATGAGAGGATAATCACATTGAATATTGCACGCTGTGGCCATCTTGAAATTATAAAATGCTCAAACAAATACAGTAACTCTATATTGCCTACTTTAGAGAATCAATATCTAAAATTAGCCTTTATGTGCAACCGTATGTGAGCTTTGTATACCAAAGGCAAAAAAAAAACACCCCGTCATATATTGAAGATGGTGGCTGAGTATACTGTTAAATCATCGAAATCAATGACTCGGGATACACTTGCGCAATTAATAAGAAACTCTGTAAGAGGGAAGAAAAAGATAGGATATAACGATTGCATAGTCTTAAGACTCTCACAGTGCATGTAGCCCATAGCCGTCATGTTGAAGACGTTAATATCAACAATCCACTTTCTATTACAGTTACAATGACGAAAAGTAGAAAATATGATGTTTCACTGAAGAGGCATTCTCTCCTAAAGGTGCAAGATAACCGATAGTGGATAGGTATACATTAATTGTTCCAATCAATTCCTCTGGTTGCAAAAGCGGAATTACAACGAAAGTTATTAAACAGGGAGTCCTTTATGGGCTATAACACTTAGCGTTCATCACAAGTTCGTTCAACTGTACTCCTTGATAAGGACGAATAGTTATAACTATACGCATACATGGAGGAGTAAGCCCGGTCAATATTCAACACTGAACATCTTTTTTAAATTTTTACATTCGTGAATGTCGAAAATTTAGCTAATGTAGGGCTCAGCTGCCTCATTCCGATTATTGGCCATGTTTATTAGTACACGCTCTAGGTCACAAAAAATTACAGGTTATCAAATAGTTGCAAGAAGGACCCGTTAACACGGAGTGATAACTATGATGTTCCAACCTTTCAATACTTAATACATAATTACTGTAAAATGTGACATTTTTTTCCACAACATACAATTAACACTCTCCCCGATGTTTTGAATTTCAAAATGAATGGATATCAATATTGTGATATGATGTTCTGTGAGTATTTGTACACGCCGATAAGTTTATGAGTTTTGTCCTGGCAACATGACTCTTTCTAACCTGAGCAACGGAGCAAGCAAGAAAGCACTTGTGAGAAAGACGTCGAGAACTCCGGGTAACGAGCTTCTACGGTTCCATAGGAATAACAAGGGGGATCAGGCAGCTTGTTTATGTTGCTCGTGTATCCAATTAAATCACGTTGATCTCATCCCGCTACCAAATACGTCGCGGTTTGCCTGTTCTCTTGAGGGGTTCCACAACGCAAGGGTGTGGAGAGGTAGAGAGGACTTCACTCAGGTCCATCTTTTGATCTTGACAGAAAGCTTGGCCAAACAGTGTATCATATTACGTTTCTTTGATAATGCCATCCAGCCCACGGGAATGGAAGTGAAGTATTCTTTAAATCAGTGTGCCATGGAAATGGACTTGACTTGCCTGTGCAGACAAGTGCTTCGTTATAGTCGTTCTAGTTGCTTCCATTATGAGTCTCTGTGTGTGGTTTCTGCCTACAAGTACGCTATTGTGATGGCTGGGACAGTATGTGTACTTGCAACGTTAAGGCTAAGATGGCGAAATAGGCAATCTTGGCTCGATGTAGGGTACAGAACCTTTCTCACACACACATTCTACGTCACTTGTGTAAAAAGAAATCCCATGGCGGTGAAATATCTTGCTTTTAGTGCAAGCAGGTCACAATGATTATGAAATGAGGGTTTTGAGTATTAAGACGTGTTGTGTACATTAAGTAATAGTGCAACGGTCATAATAGTACAGTATAGACTGTTTATGTTCGACGATAATTATAACTTTATTATGTGTTTTAACATAAATATTCATAAATATCTGTGGAATTCAGTAACTTCAGTTAGTGAACAGAGAGCACTGGGTGGTTTGCTGACTAAACAGAGCGCATGCCTGGGTCAAAGAATTTCGAAAGCAGAGACCATTTACTCTGCTGGGCAATGCTATTGTTTACGGCCTGCATGATGTCTAGTGCCGATCAGAACTAGCATTCACTAATATTGTCACCGTAGTCGTTTGAAATCAATGCGCTGTGTAGAAATTGGTTTTGGGGATATTAAGGTACAGTGCTATTTATTGTCTCAAATTCGCCAGTTATTTACGCGAACATATGGGACGGTGCACTTTCCATGTCGGTAATTTATGTAATTTATGTGTTGCTAACTTCTGGACGTAGATTCATAAATTTCTTGCATATCTCATAGTATTTTCTTGTTACCGTAAAGGTTTGTGCTGATTTTGTCTTTGTGTTTGGGATTGTAACTACAATGGTGGATCCGACATCCAATTTGAACTTCCAAATTATGTAATTCATGTCCAACATGTTGGATTTTGAGCGCATGCGCGAAGCTATCCTTACCTAATTGGTCAATGAATGAGCTCTGATTGGCTGGAGAAACTGTTTCATAATAAAGATTAGTACTATAATGAACCTCATTATGATACAGTTTTCCGACATATAATATTTACCTTTCGACATCGTCGAATATAAAACACAGTAATTCACTAGATTAGGATATTGGAGCGAGCTGGAGAGAAAATATACCTGTGAATTGGTTAATTTCGTACCGTGTAATCATCAAGCACAAGATGCAACATATCTGGAAAGTGAACTGAAAATAAGACGAGCAAACTGGAACGAAATTCGAAAACGTTAAGCACGAAGTTCCGGAATGAAATTATAATGTTAATGAAAAGTAGTATAATTGAAATAAAAAATAAATTATATTAAAAATTATTTAATTATATAATTAAATTATGTTTCTTTTATTTTGCAATATTATCCTCCCAAGAGTAATGTTGCATAATTCAATTTTAACCAATCATACTTAAGATAAAAGAAAGGTTGCATTCCATCCTTGTTGTCGCTGTAGTGGCAAAATCCCCAAGTCTTAACTACAAAGGATATCGTTATGTTAAGAGATGATAGTCTCCAGATTTTTTTATTTTCAATGTCTCAAATTAGCATTAATAGGCTATAGAAACTTGTATGGGCTTTGTAAGCCAAAGTTAATGATCAAGCCTGCCATATATTGAGCCCATCAAGGTTGGAGTTGTCAGGGTAGCCAACAACCGCAATGACTTCCCTAACATCTCACCCGTCGAGCACATAATTTAATTGCCGTGAGGATCAGGTGAACTTCCAAATAGCCTAGAGCGGCACGAGAGTCCGTAGTCCACAGGGATCGTGGTACATGGTGACGATGGTCATAGACTGCCTAAGGAAAGGTTCACCTTAAAAACTAGACTGAGAAAATAATCATCCAGACTTATGTAAAACACCGTGAAAATGTATTGATAAAATTCACAAGCCCCTAGCCTAGTTCGGTGGGTTACAATCGGCTAGTCCGCAAGCTAATAAACAAACAAAAATAAAGAGCAGGTCCCTACCTGAGAAGTTACGGAAAACCCTCGCGAAAGATCTAACTAACAATAATAAAGCAACAACAGCAACACTAGGAAAATGGTACGACGCAAGTCCCTAGGTCAAGTTACAAGATCAAGCAAATATCTGAATTTACATTTAACAGGGTAGCAAAACAAATCTAAGTTAGGATGATACCATCTCCACATTTATATTTAACGTTAATTCGTCTAGCTAAGTCCTATCAATTAATCACAAAGTTTACGGCGATGACGTCCGTAAAAGAAAACAATTACATTCAAAAGCTAAGTGTAGAGCCATGAAAAAAAAAACATTTAATTATGCTTAATAACTATGTGCTAACAGCACACAATAAGGTAACATGTAGTATTTATACACTTGTACATCATAAATAAGTAATGAAATAGACACAGTAGTTTTATTAAAATGCCTGCCTGCACCTTGGTTTACTCTTTGTAAGCCATAGTCATCTAATATGTGTGCGGTTACGGTGACGACTGCGTAGTAAAGACTACGTCTAACATCGCATGGCCTGCGCTCCACAAGCTGCGAACTCAAGGTTCGTGCATGCTTCAGGTCACTTCAAAAGTGTCAGCTGTCCTTGTCATTTCCACAAAAGGAAATTACCTTCATCTGCACGGCTATGTCAACAGTTCCAAAATGCAAATGAACAAAGTTAGATAGACAGAATTCGTTAGTTAGCTTTAGTTTTACCAAAATTATGCGTTTTATTATTAAGATGTCGGTTTAGGTTTATCGTTGGTTTATGGCGAATAATATTGACAATAGCCTGGGCACGGAGCGTCTCCACTGAGATCATTCTCCACCAAAAAGCCTCGACTCAACAGTCGGAATATAATCAACGAGCAATAACAACTCGGACACACAATAACACAAGTTACCAGCGGCGCAAAGCTCGCGTTCAATAACTCTGGGACGGGCCTGCACACTACAGTTACCCTCCAATAACATCTAGTCAACGGGAACAATCCCGGACAAGGCATACACAAAATAACTTCATACAATAACTTCCTGCTATAACAGGATAGCCTTCGACATACTATAGAAAACCTGACATAACTGTACACGTCAACGACGGTACACGCAGCAGTGCGTTTAACTAACAAAAAACAATCTATAAAACATGTGATCAGATGCAAGAGTGGATACTGAGTGCCATAAGCTAAATTGCAATGAAAGGAAATGCGAATAATAAAAGCATTCTGTCCTCTGTCAAAGTAGTTCCGTCTCACAATATAACAGGCGTGCTTTCAAGGGCACTGGGTCTCAAACCAGTTTATTTGTCGTTAGCAGGTTTCAACTTTCCTGCGCTTCACTGACACAACACATTGACTCTCCAAGGCCGGCGATTTAAACAAATAAAACTATACATCTGGCCTCTTCATAAAAAACTTTACAACAGGTTAAAAACCTCGAAGAATACGTGTATTAAAAAACACGCTATGAATCTGAATACAATAATACAATTCCGCCCTCCAAACCAAAGACGTCTAAATGATAGTAATGTTACTATTACTGGAGCTCTTTGCTCTCAAAAATAATTCAGCAGTTGCTTGTACAACATCAAATAAAACGTGCCTTCTCATGACACTAACAAAATAATAATTGTGACGCAGATTTCACACTCTAGATCTGCTTAATGATACGTTGGGAACTGGGTTCGATGCTTGACAACGAAACATACCTTCTAATTATTAGGTTCACACTTGACCAAGAATAGCTTCTGAGCTTATTCAAAATGAAATATAATGCAGTTACAAAACTGGTAATTACAGTTGACTACCTAACTGATACGACCGTTCTAACGACAGTCAGGGGTGTAACAAAGAATGGCTGCAAAGAATGCAGTTAACTAATAACCATGGCATCTGATTGCCATAACTAAAGTCAGCAAAGACTTGAAAAATCACCCCAAATAGGGTTGAACAAAATAGCCTCAAATGACTACGGTCACGTTCAGCAAAAGATAGGCATTGACGTTCTACGACGTTCATCAGGCTGCACCAGGGCTGACCAAAATGTCTGACCCAAGGGTGTCTCACTGTAACTGAAATAAATGACATCTAATTAAACTAGTTACATTCCCTACCTATAAAAATGGCTGACACTAAGTTCGGTTGGTTCACAAACTACATTTAATCTACTATACCACCAGAAACTAGAACAAGAAAGGGGTATCCAGAAACTCACGAAATGGAGAAGCTCTCACTCAGCCCTCTATTCAACAAAAAGGGTTGTACAAAATCCTCTCTGGCTCTCTGGAACGGTATTATCCTCATCAGGATTCCCATCTGGACTCCTCCAAAGACCAGGGTTCTAACTGTCCCTGTCGACAACTTCATGGATGTAATGAATATGCCTGGAAATGGCATCCTGGGTTCCTTCCTTCTCGTTCGCTGTTCTGGAAGTTCCACCATCATGCTGGTTCCCGTAGAAACATCACCCTCATACCGGGATGGTATTAGCCCATGATGACAGTCTCAAACATGGTGAAGAATAGTCCAATCACGTGGATAGTGAAATAAGTTGCGTAATAATTCATTCTTTCACTTTCAAAAATATAATGTTCGTCGTAAATGTTATAGGCTTCAATTGTAGTATATGACACAGCCTTTATTGCGTCGATGTGAATTAGCATGTGAGCTAACACTGTTTTTATGATTATTCACGTGCTAGTGACGATACTTTTATAGCACGCAGCATCCGTGAATTATGCGTCGTTTTTGAAATGAAATTTTCACTTTGGCAATTTAAATATGTCATACAATCATAATCACACTTATTCATAATAGTTGTAACACTTTTACCTGTATATTTTCCTCTAGGCACTTGGCCCTCCACAAACACGTTGGTATATAATGTGGTGTTACGGCAATGTTATGCAATGCACTATACTTGCCAATTATTATTTCCCAAAATTCTTCTTTGGCTCACTGTGCTTGGATAACAGTGAATAGTAGTATTCGCGTGCTCGATGGCACCTGATAATCACTTTCAACGCTCAACAGCGGATATTCTTCTACGTCTTGTAGGACAAATACAATTCCACGCCTACTCAGGGCGGATTCTCCAGACGTAGTGCAAGGCACTGAGTGTCTCTAGAAAGTAGGTCGTCAAAACGAAGTCGTTGAGCGACTACTTACGTTCCTGTTTGCGTATCTGCAAGGGTATTACCTTACCTTAAGTAAAAATGAACATTCTCCAATATGTTTTAATAATGCAGCAAGACGAAATGGAATATTCTGAGTATTGTGGAAAGATAAAATGAATTAATAAGACCTCAGATAAATAATTAGCAGATTTCACCAAAGTCAAAAGTGCGATTCACTGCTACTTCAAAGAGTATAGCGTGATCTCTCAGCTCCACGTGGCTTTCTGGGTGTGTTCAAAGGTACAACATCCCATCATAAATGTTCTGTTATAAAAAATATCACATGAATCATAGCTCAGCGGGTTCATCTGCCTCTCCGTCGTTTCAAATAAAATGTTGGGATGACATTTTTATTTGCCTTGAAATTCATTCATAAGTGATATTTTTCTAGATAGGCTGCATTAAAGGTTCCAATGCGCTCTCCTGTCCTAATGTCTTCTATTACATAACTTCCATTGTTCAAAGGCTGTCGGTCACGACTAGGGTCATAATATATAGACAGAAATTTTCCATATATGCGGTCAATAGGACTTGAAATTCCGGGTCTCATTATAAGGATAAGGTCTCCTTCAACTAGTGGTTCTCTAAATCTCTGGCGTCTAGTTCTTCTGAAGCGCTTGGCAGCTTGTCTGTCCATAGTTTCTCTCGCAGCTAAAAGTCTGCTGGCATGTGATGGTTGTAAACAAGGTGGATTTACTATCACACGATCCCATATTCTCAGCGGCATCTGGTTCAAATGCAAAACCATAGGTATTTGACCAGTGCTCTCATGGACTGTTGAATTAATACATTTTGCCATAATAACTAGGACTTCAGTCCATCGCCAGTGTTCTTCTTGACAATATAATCGACAAAATTTTGCGATAATAGACATCACGCATTCTGCTGGGTTACTCTGTGGATGGCGAATAGATGATAAAAAATGACCTATTTCTAGCTCATTCATAGCATTGGCAAATTCTACGGAGGTGTACTGTGATCCGTGATCAGTCAACAGGAATTGTGGCTTTCCTGCCTCCGGTATCACTTGTCGTCTAATCCTCTGAATAATCAGGTGTGCGGTGGCTTTCTGAATCGGATGAAGCATCGTATATTTCGTGAACACATCAATAGTTACAACGATGTAGCGATTCCCACGACGAGCTTTAGGTATTGGGCCATACATGTCCTGTGCATATAACTCTCTAGGTTGAATTGGGAGTATTGGTCTAGGTTGTTCCTTCAATAAGTGTGACGTGTACTTGTTTCGCTGGCATGCGTCGCAAGCACGTAAACACTGTCTAACGGTGGCTCCTAGCCCTTTCCATGTAAAAGTTTCCTTGATGGTTGCAATGGTGTTGTCTGTTCCACCATGTCCAATGGATAGATGTACCATAAGAATAACAGATTCTTGGTATCTCCTAGGAATAACTGCACGCAGTTGAGTGTGGTCCTCGTCCACAAACTTGTATAAGACACGATGATAAATCAAATAATCATCTGCAACAGCAGCAATTCTTTCATAATGAGCGTCCTGTGGATCCATTCTTCGTTCTAGGAAACGGATAATATGCCTGAGTTCCTCCTCACGTCGTTGTCCTTCAGGTAGATGACGCAGTCGGCGAAGGTGTTCCTCGCATTCTCCCTCGATGTCTATGGCATTAACAGTAGCTTCAGGATTCCGTCTGAGGATGTCGGCCAACACATTCTCTCTGCCTGGTAGATAAACTATTTCCAAATCAAACTGTTGGAGAAACAGCGTCCAACGTGTGATCCTGTCGCTTGCCAGTCTTGTTCGTAATATGAAGGTTAACGCATGGTGATCGGTCCTCACAATAATCCTCTGGCCTAACAAAAGTTTCTGCCAGTACTCAAGTGCGTAAACAATTGCATGTGCTTCAATCTCAGTAGTGAAGTAGTGAGATTCATGTGCTCTCAAACGTCGGCTTTTGAAAGCGATGTAATGACGTTTCTTCTCATCATCCTCCTGCAGTAAAATGGCTCCTATTCCAATTGCAGATGCGTCAGTTTCTAGAATAAAATTCCGGGAATTGTCTGGATATTTTAGCTGAATTGAGTCAACTAGCATCAGTTTAGCTTTCCTGAAAGCTATCTCGCATTCATCATTCCAGGTCCATTTACAGTTCTTCTTCAATAAACCTTGCAGTGGTGCGACAGTCTCGGAATACTTCTCACAATGAGCAGCAAAGAATTGGAGGATTCTTATGAATTGTCTCACGTGTTTCACACGGGTTGGCGTTGGAAATGCAGCATCAGTTCTGATCTTTGCCGGATTTGGTCTGTATCCTTCTCCATTGATTATGTGTCCCACAAATTTCACTCCTTTCTGGAAGAATCGACACTTGTCAAATTTCACCTTAAAATTAGCCTGTCGAAGATTCTCAAAAACAAGGCGTAATGTCTTTAAATGCTCTTCCTCTGTTTCCGAAGCTGTGATGATGTCATCCACGTAACATATCACCTTCTGCTTCACTTCAGGAGTCAGCTTGGCATCAAGTGCTCTGATTAATGCAACTCCAGCATTTTTCAATCCAAAAGGTAGTTTTCGAAAAACATAAGTTGTCTGATCAAACAGGAATCCAGTATATTTCTGAGTATGCTCAGATAATCTGATATGGTAATAAGATTGTACCAAGTCCAATGATGAAAATATTCTCTTTCCCTTGAACTTCCTGAGAATGTCCCTAATCTTGGGCGGTCTGTCGTGCTCAGGAGCTAGGCGTTCATTTAAGGCTCTGGCATCGAGACAAAGTCTCAAGATTCCATCTACCTTAACCACAGGTATTATAGGATTCAAGAAAGGAGTCGGTGACTTCTTGATTGTGCCTGCTGCTTCCATATCATGGATCTTCTTAGCAGCTTCTTCGCGATGTTTCTCGGCAATAGGATAGATCTTCTTCTGGAATGGGGAATCATCCAGTAGCACAAGATTATACTCGTAGTCCAATATCTCACCAGGTGCGGTGTCGAATATGTCCCAGTATTCGTTCAATATTGCATCAAGGTTCTCTCGTATGGGTGCTGATAATGATTCTGCCTCTTCGTCGGCATCTAGTGTCTCCTCAATTTCCTTGCCATTTAATTCTTCGACTACGTCGATTTCGGATAGGAATTCCGGTTCTTCTTCAATTAGGGTAATCTGAATGGGTTCGTTCGGCTTGAACTCTATCGTATTACGTCCCATGTCAATGATTCCATCATATTTTCTAATGAAGTCTGCGCCTAATATGGCATCATGATGAAAGCCCTTCATTACAAGAAATTCGTGCAAGTACACGTGGCTCGAAATCTTCAGAGTACATAGAATCTGGATTTTGCACGTTACAACGCGGTCAGGTATGACACCTCTGACTCTTACAGCAGAAACTGGCAGCTCTGTCATCTCAGAGTTTGCTTTCAGTCTGGCATGGCAATCGGCGGAAATTACATTAATCATCGCCCCATAATCAATGAGTATGACTACGCTGCATCCATTCAAGGTGGCTACAATCTTGGGTAGACGCGTCAATTCATTTATTGTGGTTCGTCGTTCGTCGTTCGTCCAACAAGTCTTCTTGGATTGGCTCCCAGAGTAATATGGTGGCAGTTACTCGGTGCTCAACCGAACAAGAATCTATTGATTTTTTGGCGTTTTTTTTCTGTCCTGGCGAGAAGTACTGGGCTGGTTCTGCTCCATCTCCTGCGCCGAATTTCTATTTTCCCTCGAAGTCGGGTTCTGTTCTCCCTCTTCTCGGATTTGCAGTTCTCTGAGTTGTTGAAGGTACTCACGGCTCTCCCGTGCTTACCTTTCCAATCTCTGTCTGGCTGGTATCTAGCGTCTCGATTTCTGTCATATCCACTACTATATCGATAGTCTCTACGGATACTTCCGTGCTGTGGATTTCTACCATTGTTCCCTCGGCGGTTGTTTTCATGACGTCGATTGTCGTCCGTCCCTCGGTCGAATCGCCGGTTCCAATGACTTCGACGGTCATCTTGTTGATTTTGAGCATATGGAGTATTGTTCCATTCTCTCCTGTTATAATTGTAGTTGTTATCACGTCGCCCAGAACTCTCTTGGGTTTGCGTCTGTTGTGGCGTCTGGCTCACTTTATCGACAGTCGTCAAATTTATATGTCTTTCCTCGCGCCTATCAGCCATCTGCAGACGGTGTGTCGGGAACTGTTCGGTGTTCGCATCCAACCTTCACAGGATCTGGTCACACTGCTGGAAAGTGGATGCCCCTGCAGCAATCAACACACGTTGTACGTCTGCAGGGTATTGCCAAACAATTGTGTTCACTAAATCTTGTTCAGACAACGGGGGCTGAAGACAACGAAGCTTCGCAAGCTGTATCGCTGTCCTTGTCATTTCCACAAAAGGAAATTTCCTTCATCTGCACGGCTATGTCAACAGTTCCAAAATGCAAAAGAACAAAGTTAGATAGAAAGAATTCGTTAGTTAGCTTTAGTTTTACCAAAATTATGCGTTTTATTATTAAGATGTCGGTTTAGGTTTATCGTTGGTTTATGGCGAATAATATTGACAATAGCCCGGGCACGGAGCGTCTCCACTGAGATCATTCTCCACCAAAAAGCCTCGACTCAACAGTCGGAATATAATCAACGAGCAATAACAACTCGGACACACAATAACACAAGTTACCAGCGGCGCAAAGCTCGCGTTCAATAACTCTGGACGGGCCTGCACACTACAGTTACCCTCCAATAACATCTAGTCAACGGGAACAATCCCGGACAAGGCATTCACAAAATACCTTCATACAATAACTTCCTGCTATAACAGGGTAGCCTTCAACGAACTATAGAAAACCTGACATAACTGTACACGTCAAACGACGGTACACGCAGCAGTGCGTTTAACTAACAAAAACAATCTATAAAACATGTGATCAGATACAGGGATGGACACTGAGTTCCATAAGCTAAGTTGCAATGAAAGGAAATGCGAATATAAAAAGTTTTCTGTCACTTGTCAAAGTAGTTCCGTCTCACAATATAACAGGCGTGCTTTCAAGGGCACTGGGCTACAAACCAGTTTATGTCGCTGGCAGGTTTCAACATTCCTGCGCTCCACTGACACAACACACTAACTATTCAAGGCCGGCGATTTAAACAAATAAAACTATGCATCTGGCCTCTTCATAAAAAACTTTACCATAGGTTAAAAACCTCGAAGAATACGTGTATAAAAAACACGCTATAAATCTGAATACAATAATACAATTCCGTCTTCCAAACCAAAGACGAGTAAATGATAGTAATGTTACTATTACTGGAGCTCTTTGCTCTCAAAAGATATAATACAGTAGTTGCTTGTACAACATCAAGTAAATCGTGTCTTCACATGACACTAACAAAATAACAATTGTGGTGCAGATTCCACACTCTGGATCTGCTTAATGATACGTTGGGAACTGGGTTCGATGCTTGACAACGAAACATTCCTTCTATTTATTAGGTTCACACTTGACCAAGAATAGCTTCTGAGCTTATTCAAAATGAAATATAATGCAGTTACAAAACTGGTAATTATAGTTGACTACCTAACTGATACGACCGTTCTAACGACAGTCAGGGGTGTAAAAAGGTATGGCTGCAAAGAATGCAGTTAAAGTAACCATGGCATCTGATTGCCGTAACTAGAGTCAGCAAAGACTTGAAAAATCACCCCAAATAGGGTTGAACAAAGTAGCCTCAAATGACTACGGTCATGTTTAGCAAAAGATAGGCATTGACGTTCTACGACGTTCATCAGGCTGCACCAGGGCTGACCAAAATGTCTGACCCGAGGGTGTCTCACTCTAACTGAAATAAATGACATCTAATTAAACTAGTTACATTCCCTACCTATAAAAATGGCTAACACTAAGTTCGGTTGGTTCACAAACTACATTTAATCTACTATACCACCAGAAACTAAAACAAGAAAGGGGTATCCGAAAACTCACGAAATGGAGAAGCTCTCACTCAGCCCTCTATTCAACAACAAGGGTTGTACAAAATCCTCTCTGGTTCTCTGGAACGGTATTATCCTCATCAGGATTCCCATCTGGACTCCTCCAAAGAACAGGGTTCGATCTGTCCCTGTCGACAACTTCATGGATGTAATGAATATGCCTGGAAATGGCATCCTGGGTTCCTTCCTTCTCGTTCGCTGTTCTGGAAGGTCCACCATCATGCTGGTTCCCGTAGAAACATCACCCTCATACCGGGATGGTATTAGCCCATGATGACAGTATCAAACATGGTGAAGAATAGTCCAATCACGTTGATAGTGAAATAAGTTGCGTAATAATTCATTCTTTCACTTTCAAAAATATAATGTTCGTCGTAAATGTTATAGGCTTCAATTGTAGTATATGACACAGCCTTTATTGCGTCGATGTGAATTAGCATGTGAGCTAACACTGTTTTTATGATTCTTCACGTGCTAGTGACGCTACTTTTATATCACGCAGCATCCGTGAATTATGCGTCGTTTTGGAAATGAAATTTTCACTTTGGCAATTTAAAAATGTCATACAATCATAATCACACATATTCATAATAGTTGTAACACTTTTACCTGTATATTTTCCACTAGGCACTTGGCCCTCCACAAACACGTGGGTATATAATGTGGTGTTACGGCAATGTTATGCAATTCACTATACTTGCCAATTATTATTTCCCAAAATTCTTCTTTGGCTCACTGTGCTTGGATAACAGTGAATAGTAGTATTCGCGTGCTCGATGGCACCTGATAATCACTTTCAACGCTCAACAGCGGATATTCTTCTACGTCTTGTAGGACAAATACAATTCCACGCCTACACAGGGCGGATTCTCCAGACGTAGTTCAAGGCACTGAGTGTCTCTAGAAAGTAGGTCGTCAAAACGAAGTCGTTGAGCGACTACTTTCGTTCCTGTTTGCGTATCTGCAAGGGTATTACCTTACCTTAAGTAAAAATGAACATTCTCCAATATGTTTTAATAATGCAGCAAGACGAAATGGAATATTCTGAGTCTTGTGGAAAGATAAAATGAATTAATAAGACCTCAGATAAATAATTAGCAGATTTCACCAAAGTCAAAAGTGCGATTCACTGCTACTTCAAAGAGTATAGCGTGATCACTCAGCTCCACGTGGCTTTCTGGGTGTGTTCAAAGGTACAACATCTCATCATAAATGTTCTGTTATAAAAAATATCACATGGACCATAGCTCAGCGGGTTCATCTGCCTCTCCGTCGTTTCAAATAAAATGTTGGGATGACATTTTTATTTGCCTTGAAAATCATTCATAAGTGATATTTTTTTAGATTGGCTGCATTAAAGGTTCCAATGCGCTCTCCTGTCCTAATGTCTTCTATTACATAACTTCCATTGTTCAAAGGCTGTCGGACACGACTAAGGCTATAATATATAGACAGAAATTTTCCATATATGCGGTCAATAGGACTTGAAATTCCGGGTCTCCTTATAAGGATAAGGTCTCCTTCAACTAGTGGTTCTCTAAATCTCTGGCGTCTAGTTCTTCTCAAGCGCTTGGCAGCTTGTCTGTCCATAGTTTCTCTCGCAGCTAAAAGTCTGCTGGCATGTGATGGTTGTAAACAAGGTGGATTTACTATCACACGATCCCATATTCTCAGCGGCATCTGGTTCAAATGCAAAACCATAGGTATTTGACCAGTGCTCTCATGGACTGTTGAATTAATACATTTTGCCATAATAACTAGGACTTCAGTCCATCGCCAGTGTTCTTCTTGACAATATAATCGACAAAATTTTGCGATAATAGACATCACGCATTCTGCTGGGTTGCTCTCTGGATGGCGAATAGATGATAAAACATGACCTATTTCTAGCTCATTCATAGCATTGGCAAATTCTACGAAGGTGTACTGTGATCCGTGATCAGTCAACAGGAATTGTGGCTTTCCTGCCTCCGGTATCACTTGTCGTCTAATCCTCTGAATAATCTGGTGTGCGGTGGCTTTCTGAATCGGATGAAGCATCGTATATTTCGTGAACACATCAATAGTTACAACGATGTAGCGATTCCCACGACGAGCTTTAGGTATTGGGCCATACAGGTCCTGTGCATATAACTCTCTAGGTTGAGTTGGGAGTATTGGTCTAGGTTGTTCCTTCAATAAGTGTGACGTGTACTTGTTTCGCTGGCATGCGTCGCAAGCACGTAAACACTGTCTAACGGTGGCTCCTAGCCCTTTCCATGTAAAAGATTCCTTGATGGTTGCAATGGTCTTGTCTGTTCCACCATGTCCAATGGATAGATGTACCATAAGAATAACAGATTCTTGGTATCTCCTAGGAATAACTGCACGCAGTTGAGTGTGGTCCTCGTCCACAAACTTGTATAAGACACGATGATAAATCAAATAATCATCTGCAACAGCAGCAATTCTTTCATAATGTGCGTCCTGTGGATCCATTCTTCGTTCTAGGAAACGAATAATATGCCTGAGTTCCTCCTCACGTCGTTGTCCTTCAGGTAGATGACGCAGTCGGCGAAGGTGTTCCTCGCATTCTCCCTCGATGTCTATGGCATTAACAGTAGCTTCAGGATTCCGGCTGAGGATGCCGGCCAACACATTCTCTCTGCCTGGTCGATAAACTATTTCCAAATCAAACTGTTGGAGAAACAGCGTCCAACGTGTGATCCTGTCGCTTGCCAGTCTTGTTCGTAATATGAAGGTTAACGCATGGTGATCGGTCCTCACAATAATCCTCTGGCCTAACAAAAGTTTCTGCCAGTACTCAAGTGCGTAAACAATTGCAAGTGCTTCAATCTCAGTAGTGAAGTAGTGAGATTCATGTGCTCTCAAAGGTCGGCTTAAGAAAGCGATGTAATGACGTTTCTTCTCATCATCCTCCTGCAGTAAAATGGCTCCTATTCCAATTGCAGATGCGTCAGTTTCTAGAATAAAATTCCGGGAATAGTCTGGATATTCTAGCTGAATTGAGTCAACTAGCATCTGTTTAGCATTCCTGAAAGCTATCTCGCATTCATCATTCCAGGTCCATTTACAGTTCTTCTTCAATAAACCTTGCAGTGGTGCGACAGTCTCGGAATACTTCTCACAATGAGCAGCAAAGAATTGGAGAATTCCTAAGAATTGTCTCACGTGTTTCACACGGGTTGGCGTTGGAAATGCAGCATCAGTTCTGATCTTTGCCGGATTTGGTCTGTATCCTTCTCCATTGATTATGTGTGCCACAAATTTCACTTCTTTCTGGAAGAATCGACACTTGTCAAATTTCACCTTAAAATTAGCCTGTCGAAGATTCTCAAAAACAAGGCGTAATGTCTTTAAATGCTCTTCCTATGTTTCCGAAGCTATGATGATGTCATCCACGTAACATATCACCTTCTGCTTCACTTCAGGATCAGCTTGGCATCAAGTGCTCTGATTAATGCAGCTCCAGCATTTTTCAATCCAAAAGGTAGTTTTCGAAAAACATAAGTTGTCTGATCAAACAGGAATCCAGTATATTTCTGAGTATGCTCAGATAATCTGATATGGTAATAAGATTGTACCAAGTCCAATGATGAAAATATTCTCTTTCCCTTGAACTTCCTGAGAATGTCCCTTATCTTGGGCGGTCTGTCGTGCTCAGGAGCTAGGCGTTCATTTAAGGCTCTGGCATCGAGACAAAGTCTCAAGCTTCCATCTACCTTAACCACAGGTATTATAGGATTCAAGAAAGGAGTCGGTGACTTCTTGATTGTGCCTGCTGCTTCCATCTCATGGATCTTCTTAGCAGCTTCTTCGCGATGTTTCTCGGCAATAGGATAGATCTTCTTCTGGAATGGGGAATCATCCAGTAGCACAAGATCATACTCGTAGTCCAATATCTCACCAGGTGCGGTGTCGAATATGTCCCAGTATTCGTTCAATATTGCATCAAGGTTCTCTCGTATGGGTGCTGGTAATGATTCTGCCTCTTCGTCGGCATCTAGTGTCTCCTCAATTTCCTTGCCATTTAATTCTTCGACTACGTCGATTTCGGATAGGAATTCCGGTTCTTCTTCAATTAGGGTCATCTGAATGGGTTCGTTCGGCTTGAACTCTATCGTATTACGTCCCATGTCAATGATTCCATCATATTTTCTAATGAAGTCTGCGCCTAATATGGCATCATGATGAAAGCCCTTCATTACAAGAAATTCGTGCAAGTACACGTGGCTCGAAATCTTCAGAGTACATAGAATCTGGATTTTGCACGTTACAACGCGGTCAGGTATGACACCTCTGTCTCTTACAGCAGAAACTGGCAGCTCTGTCACCTCAGAGTTTGCTTTCAGTCTGGCATGGCAATCGGCGGAAATTACATTAATCATCGCCCCAGTATCGATGAGTATGACTACGCTGCATCCATTCAAGGTGGCTACAATCTTGGGTAGACGCGTCAATTCATTTATTGTGGTTCGTCGTTCGTCGTTCGTCCAACAAGTCTTCTTGGATTGGCTCCCAGAGTAATATGGTGGCAGTTACTCGGTGCTCAACCCAACAAGAATCTATTGATTTTTCGGCGTTTTTTTTCTGTCCTGGCGAGAAGTACTGGGCTGGTTCTGCTCCATCTCCTGCGCCGAATTTCTATTTTCCCTCGAAGTCGGGTTCTGTTCTCCCTCTTCTCGGATTTGCCGTTCTCTGAGTTGTTGAAGGTACTCACGGCTCTCCCGTGCTTACCTTTCCAATCTCTGTCTGGCTGGTATCTAGCGTCTCGATTTCTGTCATATCCCCTACTATATCGATAGTCTCTACGGATACTTCCGTGCTGTGGATTTCTACCATTGTTCCCTCGGCGGTTGTTTTCATGACGTCGGTTGTCGTCCGTCCCTCGGTCGAATCGCCGGTACCAATGACTTCGAAAGTAATCTTGTTGATTTGGAGCATATGGAGTATTGTTCCATTCTCTCCTGTTATAATTGTAGCTTTTATCACGTCGCCCAGAACTCTCTTGGGTTTGCGTCTGTTGTGGCGTCTGGCTCACTTTATCGACAGTCGTCAAATTTATATGTCTTTCCTCGCGCCTATCAGCCATCTGCTGAAGGGTGGGTCGGGAACTGTTCCGTGTTCGCATCCAACCTTCGCAGGATCTGGTCACACTGCTGGAAAGTGGATGCCCCTGCAGCAATCAACACACGTTTTACGTCTGCAGGGTATTGCCAAACAATTGTGTTCACTAAATCTTGTTCATACAACGGGGGATGAAGACAACGAAGCTTCGCAAGCTGTATCGCTGTCCTTGTCATTTCCACAAAAGGAAATTTCCTTCATCTGCACGGCTATGTCAACAGTTCCAAAATGCAAAAGAACAAAGTTAGATAGAAAGAATTCGTTAGTTAGCTTATGTTTTACCAAAATTATGCGTTTTATTATTAAGATGTCGGTTTAGGTTTATCGTTGGTTTATGGCGAATAATATTGACAATAGCCTGGGCACGGAGCGTCTCCACTGAGATCATTCTCCACCAAAAAGCCTCGACTCAACAGTCGGAATATAATCAACGAGCAATAACAACTCGGACACACAATAACACAAGTTACCAGCGGTGCAAAGCTCGCGTTCAATAACTCTGGGACGGGCCTGCACACTACAGTTACCCTCCAATAACATCTAGTCAACGGGAACAATCCCGGACAAGGCATACACAAAATACCTTCATACAATAACTTCCTGCTATAACAGGGTAGCCTTCGACATACTATAGAAAACCTGACATAACTGTACACGTCAACGACGGTACACGCTTCAGTGCGTTTAACTAACAAAAACAATCTATAAAACATGTTATCAGATACAAGAGTGGACACTGAGCTCCATAAGCTAAATTGCAATGAAAGGAAATGCGAATACTAAAAGCATTCTGTCCTCTGTCAAAGTAGTTCCGTCTCACAATATAACAGGCGTGCTTTCAAGGGCACTGGGTCTCAAACCAGTTTATGTGTCGCTAGCAGGTTTCAACATTCCTGCGCTTCACTGACACAACACATTGACTCTCCAAGGCCGGCGATTTAAACAAATAAAACTATACATCTGGCCTCTTCATAAAAAACTTTACAACAGGTTAAAAACCTCGAAGAATACGTGTATTAAAAACACGCTATAAATCTGAATACAATAATACAATTCCGCCTTCCAAACCAAAGACGTCAAAATTATAGTAATGTTACTATTACTGGAGCTCTTTGCTCTCAAAAATAATTCAGCAGTTGCTTGTACAACATCAAATAAAACGTGCCTTCTCATGACACTAACAAAATAATAATTGTGACGCAGATTTCACACTCTAGATCTGCTTAATGATTCGTTGGGAACTGGGTTCGATGCTTGACAACGAAACATTCCTTCTAATTATTAGGTTCACACTTGACCAAGAATAGCTTCTGAGCTTATTCAAAATGAAATATAATGCAGTTACAAAACTGGTAATTACAGTTGACTACCTAACTGATACGACCGTTCTAACGACAGTCAGGGGTGTAATAAAGAATGGCTGCAAAGAATGCAGTTAACTAATAACCATGGCATCTGATTGCCATAACTAAAGTCAGCAAAGACTTGAAAAATCACCCCAAATAGGGTTGAACAAAATAGCCTCAAATGACTACGGTCACGTTCAGCAAAAGATAGGCATTGACGTTCTACGACGTTCATCAGGCTGCACCAGGGCTGACCAAAATGTCTGACCCAAGGGTGTCTCACTCTAACTGAAATAAATGACATCTAATTAAACTAGTTACATTCCCTACCCATAAAAACGGCTAACACTAAGTTCGGTTGGATCACAAACTACATTTAATCTACTATACCACCAGAAACTAGAACAAGAAAGGGGTATCCAAAACCTCTCGAAATGGAGAAGCTCTCACTCAGCCCTCTATTCAACAACAAGGGTTGTACAAAATCCTCTCTGGCTCTCTGGAACGGTATTATCCTCATCAGGATTCCCATCTGGACTCCTCCAAAGACCAGTGTTCGATCTGTCCCTGTCGACAACTGCATGGTTGTAATGAATATGCCTGGAAATGGCATCCTGGGTTCCTTCCTTCTCGTTCGCTGTTCTGGAAGTTCCACCCTCATGCTGGTTCCCGTAGAAACATCACCCTCATACCGGGATGGTATTAGCCCATGATGACAGTTTCAAACATGGTGAAGAAAAGTCCAATCACGTGGATAGTGAAATAAGTTGCGTAATAATTCATTCTTTCACTTTCAAAAATATAATGTTCGTCGTAAATGTTATAGGCTTCAATTGTAGTATATGACACAGCCTTTATTGCGTCGATGTGAATTAGCATGTGAGCTAACACTGTTTTTATGATTATTCACGTGCTAGTGACGCTACTTTTATATCACGCAGCATCCGTGAATTATGCGTCGTTTTTGAAATGAAATTTTCACTTTGGCAATTTAAATATGTCATACAATCATAATCACACTTATTCATAATAGTTGTAACACTTTTACCTGTATATTTTCCTCTAGGCACTTGGCCCTCCACAAACACGTGGGTATATAATGTGGTGTTACGGCAATGTTATGCAATTCACTATACTTGCCAATTATTATTTACCAAAATTCTTCTTTGGCTCACTGTGCTTGGATAACAGTGAATAGTAGTATTCGCGTGCTCGATGGCACCTGATAATCACTTTCAACGCTCAACAGCGGATATTCTTCTACGTCTTGTAGGACAAATACAATTCCACGCCTACACAGGGCGGATTCTCCAGACGTAGTGCAAGGCACTGAGTGTCTCTAGAAAGTAGGTCGTCAAAACGAAGTCGTTGAGCGACTACTTACGTTCCTGTTTGCGTATCTGCAAGGGTTGTACAAAATCCTCTCTGGCTCTCTGGAACGGTATTATCCTCATCAGGATTCCCATCTGGACTCCTCCAAAGACCTTAAGTAAAAATGAACATTCTCCAATATGTTTTAATAATGCAGCAAGACGAAATGGAATATTCTGAGTCTTGTGGAAAGATAAAATGAATTAATAAGACCTCAGATAAATAATTAGCAGATTTCACCAGAGTCAAAAGTGCGATTCACCGCTACTTCAAAGAGTATAACGTGATCTCTCTGCTCCACGTGGCTTTCTGGGTGTGTTCAAATGTACAACATCCCATCATAAATGTTCTCTTATAAAAAATATCACATGAACCATAGCTCAGCAGGTTCAATATATTGAGGATGGTGACTGAGCATGTATTAATGATTCAATAAATCGGGATCCAATTGCGCAATTAACCCGAAATTCTGCAAAAGGGGAAAACAGATAAGACACCTCGCTTGCAGTAGACTTAAGATTATCATACCGTATATAGCACGCAGCCACCAATACATTAATATCGACAACCCAATATTTATTACAGTTACAATAACGAAACGCAACAAATATGTAGCCCTACTTGAAAGTTTTTCTCTGAAGAATGTGCAAGGTAAATGATTTCATACATTCAAAGTAGCGGATGGGCGTACTTTTGCAATGATCATATCAATGCCAACTGATGCAAATGCTGAATTATAATGAAACTTAGCAAACGGGAAATCCTTTACAGAATACAATACTTAACGTTCTACACAAGAACATTCAATTATACTCCCTTATAAGGACAAAGAGTTATACTCGTAATTATACCCATACATTTATTCCTGATCTGTATCTGTCCTGTTGAGGAAGGACTGGGCCTTGACCCGAACAAGTACTCCCCGGAAACTTTCAGCTTGGGGACTGGAGTAATAATCATTCTCGGTGGCAAGAAATATCTACTGGGTCGGGCTGTTCTGTAAATTTGACTATCGTGTTCTAGTCGGAGTGTGTACAGCACTATCCCGAATCAAAAGCACTGCGTTGTGGTTAGTTGACTCTCACACCTCGCGTGATTTAGCGTAAACAAACGTGCAGTATTGTTGAGGGATAAACCGTGTTTGCCAATGGACGACAGACGTCTCTTGGGGCATGTGTGATAACAAAGAGACCCAAGATGAGTTCATCATTACTTTCACTCATTTGCGCCGCACCAAACACAATTGTCTATGTTGTTAGAGCTCTCTTGTTTAGGCCATTGTCAATCCTGACACATTTTCATTACGAAGATTTGCGTATTTCTTGTTTTTAGACATTCCTTCTCCTTTATTGCTTGAATACCCTATTAGCCTACTCATTAGGTAAATATTTCCCCCACTCCGTTGTCAGCCATGAGTTTGTGGCTAGGGTGCTATAAATCTGTTATACTAAATCATAATATATAGGCTACACACTGTAGTCTGAATATTTTCAGGAAAGGTAGGAAGGAAGATTGTAGTTTTACGTGACCGTGAATCTTGTGATTATGAGCCACGGGACCTCCTTTTTACGTGGAATCCGAACCACAGGACGTGGCATTTCACTTCGAAAATCTCACATGCATTGACCGAGAATCGAACCCGGACCGCCTTGGTGAGAGGCATACACTGAGCCACTGAGCCACCACGCCCCTAAAACATTTTCAGTGGCCCTCCTTTAACTAACAAGTAAAACAGTCACGATTGCTACACTCAGGACATGCCCACAGTCGCCTGGTTAACTTCATTCAGAGTTGCATTCCGAGTAAAATAGAATTACAGTAATTGCTATGTATTTAATTTAACTCCAGCTCAAATATATAGAACTTTGTGTTTCATTCACAGTTATATTCCCAGTGGATTAGAACTTAATGCTGTAGCTGTGAGCCGTGTGACTCCGATCGAAATAATGTTACGTGCATCCTATACTTTTCAATACTTCGACACCGGAATTACGACAGACTGACTTTAATTTTACTCCTTCGTAATAAAATATTAAGTATAATTTCAGTGCAGCCCTTCCACGTACAGAAAGAATATATTTATGCCATGCTATTATTATATAGTCTACGTCAGATTTTAAATCCTTTCACCAGTCTGTATTTGAAAAACGTTATACTCCGTGAAAAAATCCTTATCATCTGAGTGTAGTAAAACATGGTACGGTAAATGTTTACACAAGATTTAATCTACTAGCATCCAATGGATGTTGGATTGGTGAAACGTATTAAAATTTGAAAGGCACGGTTGAGGTCGGACTTGGTAGTAGTATGTACTTACAGGGTTTCATTGAAATCGCTTCGGCCGTTTAGATCTTGCGGTTATGTAAAAAATTGAATACAATTGGATGCTAGTAGATTAAATCTTGTATAAACATTAACCGTACCATGTTTCACCAAACTCGGATGATTCAATCGCGATAGAATTCAATTTAAATGTTTGAACTTTGCTTGGCCGCCATGTTGGTTTTGTACTTAACAGGTTTTTGAGAGTCACGTAGGTGAACTTATATTTCTTCCCCTTATCACCGTACATAATATTCCGCAGAGCCGCCATGTTGGATTGGTGATACGTGTTTAAAATTTGAAGGGCCCGGACGGGGTCGGATGACATTGTACAATGTCCGTACAGAGTTTCATTAAAATCGTACCAGCCGTTTAGTTTTTCTTAGGGACACACACACGGACAAATTGTAGTCTTATAAGCCTATGTTTTTCAGAAATGAAAATAGGCTGAAATGTTATTATCAGAAGTGTTCTCACACTTGGATTTGCGATGTGAAGAGAAGGATATAGATTGTGCAATTGGCTTACGATGGGATTAAGAACTTTCTGTTTACCTCCTCACCCTTTTGTGTTATAGGCCTAAAAATAATGTGAAGCCAAGTTTTATTTTAAGGGAGCATTCTGCTTATGAAATGTCATGTCTATCACTCCAGTAGTTTTGACGCCAACTGCATAACAAACAAAAATGATACTCATCCGGGAGAAATACATTGTTTTAGCCGAAAATTCCTTATGTTCACGCAGAAAACGTAATTCACTTATAGAAATTTAAAAAAAATATTTTTTTCTATCGCTTATCCTTCCAATTTCGCTTCACCCACGTACTTTGCGAGGAATGATTGCTCTACCATCGCAAGGGCAATGTCTGGGAGCTTAACACTCTTTGACAATTGAGGATGGTGACAGACCGATCGCCTAGTTGACCGCTAATTTGGATTTAATGAAGGAAGGATCTGGGAATGGATTTTTCGAAGAAAGTCGGCCTGGCATCTGTTGAAAGAATCGTCATGGCATTTGCCTGGTGGTGGAAATGGAGAATCACGTAAACTATTTACATGACAGCCAAAGTGGGATTTGAACCCACGCTCTCCCGATGCCATCGATGCACAATGTAGCGCGTTAGCCTCGGCTTATATGTATTAGATAAAAGAACAGAGTATTTTAGACCAAACTGAATTCTGCATTTAATTAGCCCATATTGTAATGGTTACTGTAGATAACAAAAATTGAGGATTTACATTCATTTTATAACAAAAGAACAAATTTGAGCTGAAGATGGAACAGTATCACCAGCTAATTGAGAAACGTACTTCAGTAATGGTGTGTGTTAAATTCTTTTTATGTGCTTTGGACACCTCGGTCATCAGCCTTGGGTGTGTGTACAATGAGTGACAACCTGCGTTTCTGTGTGACTGTTGTTATTAGGATCGGGAATATGTTAAGTGCTCTGAGACTGGAATTTAAGTCCTATCCCGGTATTTGCCTGGTGGTGTGTAGAAAAGTTTGGGGAAAACAACTCTCAGGATAGCCACTATCATCCCCGGGATTGGAACCTCCAATCCTTGAACTTGCTGCAGCTCCACTTTGCAATCTTAGTGAGCAATTTAACGCCACGGGTTGCATCTGTTTTTCTTTCATCAGTTATAATACCCTGACTTAATTTTGCATGAATTGAGAAGGAGTTAAAATTAATCCTGTGACCAGTTTGGTGTGTCTATATTGCTGAATTATATGGTATGTCATTGGGTCCATTTAATATTCTCGTCCTCATGAATTATTTTATCCAGTTTAGGATGAGTTTGTCTCATTGACAAACACTTCCCCTAGACAAACACTTCCCTTCTTCATTTGTTTTATTTATCTTTACTTATATGCAATAAACGTGATCTTAAGCTAGTTGTCTTCAGCCCTGTTTGTTCAAACGGAGGTTCTTAGGGGAGTTGTGAGATGAATGATTTATTCCTCTTCTGAAATATAGTCATGTTTAAGGTGAAGTAATTTTTATCTCCATTCCTCTTCCCTTTCACTCCCAAGAGTGTCCTAGCTCTTCCTCCGTTCCTTCGCATGCTCGGCTCGTAGCACGCCCTGTCTCATCTTCTGCTTCCACTTGTCCGACCACTGCCAGAGCTGGACGGGACAAGACGGGCGCGCTTACAGTCACGTGGGGAGTAACCCAGTTGCCAATCTCCGAGGTCCACCGTCACAAATAACTACCAATATATATGGAAATGCATTACATAGAGATGCACTGCGTGGTTGCTGGAGTCTGACCACCCTTGGCTTCCTGCGGGAGGATGCGAGACGTGCGGGGTGACGAGGCGCGGTGAGACGATGAGGATCAGCCTCTACAGATATTGATAAAGTTTCACCACCATATATACTTCCAAAGGATTCAACAATATTCATTCTATGAATACATTGAAACACGAGTCCAAGTTATATCAACCAAGTTATCCTTCCCTTTAAAGATATGAATGCAAAATGGGAATCATTTACATAAGAACTGGAAATGTGAATACTTACGGAAAGAAGTTCGTCATCTCAATTAAAGCTCTAAAGGGAGTTAATGACTCACCGAATGAACTGAACAGAGACTAATATCTATGAGGTATTATCTGTGTCCACTGGCTGGGCTTCTCTTGACCGTGAGCCATGCGGAGATTACGGTTCGAGTCACGAAGGTGATTTTATTTTCAATTTATACACTTCAAAAAAGTTGAAATTAAAAGAAGCTGTCCCCTTAAGGCGGTTCTTTCTTCTTCTGGTGTTACATAACTTAGCAAAACAAATATTCCAAGGATTTAATTGCGGTTTAAAATTAATTTCATATTACGTACTGTACTTGGTACATTATGCATTATGTACGCGCATTTCTATGCATTGTTAACGATAGGGAGCATTTAACTATTAAAACTTACTTGCTATGATTAATTGATTAAATGTCAATTACATGTGTATTGTATTCCAAGTTCTAAATTTGGCAATGATACATCTAGGAAATACACAAGATAAATGTATTAATATAATAGATTTATACGCAAATCATATTGTCATACGTGGGCTACCTTTGGGTAAGTATTCCGGTATATTATCATCTTCCGTAAGTTACGTGTGTGGCCTGTATAAATGTATGTGGGTAAGTACGTAGCCTATGTATGAATTTATGTATGTATTATAATATGTATGACAAGTATATCGTATCATATGCATTGTTGTTGTTCTTCTTGGTGGCGTGGAACATCATAGCCATTCGCCCAAAGTAGTAAATTTGGTGTGGTGTCTGTTTATAACCCTTGACTTTTAACTGCAGGTAACTTCCATACTACCGGTAACGAATGCTTTTCATCCAAATTGCATTATATGGAATGTATGATTTAACTGAGCTTATTATACGAGTCACCAGGGCTACCATCTGAGTATTAATTATCTATGTCTTAAGTTAAAAAAAAAAAACACTTTAAACATGACACAGACATATTTTGAGTAAATCGGCAATGGCATTGCTACCGGCATAATTATATGCATGCGTAGAATGTTCAATATTCTACTGCATGCAACATCCATACTAATTTATGTACTTATACCTTATTTTGCATGTTCAATGCGTGCCCTAGCAGACATAAGTATAACCATCTGCAGAGTCCACAGAACTAATAAATGTCCAGTAACATTCTGAGAATATTTGAGCCCTATTTTCAGTATAATAGAATCTGCTCATCTAAACAGTTTGACACTCTTTATTACACAATAATATTGGAGAATTCTTTTAGCAACGTTTAGATATAGGATACATAGTATATTAGTGTTACCAATAATAATTCTAAGAACGTTTTTATGTTCCATTTTGAACTGCATGTACGAGTAACTTTCAGAGCATTCAGTGGATTTCTAACAAACTTTGTATATAGGCTACAGTGCATTCCATAAGGGATACATGTTTACATTCTCAGTCTTACCAGCTACTAAATAACTCTCACTGGACGTTTAACCCGTATATTCTCAACAACTCTAAATCCATGCATGGAAACAATTTCGAAAGTGCTCTATTAGGCTATAATATTTCAGTTATATTTTGAACAAATTTATTTATTTATTTATTTATTTATTATTACTGTAGATACAACAATGAAAGGTCATTTTACACTAATATTTCAACAATTTCAAATAGTATTGACACAAACAACAACAACAATAACAGTTAACAATTGGCAGTGATGGTAGCAAGGGATAAATCTCGGGAAAGACGCAAGGAATGATTGGGGTAGTGGGTGATTAGGAGGGTGAGGGGTTAGGAATTGAGGATGAAAGGGATCTTCTAATGTTATGTTTGAATGTTCTATAGGGAGAGAATATGTCAGTATTTGGAAGGGAGTTGCTAAGGGTAGGTAGACGGTTGAAAATAGAGCGCTTCTATACTTCAAGACATGGGCGAGGAATGTGGTGTAAATGGTTCTGACGTGTTGAACGGGAGGGAACATGGAGTGGGAAGTAGCTTAAGAGCATGTTACATTTTGTGTAACCATTCATAATTTTATGTAAGAAACACAGGTCAGTAAATTGTAGACGGCTTCTCAGGTCGAGTACATTGAGCTGATTTAGAATGTCAGATTTGGCAAAGTGCCTTAGTGAAGGATTGCGAGCTTTGACTATTGATATGAAGAAATTAAAGACACTGTTCGATTTAGAAATAATGGTTATAGCCGAAGTAGACCAAATTGGAGAAGAGAAATCTAGGATAGGGAGAACATTTTATGTGGTGAAGTATAATTTAAGTGCAGTGAGGTCTTTAATTTCTGTGAATCTGTATAGAATGCCGAGACTGCGCATTGTGCGAGATTTGATATGGTCAATGTGGGGAGAGAATGTCAGTTTATCATCGTGAATAATACCAAAATCTCTTACCTGAGAAACCGTATCCAACTTATTTCCACATATGTTATAGTCCGCTTGATTTCCAGATTTCAGTAGTGAGAAAGACACTTTGAAGCACTTTTTGGGATTTGGAGATAACCTCCATTTGTTGAACCAATCAGTACATGTATTCACTGCTTCCTGGAGCTCAGCGTGGTCGTCAGAACTGGAAATTTTTCTGAATATCTTGAGGTCATCAGCCTACAGAAGAAGGGAACACGGAGAATTTTTCACGCATGTGTTTATATCGTCCGTATACAGCACGAAGAAAAAGGGTCTCAGGATACTGCCCTGAGTTACTCCTGATAAGACTGGGAGCCAGGACGATATAGACCCTGGAAGCACTACCCGTTGTTGCCTATTTTACAGGAAGCTTTGCATTAGGGATAGGAAGGATCTATGTACGTTGTATCGTGAAGCAAGCTTGTGGAGGAGAAGGACATAGTTCACGGAATCAAATGTATGGCCAGGTCAACGTAGATTACATCTAGCTGATATTTGTAATCTATTGCAGAAATTATGTGATGGTTCAGAATAGTCAGATTTGTTAAACATGATTTTCCAGGGACGAAGCCATGTTGTTCTTCTGAGAGGTGTGGTTTGGGGAAAGTGAGGAGACGGCAATGTATTATTCTTTCGAAGACTGAAGAGAGAATAGGGACGATGGATATAGGTTAGTATGAGGAAATTTCGTGCTTGCTGCCTGATTTAAAGACAGGTGTGACATCAGCTCTTTTCCATGAGTCAGGAAAAGTGCCGGAAGTCATGCACCAGTTGAGTATTATGCTGAGAGATGCAGAGGTGTTTTTCAGGAATATAGGGCTTATGTCTGATGGTCCGGTAGATCGGTTTGCGGGCAGACTTTTTAAAATATTTTGGATTTCATCGGGGGTAGTTGAAATTTGAGACAGTGAATCAGAACAGACGCTAGTAAGTTGAGAGGGACTGGGGATTGGTACGGGAACTGAAAAGGTTGAGTGAAAATATTCATTGAAATGTGTGGACCTCAATTCAAATGGGATTTTTTCATTATGGAGGTTTAGGTTAAGTGGAATTCCAGGAGTCTTTCTACGGGATGATATAAGTGTCCAGAACGTCTTCGGGTTATTCTTGAGATTTTCTGTTATGGAAGAAATGTAGCGGTTGTAATCTTCTGTCATATGAACTCTTGACATTTTCCGTAGGTGAATAAATACATTGCGTGTATGAGGATTAGGAACTAATTTCCACAGTGATCACGCTCGAGTTTTGTTTTGGAAAAGAAGTTTGGTGTTTTGCCTTAGCCAGTGCGGGTATTTGTTCGATTTGGGTACGGAGTAAGGAACGTGTTGTTTAATGGCCGAGTAGAGTAAATCCTCAAACAAGGCCACTGCGCTATTTACATCTCTCTCAGCTGTTAGAAAAAAAAAAGGAAGATTGTAGTTTTACGTGACCGTGAATCTTGTGATTATGAGCCACGGGACCTCCTTTTTTACGTGGAATCCGAACCACAGGACATGGCATTTCACTTCGAAAATCTCTCATGCATTGACCGGGAATCGAACCGAGACCGCCTTGGTGAGAGGCATACAGCTAGACCGCTGAGCCACCACGCCCCCCTCAGCTGTTAGAAGGCACCATGGTAGATATGATAAATCCTGATTGACAGCTTGCCACTCGACCTTCCTCCAAAGAGGGAAAGCTGTCTTATCGGCGGTTGAGCTGTTTTTATGTCTGCTGGCTGGAAAGGGGAGGGTAGCTTCTATTGAACTGTGATCAGGATATTTCTAACGGTCACGGTGACATTACGCAGGGTTGAGAATATGAGGTCCAGTGTTTCGGATTTCCTTGTTGGGTGTAGATTGAACTGTTTCAGATGTAGACCGTTTATAAAATTTGATAAGATGAAAGTATCTATTGGGGGAGAGTGTATGGTACCATTGTCTATTGATGTCCAGGAGATATGGGAGTTAAAATCACCTAGTCACACTATTTCATTTTCTTGGCTGAGGGCATGAACAGTAGAGTTGAAACATTCTTCTAAGGTGTCAATTTTGCTGGTAGGTGGGCGGTAGAAGCAACCTACGCGTAAATTTTTCCTTTTTAGGATATTAATCTCAACCCATATTATTTCACATGAAGTTTCTAAGTCAGGCCGATGTTTTGCCTTCAGTTTGTTACGATCTGCGAATGCAACTCCACCACCCCTTGAAGACCTATCTCGCCGAAAAACATTGAACTCAGATGAAAACGAAAGTTCCCCACATGATACGAAGTCTGACAGCCATGTTTCTAAGAGGCAGAGTGTTTCAAATTGATTAATTTCTGTTAAATTTGCTAAACAGTCGGTTAGTTTATTTTTGATGCTCGGTGCGTTCTGTTAGTAGAGGTTAAGGGGTCCTGGGTATAATGTCAGTGCTACCATCATTCTAAACAGGTCTAATATGAGTGTTACCAGCCAAACTCCACTCAATAAAACTCTTCCCACAGATTGGTGATAATTGAAAACGATCAGCCCCTAAATTAATATAACATTCAATACCTTCCTCAATCTTAATAAATTTGATGTTTGCTTAGGGGTGGTGGGGGCTATACACCGTAATGGATTAAATAACACCGATAAATATTCACACTTAACCACGTTACTGAACTACATGAAATAACAAAATGGCAAATCTGGTATAAACATGCGTAATCTGAAAATTAATGTACAGCATAGGAAAGATCTTTGTCACGTACAGAATATCTTTGCACACTCCCTATCATTTTTACATGGCACAACATATATGACACACTCAGTAGAACCCTGGGTGATGATGTAGATATAGTACTCACAGTTGATGATCTCTAGAGTTGTAGACTATTGCTACTGATTCTGAGGTATTGCTCCGAAATAATCAGGCCTATAACTTAGCACTGAAAAAGCTAACTTGTTTTTCTTGCTTCCTATGTTGATTGTTAAATGAATGGTTGTTACTCGCCGTATTTATATATCGCCCAATTAATACATGGTATTATTGTTGATTGAATTTAATTAGACCTCTGAACCAATTTGGATATTCAGCGTCCACTTCGCACCTTAACTATCTGTACTTTTAAGCATTATTCGCTAGTACTCGTCGGCTAAATATTTGCCTACGTCCCTCGGACCTCGTAATCGGACTTGAGTTTGCAGTACTGCATTAGCTTTTCGAAATAAAGAGACAAGTGTTGCCTCTTTGAGACTAAGTGTGCGATTCTCTGATGAGAAGTATCCCATTACCAGCGCTCCAGCTCAAACTCTTGTACGATATTGTACATGTCCTAAAATGAGTCAGTCCCCAGAAGCACAAGTGACCATAAAACAAGTCTAAGTCCAAACTTATTAAATGAAATAGATTCAATACCAATCTAGCAGTTAAGACAATCTCTAAGTCAAGAAAATCAATTAGTGTATGCTCCAGTGCTCTCCAACCCAAGTGGTAGTATCAACTTCCCCCTCGCTTCTCCTATTACGGTACCCAGAATCCACACTCACAAAATCACAGACAAGTCCGACTCCTCCTCCTCTCCAGCGATGCAACATTTCGGCAACTAGCCTAGCTCGTAACTCATCACGGCCGTGGCCCAGGGTAAAAATCCGGCCACTCAGTATAGGTTGACTTTCAAGAAAACTGTGAAATCTGTTTGCGACAAGAGACACACCTGCAAATGAGTCACTGACTTCCTGTCACGTACTCAACTAAATATATACCTAGGTATTATACAGTACACAATATTTCGACGTTCACCCTGGACTGAAGATCTTGCAACAAATTATTTATCTTAACCACTAATTTAAGTGAATGTTAATAAACGATGCTACAATATAATGTTCAGGTAAATAATTAAATAACACCAAAATACATCGAATAGAAATATAAACATTATAATAATAAATTTTATGTCCCTTGAAACTTTCAACAGTTTCAAGAGTAATATGGATTGAATCATTAATTTCAAGAGACGTATACTGTTTATTTCGTCAAAGAACTTCTTGTTATTTCTAGTATCCAGTTCTAACTTTTGAAGTGCTTCGTATAATGAACCACCATAATATTCTATAGGTTATTTTTCATTAATTATAGAAGTCATACATTTGGCTTTTCTTAAAATTCCTGTGACTCGTTATAGGAAAATGACATCTCTATGGAGGGGGTTATGCTCATAAGTAACCGATTAGGAGATTTATAAATTTCAGTACGTGATTTTTATTGGAGCTATGGAGGAGTTAATGATAGTTTTGAGGGGTAGAAGATCGAGAATATCGCTTATTTTTTATTATAGGTATCTTAAATTGCAGATTATATGTATAATAATTAACGAAAACGAACGCATATAACTGATGACTTAATGAACCAGTTTTCGAGAAAGTTGCATTGTATTGTATTCATGTACCGGTACTGTAGATAATCATAATGAGCCCTTGGAAACATGTTTTCCTGTGCTGGAGGAGTGCTGCTGTGAGGTACCTTCATCTACGACGAAAGCTTAGGTTTTGTGCTCCCCTTTAAACTACAGTCATCATCATCATAATCAGCAGCAGCAGAAGCAGCAGCAGTATCATGAATACTTTAGTTTACGACAGGGCAAGTACAGTAATTATTATTATTACTTTTGTTTGTTTTCAACAATGATTCCGGTATTTTAGTTATCACGTTTTGAGTTGAAGTCTACAAACTAACACAATATGTTTTGAACAACATAAACAATATAATTACGACAACATACAGATGACAGTTCGAGGCTGTCTACTGACATTCATCTCCGCTGTTCAGGCACTGGTCCTACGGTGATCAGATTTCCCTATACTGTGCACGATCAAGGTCGGATCTAAGCTGCTGGTGAAACTATTTTTCTGTATGAACTATTGTCAGAATAACGATCACGTAAAACTACAAGCTTAATTTCTAAGAGCATACTTACATACATGTAGAAACTTCCATCGAACAATAATTCACCGTTTGAATACTTGAAACATCGGCTATATTACAATGTGCAATTTCTTAATACTGAATTAATTTACATATTGGATGATACGTATTACTTACTGCAAAGTAGCTGATATTTAATTAAAGGGGATATTTGCCACAACGTACATTTTGAGAAAGGATTTTTTAGATTTGTAACCCTCATTCATACTCCAACCGCGTGGTATTAACTGAAGGGACAAAACATATCTGGCTGATGCTTTGATGCCTACTGTTCACTTTTTCACCTACAGCTGAATCTATGCTGAGCTTTTCGCGAAGTGTCAAGTTTTATTGAATGGATGTTGTTGGTTAATAAAAAATGGTATTAGTTTGAGTGCACAAGTCTTCCCGTTTCATTGTAGTACTAAGGGAAAATCCGTATTCAGGTTACGACTTGGAGTATGTTACAAGTGGTCGACAAATAAATTAGAGATACGTACACAAATATATTAATATGTAGGCATCCACCCCTAACACTACACATGGCTACTCTTGAACCTGAATATTAACGTGCTTTAAGTCCAATCACGAAGAATGTGGACTTTATTCTCAAGGTTCGAAGCACTGACCTCGAGATAGAGAGATATTGGAGGACTCGTGACTTTGGCAGTCTTGTAAGTAATGTGCTAGAGACAGAATATTATAGAGCTACCATTCCGCATAGCTATACCGTCGACAGAAAGAGCAAGCCATCATCTGGAACATGAGCTGCGATATTTATATGGCATGTCAAAGTGGGATCTGAGCCATTACAGTGTAAGAATGATTGGTATTCTGTTGTGCCTTCTCTGACATTTTCGCTACATTTGTACACACTGTTGCTATTCCAGCACTGGAATCGCAATTTAAAAGGTTTAGCGTGTTTTTATTCTTCCACATTTCTTTCGTTTTGCCCTTCATCGTTTTTACGGGCATTCATTTGTCATTCGGTGTTTCCTCCCCGTTGCAGAATTCTCTCAGCTGACACGCTTCTTTAAGCTGTAGGAAGAAAGATGGAACTGCACTATGCTGAGTCTCCGTTTCAAACGATATCTCATCAGAGAATTACAGTTCATTATTTTTATGATTCTGCAAAAGCAATATTCTGACTTAATTTAAGGTAAGGTCAATTTTTAGTTGGAGATGCACTCAAAGTTGCTGAGCGTTATTTGAAATGAAGATATTCCCAGTGTCAACGAACCGATTGGGGTAGCTAAGTGCGCTAGAGAGGAAGACCGTGGTACCAGGCTATCACCCCACTTGAAAGACTAGTGTTTGAACCCCACCGTAGGTATTTCTTGATATAGTTCTCCTGGGCCATCCATGTTCATCTTCAGGCAAATGCTTAGCTGGCCATAGCTGCAACCTTCCAACTCCTTGCTCAGATTAATTTATCTTCAATCATTTAATCTCCATTCCACTGATGTGATTGATAGCAGGAAGGTCATCCCACCGTAATATCCATCCATCAAATGGGAAAATCATTTCACTGCAACGTCTAGCCCGTAGTAACGGATTTATTAAGGAGCAGGAATATAACATAAATCATGTAATCCAATCAGGTAACATAAGTAGGGGGATGGTAGGGGTTCTGCCCCCCCCCACCACTACTCCCAATGCGAGTGGAGATTCGCGAATGAAGTGTCGTTGGACTCGGGATGACGGGGGCTTTGCTATGGACCACTCGTTATATTTTAGAAAAAAAGTTTGAATTTTTTCGTTTTCGAAAATAGGCTATAGCTTGAAAACCAAACAGGATAGAACGTTGTGCCATGGCTCAAACGAATGGTCTTTATGATCTTTATTTTTTGTAATAAAACTTTTTTATTTTTTATATTTTTTTGAAAAAACTCGAATTTTGAAAATCCTATATTTTGGAAACTAGAAATTATACAAAAAAGTTTGTTTTACGTAAATGAAAGGTCCCTACCCCCTCTACCCCCAAAATAAATTTCAAGTCTCTAGGATGAAAACCTGTAGTAGTGGGGTAAGGAGAGAGCTGCTCCACTTAGGAAGTTGTGAGACCCTGCGACCTTGGAATGGAAGGAGCCATGCTAGGAGGGCGTGCTTGGATTCGTTTTTTTCGTCTCGTCGTGCTCTTTACGGGAATGTAGGTGTCGAAAAGGTGAAAATCTGGAAACACGGTCTTTTTGGGGTAAAAACGTGATTTTAGACTTTTTGCTATATCTCGCGAACCAAGTATGCTAGAGACATGAACGAGGGGTCCAAGGACTCGGAGTGACGTCCTCTTTGCTATGGACCACTCGTTATATTTAAAAAAAAATTGGAAACTCGATTTTGGGGTAAACACGTGTTTTTTGTGATTTTTGCCGATATCTCATGGACCAATAACGCTAGAGACGTGTACGAGGTGTCCTAGGACTCGGGCTAACGCCCCCTTTCAAATGTGGTAGATATTTTTTTTTCCAAAAAGATAATTCACAAAGGGCCTAACGCCATACATGTTGAAAAAACGTTTTCTTTTTCTTTACCTGTTTATAATTTTCATGGAGCGTGGTGGTTGAGAGAGACGATACTGCTGGATGTGTGTGTTTCAACGAACCTGTCGCTGACCAAGGTGGCTGTGTTCAATAGATCAAACGCTATTTCGGCGGGTCGGTGTATGACAGAGCGAGGGTGCGTTTTCTGATATTTTACCTTTAACGTGTAAACGGTGATGAGAACTAGGTTCTATGTTGGTCGAAGCGAGTAGAGAAAATAAACTTGCCGACGAGCAGGAGGTGAATGTCATTTGAGCTTATTGGAAGGCTCCGATCTGACTTGACAACAGGTGACGCTTGAAGGTGAAATAATCTGACCATCGTGGTGGCAGGGGAGTGTGAAAGGCATGCACACACGTGTGAGATGGCATGTACGCTAAACCAGTGACATCCTGTCTTGCTTCGTACGTGACAAAACGCAAGTTCAGGTGAAATTTGATCTACCGCAGGTGTTCACCTTGGACGTTAGCTGTCCACGTGTGCGATAACTGTTAACATGTCACATTCTGTTTTGCTTTGTACGTGACAAAATGCAAGTTGACGTGAAATTTGATCCGGCACAGGTGTTCGCCTGGGACGTTATCTGTCCACGTGCACGATAAGAGAATGTTCAAAGCGTGGGAAAAAATGATTATACATGCAATGTGATATATAAAGACACGTCGCTGACATTTCCACTCGCACTTATGTGACTACTTTTGAACACGCTACAGCGTTGTGTGAAACACTTGGCCTTGTTTAACAGTTTTGGTGTTGGTGGAAAATACTTATTCTTGTTGTGAGGTAGGTATATATTTATTCATTTATACATTTATTGATTTATATATAAATACATGCAATTATTTATTGATTAGGTAATTAATGATTTTATTTATTTATTTGTTTGCAGATAACCGGTATAGCCTACTTGTCGTGTGTGTGTGTGAACGATATTAAAGAAAGAGAGAAAGACAGACAGCTAGAGAAGGAAACCATTTCCACACTAGTCCGTGAGACGGGAATATAGCAAAGCATTATACGTCAAGGTGAGATTTGTTTATATATATATATATATATATATATATATATATATATATAACCTGTTTGATTTTGTTTTGTTTATGAAAGGCATAAATTATGGAATGGATATACTTATGGTGGTTTATTTTATTTCTTTTTAGAGTGTTGGAAAACGCTTGACCTCTGTGAATAACCAGGAACGTGTGTGTTTGAGATCATTGTCAGACAGTCTACATTTCTAAACTCAGGTGAGTGTGTTCTTTCAAAATAATGTCTTTTGCCACTGCTACCGATACGTTAATTTGGGAACCCCTAAATAGTTCTTTTAAATCGCGTGTGTGCCCTGGTCGTGTGGTCAATGTTAGAAAAAGTTTGATTCCCAAAGAATTTTTAGAATCTTGTTTTGAAATTTTTAAAATTGAAATTTGTACAGCGCAAAGGTTGCATACGGCTTTAAAGGTGAATACAGAACTGGTGTGCGATTTCGTATATAAAAAGAAGGACGTAGAGCATAAAGAGACATTTTATATTTGCAGTAAAATGCAAGAGCTATTCATAGCCCATAATTTGGAACAGTGGTATGAAACCCACGTGGTGAATGCCTTGCTATCAAAATTTGATAAACTGCAACAAGGACCGAGTGGTCTAGCCTTAGACAAAATTCATCATTTGCAAATCAACATTTGTCAATTCAACCCGTTGAATGCTGGGTCTAGCTATATTAAAACACCACCAGCAATAGCTTCGAAAAAGGCTGTGGTGAATATTGAAAATTTTGATGATGAATGTTTTCTGTGGGCTGTGGCTGCGTATTTGCAGCCAGCTCAAGATCGTCATGTTAACAGACCAGCAAAGTACAAGGCCAAGTTTGATGAATTGAAACAAACGTTAAATTTAACAAGAGTGTCGTTCCCTATGGACTTAACCGAGATCCATAGGTTTGAACAAGATAACCAGGACTTTTCGTTCATGGTGTATGGCCTTGATGGTGATGAGATTGTGGGTCCTCTTTATGCTACAAAAGAACCGAAACGACATCACATTCATCTTTTATATCAGTCTTACGGAGAGGTGAATCACTATTGCCTAATTAAAAGCCTGAGTAGATTGCTAAGCAGTCAAATGTCTAAATATAAATGTAAAAAGCATATTTGTGATCGTTGCTTGCAATATTTTACAACCCCCATGCTCTTAGAACGTCATAGGGTAGATTGTGTTTCTCAGGAAGCAGTGAGATTGATATTGCCACAAGGGGACAAGGCTGTGTTAAAGTTTAAGGACATTCACAAGCGTGACACTGTCCCCTATGTGGTATATGCAGATTTCGAAGCTCTCACCACACCCATGGCGGGATGTGAACCAGATCCCACCATCAGCTCAACCACACCCATTCAAAAACATGAACCTTTTGCCATTGGATTTAATGTGGTGTGTGCCCATGACCCCACGCAATCCGTTTACAAATACCGTGAGGGGCCAGATTGTGCCAAATGGTTCTTGGATGAACTTGTGAAGTTGGCTCATGATGTACAGGAATTACTGGACCACCCAGTACCCATGAGCCTATCTCCAGAACAACAGCAGCAGTATGAGCATGCCATGACATGCCATATTTGAGAAAAGCCACTGATCAATGCTGAAGACACCGTTCGTGATCACTCGCACTTTACGGGGGAGTTTCGTGGAGCTGCGCATAGTAAATGTAACTTGAACTTTCCAGCTCCTCGTTTCATCAGTGTCTTTTTCCACAATCTGGCGAATTATGACATTCAGTTTTTGATTCGTGAATTGGGTCATGTCAACAAGGGCTCGTTTACCATTATTCCCCAAAACCATGAGCGTTTTACAGCCCTGACATGGAGGTTGGGTGACTTTAGCATTCGATTTTTGGATTCCTTTAAGTTTATGGCATCCTCGCTAGACAGCCTTGTGAATGGCTTGAATGAGGAGGAATTAAAAAATACTAGAATGCATTTTAATGATCCTGAGCAATTTCAATTGTGCATTCGGAAAGGTATATTCCCGTATGATTTCTGCAACAGCTGGGACGTGTTAAAGCAAAGAAAACTCCCACCACAAGAGAAATTTTACTCAAAACTAACACGCAGTACCGTTTCCGATGAAGACTATGCATATGCATGTCAAGTTTGGCGAGTGTTTGGCATGAAGACGCTAAGTGAATATGCTTTGCATTACCTAAAACTGGATGTATTGCTGCTCACTGATGTGTTTGAAAAATTCCGTAACTTGTGTCAACACATTTACGGTCTTGACCCGGCTCACTATTATACGAGTCCTGGGCTCTCGTTCGATGCCGCTTTAAAATACACTCAAGTGGAATTGGATTTACTCACTGACGTAGACATGGTTCTATTTTTTGAAAAGGGCATTCGTGGCGGCTTTGTATCGCTTAACCAACGCCATGCTGAAGCAAACAATGTCTACATGTCTGATTATTCACTAGACAAACCAGAATCGTACTTAATGTACTATGACGTGAATAATTTGTACGGTTACGCCATGAGTCAGCCTTTGCCCTATGGGAAGTTTGCTTGGCTGACAGACAAACAAGTGTCAGAATTTGATGTGAACATGGCTAGCCAAGAAACTGGCCGTGGATATGTGCTAGAAGTTGATATTGAATATCCCTCATCCTTGTATGATGAACATGCCGATTTCCCATTCTGCCTTGAGCAAATGGTTCCCCCTGACAGTAAAGTGAAAACTGAAAAACTCATGGGCACACTTTACAACAAAAATCGGTATGTGCTACATATCCAAATGTTGGTGCAATGCCTCGCCCAAGGCTTGGTGTTGAAGAAAGTCCACAGGGGTATTTCTTTTGCTCAAAAAGCATGGCTTGAGCCATACATGCGACTCAACACAGAGCACCGACAAATGGCAACACAGCAGTTTGAAATTAATTTTTTTAAATTAATGAACAACTGCATCTATGGCAAGTCTATGGAGAATGTCCGCAAATACCGTGACATTAAATTGGTGAATGTCTGGGAGGGGCAGTGGGGTGCCCGGCGGTACATTGCCAAGCCAAATTTCAAATCGATCAAAATTATCGATGAGGATTTGGCTACTATTGAAATGAGTAAGACCAGCGTGACCATGGATAAACCCATTTACTTGGGTCAAGTCATTTTAGACTTTTCTAAATCGGTCATGTATCGATTCCACTATGAGTTTGCCAAACGCCATTTTGAGGACGTCTCTCTTTTGTATATGGACACGGACTCATTCATTTACCACATTCGCCACTGCAACCCCTATGACGTCATGAGGCAACATAGTGACTGGTTCGACACCTCTTGCTATAGCGCTGATAACGTGTTTAAGCTGCCCATAAAAAACAAAAAGAAAATGGGCGTTTTAAAAGATGAATGCGGTGATTCCATTATGACGGAATTCGTAGGTTTGGCTTCGAAAATGTATGCTTATCGCACACTCGACTGTAAGGAATCCAAAAGAGCAAAAGGTGTAGGTAGAGCAGTGGTAAAATCGCTACGTGTAAACGATTACTTAGCGGTTTTACGTACTGGCAAAGCTATGTCTCATACACAGTGCAGGATACAATCAAGCAACCATCATTTGTATCTTGTGGAACAGAGAAAACTCACCCTAGCTTCCATGGATAACAAACGTGTGTGGGCTGATGACCTGCTCACCAGCCTACCCTGGGGTTATGATCTCAAGGAGGAGGAGGTGTGATTTCACTGTTTAATCATTTATGGGACATAGCTTTATGTAACTTGTAGATTTAGTATTTTGTAAATATTGGTTTCTGTCATTGTAAATAGTAGATTTTGTAAATAGTGACAACCCACTTGGACCTTTTGCTCTTTAAAAAGTTCTATGCAACCTTATTTTTTTAAAATTTTTTGATTGGTAAATAGTCTGATTCTTTTAACGCTGTACAAAGTTGAGTTTTTTTTGTAAATATGAAATAAGTAAGATTTTTAGTAACTTTAATAACTAGTATTTAATTATTTTTCGTAATGTAAGTGATAAACTAAAAAGTTCATTTGGGATGAGTGAGCATGTCAAGAATGTGCTTTTGGGAATAAATAAAGTGGTTGTGTTTGTTCCCAAAGACAGGTGTGAATGTATGAGTGGAGAGAGAAAGCTGATGTATATGGTTGACCAGAGCAAACACGGTGAGGTAGGGAGGGTGGGTGGGGAGGGGGTAAATGGTCACTTATATACTCATTTTGTTTTAAATAGTTTCGTTTTTTCATTGAAATGTGGCAGTCAAAAGACATTATTTTTGTAAAAACAGTCTTACCTGCAGTAGTTGTAGACCTCGACGTTTCTCCAAACACACATCAACACATTGCAGTATTATCAAGGTCAAGCACTCGCATCAACATCATTGTCAAATCTCAACTTTCGACATACACCAAATGGAAAAAATATGAAAACAGCAAAATGGAAATTCCATGTTTCCATATCACCAAAACAGCAAAACTTAAAACGGACATTTTTAAAAACTGGAAATGGCCATGTGTGAAATTTGAAAATTCAAAAACTTTAAACGGACATTGTTTAAAATGTGTCATCAGCAAAATGGAAAAATCCATATCATCAAAAACGTTACACTTGAAACGAACGTTTTCAAAAACTGTAAATTGCAAAATGATAAATGACAGTGTGTGGAATTCATCATGTGTGAAATGTGTAAAATGAAAAAATCAGCCATCAACATCACGATTTCTTAAAATTAAAAATAACAAAACATCGTGCTCTGGAAAACTTTTGTTTTTATTTCATAGTCATAGTGAATTGACAAAAGAAAAATAGAATACAAACAAATCCCAATTCCTCACTCCTCAATGTTTATGTCCATGCATCATCAACTTTCCTTTCATAGCACTCATGACAATCAGGGCTGCCATTCTTTCACCCACTGAGGCATCATTGGATGTGAAACGTTGTTTAGCTTTCTTCAATAACAATTTATCTGCCGCATGTCTTAAACCAGGATGACTATTGCGATAAGAAAGGTCATGTTCCTTGCATGCTTGATCCAAAAGATTAATTGGTACATCACCACGTTGTAAACGTTTTTCGAGACGAGTTCCAGGGCCACAAAAACGATAACCTGGAAGATGGATTTCGAAAGGTAAGTATTGAATCACTTTGTCAATGACGCCATTGCCAGTACAGGTCTGGCATATCCTTTTCCATCGATGGTAAAAAGGTTTGGTCTTCCTCCTCCTCTGTGGACGATGTTTGTGTTTGTTGTTGTTGTTGTTGCTTTTTCTCGCCATGACACCCATGGAATGATTCAACAAAGTCTTTACATGGACTTTTATGACCGTGATACAGTTTCACTAGCTGGCAAGTCGCACACTGACGCATAGACGGTATTTTTGCCATGGCCACTTGCTTATGGTGATCGTAATCCGTACAGGGTTGCAATTCACTCAACACAGGGTCTTGAGTCCATGATTTTGGTACATGTTGCCAGATTTCTTTCACTGCGTTGGCGGCCACATAATAAATGAACGACTTGGGCAGCGCCAAGAGTTCCTCTTTGGTAAAACTGTCTAGTTTCTTTTTACACACAAAGAACTTGCCGATGGCTTTGTCCGTAGTATTGCCTTTCTCCATGGTATCACGTGCTGTAGATGTTTACACGTCGCTTGTAGAAATCTCACTGGCGTCATTCACAGGTAAATCTTGAGTTATAATTTTGTTCAACAACTCCCAGCAAGCATGAGTGGTTAACCAATGAAAGAGATGCCACGCATGCGATAGGGCTGTATGGGTAATGTTGCCACAGGAACAAGTATCCATGAGCGTTTGCAGAGAGGGGCAGCCCAACTCCATGAGGTCGATACATTGGCAGTAAGACGCCAAAAATGGTTGCAACCATTGACGTTTTTCATTACCTTTCACAAATACCACATTGGCCGAGGACAAGTGTGCTTTCATGACCACGTCCAACTATTTATAGGAAATGGTTCCCTGATTCCAGTCTAGTTGCCTATGATTTTCAATCCACTGGGTTTGTTTACGGTCTTTTTCACACAACAAATCAAAAGCATGGGGTGGTTTAAATAGCAAATGCGTAGCTTGCGATATCCAAAACGTGGTACAATCGATCATGGCCACTTGTTTAAATATAAATTTGTTGTCACCAATTTTAAACCCTTGGCAATCCACAATGAGTGTGCGCAACATGTTGACGCTTGCCTGGACCAAGTTCAACTGACGACTGACTGACGATCACGTGTGACCATGACATGTACTTACCTGCCATGTTAGTTTGAAAACAAATTGAGGTTCGGGTAGGACAGGGTGACATGAAAAAATAAAAATTCAAGAATTACAGCATTTTATTATTATAACACGTCTTACAGGCTTTTCTCATTTTAGGATAAGGACGATAGCAACTGATACAACAATATAGTCTCTTGTGTTTGTAACGTCCATAACACCGATGATGTCCCAATGTCTCTAAACTAGACGTTTTTGATGGTGAGCTGCTCACCGAAGCACCATGGATACCATACGGCCCACATGTATCGTAACTTGTATTTTTTTCATCACCCAGAGACACAAGTGAGGGATAGCTTGAATGACAGGGTATATTTCCCACTTTCATTCTACACAGGTAGGGGCAGGTGGGTGACCAGCGCTGATGTTCCTGCATGGGTTCATCGCCCTCCTGCCATTGGTCTATAATGATGGGACAAAAGGCACATTTCACTTCATCTCTTGTTTTTAAATAGTAGAATCCAGCGGCCGCCAAGGCTTGAGGGTTTATGAAAGGCACTGGCCATGTGGCAAAAGTCTTGAAACGTTGTTCCTCAGAGTTTAAATTCATGGATGTAACGTCTCTTGAGGCTTTAAAGCAAGACATGACTGAGTGGCTTGACGTGGGATGACCTGTTATTTATACACTCGTCACTTGGTTGGATAGTGGATAATAGTTGACTTGTTTGTGATGAATAATCAAACAGTAGGCCGTGGTATTGGCTGGTACATTGTCATGCGTTTCAAAATCTAGTCGAATGTCGATATTGGATGGCTTGACAGACTCTTCCAGGTAAGAACAGTCAAAGACAATCAGTGGTGCTCTTGCCTTAAACGCTTGGGGTAGTAGCATGGGGCCGTTCTCTTTTTGATAATAAGACCATCGAAATTTAGAAAACAAGTCGTACAGGGGGCCAAACATATATTTTGAAAAATCCAAATCCAGTCCTTCATAGGGAAACACAGCTTCGTTGAGGAAAAGACGTGCATTTCTCAATTGCAGGTGATCAAATTGTGTGGCATCTTTGGTTTGTTGATACTTGCGATTCGTTTGAAATCCCACGATCAGGTAGAGAGGTCTCTCTGTATAGCGAGCTGTTTTTACAGACCAACTGTGTGTGTTGGTGGTGGGCAATAGCGGATACTCATGGAGTGCCCAGCTTCTAAATTCCATGGGTAGAGGCATATCTCTCTTTACCATTTTGAGTATGTCCAGTTTTTTGCTATCTTCGAGGGTCACATGGGGGACTTTCCATAGCAAGCGTTGTAGTTGAATTTTTGAATCGATGGGGGCATTGTCGGCTCCCTTGAGTGCATTATTATCACTCCTGTCTCTCACTAGGTAAAGCACTTGCCTTGCGTTAACCACAATGCGTTGGTGATCTTCGGCAAAGCCTAGAACCAGTTTAAGAGGTAAATATCCAGTAAAGGTCCCATCGGTGTGTACCATCCAGTCATTGGTCGAGTCAGGACACCAACCTGCCATGCAAAGTGTTTTACCTTCTTCCTCACTATAAGAGGGGTATAGTTTCATGACACTGGAAATGCCCACATTTCGAGTGCTATCCACCACGATATCGTTAATGACATACCGCACTTCAGAAAACAGAAAGGCCAAACCATGGTTGGCCAACTTGGATGTAGTGGGTGTAGAGCCATCGGCTTTGGTGAGCCGACCTTCAATCTGAATAACACTTTCATGCGGTAGGGTGTAAATATCTTGGTTGTTGATAACAAATTGAATTTCATCATTGTTATTGAGTCCAGGTGTTTGAGCTTGATAGGAATGGAGATCAATTCTTACCACTCCTGGTTGCTACTCGATGTGGTTCGCTATCTCTAGGATAGAATTCATTATGAGGGTTAACGTGGTAACCCAAATGCTGTAAAATCTGCTTGCCTTGAGATGTTAACGTGTATTCACGTGGCAAACAACTAACACTATTCCTAGACGGTGTTGTTGCTTTATACACAAATTTCATAGTGGCTTTAGCACCAACTTGTAAGTCACTGGTGTGGTAGAATCTAGATCAATGAGTTGTTGATCTCTATTGATCAGTCTTAATGTTATATTACTAATACTATCGACAGCCACAGCATAAAAAAGGCACCACTGGAGGGTTTTCACGAATAATATACCCATTGGGCGATGTCACAATAAAGTCATAAAGCGAATGCGATGGTTCTTGATTGGTGTACACTTGGCTAATAATATTACACGTCACCGACACATGATGGTCCTCAATGAATTTCACTTCAAGGTCCGATTCATGTTTTTTGTTGGGCTCCAACACACGTGGTTTAAATCCTAGTAATGGGCCAATGGAATCGGGGTGTGTTTTAAAGTCAATGTTGAAGGTAGAGAAAATACTGCAGCGATGAGTGTTAGTATTGCCTACAAGTTCAAACTTGTGCGTTCCATCGAGAAATGACTTTAAACCATACTGATTGATCAACACCACATAAATGTGTTCATAAATGTCATCGATCGTGTATCCACCAGAGTTCAGGGTGAGCACAGAATCATCATAGTAAAACTTGTTGTTCACATTTTCACGTATGTTGTATATTCGATTGTACGTTTCAAGAGAAACAAGTCCTAAACCATAGGGTTTTTCACTCAATTCGATAGGCGGGTAAAAGTCTAGGCTGACTTCAGGTCCACGTCCATGCACTGTAAACGTTTTACTTTCTGCCGACATACTGGTGGCGTTTTAGCTTATGCAGCGTCTTATATAAAAAAATTAAACACAAACGTCCACACTGTTGGCTGTTAAACGTTTGCTCACGTTTCACATTATAATATATCTTGATCCTGTTTCCAAAATAGGTCACTAGTTCCATGGGCGGAGGCAAATTCCCAAAACTGTCAAAGTACCATACCATGGATCCCTCTTTGACATAAGCTACATAATGCGTTCCTGGTCCTCGGTGATCATCCAAATTGACAACAGCACATTCCTTTTTCCAGGGTCGTGGGGGTAATTGGTTTCGCATAAACACACCTCGAAAATGAGAAAGCTTTAGTTGTTTAGCATAGCTTTCCACTTGTTGATGCGTCAGGGCATGTCTTGCTATGGCTGAGGTTAATTTTTTTTTTTTTTTAATATTTCGAAATGGTGAAATCCCAAATCCTTGTTGATAAAAGGCTGGCTTTAAATTGGCATTTCTAGCCCCCATGGCAATCGCTTCCATCGTTTCATTGTGTCGCTGACTTTCTTTGAGTTGTTGCTTGCCCTGCTGCGCGGCTTTAATGGTTTTCGCCACGGCACTGGCACCGCCCAAGAGTGAACCCAGAGCAGCCAAACCGGCAAATAATGCAGGTAAAAATCCCGCTCGTTTGGGGACGGGAATCACTCGCCCTTGGTTTGAAACCTGTCGCCGACGTTTTGGAATAACATGTCTCTGTGCTGCTCGAAGGGCTTTCCTTATGGTCAATACATTATTTTTTCTTTTTTTCTTTCGCAAGGGCTTGTCCACGAATGTTGTAAGCCCAGGCTTTGCCAAGGACAAAGTCCTTTTTTTAGTCTTTCTCACTGCATACCTTTGTTTCACCATGATGATAATGACCAACAACCTTTCACAAGAAAGTTTAAATCACAACTAACGTTAGATGGTTATTTCATGGCTGTATATTCCAATTCCACATAAAGTGGGAAATCGTTTATGGTTTTTCCCGCTTGCTTTTCATCCCATGTCAACATGAGATGAAAGGATAATTCGTCACCAGCATTGACCATTTCATGGTTATGGATCAACATCCTATGACCATTTATCTTTATTTGTAAATGGTTCTCATCAGGTATGGCATATTTGATGTGAATGGTTCCATCATAGTGTAATCGATAGTGGCTTAAACCCGAAGCAAGCACATAGGTCAAGTGCTGATCATGGACTAACGGTAAATGGTTTCTGTCATTCACAGGTTTTTCATTTGTCAGATACACTAAAAATTCACATGGGATAAATTTATAAAGCCTTTTCATTTCATGGGTCACGTAACGCTTGGTACAGACATCGTCTTCGTCTTGTGGGTCTTCCACGTGAATAATCCGATGGTGATTAGCGCTATAGCCATTCACCATAAGCTGTGGCACTTTGTCATAAAACTCATACACTTTGTTATCCACATACTTTTTCGTAGTAACGTCTGTAGACACTTGAGGATGTTTTACATGGGTTAACCGCTTCCCCTTAAAGTCATAATCTCCCTGTTTTGTGCGTGGCACTACTGACCTATCCACATAGTGTTTATTAGCAGGATCTGTTTCCTGTTTAGGATCATGTATGGGGACAGGCCTATCTTTGGCCATCAACGCACGTCCAAAGACATCCATCGTCAACCTGTAGTACCAGTCTACTGTTTCTATGACAAGGTTCGGTGTCCTGTATATAGACAGCCTGCTAGCCTGTCTAAGCCTTAGTTGAAATGAAGATTATTAAGCAGCAAGAGTCATTCCCCGTGGGGGACATGGTTTCCCATCTCTGTCCCACATCACGTGAACAACGCCATGGTTCACTCTTTCCATCTTCCATTCGCTGCATCATTGTGGGGCCTTCCGGCTGTGGAAAGACTAATCTTTTGCTAACGCTCATCACAGCGCCCAATGGTCTGCGTTTTCAAAATATTTATATTTTTGCAAAATCTCTCTACCAACCCCTCTACGTGTTTCTGGATCAAGTCATGTCTGGATTACAAAAAGAGAATATGGGTTATTTTACATTTTCCATACAAGAAAATGTGATTTCACCGGATGAGGTAAAGCCTGATTCACTCATGATTTTCGATGATGTATCCACTGAACGTCAAGGCATCATTCAAAGCTATTTCAGCATGGGTCGTCACAAACATATCGATTGCTTCTATCTTGGACAAACGTATTCTAAAATGTCCAAACAGTTGATTCGTGACAATGCCAATGTCATTGTTTTATTTCGCCAGGACGAGAGGAACAGTCGTCACATTTATAATGAACATGTGAATCCGGATATGACCTTTCAAATGTTTACAGAATTGTGTGCCAAGTGCTGGAACACTCAACGTCATGCCTGTTTAGTGATTGACAAACAAAGTGAACTCAACCAAGGACGGTATCGCTTAGGGTTTGATAATTTTATTGCTATTTAAGGCCTTGTCTCATTCCCCGGCAAGTCATTGGTCAAGCCACCATGGCGTTAGCAGAGAGTCAATTGAAAAAGCATATTATTAAAGCAAAAAATACTATTCGCCAAAAGTTTCGTCAATTGAAACAATCACGTGCAAATCATGCTTTGTTTATTCAGCAACATTTAGCACCTCCACTAAAAGCCATGTTGAAACCCTCTTTCAAGCCATCTGAAACGCTACCCACCGTTTCACAAGCCACGCAGACGCTGCACGAGGACCCTGAGGAAGAGGAAGAGGAACAGGAAGATTTGACTAGTGTTAGTGAAGTTGAGGATGAGGAGGAACAAGTGTTTACGCCTCAAAAAAAGGCCGCACCCCTTGCAGAGTTTTTGAGAAAAAAGAAATCCTTGGCCATGGTCGATACACCTTGCCCTTCCAGGGCGTCTCCGTTTTCACAACTCTTGGCCACCCCTCAACATAAAGCACAACTGAAAACCATTTTAATAAAATATTATGGATCAACATTGGAACCCTATTTCACCGATCTATTTATTGGAAACACAGATACCACGTATGGTGTTCGCTATGAGGATGATAGTTTTAAAATTGGCGATTCATCCATTAAATTTGCTCGTACTAAAGCTGTCATTAAAAACATCAACTATAAATTAACGCCAGGACTGTTAAAGCTGCTCTTTTCTCGGACCCCCTCTTCCCATGATTATACGTCAGAGGATCTTGACAAATATAAATCCATTTTATTGGATACCCATGCCCACAAAAGACAGTATGATCCCGCTCAACAAGTGAATGCCAATATATCTCAAAAATATAAAACCATCATTGCAAAAATGTTTCCCACCAGTCAAAGTACTCGTCGTAAAGCATCCGCTTCGGGATTGACATTTAAACCATTAAAACCCCTTGTGGATGTTACCTACTGGCACAATCCCAATAAGCTCGTCCAGCGGCTACAGTTGTTGCATGCTTCACGTCAAGCTGGCCACACCGGTCACGATTGGGAAATTCAAGAAATTGAACAAGAACTTCGAAATGCCAAAATTATTGTTTAAGCTCTCACCCATTAAAATGGGTATTGCTCACGAGTTGCATCGCCCAGCTAGGCGTCACTATCCACGACTCAAGGTGATTTCACGAGGTGTGGATGAACTTTGGCAGGCTGACTTGGTTGAAATGATACCCTATGCTGGCGTTAACGACGGTGTATGCTATATGTTGACCGTCATTGATGTCTATTCCAAAATGGCCTTTGTTGAACCTGTGCGTCGCAAGTCTGGTCCACTAGTTACCAAGGCCTTTCAACATATTATTCAACACTCCCAACGTCAACCTCAGCTGCTACAAACCGACCAGGGGAAAGAATTTTTCAACAAGGACTTCTCCAGTTTTCTCAAATCTAAGGATATTCACCATTACACCACGTATAGCAACCTCAAAGCCAGTGTGGTCGAGCGGTTCAACCGAACATTGAAAACCCATATGTGGAAAGCGTTTACCGCTCAGGGCAGTTATCGCTGGTTGGACATGTTACCTGAGCTAGTGTCACGTTACAATGACACCAACCATAGAACGATTGGGACCAAGCCACGTCTCGTAACTAAAAATATTCAGCGATTGGATAAACTGTTTAACCCCATAAAAACAGCCGATCCTAAACGTCACCGACTGAACATTGGGGATTTTGTTCGTGTGAGCAAATTTAAGTCTGCCTTCAATAAGGGCTACACGCCTCAGTGGGGGACTGAACTATTTCGAATTCATCGAGTCAACTTGGACACTCCAGTCACCTATTTACTCGAGGACCTCAACCATCAACCCATAAAAGGTAGATTTTATCTCCATGAACTTCAGAAAACAGCATTTCCTCAGCATTATCTTGTGGAAAAAGTGTTGAAACAAAAAGGAAATAAACTCTACGTCAAATGGTTAGGGTTTAACTCTACGTTTAATTCCTGGATCAATAAATTACATGTTGTGTGAACCTGTGTACTTTTTATTTTTTCACCCATGTTGTACACCACCTATAGCTCTATGTGTACAGCGCTCCGCGCTTCGTGCATGTTCATACATGTTTGTCTTTCCCTTTCCTCCTGTGTTCTCTCATACATTACCCCTCCCCTCTCCCTCCCTTCACCTCCCACCACTGCTGTTTGCAGCTCTTGCCTATCTATTGGTTGTGACATCATTCCGACAAGTTGCATCATACTTTTTACTGATTCAGCGATTCCCACGCTTTGAACATTCTCTTATCGTGCACGTGGACAGATAACGTCCCAGGCGAACACCTGTGCCGGATCAAATTTCACGTCAACTTGCATTTTGTCACGTACAAAGCAAAACAGAATGTGACTTGTTAACAGTTATCGCACACGTGGACAGCTAACGTCCAAGGTGAACACCTGCGGTAGATCAAATTTCACCTGAACTTGCGTTTTGTCACGTACGAAGCAAGACAGGATGTCACTGGTTTAGCGTACATGCCATCTCACACGTGTGTGCATGCCTTTCACACTCCCCTGCCACCACGATGGTCAGATTATTTCACCTTCAAGCGTCACCTGTTGTCAAGTCAGATCGGAGCCTTCCAATAAGCTCAAATGACATTCACCTCCTGCTCGTCGGCAAGTTTATTTTCTCTACTCGCTTCGACCAACATAGAACCTAGTTCTCATCACCGTTTACACGTTAAAGGTAAAATATCAGAAAACGCACCCTCGCTCTGTCATACACCGACCCGCCGAAATAGCGATTGATCTATTGAACACAGCCACCTTGGTCAGCTACAGGTTCGTTGAAACACACACATCCAGCAGTATCGTCTCTCTCAACCACCACGCTCCATGAAAATTATAAACAGGTAAAGAAAAAGAAAACGTTTTTTCAACATGTATGGCGTTAGGCCCTTTGTGAATTATCTTTTTGGAAAAAAAATATCTACCACATTTGAAAGGGGGCGTTAGCCCGAGTCCTAGGACACCTCGTACACGTCTCTAGCGTTATTGGTCCATGAGATATCGGCAAAAATCACAAAAAACACGTGTTTACCCCAAAATCGAGTTTCCAAATTTTTTTTAAAAATATAACGAGTGGTCCATAGCAAAGAGGACGTCACTCCGAGTCCTTGGACCCCTCGTTCATGTCTCTAGCATACTTGGTTCGCGAGATATAGCAAAAAGTCTAAAATCACGTTTTTACCCCAAAAAGACCGTGTTTCCAGATTTTCACCTTTTCGACACCTACATTCCCGTAAAGAGAACGACGAGACGAAAAAAACGAATCCAAGCACGCCCTCCTAGCATGGCTCCTTCCATTCCAAGGTCGCAGGGTCTCACAACTTCCTAAGTGGAGCAGCTCTCTCCTTACCCCACTACTACAGGTTTTCATCCTAGAGACTTGAAATTTATTTTGGGGGTAGAGGGGGTAGGGACCTTTCATTTACGTCAAACAAACTTTTTTGTATAATTTCTAGTTTCCAAAATATAGGATTTTCAAAATTCGAGTGTTTTCAAAAAAATATAAAAAATAAAAAAGTTTTATTACAAAAAATAAAGATCATAAAGACCATTCGTTTGAGCCATGGCACAACGTTCTATCCTGTTTGGTTTTCAAGCTATAGCCTATTTTCGAAAACGAAAAAATTCAAACTTTTTTTCTAAAATATAACGAGTGGTCCATAGCAAAGCCCCCGTCATCCCGAGTCCAACGACACTTCATTCGTGAATCTCCGACCACGGGTTCGGGAGTTATCGACTCGCATTGGGAGTAGTGGTGGGGTGGGGGGGGGGGGCAGAACCCCTACCATCCCCCTACTAACATATGAAATTTGAACTTGCTGAAGTACATTTCTTTTCAGAGACGAGTAGTATACTTCACTCTATAATATTTGCCAGAGACATTTAAATTATCTGAGACTAGCAATAGTGCCCGGCTTCGCCCGGTGGATTTGCTTGTTTTATTCATAATGAATACTACTACAGAACTGGCATATAATACTTAAATTAACAGAAATAAATATTTTAAAAATATAACTTTTTGTGGTGGTGGTGGGGGTGATAAGTAGTATAGTATAATGGACGTAACATTCAGGTCATTTTCCCGTAATGATAATGATTATAATGAATAGGGAAACGGCTATTTACTAACTACAGTACTGACACATGTAATTTACAAACGAATTGAAAAAAAAAATGATTAGAAAGAGGAGTATGTGACATAAAAGACACTGCCTAGATCCTATATCTCATTGGCTGTTAGAAAAGTAGAGATCAATAGTGTCGTATTTTGTCACATAGTGGCATAGGAAAATAATCAGAGCACTTTGGAAAACTTCGGCTGTCCCGAGCTCCTGAAGTAGCAATAGTGTCATTTATCGCCACATACCGCTCAAGGATAAGGATCTGAATAAATGAAAGTAAATTTGAAAGCACTAACGCTTATTGCAGCTGATTACCTCAATGTACTGCACCAACACTATCGCACTTATACAGAGGCATAATATTTTCATGATGATAACTGTTTTACGGTGCCTAAGAAATCTTCTTGCAATAATTACTCCCAGTGACTCCAATTTATAAGCAGCGCAAGTTTAACTATTTTCGCAATTCTGGTAGGGGCGACGTGATGCAGCTCGTATTGCCAGCCAACAATTCACTTATTAAAATATTCTCACAGTTACACTATACGGACATGAATGGTTCTAGGACCTTAAAACGTAGTTTTCAAGTTCATTTTGTCTGTTGTTCTAAATGTAGGGAATGGAGAGTGTTGTTCAAAATATCAAGTGGATTGTGTTACCCGCAGGGTTTCAAAGGGTAAGTACATTAAGTGTGGTTAAGATCGGTGAAACGATGTAGACTTGTGCCAAAGGGTCTAAATGCAGGGAATGGAGTTGTCTGTCCGAAATTTCATGTAAACAGTGTTACTCGCAGGGTTCCAAAGGGTAAGTATATAAATGTTGGTTCAGATCGGTGAAACGGTGTAGATTTGTATAAATAACAGACAAACCAACATTGAGCTTTGTACCGTATGTACACATGCTAGTGCAACAATCACAATAACGCAGGTTATGCCATAAATTCTACACACACACACATGTACACGGGGCAACATGACCACGATGTCTAAGCCCCACAAATGAAATATTTACTGTGCATACGATAGCATAGCGAATACTACAGTCCAATACAATCCTTGATTGTCAATCGGTCAGTTTTCCCATGTGTCCTTTAGCAAATTTTACCGGACTATCATGATACAGAGTAAATCGTTGTGGCCTAGTGACAACCTGTCCATCAATGGTGCGGCGTTGACTATCATGATACAGTGCTAGTCGTTGTCGCCTAGCGACAATATGTCCGTCTAGTTATTAGATCGGTGAAACGGTGTAGACTTGTGCAAAAAGGCCTAAATGCGGGGAATGGAGTGGTCTGTCCGAAATGTAACATAGCCTAAACTATTCCTCTTGAATCAGGCTATCATATACAAAAATAATTTTTCAAATCCGACTGGTAGTTCCAGAGATTCGCGCGTTTAAACACATAAACACACTAACATACTAACACACAAACTCTTCAGCTTTATTATATTAGTAGTCTATAGATTATCTTCTGAGTTATCTACCTAAAGCATAATACTGCCATTTATTAGCCACGCTTGGTACAGATAACTAATTTTGAAAATTCTGGTCTTCTATTTGAATTAAGTACCCAAAAATGAGAGATATTCCTTCAGATTAATGCATTTTATTGGAAAGTTGGCAACACAATATTGGGTAAAATGCAGTGTCCAGCAGTTAAATCCGAGTAGAACTGTCTTGAGACTTGGTCGAACAGCTGCTCGCAAGAAGGAAGCCTCAAAGGAACATTAGCTCCCAGCAGTCTAATGCGTGCAGTTTAAGCTGTTGCCGCTTAATACAATCATGCCCGATGAACTACTTAATACACTTAGAGTGTTGCTGTTACATCACAGGCGCTACCAGCTGTGCGGGCAGCCACATCAAAGGCGAGATAAAGGAGGCAGACGAACCTTGCAGCAGCATGCCGCTCTCTGCATGTCATATACAAAGTGAGCGAGGGGTGAAGGGATGATTTCAATACATTGGTTGGCTCATTCATGTCAATAGCCTGTGGTTTAAATGCCTTTGAGCGGTCCAGCGGGAAGAAGGTAAGTATTTGATAATCTCATGGCTGAATCTCTTGATTTGGCATTGATTCACAATTAACATCTTATGGAAATTTCTGAGGTGACTCATAGGTATTGTGTTAACATCTTCATTTCAACTTCATGAGCTCGATTCCCGGATGAAGTAATGTTCTAAGGGTGCGCCCTGCCGATCGTTGCCATGATGACTGACATAATTCTGCTATTACCAAATGTATTAAGTAGCACATCAAACAAGTAGTTTAGTGAACAACTAATAGCTTATTCTTATTTATTCTTCTGGCAATTTCCATTTCAAAAGTATTCCGCCCAATCAAATAGATCTTCTATGTGATTGACTAAATAGCCTATATTATGATTAAACACAGTGAAACGATTTAATACTTGACTTCAATATACCAATATAATCTTGTGATCATGAGCCACGGAACCTTCTGTTTTACGTGGAATCTGTACCACATGACGTGATATTTCACTTCAATAATCACACATAGGTTTGAGATGGAAAGGGCCAGTAGAATACATGAAAATAAGCTATTAGTTCTTCACGGAACTACTTGTTTGATGTGCTACTGGGAATCGAACCTGGTCCGTCTTGGTCAGAGGCAAGCAGCTTGACTACTGCACCTTGTATATGTACACTAATATAGTAACTAATACACAAATATACGAATATAGGGCCTACTGTCATTTTAGACAGTAAATACAATACAATGTTATAACAGCAAAATGGTCTCACTATGGTGCTTGTGGTTACCCTGTCCAAATCGAAAACACTTATCATTGCTCAAATTAATTCAGATGAACATACCTGCAGCCCTGTAATCCAAAGTTACATGATAAGTCATTATGTACAATACATGAATAGAAAGTAATTAATTGCTTACCGGAATATTTGCTGTAATAGTTTTGGAGGAATTGGGAACCGATGAAATATTTCGCGTGGATGCTATGTTGAAATGCTTTAAATGTAGACCACAGAGATTTACTCAAAGACCTGTTGAATATAGGCCTAATATAAGGATATGTAGTTTTTCATACATTAACAGGCGTGCAATCAATAATTAGGAATGTTTAGCTACATAATATTTTCAAATACATATTTAGTCAATTTTCACGTAGATTCACTGCTTTCGTGATCTATAATTCCACTTATGGTGTCCATTCCTTTGTGTTACAGCTCCATGAAATACCCAGTTAGCAATCTCCAAGTATTACTTCCACTTTCATTTGTCGTGGTTTTACGTCACAACTTCTGAAATAAGTAAGCGCGACTTATGAACGGGGACAATATAGTTATATATAATAATAATGTTATTGGTTTTACGTCCCTTTTAACTACCCTGGCTTTTATAGTTATATTTAGCCCATATATACATATTGAGCCCGTATGGCACATGCTGGTGATAATTTCCGTGAGAACATGTTGGCAATACTTCCACCGATGGACGAAACGCACCACGGAAGCTTTGACCCAGCTCCTAGCCATATTTTGACTCCTGTATTACATTCCAATCTTCAGGTTGAAGAGATGTGATTTGTGTTTATGACCACGGCATCGTACGATTTTTAGCCTACTTTTCACATTTTGCAAAAATGAGGAAAAAGTAGACTTATGAGATCGGGCAAATGTGTGTCTGTCTGTCTGTCTCTCCTTCTGTCTGTCCGTCTGTCTGTCCTTCTGTCTGTCTGTCTGTCTGGCTGTGTGTGTGTCCCCCCCCTATCAACTCCTAAACGGCTCCAGCAATCGAAACAAAATTTGGTAGGAGTAAAGATCTATACCTGAATATCTCACGGCCATATTTGAAAATGATGTCAGTGCTACCAACTGCTGAAAAATCGCAATTGAAATTTGAGCTCCATGTTGGATATCTTGGAAGGTACGAATGGGACCTATTTCAAAATTGGCACACGTATAGATAATAATATTGCAGCTTAATTTACAGGAGGCCATACATGGCAGTGTTGCCAAAATAATTATAAGCCTGCTGATAGGTCCAAATTTTAAATGCATATAACTTCTACACTATCAATTGGATGTCAACCAAATTTCGTATGTGCTATGTGTACATAAACAGATATGACTGAGCGTATTCTTACGAGCCACCAGGGCTGCCAACTGTTAATAAATGCTCTCAATTTATTTTATCCAAATACCCATATATCAGAAAGTATGCAAACCGACAGCTTTAAACTATGCACACGTATAGTACCTGACATTCTATATTAATTTGGAGTATCTTATATACGTCAGTGCTACTAACATGATTCTAAGCCTGCTGAGAGGTCCAACTTTAAATACATGTAACTTCTATACTATCAATTGGATTTCAACCAAATTTCGTGTGTGCTATGTGTACCATAACAGATATGACTATGCCGATTCTTAAGAGTAACCAGGGCTGACAACTGTTAATAAATACTGTCTCTATTTTTGTTACCCGAATATCAATATATCAGAAAGTATGCAAGCCAATAGCTCTAAACTTTGCACACGAATAGTACCTGGCATTCTAGATTAATTTGGAGTAACTAATATAGGCCTACGCCAGTGCTGCCAACATGATTCTAAGCCTGCTGATAGGTCCAATTTTAAAATACATGTTACTTCTATAATAACAAATGGATTTCATCCAAAATTGGCACAACACGAGATCAAAATATTTCAGATTATTTCTGACCAACACATGCATGATATTGTTGCCAACATGATTTTACGCGCGCTGATGAATCCAAGGTCTAACTGCATGTAACTTGCATGCTATCCATTGGACTTCAACCAAATTTTGTATTCTGTACCTTAAGAGATGCACCTAACAATAGCCTATATTCAGTCACCAGGGCTGCCAACTGTACTGCTCTATTAGCCTACATTATGTAAGGTATATTTCGAACTAATTAGGAATTTCGATATTACCAACTTAATTTCGTCATTATTCTAGATAGGTCTATATAGATTAACAAGAATCTGAAATTTCAAGAAAAGTAGGCTCTTTAGTTCGTCACGGAACTTCTTGTTTATTTGTTTTAGGCGTTTTTCTACATATTTTACGGTTTATGAACGTGTTGTATGGTATTTTACTCGCAGATATGCGAACGAGGGCTGAATAGGCGCTGCACGACCTAAAGGGTTGTTCCATGATCCCAGGAGCTCGTGAAAACTGACGTCACTACCTATCTTTTCTTAATTCTTAAGTAAGTAAAAAGTATTGATTTGGCGAGAAATTTATGTTATACTTCATGTTATCTTTTCTTATTCAAGTTCTCTTGATATAGTGCGGACGTACTGCTTGGAGAGTTCCCATGTAAAATGTTGCATACCAGTCTGTATAAGTGTGAACTACAGTTTAATTATATTGCTAAATATAGCGACACAACGTGCAATTTAATTTTTAATTTGTGTGCATCAGTAGAATGTTGAATCTGTGAAAAAGTGAATTGGTCAAATACTTGATATTTGTTGAACGACCGCATGGTACGATTTTCAGCGTGGTCAAGCCACGAGGTACCAGAAATATATTATAGGAGCCGAGTAGGCATCTCAAAAAAGATTGGTAATAATTTTGGAAACGAAACTGTGTAATAACAATTTTTGTGAAATCGAATTTCGTGTGCGATTGCAACGATTCACGACGAGTTTTGTAACAGTATTAAAGCCAGTGTACTGACCATCACCCGCATGTTCATTACATCCAGTGGCAGACAAAGGGCAATTTTGATAATCAGTCTGCAAACAAGTGTAGAGCCTGTGCAATATTATGCCTTGAAAGGTCGTCGTAAATTCTGTGCCACATTTATTGGAATTATCGCCGATATGAGACGTCATAACCACCACGTGTACGAGACTGTCACCAAGGTTAACATGATGTCTATGATGCACTAAACGACTTTATGAGGGGGACGTTTGAAGTAATTTTCCAATGATGAGGAACAAGAAGAAGCGGAAGAAACATGGATTTGGAGGACGAGGGTGGATCTAAACCAGAACTGGGGGATGCCCCTGTAATCCCCAAGGTAACCATGAGATCCAGCACATCGACCATGTGAGTCCAATAATTCTTATCTCTTCAGGTCTATGCTTCAGTTGAGTAGATGTAGAATCGCACTCAAGAGCAACCATTTACGTAGGGCCCTTGTTTAAGATGTTAACTTTATGAATTTTCTAGCTTTACTGACAGCCCGGTCTATTTTCCCATTTTTGAGACACCCTGTGGCACAACTGTTCCATGTGCGACGTAATGCGCACTACTATGAGGAAGCACCCTTAAACGCTCAGTGCTTTATGAGCTATAATTTTTGCCAACAATATGGCCAATTTGTATAATTGTGTGAGAGGCAGAGGCCGTCTCCTTTATGTTCTATGCAGCCTTACTATGAAGAGCATAAAGGAGTGAAGCAGGCAGAGGTTAACTTCAGAATATCGCATAAGGGCGGTGGTTATATCTCCGCATTTCAAAGCACTTAGTGCATAGGAATATCAGTGTTTTTAGTTTTGTTGTTGTTATTTTCTCAACTTTTGATATGGGGTGGAACTCATTGTCAGGCTAATTAGTATGCTAATGGATGTGTAAATAAGTGTGTATCTTGGGACATGACGAGCCACAGATAGGAGTAAGTCACCTTACCGGTTACAGTTGGTTACCCAGCATGCCACACTGATCCCCAGCGAGACAACATGAATATTATTGACAAACCACGAAATATTCCACTTTAAACACCAAACAGTTATGATAGAAATGTAGGTCACAGCTGATCGCTGGAATTCTTTGAGTGACTGTTAGGTCACATATTTCAGAAGTCGTATGCTTACAACAGTTTGCATTGAGATTGTTTCATGAGTTGGTAGAATATTAAGGGTAGTTTTTCCCTGTTTTTAAACATGACCAGACCATGTATAAATGTAGCAACTTGTGTTATTGTCGTGCCTATTGAGGCTTATTATGGACTGAGTTTATGCACCCAGCGAAGTTATAAAGATGTTTTTTCGGTAATGATGATTGGGTTTTGAATCACATTGACCGAGGTTTTGCGAACCTGAGGGGCCGCGTGTGGGCTCTTTATAGCCTGAGATGTTGTGCTACCTTTGAGATGGTCAGCAATGTTTCGTTGTCACAAACAACACTATAGGTGTGTGTGCTTGTTTCGGCATGCGTCTTCATGGTCAACTAGTAATCTAAACTACACAATGAGGGATCTGAAACGACGAACTAAAACGAACTAAATCATGAAACCTAATTACCATAGACCGACGACCTAAATAGGACTTAAATAATTTGAGAATGATGGTAAACTTGATCTCATACTTTTATTGTTGACCGATGCTTGGAGCCGAGTTTAGTTACGTTGGAATACACTACTTAGGACTAGCTGATACAATTTTCAGACGACGAAGGCCACTGGAACCATTACAGTTCGTAACTTGTGGGCCGTGGTGACTAATGTGATGTCTGAAGCAGTTTTTACTGCGCGTTCACCAACCTAAAAGCACGCACTTAGATGAATTTTAGGTGCAAAGAGCATCCGAATTCGTGCAGGTAGGGTTTTTGAATAAGAGAGTGTATGTTCGATTTATGGATGTGTTTAACCATGTTCCCTGTAATATTGTGTGTATCATTTTAGACTTGTTTTTTATTATATTACGATATGGTTGCTTTTATAGCATTGTTGTCTTCTTTGGTACGGATGCTTCTCACCGTACAGGAATTTCAATTAGGGTTTAGCTAAATAACTAACGTAAAGATAAATGTTGGGAGTGGCACCGCCGAAACTTAGATTATTCTTACGGGTGGTCTTAATTGTAAATTTACCCTTGTGGCCTGTGGGCGATTAGTAGTCTTGCTTTCCTGTAAATTCGATGATGTGATTATTCCTATTCTTAACAACTTATTATATTTGCATTAGGGTTTTATTTTCGTGCAACATTCCAAGCTTTCTTGCTGTTCGATTCTCGTAAGAAGGAATTTCATGAGGGTATAACTTAGCTTCACTTAGGGAGATCATTTATTTATTTTTATATTTTCATTAGCTTTGTGGACTAGCCAATTTCAAACTCTTCGAAGTAGGATAGAGGTTTGCACTCTTATTAAATAAATTTATACGAATTTTACTTAAGCCTCTATCTTTTTATTGCTAGCTTTGTGTTTGGGGGTGTTTCCTTGGGCATGTGTATGACTTCCCCCCCCCCCTTCCCCCCATTATTTATAGCATTATATGGTTATCAGTCTCGTGCTGGAGCTGGACTAAGGAACCCAACCGAGCCTCTCAGAGGGTGTGGTCGGAAGATGGGAGCGTCTGGAATGTCATCTGCGGTTGGTGGCACCCTGACAATCCAGTCTGACGGGCACATCACATATGAAAACGAAAATCCACAGCCTGCTTCCAGTCGACCGACCGGGTCAGGAAATGGAATGAATGAAGCCCCCGCCTTGCGGCGGGGATATGAACTGTGCCGGCTGCCAAAGCCTGTCGCACTCCCCTGGGGCAATGATTAAATGAATGACAGATGAAATGACAGGGGAGAGTGTTGGTGGAAGGAAATTTGTGACAGGGAAAACCAAATTACCGGAGAAAAACCTGTCTGCTTCTGTTTTGTCCAGCACAAATCTCACATGGAGTGACCGGAATTTGAACCACGGACCCAGCGGTGAGAGGCCGGCGTGCTGCCGCCTAAGCCATGGAGGCTTGGGCACATCACATATATATTTAAATATCTATATTTATATTGATAATTGTTGGAGAGAGGCTGCAACCTTGATTAGGTGATAATTGTTCCGTTAAATTATAACCAGGATCTAAAGCAAATTGTGTCCTTTTGTACATAAACCAAGCTCTTATGCCAAGCTCTTCATGGGGCCATAGCCTGTGTCAGTTGGGACAAGACCACGAGGACAAATATTTTGAAGGAAATTCTCAGTATCACTTTGCATTGTGGAAAATCTAGAGTCAGTATTCTTTTGATCTGTCCGGGAACGATAAGAAAGTTTGCAACGCGTGAGAAGTGCGTTTGATGTGATATGAATCAAATGTTTAGGTACCTTTTTTGCAATATGCTCCATAACTGTTCCATATCTATCATATCAAAAGTCTTTACGTAATCAATGAAAGTAATGAAGTATTTAAGTTAAATTATCTTCATTTCCCAGTATCTGTTTCAGGCTAAATAGAGTACAATTAACTGTGCAAGATCTATTTTTCCTAAATAAGTATAATTTTTTAAATAAAGGGTATATGCAATAATCTTGATCCTTTTCCACCACTATCTTAGCGCACATTTTATACCCAGCATTTAAAAAACTTATTCCTCGATAATTATTACTTAAGTTTCTTCTCCGCCTTGAAAAAAGACATTATGAAAGATTAATCACAACCAAGATAAGTGAATCTTGAATGATGCTCTCTTGTAAAAGATATATCTTATATACAGTAGGTATGTACAAATTAAGTTACAACATATTTGCCACTAAATCAAAATTCGCTCTGCAATGTTTCATTGCGCTAGGATGCTTAGGTCACCAGAAAATTAATTTAAAATATATGAAGTTCGCAAGGCATTCGTGTTGTTATTTGTGCTTATCAGTGCTTAGGAATGATCACTTATATATATTTATTTAATAGTTGCCTATCACCATGCAACATTTTACAACATAGCTTTAAAAGTTTTGGAGATATTGATTGTTGGAATATTTCACGCGACTGCCATGTTGTATTGATGACACATTAAAATTTGAATGGAACGGTCAAGATCAAAAGATGTGGGAGTAACTGAAACTGCTCTAGCCGTTCAGATTTTATTATGGAAATACACAAAGGCGGATAAAAGGTTATCTCATTAGACTGTATTTTATAAGATGAAAAGGCTATAAGGGCGGCTTGGTATGAAGAAGAGTGTGGAGGATAATGGCTAGTACCTTCTCATATTGATTCCCGTGTTTGCAGTGCACAGTGTTAACTCAGTTACAGTACATTAATGTCACCCCTCATATTTATTCTGGTAAACATGCAGCGTCAGCGTCAGAGTTATATTTTACTGCTGCAGAATGAGGGTTTAGACATCAGTATTGGGCTAAGCTTATTTTCTGAATATTATACGGCAGATATTCGCAATAACCATTTATTTTATGATGCTAGGTATTGTAGAATAATTTGCCTGTTTAATTTCGAAAAAGGCACGTCGAGGAAATTTGATTTAATGATTTTCTTTTTTGCTAACTTTCTCAATTTCAGAGTTGCCATTTTGAACAATAAACCCATAAATCGAGAGGTTATGAGAGGTTCTGAAGAAAAAAAGTCGTGACAGTGGTGATTGCTGTATCATGGGCGAAACATCTAAGTAATCTGACCAAATAAAATTTGTAATAGTAAAATATATACACATTATGAACTGCTGTTAAAAGCACTGCTAACTACTGTCATACAATTAGATTACTAGAAAAAGAAAAAAATGAACAGGGGAAATAAGGGACAGGGTAAAGCAATGCGCTCAATCGTCGAAGATGAGGACTGAGGAACTTCAATTGAAGCAGAGCCATAACAGGCAGGTAAAAGAAGGGGAAAAGGAGAGGTTTAGCCCATAAGTGTATGACAAAAGGGGGAAATCCCAACTCAGCTAAGGAATATCTCTTCTTTACAAATTCTGCAGCCCCATTGGGTGTGGCGCTAACCAGGGTGCACCACGCATGGTGGGGCTACATACATACTGCCCCCTTTTACATAAGGCAAGAGATAATACCTAAAGAGAGTGAGAAGACCGAATCTACGAAAAATATGGGTGTGAGGGAAGAAAAGATTAGAGAGATAATGAAGACAGCCTAGGCCTTGGATACAATAGATCACCATGGGAGATTCACAATAAATATTAAATCCCACAAGAAGAAAGAGCAAGGAATGCCACACTCAGCTGGGGTCCCATGGTCGCCAACTCATGTCCCACCAGTTGCGATCCCCTGGGAGAATGAACATAAGACTAGTGCTTTCAGTAGAGGATTCATAGATAATCTGATGAAAAAATTAGTCACATTTATATCTTGAACTTTTATATGAAAACATGATGCATATACTAGTCGATTTGGAGTTTCGTTGGAAAATAGTTTGAGAAATAAGTGGCTGTGGCCCTTTTCAAATACCTCGTAGAATTCTTACAAACAAATTAGGATTTTTTTCTGTATATTTCGAATTATCGGGTAAACCTTCATTTGCACACTGTTAGGGTGTCCAAACTTTAGGTGTATAATGACCTAATATACTCCCAGCATTATATTTGTCAGCTTGGCGGATGTTATGGACTGGTGCCAACACTACTGGAGTGAATGACTTAAAAATTGATGTGTAAGTAGAGCGTACCCCGTAGAATGAAACTACAAATTACATATGTCATACAATGGGGTGTGCGGTTAACAGATACTTCAATTCTCAGCAGAATGGCAATTGTGCAATCTATATCACCTATAGGCATGACAAGGTCAGGTGTAACTCTCCTATGCTCAGAAGGATACCTTCCTGTATTGGGTATGTCACAACACAGTTCTAATATATGTGTCCCAATCAAGCACAATAAGTTGCAACATATCCTTCACTTTGCTTGAACATAGGATTGAATTCAGACGCACGCTACTTTAACTCTGTCTCCAGTAAGGAGTATAGATGGTCTCTTCTCTTGGAATTATTTTATATTCATTGATGCTCAACACAAACTACACTGGTTTCTTCTCCACAAAGAATGATATACCAAGTTTTCTTGTTATTAATTCCAACGTTATTAAGTACTTTGTTCTTCGCTTCCTTTCCACAGAGGCACACCCAGGCTCATGAATCATGCCATTAATTAGCATACCACATGACATGAAGGTGATATATAGAAGTTCATGTGTCCTAATAGTGCTTCTTACTTTTTGCCAGACTGTTGGTGTAGAGTTGTGATAGGTCGTTGGTCCAGCAACTGAGTTCTCATTTGACTGCCAGTTCGAATCAGGCCACGGGCATTGATGTGTGGGTTGTGTTGAAGTGTAAATATATATCTTATCTGAGCCAAGGCGCCCATGTACCAGTCATTTCAGTTCTTCACAACAAATTACACCTCATGTCAACGAGGTAACAGATGGAGGTGATAGTGCTCCTTGCTGTATGCAGATATCATTCAACTTACGCGTCTGCCATTTAAGGCATCAAGTTTCTCCGACCAGAAGGAGAAGTGATCTATAGTTGTTAAATTAATTAAGGGCTTGGGACATGTTTGTCGTCAGTCCCGTATACTTGGGTGGGTGTTAAAATTGTCTGACCTGTATTTCTGTGGTGAATGTAATAGTGTGTGCAACTGAAATTGTTGTGTCTAATATTAGGACAAGTATTCGAAGATTTGAAATACGATATCTTCTCATCGTTTGCCTGGATAGAGTGGAGTAAGTGGGGATGGGCGCTGTGGCCATTGATCTCCAAATTTGAACATCCTCTTGCTGTTATGGTGCACAACTTAACGCGCACAGCTAAGCCAAGAGATAATAGTTGTCTTGTTGAATAGTTGTTTATTTATTGTTGTCATTCTAACATAACTGTTGTTTTTGTTTCATGTAAGGGGCTTGGACATCGTGGTCATTTAGGCTCGTGTACTTGGGTGTGCATAGAATTTCTCCGGTGACCTGTATCGTGGGGTGTGTATTTGTAAGTCAAGCGAGGATTGGGAAGGAGACATCCGTGGATTTAACTTAGGAACCATCCCGGCATTTGCCTGGAGTAGAAGAGGAAAACCATGGAAAACAACTTCCGGGATGGCTGAGATGGGAATTGAACCCACCTCTTCTCAATTTTGGCTCATGAGGCTGAGTGTGACCCGTTCCAGCCCTCAAACCAGAATTACATTTCTTGGCAGAGACGGGGATCTAACCCGGACCTCTGGGGTGACAGCCAAGAACCCTAGCCGCTACACCAGAAGGTGGACATCCTATCTTTACTGGTTTGCTCGGTTAGCAAACAGAACGAAGGTGGTACTTAACTGAATCTATATTCGGTATATTCCCTGCACATATACAAGAACTAACCCGTTAACTACGGGTACAGTAACTAGTCGGCAATGCATTGCTGAATGTTACCGCAATTGTGTGGAAAAAAATCTCATTGGGCACTAGCCTTTTGGGTAAGAGAACTCCTCAAAAGCTAATCTCTCCAAAATGCTCCAATGCTTCCATACATTCATCACTATTGTAATGGTGACTTAATGCAGCTTTTAAATAAAACAGGCAGAGTCGCACGATATGGATGCAGAGGAAGAATTCAGATGGGTATTAAATTCCGTAAAGTTATATCTACAGAATTAGAACATTTGCTATGCATTCTCGTCCTAGAACACTTCCGTATCCACATTAGTAGGAGTGGCAGAACATGAATATGAGAGATGTTTTGTCTTGGATTAAATTAGTAAGGTGTAAGAAAATAATCTCGGTATCTTTCATTGAAGAAAAACTCGTGAGAATTCATTTAGTTACTTTCATTTTTGAAATTTTTCTCCGAAACAATAATTGGCTTTGAGAGTTGTTCGCAGCACTGGATGAACTTTCCATTAAATTGAAATATATGTGAAGAGAAATGGAGTTAGAGCATCCATAAAACTCCATAGCCCAGTGTACTAAAACACAGGCCAGCCAAGGCCAACTAGATAGACAGGCCATCAGGCTCCCCCTCCACTTTGGTGGCTACGTCACACAAGTAGCCAGCCGCTTCCCTTCTCGCCAGTGATTTGTAGGCTGAGCTGAAACTCGCAGCAGTGTACTTATCAATGGTATTTAATGATTGAAACGTGTGTGAACATAGTGAATTATGCCCACGTCGTGTTGTGTACCTGGTTGTAGAAGTAACTACAGTTCAAAACAGCCTAATATTTCAGTGTTTAAATTCCCTACTGACTTGATTCGGAAACAAAAGTGGAACTTAGCCATCCATCGAAAAATATTTGTCCCTTCGGCAAGCTCTGCTGTGTGCATAAAACACTTCGACGAACGGTTCATAATTAGGGAGGATTCTGTTAAAAGACCCGATGGGTCCATTTTAACTGTAAAACGTGACCATTTGAAACTCTCAAACGATGCTATTCCTGCTAAGTTTGAAAATGTGCCAGCTTAAATGTCTAAAAATCTTCCAACACCGAGGAAAACTCCTATCCAAAGACAAAAAGAAATTGAAACACGGGAGGAAGAAAGAAAGAAAGAAAGAAAGCTGGGGAAGAAGATGATAGGATCAAGGACTTCAACGACGTTAATGGTAATTTCAGTACTAAATGCAAATTACATTTTGACAATTTTTTTTGTCAATTTTGACAGCCAAAGACTCTGTATTTTCAAAATGTATATGACTGAGGAAAATGTTCCGAAAATTGGTACTTCTTTAACATTAAACGAGACTCTTGATTTTAAAGCCGTGAAAATCCACAGCCTGCTTCCAGTCGACCGACCGGGTCAGGGAATGGAATGAATGAAGTCCCCATCGAGCGGCGAGGATATGAACTTTTTCGGCTGCCGAAGCCAGTCGCACTCCCCTGGGGCAATGATTTAATGAATGACAGATGAAATGAAATGATAGTGGAGAGTGTTGATGGAATGAAATTTGTGACAGGGAAAACCGGAGTACCCGGAGAAAAACCTGTCTGCCTCCGCGTTGTCCAGGACAAATCTCACTTGGAGTGACCGGGATTTGAACCACGGACCAAACGGTGAGACGCCGGCGTGCTGCCGCCTAAACCACGGAGGCTTTGATTTTAAAGCCATAAAGCATGATATTTTGATCAAGGATAACCCTGATAAAAATGTCGCCATTTAAAAAACTTTGACAAAATAAAAATTACAAATGTTTTTAAAAGCACAGCTGTATTTTTAGAAATAATTCTTCAGTGGTGGAATATTGTTTATGTTAAGAATACTTTCAAAGGCGATAGATTTAACGACCCTCATAGTAACGCAATTTATGTGACGACAATGTTTTATTTCTGCGCAAGTATTTAACCTGGTTAATTAGGTGAGATAATCTGCCTGTTCAAGGGGAGATCACACAAAAGAAATAGACTCGTCATGGAATACTTACTAATGAAACTCAAACAGCTTTAGTTCACACTGTAAAAACTATTTTGGAGTTGATAAATTTCTTGATACCAAGTTTAGGATTCAAGTGACTTATGTATTGTTAGGGAAATTTTTGACTGATGAATTAGAAGCACGATATGGGCAGTACAGGCAAATGAGTGGTGCCTGCTACCATATTTTAGTGAAGCAAGTCCTTCAGTCAGAACGAAAATTAAAAGCCCTAACGGTAATAAATGCATACTATGCTGATCACGCAGATATCCCTATGAGTAATATTTCATTAAGTAAGCATGTGGATTGAAAGAGCTCAGATTGCAAAAGCTTCAAATCTACAGAAATTTCATATTTTAAAAGTATGGAAATTGAGTATAATGATGCCATTTTATTTGAGAATATTTTATTAGGACTATTTTATATTGGTGGATATATTTGTAAAATAATTATGAAAAACTGTACATATAGAAGTTGTCAAGATGTTCTATTTTTAAATAATGATAATGTAACGTCAGATGTGTTAAAGCCAGAAGAAAATTATTATTTCAATGTAATCGACAGGGGAGCTTTGAAATATCCAACAGATTGTATTGTTAACATTTTGATCACACAATGAAAATTATTTAATATACTTATAGCTTAAGTGATGAAGCCTCCGTGGCTTAGGCGGCAGCACGCCGGCCTCTCACCGCTGGATCCGTGGTTCAAATCTCGGTCACTCCATGTGAGATCTGTGCTGGACAAAACGGAGGCAGACAGGTTTTTCTCCGGGTACTCCGGTTTTCCCTGTCAAAATTTCATTCCAGCAACACTCTCCACTACCATTTCATTTCATCTGTCATTCATTTAATCATTGCCCCAGAGGACTGCGTCAGGCCTCGGCAGCCGACACAGTTCATATCCTCGCCGCTAGATGGGGGTTTCATTCATTCCATTCCTGACCCGGTTGGAGACAGGAAGCAGGCCGTGGATTTTCATTTTTCACTTATAGCTTAAGTGATAAGTATGAATCGATGTTTTTACAATGCGACTCTCAAAGAAACATTCTGATTTTGTTTGTCAACAATGTTCTGGATAATGAAAACGTCGTGTTTGAAACATGCAGTGATTGTGGAAGTAGTTATAAATTTTTTCTTGACAAATGAATAGGCATAGTTTGTAACATGTTATTGAATAACTATAGAAAAGTTATCGAAGACAAACTCATGGCTAAGAAGAATAAATCCTCAAGTAAGGACACCCATAAATCGCCAAAGAAAGGAAAAATTGTTAAATTGAAACCTTAGGAATTGTTAGATAAGTTTTAAAAGCAGAAGCCTAATTTTAAAGGAAGGTTCCAGCCTATTATTGTGAATTGCTATCATCTATTTGCCTCGAAACAATAAACCTATTTATAGGTATTATGGGTTTTAATCTTTTACATGAAACTGTGTTCCGTTACAAATGACAGTTGTCAGCTTAAATTCACGTAAGGAAATGTCTATTGAGGTAATTTTTGGTACATAAACTGCCTTGCCACTTTCCCCCCCGCATAAAACTCATGTAGTACACAAGCCTAAATACAACACCAATTGAAGGCATCGATAAGGTTCAATAAATGAACAATACCATGGTGACTGTGTGAGCGGGCCATACACTGCCATGCTGAACGTGGGCCACTTTTGTGACGTCAAGGCAGGAGCCTTGCGGCCTGTCTATCTTGGGCCAGCTCGGCAATGCATCCTGGACACGGGAGACAAGTGGATTACACTCTCAAAATATGTAATTCTTTAAATGCATTTTAATGATCTTACATTTATTATCTAGGATAGTTCTGCGTTGGTGCCATTTTCAAGTAAGGAGCAATTCATTCGTTATATTGTCCTAATTTCATCTAGAAACATAGGATTACATAACTACTTCAGACGGTTTCCTGGCGCTCACTATCAGACATTCTGCACACATAGCCTATGATACACCAAACTATAGCAAACTTGTCAGAGATCAGGTAGATCATACATTTCATTAGTTCTAGGATGGCGCCATTTTCAAATCAGGAGCAATTTAAGCACTATATCGTCCTAATTTCATCTAGATACATACGATTACATAACCACTTCAGACACTTTCCTGGTGCTTGTTATCAGACATTCTGTACACATACGATAGGCTACACCAAATCCCTATATCAAACTTGTCAGAGATCAGTAACATAGCCTGTGTGCAGAGGTCTCAAATCTGAAGTGGTTACATCATGTACTTGTATGTGTAAGCAAAGCTATCGAGAGGGATGCATGCCGTGCAGCAGCTCGCTTAACATCACCATCTAATCATGATTAACCGTTATTTTTGGTGTTGTTATTTCGTTATAGGGCTTTGGACATCCCGGTCATCAGCCGGTGCACTTAGAAGTATCTTTAATTTGTCTAAAAATCTGAATTTCTCTGGTGACTGTAGTAGAGTCATGATCAACTATCTCATTATGTTAGCAGTAACTGATCATATCTGGTTATAACTGTTTGTGACAATTCTATCATTGAATAGGCTACATTTTAAATCACGTAATTAAATTCTATGTGAAAATAACCCATAGATCCCATAGATAACCCATAGATCCCAAGGTGCCACAAACACCAGAAAATTAATTAACAACAAACAAAACAATTTCAAACGATATTATTATAATCAAATTCTCAGCGTCATTTGATGCATTTTAGCCAAATTTTATCAAAATTATCGACTTACTAGTTCATTTTTTGTCAATGCTTTCACGTTAAGAACCTAAACACATAGGACGGAACAAGCATCGGGGATTACCCCGCGCTCTAGCCATGTGAATTAAAGCGCACCACGAGGTGATGGTGAGCTAAGAGGAATCCGAAGATCGGAGGTTGGAATCCCAGCGATGACAGAGGTTATCTTTAATTTTGTTTTCCCAAAATATCCCACAATCCTACATTCATAATATCGAATAAACAATTTCCCTTATTTATTTTTAACTCCCCCTTTCCTAGCTTCCTGAACATTTCACACTTACTTTTTTAGATATCGATTTTAGTATTTAACAGGATACTTGACTGACATCGTCAATCTAATTAGTCACTATTCATAGTAGTTGTATAATGCGACTTTTTGCTAAATCTGGACTCTGCAAAATTACTGGATTCATCATAGTGTAGACTATAATTACACGCAGGGACTCCATCTTACATGTATGAAATATATACACTTGTGACCCCAGGAGAGTACACGTCTTGTACGGTACTACTGTAAATGTGTGCCAAGTTTCGAAATTGGAAGTATATTAAGTGCAAGCAATCGATTTTATCATTTTATATATTCAAGACGTTGAACACGTTGAACTTACTATGATAGTCTGATGATCGTGCAACCTAAGTTTCTCATAAACTCTTTCCGCACTTTTCATGGTGCCTGCTCAATTACATTATGATGTTTCGGTATAAATTTTCCAATTTTATGCATTGCCGTCATTTGAATGAATGAATGAAGTCGAGGCACAAGTGCCTACATCAGAGCATATATTATATACAATACTATCTCTTTTGCAAGGTTTGGAAATTCTATGTTAATTGAATAGCAAATACCGGATTTTAATATTTTATATATTCAATATAGTGCATTGAATATGATTTGAGTTAAGACACGGAAGACTTAGTTTGAAATATTAATTTTCTGGGTATGAATATCCAAGTATAAAATTAATTGTAATGCAATTTATCGTTTAAAATACTTGAAAATGACACAGGTCTGCCATATTGAATTAAGATAGTCAATAAATGAGTCCGACTCTCTTATAAGATGATACAAGTGTCTCGCATTTAGTAGCGATTTAATGATTGGTTCAGCCAGTGGCCAACTTAGGCAATGAAAATTCATGTGGCTGCCTTTTTATTTTCGATAAGATGGTGGCTACATAAAAGTACGTTCTAGTTGCACGGTAGGAAAGTTACCTGTAGTTGATGTTTCAGTCAATTCAGTTTAGGCTTTTAGTACTTGATGCGCGGTGACCTACACACACTGGACAGATGCACTCACAACCAGACGAACGCACACAGACAGATCCGCGAGTAATCGCATAATAGACTACAATGCAGTTTGAAAACATACGTTTAACCTGCCGTGGACCAGAAGTCAGTTGTGTGAAGTGCATAGGATTTTATTATCCGTTAAATCACAGTATCTGTGTCTGAACATAAACTGGTCTGTAACATATTAGCTCTAGCCTGCACTGCTCAACACTTACTCATAACATGTCCCTAGGAGCATTGGAACCCACTTTACTTCTACAGGCTATTACTGTATCTCATAACACCCGAGAGGAGCCATATGGGTTGCCCGGAAACTACATCACCTTCAAATTAGCAGGAACGGTTCACTTATCTGTTAAGTTACATTCTCTTGGGTTTTGACTTCATACACAAAGAACTGAATTTGTGTTTGCTAAGATTTACTGCAAATAGTTAATATTTCTTAATGAATAATAATGTTATTTGTTTTACGTCCCTTTTAACTACCCTGGCTTTTAGAGACGCCGGGGTGCCGGAATTTTGCCCCGAAGGGGATCTTCAACGTTCCAGTAAATGTACTGAAACGGTTCCCTCGCATTTGCGCACCCTCAAATGCCAGCTGACTGCGCCAGGTTTCGAACCTGCAACCTTGGGCCCAGCAAGCGAGAACGTTACCCCTCAGCCACGCAGCCAGACATTTCTTAATGATTAGCCTATTTTCATTTATGAAAAATAAAAGGCTTATGAGATCACCTTTTGTCCGTGTGTGTGTGTGTGTGTGTCCTGTTAAAAGAATCTAAACGACCGAAGCGATTTCAATCAAGCTCAGTTAGTGGATATACTACGTCGTCCGTCCTCGAACGTACCCTTCATATTTTAATACGTTTCACCAATTTAACATGGCGGCCGTGCGAAATATATCTTTAGCATTCAATATCTCCGCAGCAGTACCTGGTATCACCCAGAAATGTTGTATGATCATAACGGGTACTACTAGAAGTTCATCTAAGTGACATTCATAAACCTGTTAGATAAAAAACGAAAATGGCGGTCAAGCTAAGTTGAATAATTTAAATAGACTTTTCTCGCGATTAAACCATCCGAGTGCAGTGAAACTTGGTACAGCACTAGTTTATCTAATTTAGTTCAATTGACTACGTAAAATCAAGATGACGGCTGTGCAAACTTTCAAAATTAAGTTTTTATTTTTTGTGTTCTAATCATGCGATCGAAGTGAATGATTCAATAATGAACCTACACAATAATCTTCATCTAATGGTACAAAACTCTATGGCCTACACATATATAGCAATCCAACATGGCGACCAACCGAAATATTTAGACGGTTCTCAATATGTACGAATCTATTACAGCAAACAAACTCAGATTTTGTATGTTGATAGACGCTATCAATATAAATTCAACTCCACCAGGGGCTCACATCTATTGGGACGTGGGTTGGCGACCACGGGGCTCCAGCTGAGTCCGACATTGCTTCCACTTACTTGTGCCGGGCTCCTCTCCGTCTTCTTTCATGTCGACCTCACTTGGTAAACTCTTGTTCTCTTTCGACCCCGACGGTATAAGGTTATCCGAGGCCTAGGGAGTCTCTTCCTTTCCCACCTTAATTGGCCCTCGTCTCATCTTTTCTGATACCCTCCTTCTGTGAGGGGTCAGCTTTCTTCTTCTTTTCATGTTATCTCCTGCCTTCTGCTCAAGGCCCTCAAGAAGGCAGGGTGTATGTAGCCCCACCACTTTTGGTGCACCCTGGATATTGCTACACCCTCAGGGGCTCACGGTTGGTGTGTTCGGGAGTTGGCGACCCCGAGGGATTCCTGAGCTGGGTCCGGTTTTCCCCCTTGTATCCATTGCCTCTGGGGCGTACCCCCTCCTCTTTCACTTTCCTATCTGCCTTTCATGGCTCTCCTTCTTCCAAGTCCCTCAATCCGCATTCATCGAGGGTTGAGGGCATTTCTTTTCCTTCTGTCCTTTATTTGCCTTATTCTCCTTTTGTTTTCCATGTCTTCTTCTAGTATATAAGTTGGTGATTGGTTTTAGTTATAGTTTACATTTCATTATCATCTTCACGATCATCCTAACCATTAGGGGCAGGTAACCTAGATGTTTGGCCCCTTAAAACAACAATTATCATTATCATCATCATCATCATAAATTCAACTAGGGATCATTCAAAAATAAAACTGATGAGCACAAAACCAACATGGCGGTGACTAGAAATTTAAATATTTCAATGGATTCTTCTCGCAAATTTTCATCCGAACCTGTGAAACTTGCCACGATATATCTTCATACAAGGCTTAATTTACTAACATTAACTGAATGGAATTTTTTGAAAACTTAAAAATGGCGGCTATGCAATATTTTAAAATCATGATTTCTAAGTAAGACCAGTAGGATATACGAAAATAGGCAAGTTCTTCCATTATTTGAATGTAGGACTTTATTGCTGACAGTCATAAGAATTTTAGACTTCGGAACTCTTATTGCTAGCTGACTATCCGGAGTGGCTATTCCAGGTGTGTCAACGACTGACGGAAATGCTGCATGTACCATTTAGTGCCACGTGTACCATATATTTATGGCTGCCTTTACCCCACTAGCATAACTTTTAGCACGGTTTCATTTTACAATGCAGGTGTCCATTAGTCATACATGAGCTCCCCATGTCATACTCATCAGTTTCTGCATGGCATCGTATGTAGGCACCAGATTTTGTAATTCAAGTAATGTTCCTTCTAGGCATCTTCCATTTGGGAAGTTTCCGAGTTCCGGTTGGTTTCCAGTCTGTATATTGTATTAAATTATATCTACATGATAAATAGAAAAAGGCACAATGGTTCGACTCCTGCTGGTTCACATAAATAGTGATTTAAACAAGTTCCGTCATACTCCCTGAATGAAGTATGTCTGAAAAGTCACTGCCCAGTGAGAGTGAATCAACCACCCTTTAAAATCTGTTGCCCCTATGAGACCTTGATTTAGTTCAATAAAACAGAGATACATTCTGTGGAATATTATCCATTTTCAGTGTTGTCTTAGTTTGCCAAGGCTTTCGTTTCTTTCATTCTGTTGAATGTTATTCTCTACATTCTGTCTCTAAGAATTTAGTAATCAGCACCACATCATGACTAGATCTTCAGCGTTTCCACATCGTTCTCGTTTACAATAGATTTCTCTCATTTTAGCCTATTTTTATTTTATGAAAAAAAATAGGGGTTATGAGATCACCTTTTGTCCGTGTGTGCGTATGTGTGTGTGTAAGTGTGGGTAAATGTGTGTGTGTGTCCCACATAATAACATCTAAACGGCTGGAGCGATTTCATTGAAACTCGGTAAGGTCATAGTAATATATCGGCCGACCCCGACCGTGCCTTTTTAATTTAAATAAGTATCACCCATCCAACATGGCGGCTGTGCGAAATGTTTCACCGGCATTCTATATACTGTAATATACGGTAATAAAGGGAACAATTAGAAGATCACCTACGAGACTTTCAAAAACCTGTTGACTACAATAAGAACATGGCGGTCAAGCGAAGTTGAAACTTTCAAATAGACTTTTCTCGCGATTTAACCATCCGAACGCAATGAAACTTGGTACAGCAAATGTTTATGAACATTGTAATGCAATGGCTGCAAATTTAGTTTAATTGTTTACATAATCATAAGATGACGGCTGTGAGAAATATTTCACCGGCATTCTATATCTCCGAAACTATTACTTATATCACCCTGACATTTTGTACGGTGATAAAGGGCACTACTAAAAGGTCACCTATGAGACTGCCAAAAACCTGTTAACCACAAAACGAACATGGCGGCCAAGCTAAATTTATACTTTTAAATATACTTTTCTCGCGATTTAACCATCCAAACGCAATGAAACTTGGTACAGCAATTGTTTAAACACATTGTAATGCACTGGCATCTAATTTAGTTCAATTGTCAACTTAACCTCAATATGGCTGCTGTGCGAAATATTTCACCGGCATTCTATATCTTCGAAACTATTACTGATAACAGCCTCAAATTTTGTACGGTATAAAGAGTACTACTAGAAGTTCATATGTGAGACCTCTAAAACCCTTTAAATTACAAAACGAACATGGCGGCCAAGCGAATGTGAAACATTTCAATATACTTTTCTCTCGCAATTTAACCATCTGAGCGCAGTGAAATATGGTAGAGTAAATGTTTATACGCATTGTAATGCACTGGCATCTAGTTTAGTTTAATTGTTCATATAACCAGCAATTTTAAAATTAAATTTTATTTCTTGTGTATTAATCATGTGATCGAAGTGAACGTTTGAATAATGAAACTTTGCAGAAATCGTCATCTAATGGTACGTACTGTAACCGTGTGAAAGAGCGTCAGTTGCTGGTTATGGAGATGTTTTTTTTTGTCGCGGCTATATTTTGAATTTGAAGCGAACGCCTGACTGAGTTGAGTTTCACTGCCGTAGGTTGCAGTCTGGTAGAGATGCGCGGACGGCGATGCGCGCAAGTATGCTAACACCTGACGGTCTGCAGGGTCAAGCAGGCAGCTGTTATGACAGACACAGTCGTGTTTGTGCAGTTAATCCGTGCATAAGCGGGCGGCTTAATCAATCTTAAGTTACTAGTACCTGACCTGGAAGCCAAAATTAGCCTACAAACGAGGCATTGTTCAAATGTGCTCAGGATAGTTTTACTAGATGGGACTAGCTTTTGTAACTGCAAGGTTGTGTTGGGTATGGCCCGAGCTCATAGCATATTACGGCATATGGGCTGGAAATAACTCCTTACTTGAGTTATGTGAATATAATACCCCATACCAGGGTAGATTTCTGGCTAGCAATTGACTTGGAATTAAGGCTAAACAGGTGTGTAAGCGTACTGCGATAACTACAGAAGGATTACAATCAAGTAACCGGGAACATTACTGTGACTATTCGGATTATTTCGGGACGTTAAAACACCGGGTGATTGTCGTAAAATCAGTGACAGTATTAGACACGTGCTTTTTCATAGCAGAAGCTATGGTGTTAAGACAATCCGATCAGGACGTCATGGTAGCGAGACGCCGGTATGAACTTTTGAAATCTACCATGAGTCGAGCCAGTATTATGGTGCGTTAAATATGAATTGGGCGTACGATGGATGCTGACGTTTGGATACTTGGGACTTGGACCAGTGGAGCCATGAAGTCGAGCCGTACACATTTCCGTGTGCGGAGGATCGCGTGGGATTTTATGCTCCGACTAAGGGCATTCCGCAGGAACTTGGACCTTCTTCAAGAACATCTGAAATGGACGTGAGCCCCTTATTCTATTCTTATTATCTAGTACCGGTGAATATCAGACCTTAGACTATACCATTCAACCATGTAGGAATCGTTTTACACGCCGTAGATCTTTATTTTCTGCATTATATTGCGACATAAGCATGGATCTTTGTGATGTTGTCCACTCTTCGAATTTTATTTTATTTCTTTTGAGATAGCATATCCACGGTGGGCATATCGTAGAATGAGTATATTTTCGGAAGGCATCCGGCTGTTCTCATTAGACAGGAGTTTCATCCTGATTTTTGTTGTACAGTTCCGTCATATTTTTTGGCACATTGTTATTTTAGCGATCGTTTTGAGATAGTTTATTGGTAATTTGTTTATTTAAATGTAGTTCTTGATCATTTTGATGCAATTCGTCTTGGATGAGTTCTGATTGTCATTTATCGTAAAATGATTCGATTTTTCTGGTGGTTAAGTATTTTCTTTAAAATGAAAATGCGGAATGATCATGTATGAGAATTTACATGGGGAATTAAGGAGGCATATTCATAACAATTTAATGGAACTTATGAAAAATAGAACATGGTAATTATCCATGAGAATTTCATATTAATAATAATAATGAGTTTGGATTATTTAGGTGATGTTTCTTTAAAACAGATAAGAGAAATTAACATGAATTAATGCACATTGGATTGATAAAGCAATCGTGACGTAGTTTTGTTATTAGAGCAAGGTGTATCAATTAGGAGGATTTTTGTTATGGTGACAAGCGGATAATTGAACAGGTTAATTAGAGACAGTTACTTATAACATTCATATGACAAACCTGATAGGGTGATGAGTTGAATTGGGAATGCGCGTAGGCATTTGTCCCATTAATAATTATGATAATCCATTAAATACAGTAAATATGACTGGAAGGAAGTTAAATATGTGAAAATAATATGTAAAAGAATTATAGTTGTTGAATATAATGAAATGTTGGAATTTGGAGGATGTTGCCTCATATTACTCAAAAGAAGGGCGGTGCCGCTGTTGCAGCCCCACGCCGCTATCTAGATCTTGTCACCAGTGGAATTCTAGATTCTACTTTAATTTGCTCTAACCATAATTACATATTTTCTGGTTGAATGATATAAACCTGCAGATAGATTAACATGCCTAATAATTTTGCCATATTGTGATATCAAGGAATAAACCAAATTGATAAAGTGCATAAAGAAATGGGGCATTTAAAATGCAGCCTCATGTTCAGATGAATATCTTGAAATAGCTACGAATCATCCATAAGTGTTTGAAATTGGTTGGAATAATAAGGTTGAGTTGCAATTAATATCACTGAATAATTAATCCCATAATTTATTTTATTATCGAGGATAAATCACAAATCCATAATTTATAATTTCTAATATGAAGATTCCTTGTGTGGGAATAATGAAATATAAATGGTATTATGTTTCTAATGGGTCCATCTTTGTTCGACTTGGTCTGACTTGCATCAAGTTGTATAATTAACAATTCTAGTATATTTTGGAATTTCTTCTCGTTTCATGGAAGAGAATATCCCATAGGATTATCAATGATTTTTGGAAATATGGAAAAGTGTAGAACTTCAGAAATAAAATTTTATTCAAGTGTGATAAGACGATCAGTGATCTACACAACTTGAATACTGTAAATGTCGTTTATAATATAATAGAGCACCATGATAGACTATTAATTTCATGGGTATTCTAACACAATGAAATGTTTAAAAGTTGACGTTTTCGTTGCATATATTTTTTTTGGAACGTTATTCAACACCTGCGATTAAATAGTATAGGATCCCAGGGGGAGCGCAGGATGTTATTTTTTCCAGGTGGTGTTTTAGTTTTCTCCCTGAGGATGCCCTTGTAAAGATTAGGATGGTTGAATGGATCAATTAAATTGATGCAAATTTTATCTTAACTGATACTGTGGTCATTCATGATTCTTGAAATATGCCTTCTATCCTTGCTGTAGTGTGCATCTGGGGAACAGCAGAGCTTTTCTTTTTTATTCTACACCTTTGTAGAATGTTCACTGTTAACCCCGAGATGTTTTTGAGTCTTTGTGCTCGACTGTTGTTCGGGTGCGCACTTGTGTGGTCGTAGGACGTTCGTCAAACGGTCACAGTACCTCTATGGCCTACATATATAAAAATTCCAACATGGCAACCAACCGAAATATTGAGACGGTTCTCAATATCCACTAATCAATGATTAGTGGAAATTTTGTATGTTGATAGAGGCTATGAACATAAGTTCACCTATGGGACTTTCAATTGCCTGGTGAGCACAAATCCAACATGGCGGCGGCGCGAAATATAAATATTGAAATGGACGTTTCTCGCGATTTAACCATCCTAGCGCACTAAAACTTGGTACGGTAAATGCTTACACAAATTTTAATCCACTGGCATCTAATTTATTTCAATTGCTTTCATAACCACAAGATGGCAGATGTGCGAAATATTAAACTCAGATTTTCATATCTTGTGTCCTAATCATGCGTTTGAAGTTTGAAGACCACACCTACACAATAATCTTCATGTAATAGTAGGACATAACTCTAAGTCCAACATATATAAAAATCCAACATGGCGATCATACGGAATATTTAGACGGTTCTCAATATTTACGAATCTATTACAGCAATTAATTTTATAGGTTGATAGAGGCAATTATCATAAATAGGATATATGAAAATAGGCTGTATAGTTCTTCACGGAACTACTTGTTTCATTTCGTAACTCACTTACTGAAGAATCTGAAATGATTCGTTCTGTGGCTTCAGGAACACTGCAACAAATGGTATAGAGTCCAATCGCCATCATAGGGAAGATAAGGTAGAATGAGGAACAAGTTTAGGAGTGAAATCTCAAGATCGTGTAAAACGTAAGAACCCAAACAAATAAATATTTTATTTCTAACAAGAGTAAGAACCAACAAATTGGTTGAGAAAAAATATTTTAATTTAGTACTGTAATGCTTGAACTTTCCCAAGCTGAGTAGCGTGAGGGAAGAGAGGGTTCGTAGCCCATTTACAAATGTTTGTTATGATTGCAAATACACACATCAAAAAAAGTTTTGCATCACCTCGGTTCCAAGAGTTCCGGAACCGTTAAATACAAAGGGAATAGAGATCAACACAAACAACATTTCAGCTCGTTTTATTGCTCATGAGACCCACACATTGCATGTTGTACCATCATACAGCTAGACTTTCAGCATTTGTGGTCCAGATTGCAGTACACACCACTACCTCTAATACCCAGTAGCACGTCCTCTTGCATTGATGCATGCCTGTATTCGCCGTGGCATACTATCCACAAGTTCATCAAGACACTGTTGGTCCAAATTGTCCCACTCCACAACGACAATTCGGCGTAAATCTCTCAGAGTGGTTGGTGGGTCAAGACGTCCATAAACAGCCCTTTTCAACATATCCCAGGCATGTTCGATAGGGTTCATGTCTGGCGAACATGCTGGCCACTGTAGTCGAGCGATGTCGTTATCTTGAAGGAACGCATTCACAAGATGTGCACGATGAGGTCGAGAATTGTCGTCCATGAAGACAAATGCCTCTCCAATATTCTGCCGATATGGTTGCACTATGGGTCGGAGGATGTCATTCAGGTATCGTAAAGCCGTTTCGGAGCCTTCCATGACCACCAGTGGCGTACGTCGGCCCCACATAATGCCACCCCAAAACATCAGGGAACCACCACCTTGCTGCACTCGCTGGACAGTGTGTCTAAGACGTTCAGCCTGACCAGGGTGCCTCCAAACACGTCTCCGACGATTGTCTGGTTGAAGGCATATGCGACACTCATCGGTGAAGAGAACGTGATGCCAATTCCGTGGGGTCCATTCAGCATGTTGTTGGGCCCATCTGTACCGCGCTGCATGGTGTCGGGGTTGCAAAGCTGGACCTCGCCATGGACGTCGGGAGTGAAGTTGCGCATCATGCAGCCTATTGCGCACAGTTTGAGTTGAAACACGACGTCCTGTGGCTGAACGAAACGCATTATTCAACATGGTGGCATTGCTGTCAGGGTTCCTCCGAGCGGCAATCCGTAAGTAGCGGTCATCCACTACAGTAGTAGCCCTTGGGCGGCCTGAGCGAGGCCTGTCATCGACAGTTCCTGTATCTCTGTACCTCCTCCATGTCCGAACAACATCGCTTTGGTTCACTCTGAGACGCCTGGAAACTTCCCTTGTTGAGAGCCCTTCTTGACACAAAGTAACAATGCGGACGCGATCGAACTGCGGTATTGACCTTCTAGGCATGGTAGAACTACAGACAACATGAGCAGCGTACCTTCGTCCTGGTGGAATGACTGGAACTGATCGGCTGTCGTACCCCCTCCGTCTAATAGGCCCTGCTCATGCATGGTTGTTTACATCTTTGAGCAGTTTTAGTGACATCTATGAACAGTCAAAGGGACTGTATCTTGGATACAATATACACAGTCAACGTCTATATGCCGGAGATCTGGGAACCGAGGTGATGCAAAACTTTTTTTGATGTGTGTATAATTAAGCTTAAAACTTTTGGAAAGACAGTGATTTTTGTGCTCGAAAAAAAAATATCTCTTACAAGGAAGGTACTATTAACAGATTTAGCTAGGTTAAGCGCAGTCTTGATTATGAAAACAATAATCAAGATGCATAAATTGAAAACGACCCTAGGTAGAAAGTTAGCTAAGCGAACTATATCAGCGATAAACAATATAAGGGGTCAGTGAAAAACCATAAGCTAAACAGAAGTAGTAGATTGAAAAGCCTTGATAAGAGCACAACAAGCAAAATAAATAGTTAACAAAGTTCAGGAGGCGTACCTCAAGTTGATGCCATAAGTGAAGATTAAGGGGAAAAAATGTGATAATGTTAATAATTGAGCATGTATTTTTAAACTTGAGTAATTACAAAATGTTATAAGGTACAAACAGGGCGGGTGTGGCTAAAAATTGAAAAACTATGCCACACTTAGAGAAACTCAATTTCTATAAGTTCAATATACAAAATAGAGCAGTTGCTGCTGAAAAGTTGGTCTCAGACCATGAATAGACATCAATAGCTTTTGTTTTAATTAAAATTGTTGCGTTGGCTAAATTAGATAAGCAAGAATAAGACAAATTACTGTGCCCCATTCGACACGCTGAAGCTTATCTAAAGTTAAGATAGTGAATTGTATGTTGATCCTAGCAACTTGAACACAGGAATAATTCCTGAAATTTAACTATCATTTTGAAAGGGAAAAAAGCATACTGTGCCCGTTTGACGAGAATTTCGGGGAGCCATAGACTTTAAATGACCCTTCTGAAATCCCCATCTCCCAGGAAGACATATAGGACGGGAAGGAATGCATTCATGAACTGGGAAAGCACTCAAGAATCTGTACTCGGGGCGTGTCGGGTGTAATAAGAGGTGAAACTACCAGCTCAGAGGAATACAAACACAACAAATACAATAAAGAGGCATGGCTTACATATAAATCACACTCAGTTTATTAAAAAAGTGGCAGACCCCTAACTACTTCCGAGAGGTGAAAACGGCTTGTCCATGCTAAACGATGTTGATAATAATGTAATTTGTCTCCGTGCGACAATCCTAATAAATTAAGCCTCTCGAAGTCCTACGCAAAAATGGAAAATCAAAGAATGCAATCTAAGAGAACGACACGTAGATCTTCCCTATACAATTACTTCGGAGATTCAATAATAATAATAGTACAAGCATGATTCTACATCAAAGATAAATTATTTACTTGTTTACAATGCAAGTTTTCAGTTACATTTAAAGCATAATAAGTTTAAAGCTACGCTATGATGGTGTCATCTCCAACATTTAACGTTATGATCATTTAATCTAATACCTATCGTACGTTAATAATAACAATGATGTAAACGAGAAGCGTTTCATCCTAAATTTATTTCCAAGCTAAAGCTATGCACATTCTGAACCTAACAGAACGCATGAAAATCTAGTCTAATTCACAACACAAATGAGTAACATGTAACCCTCTTAAATTACTTGCGCAATGGGCGCCACTGCTCCTACCTTCCTACATCGCAAATTCACTGTTTGTGAACTTGGGTCATGTTTCGTGTTGGGAGAGAAAAATTAGGTCGGCGACTGCATGAGTAAAACATGTCTAACGTCGCATTATCTGGTTAGCTACCGCGTTTAAACACGTAACCAACTGATTGTCGTCGCTCAATAGGGAAAGCATATTGGTGTTTAAGTATGTCGAAGAATCAAGTCTAAGTTATGGTCATCAAGGTTCATTTAAGTTTATAGGTTTATTTACATTTTATTAGACTTCCTAGCTCTTGGTTTATATTCAGTTTTAAGTTTAAAATCCTGATATTTGATTATTACCTTCTTATTTATCAGAATTGTTCAGTCCTATCAGTTTCATTGTATTTTTTAATGACCATGCTAAATTCGTAAAGTGTAAACAATTGGTGCACTAAGCATCCAATCTCAAACACATCATTGGAAGAAAAATCAATTCCAAAACATCAAATAGCACCTCTGTGCGCTGATCAATACCAATGATCCATTGATCATCTGCTGCAATAACGAGACAAAAGTCGTGTGCGTTATCAGCTCATAAAATACCAAAACTTGTACTAGCATCTAAGGGTAATCATATCCTGCCGCTGTAGTGCGTTTTAACATAACATGGTTCTGACTAAATTTATACAATCCAAGCTTGAGGATAAGCTTTAATCTTGCTGCAATAACAGCTGTGTACTCTGAACTTATAGAAAGGTGCATTATTTACTCATATATCAGACGTCTAATGTCTGGAAAACTTGTATTAATAAACCTGGGTCTTTTGCTTACATTCCTATAAAATGACCCCTTCCTTCGAACTCAAGATTGCCTGCTCAGCTCATCTCGCAAAGTTACAATTCATAGCTTGTTTGACAGTCGTCTGTATGTCGAATTTATAAAGTTATTCTTTCACTTCTACACATTTCATAAACAGGTTTTCAGGTAGTAATGTCTAGTGTTCACTCCGCTCACAGCCTTATATCTAACTTTATCAAGAAAAGAGTGCGCAGTCTTCGCGTTTACAAGGTCAAAATAAAGGAAATAAAGTGTGACATTGACTTCCTTCACGGCCAACAGGTGGTCGTTGAGTTTACTGCTCCAATAAAAAATGCAGTTATTCAGACATGATTATGTAACAAAATCCGACACGTTAGAGTTTGTTGGTTCGATGCACTGTCGAACTAGAAAAAGGTCTATTTACAAAAATTGTTGGCAAATGCGTTTATCCCAAGCAATTGCAAATGATACGACATAACGTGTGGTTACTCCACCACTAGGAATACATGTTATTAATTAAGCCTACCTAAGAATGTGCGGCGTAAGGTATTAATAAACTAATCTAATCCCCATCACGAGATCGTACATAAAAAGATATTTCGGCTATCATCCAGACTCATTTTCGTGCTTCACATTTCCTCAGTGAAATGACTTGCCTGGTTTAGGTAGCAAGTGAGGCATAATGGTGGAATGCCTATTACACACGTGCCTTCCTCATAGGGTGATTCAGCCATTATTGAACCATTTATAGTGGGATCCAGCCGTCGCTAAACCCCGCCATCCTGTGGGTTTTATTCCATTCCTAATTCCATTGTAGAAGGAATAATTGGCATTTCTTCGTCATGAAAAATGTGTATTAGCAATGCCATGACGCTGTTGAATTCGTTGGTTAGCACTGAATTTACTGTTAGATTCTAACTAGCAATTGCACACTTAAGTTACACTTATCAGCGGGTAGCAAGTAATAATGGTCATAGATTTTCCGCTCACAGAGTTTAATAACAGCAGCTTGTGCCACTGTGCACACTAAAAACTGGGTGACTTTAATTCACACGTGATCTGTTCTTTACTGTATTGCACTGTTCCTAGCAATATCGTTGCACTTTCGAAAAACGTGGTTGGCAGCGTGTTCGATGCCTGCCTTGGAAAATTATCAGAAATATTACAAACATTCAAAATCTGCGTTCACTTATTGTTTTAAATTCATTTAACAACTTTGCTGCACGCAAAAGCATATCTCAGTTCGTTTGATTAAGCTATATTCGACGTATATTTCTCGATTTTGACGAGCACAATTTTAACGTAGTCACAGGACCATGCCTGCATTAAGTTGCACGTCAAGCCAAGACCATGCTTGTGATAAGAGTGTTTCTGCAAGAAGCCGGATGCACTATCTAGCCATCAGTCAAATGTGCGACTGTAAAATATTTATGGCATTCTCAGTGGGTTTTTAATATTCATGTTTCCTTTTCATAGTAAATAAAATCATGCTTCTGTGCATCAAAAATATGTACAGCATTGATTAACAATTACATCCTTATCAAATACACAAAAATATATACATTCACGGCGCGGCAACTCATATGAATCAAATGAGCGCTACTTATGCCTTCTCCTTGGAAGTCTCTGCTTCTCTCAAGGATGGTATGCTCCTCATGAGCCATAGAAGTCACATGGCAAATGTGGTTTCGGGTTTAATACGAACGGGCAATTACGGCAAGAGAATAGTAAGCTTGCAAGCTTTAAACATTAAAACAATTTCAAAGCAGGGCTTCGAGAAAGTTCCAACTTATTTGTAAGTTGGACCGAGGAAAGTTGTGGACAATCCAACTGTATTTTTACAGAATTAAAAATAGTGCTACATTGAAAATGGGGAGGACGTCCATGGACTGAGCCTCCGAATTACAAAAAAATATTGACCTGAAATTGCTTTAATTACATAGTTGATTGTTGGTTGGGTGAAATGGGGAGAAAAGGAGATTAGGAATTTTTTACTGTCTGTCCATGCATGTATTTGCGCGAAACACTATAACCGATTTTACTGTAAACCAGACTATTTTTTGGCAGGATGTACTTTCGAGTTTGTGGAAAACGTTTTCCTTTTAAACAAGATATCACTGAATAACGTGTTGAATTATTTCCTGGTTGATTGTTTGCATATTTTCAGAATAATTTCAGTTTTCAATATTGAAGAAATTGAATGAGGGTAAAAGTCCCGAGGTATGGGCAAAGTTGACCCATCAAACTGTTTGGAACAAAGCAGAGGGAATATCACTGTAATTTATGTCAATTACAGACTTTGAATATGACGATTACACTGGAAGAGTTTTCGAGTTGTTTTGACCTGGTTAAATGCAGTACAGAGATAGTCCCGCGATGGGCCAAATGATTGGCATGGACAGGAAATAGAAGAAAAGATAAATCCCACGAGGGCCTGCGCCGTCAACTATACTTCATACACAAAAAGATCTCCCACGGTCTTACTATGAGTGTAAGAATTGTTCAGCATGAAAAGTTCTACAAAAATGTCCCCGAGAGCATATGTCTCTCTTCAATACGTCGCCCACTATAAGTGTTTTTACGTTTTAATTTCTTCCAAACATGTTCATTCAACTACTGAGGCGACAGAGTACGAGCTAGCTAAGGGCGGGTCTATCAACTCTGTTACAGCATAGTTAGCGGGCGAACCTATTGCCCCAGATAGAAGCCAGCAGCAAACCGTCCAGCCGTGTTGAGTTAATACTCCTGAGAAGGGTGGTCGTGTTTGGAGTTTCCCTGGAAGTGCAACTCGGGTTTCCTTCATTTCACCGGTGAACTTTTCGTTCCGCAAAATTCACAGTCAAGTTAAGATTGGATGGAAGGGGAATTTGTGTTTCATGCACGTCGCCATTCTTAAATTACGTCTGACAAGAATTTGTTGCACATGTATCTCCATGATAATATAACTAATAGTCCAGTCAGTGATTTTAACCCATCATGCCGAGACGTAAAACGGATATTGGTCGTTGTTCATTGACACTGGAGTAAAAAAAAGCCCTTATCACGTAATGCATTCTCCCGGGCAAAGCCGGGTCGGGTTGCTAGTTAAATATAATATAATCCTCCTTCCGTCCAATCTAAATTGACTGTGAATTTTGCGGAACGAAAAGTTCACAGGCGAAATGAGAGTAGCTCTTCCAGGGAATGGCGAGGTGAATGAAACTCAAATCTCCCTTCCGTCCAATCTTAACTTGACTGTGTTTCACAGGCGAAATGAAGAAATCCCGAGTTACACTTCCAGGGAAACTCCAAACAAAACCACCCTTCTCAGGAGTATTAACTCAACACGACTGGACGGTTTGCTGCTGGCTTCTATCTGGGGCAATAGTTTCGCCCGCTAGCTAGGCTGTAACAGAGATGATAGACTCGCCATTAGCTAGCTCGTACTCTGTCGCCTCAGTAGTTGAATGGACATGTTTGGAAGAAATTAAAACGTAAAGCGATGTATTGAAGATAGACATATGCTCTCGTGGACTTTTTTGTAGAACTTTTCATGCTGAACAATTCTTACACTCATAGTATTCAGATATTTTTAACGGTTTGCCCAGCGTAAGCTTACAAAGCGCTCGGACGCTAGTTATTTTTTCGACTTTTCCACTGAAATCGTTACTGCTCGGCTTCCTTTGATCATAAATAAATTATTTTCAACAAAAATAATCCTCGATATATCCTTTACAGACTGGTGGAAACCGCATCAAAATCCATCCAGTGGTTCTCGAGTTAACCCGTAACAAACACAAATCGGGGACTTTGTTTTATACTAAGTAGAGATATATCACAAATTGAATTCCTCTCTATTTGTTAGCCTACTTTCGATTTTTGCAAAAAGTAAAAATAGACTTATGACATCAACACAGGGCCAACATTTGTGTGTGTATGTGTGTGTGTGTGGGCCTACTCTATATGTCTGACCCCCTCTATCAATTTAAACACGGTGAAACCGAATTGAACGAAATTTGGTGCAGAGGTTGCACTAGCGAAGGGCACCTCACTGTCATGTTTTATATAGCCGCCATCCTGAAGTAAACGTAATGACGGCTACCCAAATGTTCAAAGCTTAAAACAAATTACTACTAACCTAATCATCCGATCTCTATCAAATTTTGCAACAATATACCTTAATGTCGGAAGCGTCTTTATCCAATCTATAAGGGCATCAGCCAAACAGTTTCAAGATGGTGGATGTATGAATCATGCAAGTGTTATAGCCTAACCGTAACTTACGATTCAAAAAGGCCTACCCTCAACAATGCAGCTTATCGTACATAGAGAGGTTTAATCTGTCCTCAAGGAGGTGACCGGTAGAATATTAGCATATATCGTTGTGGGCCCGTGGAGTCCCGTTGTCAAAATGGCCACTATTTTTGCCCATAAATACATATTTTTCCTCAACTTCCTAAGTTTATATCCCTTTAGGAATTCACTGAACAAAATAATACATATTTAGTATTGAATGGTTTATAAGAACGCCAGATAACGCTAATTAAATCGTTGATTTGAACACAAAATATGATACAGTTGTACTAAACCAGTTGTTTATGCAGTATTGTCGTAGCGCATCCGTGGCTTAATAGTAGCATCTTAGGCTCATAGTCTGAGGGTTCGTGGATCAAATCCCTGCAGGTTCAAATTTTTTACTTCGTTTGTTTGATATTTATTGATTTTAAACTACTCACACGTTATAATGTTAAACAGATATAGTATGTATTTGCAGCGAAAATATTATATATATATACACTTATAACACCACATATTTCAAAACTCGAATACAGCGATTATTATTCGTTGACCTTGATCCACGGTAGAGACTATTGTTGTTGTTGTTGTTTTTGCTGTTGATTCTTTAGGGGTTCTGCGGCATCATGGTATTTTAGTCGCGTTTACTTGGGTGTGTGTAGAAGGTGCTTGATAACCTATGTCACTGTGCTGTCTGTAGACTTACTAGTGTGTGTACTTTTATTCAAGGAAGGATTTGGGTAGGAAACTGTTGTTGTTGTTTCATTGGAGATGCATGGACATAATGGTCGTTTAACCCCATGTACTTGGGTTAGTGTTGAATTTTGTCTGGTAACCTGTGTTGCTGTGATGGCTGCATTAGTGTATATATAATTCAGGTGATGATTCAATCAATCAACGTTTAATATCCTTATAGCACGTTGTATTTCAACAAGCTACTATAACCAACATTCAATTATACTCCTTGGAAAGGACAAAGAGTTATAACTACACCCATGCATTTAGAAGAAAGTAGGTTACATGTTCATAACTGAACATCTTGTTGATTTATTCATTACTATTTTCTTCCTTTCCTCCGTCCTTCATTTTTCCCTTTCTTCCCACTATCCAATATTCCTTTCTGTATGCCTTCCATCATTTCATGCTGATGTTACAAGAACTGCATCGTTTGTCCACTTGTTTCGCAATGATTGTAGAAGGCACAGATGGGAACTTTACTTTTCGTTCGGATCCAGCTGGGTGTCCCTAATAAGGTGGCTACTACGTTCTTTCATTCCTTCTGTCATTCATTTTTCTTCGTTATTCGATTTTCTCTCCCTTTTGTCCTTTTTTCCTCCTTTATTTTTGTACACAAATGTTAAGAGAACCCCATCGATTGCCCCCGTGTTGCAAAATTACTCTTTAAAACTGCTATTAAGTTACTCTTTATGCAGTAAGGTAAGATATTACTTAAAGTATAACAAAATTCTACTTATTATAAATTTATCACTTTGATTTATATAATGTTTTGAAGAATGACACGCACAAATTAAATAAGAAGTCATAGGTTCTAAGTACTCGATATACATCACATTGAAAATGGGTGGGTATTATTAGATTGCCTTTGTATTATATCTGATAACAGTTGAAATAATTCCCAAGCCCGACGCCAACCTACTGCAAAAGCAGTTATAAATCCCAGATAAAATTTAACTTAATTTCAAAGAAATCTTTCCTGAAAACTGCCGGTATATGTCACAGATAGCTACATTTCCCTATTATAAATATATAGTAATAGATAATATATGGGTGAAGTGAATTTCATTAATCATTAAATGTCTCATGGAACAATATTAATTCATTGTATTTCATCACCTTAATGCCGTATCTTTATCTAGTGACTTTTCGCTAAACTCGGCAACACTTCTCATGAGTGCTCCTGGGCTAAGGCTGCTAATGTTCCCAAGGATTTAACAATTCAATCATGAAATCTTTCCCGTCTGTAGGATGTGTGTTGTAGAACACTTCCAGAGACATGAGACGTTAATGTTTAGTCCGATCCAATGTGCTCTTGAAGCAATTTAACTAAACTTTGTTGTTTCGATGCCTCCTTTCAAGGGCTAGTGACAACATGGTCGTTGAAGAAGAGGATTAAAGTATATCATTAATTTATGTAAATATTTTCCTGGTTAGTAGAGTAAGATATGTGTTATACCCCGCCCGATATATTTCAGCTCATTATCATGTTTACCGAGCCTCCGTGGCTTAGGCGGTAGCACGCCGGCCTCTCACCGCTGGGTCCGTGGTTCAAATCCCGGTCACTCCATGTGAGATCTGTGCTGGACAAAACGGAGGCAGACAGGTTTTTCTCCGGGTACTCGGGTTTTCCCTGTCACAATTTCATTCCAGCAACACTCTCCACTATCATTTCATTTCATCTGTCATTCATTTAATCATTGCCCCAGAGGAGTGGGTCAGGCCTCGGCAGCCGGCACATTTCATATCCTCGCCGCTAGATGGGGGCTTCATTCATTCTATTCCTGACCCGGTCGGAGACTGGAAGCAGGCTGTGGATTTTCATTCATCATGTTTACCGATGGAAAACAATTATTTTACTGAACATGGACCTCTGTCTCGTGAATATTGTCCAATATATCCTGTTCTTGGCTTTACGCACCTTGTACAACTGTCTCTACTTGGGGTTGGTATTGGGGAAGATTTCTCGGAAGGGTTGGGAAGGTACCTTAAAAGAAATTAGAATGAATATGGGTAAACATTGGAACATGACATGCACAAATTAGAAGTGCACCCTCTATACTACACAGACATTTACTTTATTTCTTATCTCTTCCGAGCCAAAAACGAGGTATAGTCGGAAAGGCTGTAATTTACCTATTAGAGGCTGCAAAAAATGGAAGGACCATGTCAGTAGATTCACGAATACGTTGAACATTACCTTTGGAGAAAAGTTCCGGCAACTCTTCATGACATCTCCGTAATGGTAATTCAGTAACAAACACTATGCCATCAGTCATCAATAAATGTTCTTTGCTGTATTAACATATTAAATTATCATTGAGCTTGATATCATTTCTTGAAGTACGCTCTGAAAAATTGTGAAGCTTATGAAGAGCATTTCTACCTCAAGAGAGTGAGATATGAAGTGACATTATTTTCTAAGCTCTAAGCACTTGGCCTATGTACGCAGTCCACATAATGCAACTTAATGTTACTCCCAGTGGATGTCATCCATTTCGGAAGTCCTTTGTCAAAAGTCGGAAGAGAAGCAAAAAATATTCCCCGCCGTAGGGCTACCCTCCTTCAAGAGGCAAGTAATGAGCGTTATTAATATGCAGCTCACGCCCTGATCGACCGCTACCGAGCATATCGAGCACTGGCACTGTGATTCATAGCAGGCAATCTGTTTCATGGAGTACAGGTTTACAATGACAATGAAATGCAATCGAGCTGGAAGAAATGCATGAGTGACGTGCAGATTTAGATTAAACTTTCGTTCCACATCGTTTATTCGGTAAGCATCTCTTCCAGTACGTGCGTAAAACGCCGGATTTTCTACGGCGTGACTAGGGTTCAGATCTCGGTTTCCTGAAGGAATTCTTTACTACAAGTGAAACTGATGTACCAATCTAGAGAGTTGAGCTTGGCCGCAGCGATGATCGCTATCCTAAGAGTCGAGCAGTAGGTTTGTTCAAATTCTGTCAGAACTCGGCTCCTGGTTTATTCAGGCAGCTGTGAGACACTGTATCGGAGTGATTCTCGTCGTCAACAGATTCCTCCTCAGGGAAAATCTATTCAACGTGCAGTTCTCATCACGCACTCTGAAGGTTAGAGAAAATGTTGAGACTTACATTCAATAACCCTCATTGGCCAATAATCAATAAAAAAGCACTTTACGTTATACCCCAGTGTTGGTCAGTACCAGGAAAATTCAGAGATAGGTTGGTCATTATCTCAGCAACGATATTCATTGAAACATACTCCTACCAATGCAAATGATGAGTTCGTTGCATTGCCCGAAACATTCAACATACTACAGCCCTATTAATTATCCCACCCAAGTTGTCTTCCAACTCAGGGGGCGACCCACAATTCATCGTATTGTGTAAGGCCTATATTTATTAAACTTTTTTTAGCGTATGGCTTTTAGTGCCGGGAGTGTCCGAGGGCATGTTCGGCTCGCCAGTTTTGTAGCTGCTTCGAGACGGACACCCAATGGATGAGCTACAAGTACCGCTGGGGAGGTAAGTGGGTATGTAAGGACGAGGAGTTGGAAGGTAGCGGCTGAGGCCTATAGTTAGGGACCAACCCCGGCATTTGCCTGGAAGGAAGATGGGAAACCACAGAACACCATCTTCAAGGTTGCCGGCGGGGGAATTCGAACCTCCTCGCCTCCCGGATGTGAGCGACTGCCAGCAGTCATGCCGCAACGACCACGGCTAACTCACCCGGTATTAAACATAATATTTCAGCTCTATGATAGTAACTGTTGAGGTAAGAAAGCTGTAATACTGTGGACCATGTGATCTGAGGTAGTACATGAACTCCGAAGAAGTGAGAAATTCACATTTTGAAAATCTCACGTTCATGGTCTTGAATTTTAAACCTACACGTCTTGGCATAAAACTTATGAAGCTGTTACTAGGTTACCACAAATGCCATGTAGATTAGAGATTCTTCACGTAGTTTTAGAATGAAGAAACTTTATAAGGTAATAACAGGATGCAGTGAGTGGAATAATACTGTCACTGTTAACAATCTCAGGTTTCTTTGGAAGTTCATTTTCTATGCGCATTTGTGGTATAGTAGCCTAATATGATTGGGGATGTGTGAAATGAGCCCTCGACCCGCACACCTTAGTGTACATATGGATTTGGACACACAAATCGACATGTTTTTATTTGTATTTGATTCCTATCTTAATAAAAATTGTATTATTAGCCTTTAATTAATTCCTCGTCATTATTTATACCCAATTTAGCACATTTAAACCAATTTGATTTCAATTAACACTGAAATAACCATTAGTGACAAAAGGGAGAGAAGCACCACATTTACCTAGGTCTCTGAATTATGCCAGGAGATATACTTCGTTATAGTGTGTTGTTTCTTCGCGTTCAAAGCCGGCATGTCCTTTTACCCACTAGGAGTGGATTTCTATACGTTGTGTAATATGTTGATGGTGTCAGCATGCATTAACGTGCTTGTGAATTACATTACTGATATTAATTTTGTAAATGGGCACTCTGAGGGCTTGAAAGAATCAGATATGTTCCTTGGTATAGCTGACACAAACATATGGAATGTATAAAACGGAGTGCGAATGTAAGAATTATCGAACCCTATCTTGAACGATGACTAGCATTTAAGCACTGTAAAAAAATATTCCATTTCCTATATATTTGTTAATAGCCTACCTCTTACAGCTTTAATAGGGCGTGGTGGCGTAGTGGTCAATCTGTCTATCTCTCACCAAGGTGGACCGGGTTTCATTCCCGGTCAATGCATGTGAGATTTTCGAAGTGAAATGCCATATCCTGTGATTCGGATTCCACGTAAGAAGGAGGTCCCGTGGTTCATGATCTCGATATTAACGGTTTTGTGAAACTACAAACTAAGGAATGTTGTACACTGTTTGTATTCCACTAGCTTCATGTCACAAATGGCCTAACTCATAAATCTGAGAAAGAAACTATGCTAGTAGCCCATTTGGTGTACCAATAAAGTTAATAGGAGTACTCCTTTCTGACTGGTTCATTATCCTAAATATTGTTTGCGAAATGCACTAACGCAGGGACAAGGATTTGTTCATTATATCTAGTGTAAAACTAAAGAATAAGAAAATGGAAATTCTCTGAAGGTTGCAGTTGGCTCTTCGTTCGCAAGGACTCTACATGAGTTCAGTACTGCAATATATAATAACGCTCTGGGAGAATGATTAAGAATGCGACGAGGTGAATATCATTGTTTTAAGCAAGTGAAACTAGAGGCTCTCTTAAGACAGGCGTCCCCAATTTGTGCTCACCGGGTCAGGGCACCCAGTGTGAACCCAGTGCTCAGTTCTGATTGTACTCATTACCTCCATTCATTCACGCCAGATTTGACTGGCTTGCTTTTATTGGTCATCGTTGTGTTAACCTATGTCATCTCCAAACCATGTTAAATATATCTATATTGAACTGGGCTCTTACTAAACTCACATACAGATAAAAAAAACTCCCATCCGTCCAGCGGGCAGTTCTACAAGGAAGGGATGGTTCAGTATCCCCGCAAAGTGAATGTAACTGCCCTTATTACATGGAGCGTATGAAGTACATTTGGTATGTAATAGTCTAGCCTGACGTACGTTTGTTTTGTAATAGTCTAGATGCTTCCCCCAAGTGATTTACTGTAGAAGTAGAGGCCAAGAAGTTTTGCTGGAGATTGAAGAGGAAGTGTGTAACGAGGCCCATCGTTCGTGACGTGATAGTACTGAGTATTATGGTAAACATAGCCTAAGTGGTGAGGTTCTATAAGACATACAAATACCCTTTCCCTTCCGTCCATGCTGAAGATGTCACTGTAGCACCATTCAGGCAATCAGATTTAAACTGGGACATGCTGCTTAAAAATAGATCATATACCTGATGAAACACTTTGAATATGCGTCTAAGAAAGTATAAGATCGCGTAATGTTAATGGACATCCTTGAAGGACTGTGTACGATTCGTATAAGCTATCTTTTTGACGTCACATGTTTGTGATGCGACTGTGCAGTAGTTTATCTAAAGAATGAAGAAAAAATCAATTCTCTTCATTGATTTGATGATTGTTGATTTGACGATATAGTCGTATGCCCCTGAAATGCCAACAAGGTAACATCAAGTAAAAAAAAAAACGGTCCTCCAATAACTATTGTCGGTTACTAGAATAGTCTAGAGTACGTTTACCTAATCAAAAGTTAAAATGTGTATGTGGATGCTCTTTGTTGATCTAAATCCAGCATTTCGAGCAATCTTGTTGTTATTGTTGTTGTTTTTGTTATTAATGCATTTCAAGCGCTTGGGATATTTTGGGTTATCAACCTCGTGTATTTGGGCGTGTTTTAAATATGTCTGAAAACTTGTGTTTTTGTGGTAACTGTAGTAGTATGTGTAACTCTAAATGTTAAGGTCGGGAGTTGGGTAGGTGCCCTGGGACTTGAAAAAAATGCCGGCCGTTTTCTGGATGTAGTGTGGAAATAAATCGTAAAAACCACACTCAGGATAGTTGTTGTTAACGTAGGGATTTGGTCCTACGATCAGTTGGTAAGAAACCTTTTCAGAGAAATTACCAAAGTACGATTTTCGTTGCCTGTAATGGTAAGCCATCCACGCCTGGTGCTGTATTTAATGTGTTCCTTTAAGCTGCAAAGTGTTTATAAATGGACATAAAACTGATCAGATATCATGTTTGCGGAAGTGTCAGGGATGGTATCATCTTCATAATATTGAAAGATTTTAGGAGACTCTTTTGGTTGTCGTTGTTTCATTCAGTGGGCTTGGACATCATGGCCATTCAGCTCCGTGTATTTTGGTATGTGTAAGTTTGCATGATAACCTGTGTTATTGTGATGGCTGAATTATGTTGTTTATTTGTAATTCAGGTGAGAATAGGGAATTGGGTGGGTGTGGTCATTAATTAGGATACATCCCGCCATTTGACTGGCGTAGAAGAGAGGAACCACAGAAAATCACTTCCAAGATGGCTGGGAAGGGAATTAAACCCACATCGTCTCGGTTCTGCCCCCTCAGATCAGAATTATTTTTACAGAGTCGGAAATAGAACCCGGGCCTCTGGAGTGACAGCCAAGAATGCTAGCCACCACACCACGACGTGGTTGGTACTACCGGGGAAGCGATGTCATCTGTGCAGTTTGTCCCAATATTCCAAGGTTTTAAAGGTACCTGTTTGTACTCGTATTTTAGTATTAGGCTGTTTTAATATTCTACTTACACGGCCAGGTTGATTGTTCCAATAGCTTCATAGATATTGAGTCCTAGTGAAATATGTCTTAAAGCACAGTGAGGGTTGCACAGGGTAGTAAATCCTCACCAAGTTTCATTGAATTCGATCCAGCAAATCAGAATATATTAGCGGTACACACACATACGTAAATACGCCCATATACGGACACAATGCGATCTCATAAGTCTGCATTTCGTATTGTTATACCCAAATACCATAAAACACCTCTAATAGCCTATATCTCAGAATAGGGAAAGGCGAAGGAACTTCAACATGGAGGAGTAACCATGAAGCAAGAACCACGCATTACACGAATAGGAGAAATATTGTCTCGGACGACAAGAGACAAACATAACAAAATGCTACTCAAAAAACAAACTACAGCGCAATACGGACGAATATCACGCTGATACCTAACAAGGAAGGTAGACTACAAATGCGCAGTCAAGAGGGGTGGAGAAGACAGTTTTTCAGCGGAGACCCCTCCCGGAAAAATGGGCATGAGAGACGAGACGAGTCGAGGGCCGCAGGGACATAGGGAGCAGGTTGGACCCAGAACCATCGACCAGAACAGAAGGGTAAGTGTGGCATAATGCTTTCCCTATTTCCAACAATTACACTGACACTAGACTGACAATAAAGCAGTCTACATTCAACCAAAGTGATCTGTTCTTTCAATGTCGAGGTCTTCCTGAGTGATACGATGCCCGTTGTTCTCCCAATAACATTGCGCCGTCACACCACAAGTGCCATCACCTGCACTAAGCACGTCGCCGCATTGCAAGACCGCCAGCGGCCGTCGCGTCGGCCCACATAAGTTACCACTCCGCACGCTCTCGGCACGCACGCATTCTAAACTCAGTCCCGTTTGGCACATTCCTCTTCCCATTCAAGGACAACTCCCGTTACACACAATACCAGCTAGGAAGGTGCATGGAATGAGGATAAGAGCATAAACAATATGATGAAAATACGCTAAAAGGGTAAATACGAGATGTTCAGTAAATAACATATAGCCTATTTTCTTCTGAATGCATGGGTATAGTTATAACTAATTGTACTTATGAAGAAGTATAATCGAATGTTGATTGTTGTTTAAATTAGGGGCTTGAGCTTAGTGATCTCTTAGCTCCATTTGCTTTGGTTTGTTTGTGAAATCGACCTGATAACTTGTGCCATTAAAATGGCTGCACTATTGCATAATAATGGTGCAAGGATTGGGAAGAACGTGGCCGTGACTTTCTTGAGAATTGATCCTACTTCTCCTCAGTTCCTTCGTCACGAGTGTACCCCATTCTAGCCTTCAGATAATTAAAACAGAGCTTGGCAGAACTGATAGCCAAACTAGCGCCCTTAGGTTCCGGAGTATCACTACAAATCCTGAGACCATATAAGGCCGGTATTGTACACAATCACAAAGGCTGGATTAATTTTAACGGCCCCCTTTTACTATTATCCCTGATTTATTTTTTGCAGAACATTCGCTCTGAAACAACTCTAAGTGAGGTATGGACTGTAGGTTATGGTCTAGTAATGAGAGGACAGTCTGTAGAAGATATATTTTCAAATTAAAAGATTGTAGTAGCTTGTTGGTATACAGCGTGGAGTATTATACGTAGATTGATTCTTCTTTTAAGGGGTGGAACAGTGAGGTCATCTGCCCCAGTGTTAGGCCTATATGTTATACTATGCTAAAGCTGTTCCTTATTTCCAAATATTACGGTACTTTCTGAATGTATTATCGACTACTCACCGGGTGAGTTAGTCGAGGTCGTTGCGGCATGACTGTTGGCAGTCGCTCACATCCGGGAGGCGAGGAGGTTCGAATCCCCCCGCCGGCAACCTTGAAGATGGTCTTCTGTGGTTTCCCATCTTCCTTCCAGGCAAATGCCGGGGTTGGTCCCTAACTATAGGCCACAGCTGCTACCTTCCAACTCCTCGACCCTCCCATCCAACATTCCTCCCCAACGGTACTTGTAGCTCACCCATTGGGTGTCCGTCTCGAAGCAGCTACAAAACTGGCGAGCCGAACATGTCCTCGGACACTCCCGGCACTAAAAGCCATACGCTAAAAAAAAAAAAAAAAAAAAAAAAAAAATCGACTACTTAACTCAATGTGGTACTTTGTTCGAATGGTATAGATGCATGGCTCTCATCCATGCAGTAGGGGTACGATTATGTAAAACTTGTTATTTTTAAATTCGTGTTATGTATTATTTCTTATTTTACAATTGCCAGTATAATGACGTATTGTTTGTAGGCCTACTTTCTAATGGGAAAAAATACGCATTACACAGCACGTTTATTGAAAGCTTCCACAACAATGATGCTTGTTCTGTGGCTAAGGATTCCTACACCTGTCCCTTGGCCAAGTAGATACATTACCTACTAGTAATATAAAGGGTACTATTTTGATTACGTGTCAGAATATATGTTGTCTCTAGTAGACTCTACAGCTGTTGTCCGCCTCGTTGGGTAGTGGCTAGCATTCTTGGCTGTCGTCGCGGAGGCCCTGGTTTGACTCCTGTCTCTGCTAAGAAATGTAATTCTGGTCTGAGGCCTGGTACGGGCCATAACTGAGAAGAGGCGGATTCGATTCCAAACCTCAGCCGTCTTGGGAGTAGTTTTCGGTGGTTTCCCACTTCTACTCCAGACAGTATGCCGGAATGGTACCTGACTTACGGTCACGGCCACTTTCGACCCAAATCTTTGCTCGTTTACAACAGCACACACTAGTACAGACATCACAGTGACACGGATTATGAGATAATTTCTACACACACCCAAGTACACGGGGCTAAATGACCAAGATGCCACAAAGTCCGTAAATAATCAAATTCAACAAACAAAAGACTCTACCGTGGATCAAGGACAATGAATGGAATCCACTGGGGTAGTGGGTTGAAATATGTGGTGCAATAAGTACGAGTGCGATCGATTTGTATATGCAATATAATATATTTAACCTACTTTCGATATTTGCAAAAAATGAAAGTAGACTTATGAGATCACTACAGGGCCAAAAAGTGTGTGTTTGTCTGTGTGTGTACACTGAATGTCGGTCCCCATATCAATTCGAACAACGTGAATCTGAATTGAACGAAATTTGGTACAGAGGTCGAACTAGCAATGGGCACCTGAGTGTTATGTCTTAATTCGCCGCCATCTTGATAGAAACGTAATGGCGGCCACCCAAATGTTAAAAGTTTAAATCAAATTACGACCAACCTAATCATCTGATATCTACCAAATTTTGCAACAACATACCTTTTGGGGGAAGCATCTTTTGACTGAACTACAATGTCATCAGCCCAATAGTTTTCAGACAGCGGCCATGTATGTGGGCAAATCGATTCCCCATAACAATTCAAACACGGTGAAACCAAATTGAATGACATTTTTTACGGAGGTAGCACTAGCAAAGGGCACCTCATATTCATGTTTAATATCCGTATAGTACGGTGTATTTCAACAAGCTACTACAATAAATATTCAATTATACTCCTTGGAAAGGACAAAGAGTTATAACAATATCCATGCATTTAGGAGAAAGAAGGCTATATGTTCTTTACTGAACATCTTGTTGATTGTAAAATTCACACTATATACGTGTGCTTAATATATGCTTAATGAATAATTACAAAACAACAAAAGTAATCAAGCAAAATATATCAAACTTACTTGGATTTGAACCTCAGTCCTACGCGTGAAAGATTGAAATGCCACCCCTAGCTCTTTGTAATGATGTATTTATGTCAATATTCAGCAAAATGAGAGTAACTCGTGTGTCCCGTCTTTCAGACATCATAGCCTAGTAACATGTGTGATGATCCGTCCCCTGAAAGAGACATGAAAATCGGCGTAGTATATAGACAACGTCATTTTTCACATTTATTGAACGTACGATATTTCAGTATCTACTCCTGTAGAAGTTTTATTTAAAAAGATTGATTGATAATTCTTTTAAAATTTAATAAGTTGTAATCTCCTATTAACTGTGTAAAACATACTGTTTATCGATACATAACAGCTGTCTGTCATCCAATTGGTCACCCTTTGCTCTAATTAAAGAACCTGGTCACTCATTACATAAATCATGAATGACCTCAATAAGATAAACGGTCACTTAACAAGTTGAACAACTAATGTTAAGTTCAGTGGTAGCTCAAAAAACCTGTTCCTAAGGCAACAGAACCCATCATCTAGGATTAGTTATGGTTTTATAGTAGGCCTATGTCAGTTATAAACAGGCGACCGTGGAAAGGAGGGTAAAAGTAAAATCAGCTTAAGTGAGTAAATAAACAGTTGAAGAAGGCAAGACTGAAAAAATGGCTAAAGAGCTATCCATGCTTATTAACAGTGCTGAAGGATGCACATACAACAAATATCAAAACGAGAACCTGCAACTTCAGCAGAGTCCTGCATCGTTATTGTTGTTTAAATTAGGGGCTTGAGCTAAGTGATCTTTTATCCCAGTTTGCTTGGTTTGTTTGTGAAATCTACCTGATAACTTGTGCCATTGAAATGGCTGCACTATTGCATACTATTGGCGCAAGGATTGGAAGAACGTGGCCGTGACTTTCTTGAGAATTGATCCTACTTCTCCTCAGTTCCTTCGTCACGAGACTGAGTGTACGCCATTCTAGCCTTCATATAATTAAAACAGAGCTTGGCAGAACTCATAACCAAACTAGCGCCCTTAGGTTCCGGAGTATCACTACAAATCCTGAGACCATAGAAGGCCGGTATTGTACACAATCACAAAGGCTGGATTAATTTAACGGCCCCATTGGACTATTATCCCTGACACTTATTTTTTGCAGAAAATTCGCTCTGAAACAACTCTAAGTGACGCATGGACTGTAGGACAGTCTGTAGAAGATATATTTTCAAATTAATAGTCAGATGCTTTTATTATATAGCTGTGAAGGTTTTGTTCTTCAGACTACGGTCATGAATAGATCGGGTGTTCCGAAGAATTCTCCAAACTCCAGGCATTAGTCGAAACTGTACTTTATTTGCTATCATAAGTCATCTATCCCAGCCCTAGACTCTAATAATTGTATTTATATTCACAGATACAGTCACTGCCAACCTAACAAATGTTCATTACACATCCAAGTTCACGGAATAGTCAATAGAAACTATCTTTATCCCCTGATTTATCAGCAGCAATCATTTAATTTACGTATCCTGCATACCTCAAATGATAAAGTTTCAGAATCAACAGTCCGAAGAATGCTGACTTTTTTTCCTTTCATGAACGTGCTAATATTGCAAAAATATATGGAACAAACGCGTTGTATTTCAGTCGCCTACAACATTTCTCGCAACAATGAACAACCAGGAACATATTACCTCGAAAGATTTCTCGTGTTTGTACCATAAATCAAGTCGTATATTGCATTCTGTACTCTTTCTCAGTTAATGGAAGGGTATTAACTAGCAAATATTTGTGACGCCACTTTCTACATTAACCTCCCAATAACAATGAATACAAGTCTCCCGTAAGTTTATTTGATGTGTGCTATTCCCTTGACTTTTTCACGTACTGTATATCAGCGACTCGCGCCCTAAGTAATACAGAATGGATAGCCGAATATAGGGGGAAAGGTATATATATATTTCTTTACTGAGAGGGGTGGGGTAGCCCTGAGGGAACGTCGCAGGACAGGAAATATTAAGCGTCATGTTGCTTTCAGAAAGACAGAAGGTCTTCTAACAATCACTGGGTTGTATCACAAATTGAAAGTTTTTATCAGCCCAAGAGGACTGGCACCCCTGTCCCGTCCGCAGCAGATGCTCGTGTGGGTGCAGACAGCAGTTATGAATCATGTAACTGGGAATGTCAATGGCTAATAGCCACGTAATGTGCAGGGACGTTCCTCCTGGACGTTTTTCAGCGAGAGATTAACACTACAGTGATGGCCAATTAATGCAGTATTTTATTTTACTTATCTACAAACTCTCAGTATATTTTAAGTAATGTTGTTGTCTCTGATGTTGTTTCATTTATAGGTCCTGACTTCTCCAAGAAATTCAATGCTGATCTGAGAGCTGGAATAGAGTCCACTCAGCAGTAGAATTGAGACTCAAACCAATAATACACTTCTGCTTGGCAATGCTTCATACGGTCCCTACCACTTTTTCATACTGATGAAACCACTCTTACAGGGAGGCATTTTCAATCAGGACTGATGATGAGATTCTGAAGATATAGTTGACTCAAGAATCTAAGAAAGTCTACATAAGTAATAATAAAAGAATATATTATGTAATGAAATAGTGTGAGGCAAGACTTTAGCACAGGAAGGATATTTTTATACCATTTTGAGTATATTTCAACAAAGTTAATGAACTCTGATTCAAGTAGGGAGAGTGAACTTCAGCATGTGTGGTATAAATATGAGGTTAAGATTTTATTGTGAATGTTCGTGATCACTGATGAGTGATATTGACATTTGATTGCAATATAGAGTAGGTGGTCACCAATTTTGGGTGTACATTATGATTCTGCATACCAGCGGGTATTTCTAAGTTTGTTATTATGGATGTTTGACATGAATTTGTTTCATGATGGATTTATTGTTGTAATTGAGCCATTGAGAGCCAAGTATATTAGATTTTTATGGGAATCTACGTCGTCTAGGAATTGTTTGATAGATCCTTGTGATGGAATGCAAGATCAGCTGTTTGGTCTTAGACATTTTCTACCTCACTGCTATACTCACTCTTAGCATTTAATTATGTTGAGATTGTTCCGGATGGATGGATTATCTTAAATGAAATTAATATAAATGCCTACATCATTTACTAATTATGTTGAAATAATCTACATGGATGAGTTATTTAAAACTTTCAATTAGCTATATCGCTTGTTGAATTTGAATATGATTACGACAAATTTGAAACAATATAACATGAATTTAAACCGAATTGTTAGGCTGCATCAAGCCCAGTTAAAGAAATGAAAACAATTCATTGAGAAAATAATGTTGTCCAAGAGAACACCGACTTGAAAAATATTAACCCATGGTTAATAAGTTGAAATTACATACGAGATGCAGTAATGTAAATTATAACTGTTCTAAATAGCTGAAACTTTGATGATTTAATATGTTGTACATATTACACTTTGCGAATGTAGTATAATGTGTGTTAGGGTGTGCGACAAAACCAATATAATTTCTTTTTGTATTCGCTCATAATTTGAGAGGCTATTCAGATTCTTTCAGCGTGTCAGGTTAGACACGAGTTTTCTTGTTGATATTTCGATTTTATTACCCTTTGGTAAGGGTGGTTTTGATCTTCTTTTGAAGGATGGATGTTTTTTGTTGTTGTTGTTGTTGTTGCTTACTGTTCACCTTCTCTGAATAAATAATTTTAGCTAAAAGTATTCATGGCGTGATGCTTTAGAGAGGTGGTGGAAGGGTGTATTAGGAAGGCCATCGCTGGGTATTTCGGGGTATTCCACGCCTCAGAGGTGTTCCTTCATGGGAATTTCATGTTAATTGTGCTTCTTTTGCTTTAGTGGCCATGGTCTTTCGTAATGCTCCCTTGTTAGGTGTCTTTGTGCCCTATTATCCCATTCATCTGTGAGTAGGACTTGGGGGTTTTACTAGCCGGGGATTTTCAGATTCTACGATACGGCAGTCTTCGTGGGATGCAGCAGGTAATGGTAGGTAATTTTGAGTTCAGATATCTTGGCGCACCACGTCTGGGCTCGAATAAAACTGGAATACCAGGTTCGATGTCAGATATCTTGGCGCACCATCGTCTAGGCTCGAATAAAACTGGAATACCAGAGTTGAGACCAGTTATTAATCACAGGAATATTGTATTCTTTGTGGGAAAGCCCATGTAAATGATGGTAAACCAATATTTTTGGCACCAAATGTTGGAATTCGTTTTGAATGAAGCAAGGACGAGGATACTCGATTTACCTTATGTAATGGTAAAATTGCAGCCATTATTAGTTGATTGTTATATAGAAGTGGTGCCACACGTTTTTTAAACTTATTACTGACTAGGGAAAGTTCAATGGGAGACATTCATTGGAACCTCCGGTGACTTGCTTAGTCAAGTGGGATACTTAATGGAGTTCGTGTTTGAGCTACATATAAGTTATCTATTTCATTTGTTACCGGCATATGATACTGATGACATCAGTAATGTAGAAGCATTTTACTATAATTACATTGGTAATGATAGTCTGTAATTCCCCACTGATTTAAATCATCACGTCCTTAATTGTAGTTAATCAAATGAATTATTTGGGTTTGTCGTATCTAAGATTATGAATAGATTAAGTTTAATGCAAGACAATGAAAGTAAGCAACCTATGGTATAATATGGTTACTTTGGGATGTTTCTTCTGTGCTGTGTAATGTAGAGCTGTTGTCGTTTTTGAATTGTGTATTTTGTGTCATTATGGGTGACGGAGAAACTGTTACCATGGGAGACTTTCGGAACATGTTCGAAATAGTCCAAAACTTGAATCAAGACATAAAGAATATTAGAGAACCTGTAAAGGTTAGTTGTGATAATATACATGAATCTGTTGCCAGAAGCAAGGGAATAATTAAGGATGCAGTTGCAGATAGCATTCGACGCGAACTAGACGTCATGCAGAAGTCGTTAAAAGATATTTAAGAAGGCTCCAAAAGAGTGGAGACTTAAGTTAATAATGTAGAGTTAACTGTGGAAGGCACACAAGATGATGTCAGGAAAATGGAGGGTAGTCAAATTAAATGGAGCTTGATGTAAAAAGGATTGAAACTAATCTAAAGGAAATTAAAACTGATGTAAATAAAATGGAAACTAGTCAATATATAATGGAAACTAATCTAAATAAAATTGAAACCAGTCAGGAAGAAATTAAAACCAATGTAAATAAAATTGAAACTGGTCAGAATGAAATTAAAGATAATGTCAAAGATGTACAAAGTGAGGTTAGAATTTTAAAAGCTACAATGAATGATGTTCGAACTAAGGTAAATCTATTAGAAGAAAGTCAAAAGAACATGGAATCAAAGTTAACTGACTTACATAAATCTAATTCTGATTTTCAGGCAGAAATTAATTTAGAATTGAGTAATTGTAAAAAGGAAATTCAGGTTAACTTAGATTCATTAAGGCTACAGTTTACTAATGACACAACTCAGACTCAAGCTAGTCTTGAACAACTGAAGGGTGACATGGGTACACTCCAAGCCCGGGTTAGAGATCATACTAAGTTCATCAAAGATGATTATGATGTATGATGATGATGATGATAATTGTTGTTTTAAGGGGCCTAACATCTAGGCTATCGGCCCCCTATTATGATGTATACCTCAAAGCAATTATCAAGGATAATATAATTATTCTTAAGAAAGATATCACGAAAATAAATGAAGATAGTTTCAATGACGCTAAACAGGTATTGAAAGAAAGCTTGCAAGTCAATTATCTAAGACTAATCAAGACGTTACACGTGTAAGGGAAGATGCGGATAAAATGATAGATGCTTTTCAAAATTCTCAAATCAATAACATATCAGGGTTAGAGAAACGAATTAAAAGTATTGAAGTAAAAGTAGACATAGGTAGATTGGAACAGACAGAGGTCAGAGAAAAGAAAACTTCTGAAATAAGTGAGCTCAGACAGAGATTGGATAATATCAATTTAACATTAACATAGATAATTTAAAGGAACAGTTGAGGGCCTTATTAAATGCCGATTTGACAGCTACTACTTATCAAACTGAATCGCAAACGCCACATGTTAGTGATCTAAGATAGGCCAGATTCTGATAATGAAAAAAGGGACACTCAGGCATGTCGCGTCAATTATTGTCTGTCGAGAAAGCGGATCCTATAATTGGGCATTTGTACAATATTTATGATATTTAATTTCAAAACAAATATTTTATTCACTAAAACATGATATAGTATATTGCATTTCTTAAATCACGTCTATATAGTCACTCTCAAACATATTCTAAAAATTATACAACCTAACAAATAAAATTAAAAAATATCACTTATAGGCTATATTGAATCCTTCTTCTTCTTCTTCCTCCTCGCCTTTTCCCGTTTCGCACGGTCGGCTTTCTTAATCCTGAGGCGCCACTCATTTCTTTGGAAAGCATCATCAGCAGATAGGCCCAATACTCTCATGTCCCTCTGGACATTCGTCATCCATGTTTTTTGAGGTCTGCCGCTCCCTCTCTTTTGCGTAGTCATGGAAAGGCAGTCCTTCACTACATGATTCTCATGTCTTCGCATAACATGTCCTTACCACCTTAGCCTGGTTTCTAAGAGTTTCTCTGTTATAGGCGCTACTTTGAAACTGCCCCGCACATGTTCATTACGGATTTTATCTTTGCGAGTAACTCCACCTGCCCAACGTAACATACGCATTTCAGTGGTATGTAGCTTTTGCTCATGTGCCTTTGTAGTAGCCCATGTGTCACTACCATAGAGTAGGATTGGTCTTACGGCAGTTTTGTAAACTTTCCCCTTCGTTCTTATGGGTATTTTCGGATCACATAAAACTCCTGTTAGTTCACGCCATTTGTTACACCCAGACGTGGCCCTATGGATATCGGCGGTTATCGTGCCATCTTCAGCAATGCCAGAACCTAGATATTTGAATTTTGTTACCCTAGGTAAGGTTTCACCATCTAGTTTTAAGTTCAACATTTGTCATACTGGGTTTATTGTTGTGCAGGTCGTATACCATATTCAGTCTTGGTTCTACTAATGCGCAGTCCATTAGACTCTAGAGCTCTCCTCCATTGGTCTAAACTCTCCTGTAGGTCATAAATACTGCCAGATATTAGTGCCACATCGCCAGCGTACAAAAGATTCCACGGTAAGGGTTTCTGAAATTGTTTTGTTAGGTAGTTTATAGTAATATTGTATAACAGTGGACTTAGAGCACTTCCCTGAAGAACCCCCACTTTGATATCAAAGCTTTCGGACAAACCAGCTGGGCTTCTGACACATGTTTTTACATTGTTATACATATCCATTATGAGTTTTGTGTATAGTTCAGGAACTTTTTGCGACCTTAATGCTTGCCATATTAACGGTCTTGGCACACGGTCGAAGGCTTTCTCAAGATCTATAAAAACCATACATAAACTCTGCTTGTTTTCACGAGCTTTTTAAATTACCAGCCTTATTGCATGGATTGCGTCGATGGTTCCATTCCGAGCAATGAAGCCAAACTGTTTATCTGTTTACATTATCAAATTTTGAAGGCGCTCACAAAGGACTCGTTCCCGGACCTTGAGTGTGAGCGATGTAAGTTTTATACCACGGAAGTTTCCACAAGATCGAACATCTCCTTTGTTTTTGTAGAACGGGACCAACGTACTCTTTCTCCAGGCATCTGGCATCTGTTCGTGAACTAAGTTGTCATTGAATAACCTTGAAAGCCATTCAGCTCCATCCGCTTCAATACATTTCCAGAGTTCAGTGGGTATCTAATCTGGGCCCGTTGCTTTATGATTCTTCATTTTAGAGATGGCTTTCCTAACTTCCGTTTCTGTGATTTCATTAATAGGTCCTTGTGTCATAGGTAGTTCCACTTCTTGTCGCCTGGGAAATTCTTCATTTAATAAATCGTAATAATACTCATACCAACTTTCACAAATGTCCTTGTCGTTTGTTAATAAATTGCCTTCTTTATTTTTAATGTATTTTGTTGTTTTAAAGTGTTTGAAGTCATTATGTTTGCGCTTAGCTACCTTATATATATCGTTGTTATTGGCTAATTCTAAACGCTGGTAGAAATCAAAATCAGCTTTTTCTCTTTCAATTGCAACGGTATTCCTTGCAGCTTTCTTTGCCTGTTTGTAATTCTCTTTATCTTCCTCAGCACCAGTATTCTGCCAAATTCCAAAACAAGCGTTTCTTTTCAGCTACGCTGTTCTTGGCTTGGTTGCTCCAGCATATGGGATTCTTAGCATTATGTAGGGCACCTTTGCTAATACTAACTCACGTTTCGCTGTAGCGACACGAAATGTTTCAAAGCCTGACCATAGTACTGTTGGGCTGTTTTCCTGAGACGGGGTTTTGCATAAATAATTTGCTACACAATTTTTGACAACACTACTTTTTTCACTATTCAATTCATACCATTTAATCTTTTCAATTTTTGGTGCTTTTATCTTAATATGTTTTCTCAGTTTTAGGGCTGTTAGTAGAAACCTATGTTGGGAAGTAAGTGGTTCAGCCGGAATAACCCTACAGTCCTTAATTGGTCCCAAATCTCTTTTGTCTATCAGGATATAGTCTATCTGCGTTTTGAAATCACCACTCTTATAAGTTATAAGGTGTTCATCCTTCTTTTGAAAGAACGTGTTCACTACTGCAAGGTTATGGGAGGCTGCAAATTCAAGAATCGTCTCCCCTTATTATTTTGTTCTCCAAATCCAAAGCCACCATGGTAACCTTCAAAGCCGCCCCTGGCCACTCCTACATGACCATTTAGGTCCCCACATATAGTTTTTGTTCCGTTTGGGGTATAATTGCAAGATGAGTCCTCAATTCCTCCCAAAATTCTTGTTTTTCTATTTCTGGGCAATTCACTTGTGGCGCGTAGACCGATACAATATTAAGACATGGTTGCTTATCTAAGGCGAGTTTTACCGACATGATACAATCATTGATTCTACTTATCTCGACAACATTGTTACTAAGGTGGTGATCTAATATTATTCCAATGCAATTTTTGGTGTTCTCCTTACCATTGTAAATGAGCTATATTGAATCCTTGACCAAGAAAACCGATTCACATCCAATATCTGGTTCAGCCTTTTCTTTTTATATACTTGAAAGAGTTATGAATTTCCTTCTGCAGGTTTGGGTGTTCTAACAAAAATTTATAGAAACACGCAATACATTTTGTATTCAATGTTTTCCCTGTCCATAACACTAAATATCTCAACCCACTTATCTTTAGTTGCTGTACCATTTATCTTCCAGGTTTTACTTTTTGCTTCAAAAATGATTTAGACAAATGTTCATCAAATAGTTCATCTTCATCAATTACTTTTTCGGAATGACTGTCAATTTCTGCAATCCACTGCACACACTGCTGAACCTCATTCCACAATGGAGGACTATTCAGCTGAACCCACTGAAGTTCTTTCAGTTTATCGAAGGGTAGTGTCTAGTTCTCCATGTATTGAAGGGAAGTGACATAAAAACTGTTCGCGGACTCCGTAAATTTATGATCATTGATCAAACCACCATCTTCTAATTGCTTTAGTAAAGAGATCATTATGGATGTTCGAAAATTCTGGTCCTTCCTGCACACAAGGTTATTTTTCAAAGCATGTAATTCATTAGCAACTTCACTGCCACATATATTGACTTTCTCAATTTTCTTTATTGTGTTTGCACACACCTTGAGTGGTGAATTAATAAAATGAAGCCAAAGTAAGGATTGTGGATTACTGAAAAAGTCTTTTAGCACTCTAGGACACTTTTCTTTTGAAAGAAAATAAGACTTGAGACTATCAAACATATCAATAAGCCTGTTAACAGCTGGTTGTAAAGAAAGCCATCTTGTTTTTACACTTCCCAATATCTGCTTGTACTCAACATCCACAAACTCACAAACTCAGCCACTCGAACAGCATAAATGTGAAAATACTGGAACACTTTATTAACAATTGTGTCAACATCAATAGGTAAAATGTCTGCACTTGTCTTCATAGCGTTGTGTACAATGTCGGCAGCACAACCTATTCCAAAAATGTTTTCATTTATCCCCTGTCTTAATTTTAAATACACATTGTTGGAGCCTTTTCTTCCAATCCCTCCTAAGTTGGTGTTGCAGTTATCACCACAGAAAGCAATAACGTTGTCAGTTAACTTGTATTGTTCCAAGATGTGAAGAATGTGATTTGTTAGCATCTCTGCTGTTTCCCCGGAAAGTGCTTGAAACTCAAGAAATTTGATTTGAACGCCTTTATTTGGTACGAAATACCTTACAAGTACTGGAACTAATTTCAAGTTGTTGTGGTTTGAAGTATCAACCATAACTGATACATATCTGGCATTTTGCAAGTCACTGTTGATTTCGCTTAACCCAAAAGGAGCTAAGACATTAACTACGATGGCCTCACACTTGGTTCTCCCACATGTAAACTTCCTTTCAAGTAAAGTACGCACAAGAGTTGATGTGCAATCAATCGATCTGAAGGAGTTATGTTTAACCGTATGAAAAGTAAACACACCTTCTAAAGCAGCAAGACGTTTCCCTTCTTCATCCTCTTTCCCTTGTGTTGTCATGAAAGAGGTTATTTTTGGCTTGAACTATTAGCAGCCTCTGCCACTTTATGCTTCTTCTTTTGTATATGTTGAAAAATGTCCGATCGACCGCCATGTTCGATAGAAAACACACCCTCACATAAAGTACACTCTATTTTGTCTTGATCTTCCTTAAGAAAAGGAAATTCTTCCTTTAATACATCCGTGAAATTACATTTTCGTTTCGGCGTTCTCAACTATTGATAAAATATTGCGGAACAACTCGTCACGATTAGTAACTATCGAGTACTGAAAGACGCGTGCTTGTAAACATTATAAGACGTTAAACGTGAAGTTTTATGTATCAAGCACCATTACTTAAAATAAAGCAAAGTTCACTCGCACGCAACAATGATGTTAAGTTACACATTTGTTATTCCGCATGCATCGGCATGTATGCCAACCACAGCCTACAAAATTAACCCTATGAAAGAGAATTACTTGCGAAATTACCCTAGGAAAGAGAATTATAGCGTTGGCTGATTGGCGATACTTTCTACGAAGTATCTCTGGATAATATTTGAATCTTGGGATACAGAAAAACAAATGAATTAAGTAAAGCATGTACGCAAAACTGCGCACACATTAAAATATCTCAAGAAAACGGGATTTAACGGGACCATTGTTAAGAAAACGGAACATTTTGCGGACAACGGGACCAACTACTGAAAGAAGGGACAATCCCGTTAAAAACGGGACGTCTGGTCACCCTAATCTAAGAGGTCAAGATTATGTTAGTCCTGAGGCGACAATTCAACCCAGTCCGCAGGGACAGTCAAATGCGACAGCGCAGTGAAGGGTGGAAATCAGTTACCCTATATTTAATCCTGGTTTAGGGAGTTATAATCTTCAACCTTCGGATAGGACGTCTAACGAGATGATCATAAGGAATTACGAAGATAAACCCCGTAAATTTAACAATATTGATGGTACGACTCCGATAGAATTCATTCGTGGATTACGCGATTACTTTTAAGAATCTCGCACTCCTCGCGATCGAGAATTACGAGTTGTGGAGCGCTATTTGACGGATGCAACTTTACAATGGTAAAGCGCTTTCAGATACACGTTCGACGATTTCGAACAGTTTTCTGAAGCCTTTATCCAGAGATTTTGGTCCGTGGAAGTACAACAAAATATCTGGTCAGAGGTGTACTCCAGAAAATATCCAAGCACTGGATCCACGAATTATGCTGAATTCTTTGCAATACAACTTGCAAAACTTCGTTTTTTGCAACCCTTATTAACTCTAGGGGAGCTTGTTGAAAATATATCACGGTAGTTACCTGTAGATGTTAGGAGATTGATTATTTCATCATGAACTACAGATTTGGCATCGATGGAGGACCTATTACGGAGATTAGATCACATTAATGCAGCAACAACACCTACAGTTATGAGGAATGCAAGGTAGGATGCTAGGACAGTCAATACTGTGTATATGGATAGGACACAGCAGACGGATAGGCCTGAGCAGAGGAGAACGGACAATCGAACGGGTCAAATGAGGAACCATTATCAAAGACAGAAAAGATACAATTATCAGTATAGAGAATACAGTGAAAGACCAGAACATCTTAGATATGACGAACGGTATGTGTATCGTATAGGCTACGATAATCGTAGGAATAACTATAGAGAAGAACCCTACCAAAACAATAGACAGGACCAGGGCTATTCTCGGTATAAGAACTACAGGAATGAGGAATTCAATCGAAGAAAGGAACAGGAAAGGCTTAAGAGGGAGCGAGAAAAGTCCAACGAAAGTGGACGAAGATTGTCTAAAGAAAGAAAGAAAGAAAGAAAGAAAGAAAGAAAGAAAGAAAGAAATAATACGGTAAAGCGCAGCCTGGTACAAGTCGACAGGGTGAAGAAAGAGAAAGAACCCCTGATCGAGAGAAGAGAAAAGATAAAAGTAATTAGAGACTTGAGCTATTGCACCTACATTCAGAAATTTGTTTCAAGAAATAGAATACAATGACAGAAAGGTCATAAGAAATACGTGAAAAAGATTGTGTAGATAAACTATGAAATAATGATACATATGTCAGAATATCTAGAAGTAATGCAAATAAAAACTAAGTCGATTTTTATTTGAGACATCAAGCGGGAAGATGTACCATTTATTTCATAGCTCGCGCGCCACTAGGTGACAAACTTAGAACGGTACTCGGCGCAGAAACAGGTGGTGTTTACCACAGTGTAAGGGGATTGCAGCCAAAGGTAGCCAAGGATGCGCGAGACTACGCGAAGATCGTAGCAGAAAAAGAATGGAGTCATGGCACGCAACATGTGATATTTGTGACGTAAAGGAAATCTCGACATACGTATAAAGTAAATGAATTGAACATTATGGCCCAGATGGAGTATTTTTCAAAAGGATTGAGTCTAAATAACAGGTCAGAATGCTTGAATGTGTATATATTGTGCCCTTTTAGCAAGAAATATGCCAATCACAGTATACCAGCGTAGCTCAATTCGGAATTTTCGGGGCAGCGGTAAGTTCCCCCACTCTGTGACTCACATATTTTGGATTAATTAGAGGATACACTTTCAAAAATAACAACAAAATCCACTCCTATTTTTAACACATTTAATTAATAAAATTAATGGCGCTACAAACACTTTAACAATTAAATTACTGACCCATAATAATCTACTTGTTCCAAATGAACAAGGAATCACAATATAATGAAACAAATATTTTATTAAATCATATGGTTTCCACATAAACCAACAATTCCTACTTAGTCTTACTTCCATAAAGCATCCACTGTAAGTTTTATATAACTCCGAGCTCTTTTGGCTCCATGCTTTACATAATAATGGTGTCATTCTTTATACACCTCAAAATCTACTTTTTATATTTTCTTAATCCTCAAAACAAATGTATAATTACATTTAAAATTTTATGTTAATTATCTAACTCAATATTTTGGGCATGTTCACACATTCAGCTGTTATCATCTCTCTTTATTTTCACAAATATATTAAGGTAATCAGGAAATTACTTGTGTACTCCAGAGTATGAAGATACTTGACATAGTCAAAAAAACTATAGTTACTCCCGAAACCTAGTTGCCTTCAATTAACTCGTGGAATCCTACTTCCGTACCACATTACAATAGGGATTGTTATTTATCTCTTATGTCTTATAAGACCATTATCACATAAGAAACTACGATCTGAACAGGCAAGCGGAAATATCAATCTACAAGGACCTCGGTTCAACGCCCGGGTCGTTAACACTTTAAACACTCCTGGTGTATTCATTTCTCTTTACAAAACGACCTCCAAACACCCCTCCTTCTCCGAGGGTATGGTCGTGAAACATGATAGTTATTTATGACTATGCGGGATCCTTCCCGTCTGGCCCGAGCTAGAGCCCTCTTTAAATGCTTTACAAAACACAAACTTCCCATTCTCAGTTCCTGGTGGAGACCTGGCCTTTTACTTTCCGTGAACATACAACAATATTATTGGGCTTAAAAACCACATTCGTAATCTTGGCGTTTATTAATTATGAAAGGTCCTCATTGATTGTGGAAGAGCAATAAAACGACGAATAATAAAGGGGCTTTCAAAATAAGAGGATTCTGAGTTCGAATCTCTTCACATGCCTCGGGAACCTTTCCCTTATAGAGGACTATACACAATGCGATTTAGGGTCAGCCCATAGCTAAATAGACCTACGCTCAATACCATACATTTGCTCCCTTTCAATAAATACACAATGCCTCGTGATACTACGTCACAAATAGAGGACTTATACCAAATCTCAATTCGCGACAATCAACTACCTCTCATAAATAATTCACCAAGTACATTAACTTTTACGCGTTCCTAGCGTGACATTTTACTTTAACGGCGCTCCTTTTGCGCTATATATTTTAAGCCTAGCGTCAACCAAAGAACTGATAATATCATATTAACAATTGATACACATTTCAATTTTATATTATTCTTTCCTTTTGACAATAACTTTCTCTATTTCAAGAACATGCATTTAAACATCATGTCTATACTTTTTATTAAGGCTCTAACGCTCTTTTATTCACATCAATTTATTTGATCTTTATTTAATATTTCCTTTCTTGGTTATTATTATTATTATCTTTTTTCTTTACACAAGCTCAAAATCTATTTCTTTCATATCTCAAATTTACTTTATTTAAATATCTTTCATGATAATTACTGATATTTCGCTTGCTCTTATGACATTCGTTAAATACATTAACATTTTATTCACATATTTCCTCTACGGGATTTATTCTTTACATAATTATTTATAATTTCTCAAATTTCTATTTTTGTTCAGATCGCGTTCTTGTTTATTCAGTATTTATTTATTAAAACACATCCCTTTTACTCAAAAACTCCGGTGGATCTGTACACAACCATTTCCTGACACCAAAATAGAATGAAATTCAGTACTCACATGTTTTTAAGATCGTCCCCTGATCTTTATTCTTGTGCGGTGTTTCATTTTGGGCCCACTTTGAACTTTTACTCCATATTAAAGAAATTCATCTTATGTACAAACACTTCTTGACACATATTTAAGACACTTAACATTGACGACATTTTTATACACTGGTGTGTCCCTTTAGAACACATAATAAACACTAAAAATATTAATTTAACACACAATCTTGATAAATTTACACTTCACAATTCTTGATCACTAGGCCGTATTTCTTAGCCTATCACACGTGACCTCTTAATTTCCCGTTTCCAAGGGTGAAATTTATTCAATGTCGGCTTCCTATCCTGCAGAATACGAAAGTCTCGAAATATCTACTGTTCCCTGGAATCCTAATTCTTCTACTCTTATTCTGGATGACCGGCTATTTATCTAGCTTGAACGGCTTCTTTGTAGATCTGGTTTATCGATCCTAGCGAAAGTCTATTCGAATCGAGGTCTCCCCAATAAACAATCGATGATCTATGGATTAATTTTATAGCAGCTATTACTTCTCGAGTCTAGTGCTTTTAGAATAGTTCGTCTGCTCTTTGGAGATAATGTTTATAGTCTCCGTTCTTCTTTATTTGATCGGTCCTAGCACTCCTACGTTTCTGAAATACGTTCCGAACCTTATTCTGTTCTTCCCTTTTTGGGTTCTTTAATTTAGATATCAGTTAATCTTTCTGGTACGGTACTTCCGTACGTTATGATATATTCGTTCGTCTATTTAACGACCTATCGCCTTAAGTCCGACGTTCGCAGCCTGCTCTGACTATATCTTACGAACTTTTCACTATAACTTGTATACTGTCGGGCCTAAATCCTGTAACTAGGATTTTCCTAATCTTTCAACACGGCGATACTTTAAATTTCTTCTTTACCACTCCTTATGGAGGCAAGCAAGTTGTTAAAACTGCGACGCCTATGGCTATCGGATATTACTTCTGCGGTGTAATACAGCGTTTCTCCCTTCAAGGAGTACTGGTAACTGTCTTCGATGTGACGCAGAGTGACGCCCCTCACGGCTGTCTGAATACTGATGCGGTGTGATGTAGCACAGTGACGTGCCCTCAGGCCGTTTGAAACTGCATGTGCTGTGATGTAGCCTTACGCCCCTCACGGACTGTCGGAATGACTGCATGATTGGCTTGGTGAGGCCAGGAGTTTTATACCTTTTCGCTACAAAAAGATAAGACTCTAGCCCTTTCTGTGGCCAACTTCTAAAATAATGGTTGCACAATTATAAAAATTATACCTTCCGAAAGCTCGTCTTCTCAATGCCAAATAATCTCATTGCACCTAAGAATCGATCGTGCAATTTGGAGATATTAATTAATTTCTCGTCCTCAATTGTGTGGGTGTTGCATTTCTTTTGCTTTCTCCCCTCCACACAGGCCTTGGTAATTCCCCGATGACGTCTTCTTGCGTTTGCAGTTTTCTCCTGTGCAATTTTTAAATGGTTTTTCTTTACTAAAAAATCTCTCATTCAAATTGATTCACCGTACTGTACTTGTTTACTCATTTTTATACTCGTAAACGGGTTAAATTTAATTATTCCTCTTCTGGCGCATAAGCGGTGTTGTCATTTTCCAGCAACGTAAGGTCGATTTCCGAGTCAGGCTTCCTTGTTTAATCTTGGGAACTTTCCACTCGGTTTTTAATACTCATGACTCGCTCCCTTCTGAATGTCAAGAGGGGTGATCTCATCTCACGAACACCTGGTCGTCGCCTCTTGCACCATATTAGGCTAGAATCCTAGCTTGATCTTTCTCTAAGTTACATTAGAAACTGTACGTTTCTTTCATTTCTTCCCCAAATGCATGGATTCGACCTCCATGGACCCTATGGCACATGGGTTCAATATACAGTATGTAATTATTTCAATATAAAGAAGCGTGTAATGTTGGAAAAACGTTTTTACTGCGTCCTAGCGGAGATCTAAGTCGAACCAAGATACCCGACAGGTGGGGGTAAGAGGTCCGATGCGTTTTGCAGCTAGTACGGAGTTATCAGATTGTAATGTGAATTCGAAGCAGAACTAAAAGTGGAATACGGGCGTGTTAATAGTAACGTCGTGTTCCGGGAGTGATAACAAATCGAACCGTGAAATCACGTACGGTGAAAGACACATAAAAGTGTACTCTTAGCACATGAACATGGAGTACGAGCAACTTCATATTTCACGCAAGGCTCCGATAAATAGACGATCAGAAACAGTTCACATTTTGTCTATCTGCGGAAGGTTACTTTCAGTTGCAGTAGATCGTGTGTTAGCGGGAGCTATTGTGAACAGGTGGCCTACACGAGAACTGTATCCCAGTTTACTATTGTTGAGTGGGACGTTAGAAGAAGTTGTATAACTTGCATAGTTCTTTTGCAACAGGAACATTATTTCCCGTACAGGATGTTGAACCATCAGATAATAATAATGTTATTGGTTTTACGTCCCTTTTAACTACACTGGCTTTTAGAGACGCCGGGGTGCCGGAATTTTGCTCCGAAGGGGATCTTTAACGTGCCAGTAAATGTACTGACACGGCTCCCTCGCATTTGCGCACCCTCAAATGCCAGCTGACTGCGCCAGGTTTCGAACCTGCAACCTTGGGCTCAGAAAGCGAGAACGTGAACCATCAGACATCGGGGGAACGCTTAAAGACTTTAATGAGTGTTTCATCATGGTAGGCTAAGCCATCGGCACTGGCACTACATTTGGAATGCAGTGCAGACTTCTCATGTTAACCATATCACGACATGTGGTCAGAAGACACAATTTTCTGTCCCAGGCCATTTAAAACTGTGAAAATGTATTACGAATATCCGATTGAGATGAGTATTACATATGGTTCGAAGCAAATGCTTGCATATTGCTGTAGACGGTTACTTTTCAACCGAGAGATGCGTGTTCGTTATCGTGAGTCGGATTACTATCACTCGACAGTGGCGTATAGTCGACATGACGTAAGGGAACATGGAAGTATTCGTGTTCATGGTTCGAGTCCCGAGACCACTGGAGTATGGAGTTTGTGTCATGGAGGATGTCGAGGATCTTTACCATGGCACAAGGCTATATCTTTTTTTCATCACAACAGAACGTGGCTCAGGATAGAAGGCATCCAGTTTTTTCAGTAGTAGCGTAGAAGTATTTCCTAGTAACCATTATTGTCCTAGTAAGTATTGTTTTGTAGTATGGTAAGACAGGAGTCTAGATTTGACATTTTGTCGCTTCTGACTTTTGCCTACCCGGATTTAGATTTATATTAAATAAATGCATCCAATTGTTTAAATTTGTGACAATTATTTTTGGATTAATTAACTAGTAGTATTTGCTTACTTTCATTGTCGAGAAGAGGAATCTATAGGGGAAGATACTGTAGTTTATATCCAATCGTTTTTGGAACTATTTTGTGTGTTCACACTTGTTGGTCAAGCATGGCTGGACTATAAAATTTGTATATTGCCGAATAGAGTGGTTTATCTTTCATACATTCTGCGCTGACATTGAAATGATTCAGTATTTGAATGAGCACACTATCAACGAATTTTCTTAGAGCGTTTCGATACAGGGTGTTTCTGAAGTGAGATCTTATGAGGATTTTGTTCTGATATTCATGTAGGGACTTCACTTAATTTCTGAGAGGCAAGATATGTTTACAGTGTGCCCTAATGAATCATCTAGAACTAACTTACTTGTGTTAACTAAGATTCATGGCGTAGGGGGCATTGTTAGGCATGTTGTGTCCATCGGAATGAGTGTTGAACTATATTTTGATTGGATACATTTTCTTTTTGAGTAAGCCACATATTTTGTGTGCAGTTTCATATCTTAAGATTTAATAAAATTGTAATCATTCTTATCAATTTTTCATTTGATTAAAGATATTTTTACGAGCAGCAAATATCTTTTATACGCAATTTCTCAGAATACAATTTATGAAAGTCTACATAAGTAATAATAAAAGAATATATTATGTAATGAAATATTGTGAGGTAAGACTTTAGCACATGAAGGATATTTTTATACCATTTTGAGTATATTTAAACAAAGTTAAGGGGGGTCATACAGTAGATTATACAAAAAATATCATTTTTAAAAATAAATCTCAGACGAAAGGTTGAGGCTTTCTAAAGAAAGATACGAAGTTTTATGTAAAAGTTCCTCATCGTTTTAGAGATATTTGCATTTTAGTGATAGCTTGCACGTTGTGATGGGCGTGGCTACGTAGCAATGGATGCAAATGTACAGCGCCAGACGGTTGTGTGGTTTCTCTTTTCGTTAATTTCTTATAGCACTGGATGCGTGGGTAGTATACACGTAGGCCATGCCTGTATCCATGGTTTAGTGAGTTGTTTTTGAGAGTGGAAAGATTTGAACTTCTGTATCCAAGGTTACTGTTGTGCACTCCTTGGCGGTAGTAGTAGCAGTTAGTTTTGAAACTTTCCTCGTGCTTTTATTACATTGTGCTGTCAATTGTGATCATAATGCCTAAGAAAAGGAACGTTGCAAGACGGAAAAAGAGGAGATATGCTGGAAATCGCTTTACTTAAGAAGAGAGAGAGGGGATAATGGCAATGTTATTATTGACGAAAAAAGTAGCCTAGGCCTAGTGCATCAGCCAGGAAACTTGGGCCAAAGGGTAGGTCACCTGTTAGTGATTCTAAGGATACTGACAGTGTGTCATATAGGATTATAGATTCGTCTTCTTTAGTGGATAATATAAGTGAACATTTGTCTTGCAAAATGTGTCATGGAAATGTGAAATGAATTAATTAAAAGGGAAAAACCAAAATGCCAAGGAGTCTTTCAACTGTAAAATTTGGCCAATTTGTCGCAAAACATCATGCAATGGTAATAACATTGTTCAAATAGCAACCTACAGTGCAGTGGCCAGTTTTAATGTTGGAGCTATCAGTAGTCTACAAGTACTGAAGGCATTGGGATTCAAAATTGGGAAGAATACTGTGGAAGCTTTGAGCAAGTTTGACAAGGTGCGTGTAGATTCAGCTGAAAAAAAGTAAAAACTCAACTTAGGGGGCTAGAAGGACTAGGCGAAGACTCAGAGTTGAAGAACAATCCAAGAACATCCAGAAGGAGGGTATAACATATGCCAATGTAGCCTTCTAAGGTGAAGTCTGAGTAGAACGGTGTGTGACAACTTCACATGCGATTTCCTGAAAACTTATTTTTTTCAAACAAGAAACGTAATATCACAAGAACCATTTGTCTGATCAAAATGAAACTTTGCACAGTTGTTAAAATAGGAATTCCATAGAGGATGAACTAAAACAATGGAACTGAGACAAAAATTACGATTAATATAATGATATAAACAGGTCATAAAATGTAAAAATTATATGTATATTTTTAAAAAATCTGCCAAATTAATTTGAATGCACTATGAGATCTCATCTTAGACCATCCTCTATAATATTCTGTCAGTTTCAATCCAAGAGAAAGAAAACAAACATTAAGCTCATATTTAAAAAGTTATCATGTTTTTGTCATATCATGTGCTTAATAATTTTATCAACATTTATTAATTAATAATGTGGCTACTTCACATTAAATTTGGATTTTTACTATATCAAACAATAGGTTAGGATATGATATATATTCATATTCATTTTAAATGTCCTAATTGAAATAATGCAGGAAATAATCACATTTTTGACAAGTGCTAACTAAACATGGCATGACTACTGTATGACCCCCCTTAATGAACTCTGATTCAAGTAGGGAGAGTTAACTTCAGCATGTGTGGTATAAATATGAAGTTAAGATTTTATTGTGAATATTCGTGATCACTGATGAGTGATACTGACATTTGATTGCAATATAGAGTAGGAGGTCACCAATTTTGGGTGTACATTATGATTCTGCATACCAGCGGGTATTGCTAAGTTTGTTATTATGGATGTTTGACATGAATATGTTCCATGATGGATTTATTGTTGTAATTGAGCCATTGAGAGCCAAGTATATTAGATTTTTATGGGAATCTACGTCGTCTAGGAATTGTTTGATAGATCCTTGTGATGGGATGCAAGATCAGCTGTTTGGTCTTAGACATTTTCTACCTCACTGCTACACTCACTCTGAGAATTTAATTATGTTGAGATTATATCCGGGTCGATGGATTATCTTAAATGAAATTAATATAAATGCCTACATCATTTACTAATTATGTTGAAATAATCTACAAGGATGAGTTATTTAAAACTTTCAATTAGCTTTATCGCTTGTTGAATTTGAATATCATTACGACAAATTTGAAACAATATAACATGAATTTAAACCGAATTGTTAGGTTGCAACAAGCCAAGTTAAAGAAATGAAAACACGTCATTGAGAAAATAATGTTGTCCAAGAAAACACTGACTTGAAAAATATTAACCCATGGTTAATAAAATAAAATTGCATACGAGATGCAGTAATGTAAATTATAATTGTTCTAAATAGCTTAATATTTGACGATTTAATATGTTGTACATATTACACTTTGGCGAATGTAGTATATATGTGTTAGGGTGTGCGACAAAACCAATATAATTTCTTTTTTTATTTGTTCATAATTTGAGAGGCTATTTAGATTCTTTCAGCGTGTCATGTTAGACACGAGTTTTCTTGTTGATATTTCGATTTTATTACCCTTTGGGAAGGGTAGTTTTGAGTTTATTTTGAAGGCTGGATGTTTTTTTGTTTGTTTATTGTTCACCTTTTCTGAATAAATATTTTTAGTTAAAAGTATTCATGGCGTGATGCTTTAGAGAGGTGGTGGGAGGGTGTATTAGGAAGGCCATCGCTGGGTATTTCGGGGTATTCCACGCCTCCGAGGTGTTCCTTCATGGGAATTTCATGTTCTCTAAGCTTCTTTTGCTTTAGTGGCCATGGTCTTTCGTAATGCTCCCTTGTTAGGTGTATTTGTGCCCTATTATCCCATTCATCTGTGAGTAGGACCTGGGGGGTTTTCTAGCCGGGGATTTTCAGGTTCTACGATCCGGCAGTCTTCGTGGGATGCAGCAGGTAATGGTAGGTAATTTCGGGTACAGTACCCATTGCCTCGTTGACTGGTATGATCTTAAACAGTGAGGAGTGGAATTACCCACAACTTAATATCATGCCAGCTGTAAATAAACTAGTGATAGTGAATAGAAGATGCCATTCTTGAACGTCAATCAAAGCAAGTTTAATGAAATTTGACAAAGTATTCTGCGGGAAACATCTCACTATCAACGGCTGGTATATTTATTGTCATCCGGTGATAAAGTTGAACCTGTTAAAAATCACAAGCGTTTGAGATATATCGGTTGTCCATGAATTACTCATAACGCAAAAAACTATTTGGCTGACTTTAGTATATAATAAGCCACCAGTAAAAATACATAATTTTATATTTTATGACGATGTTAATAATCCCACGAACGAACTATGAGGATAATATTTTAATGTTAACTCGAATGAAACATAAATGGCATAAACAATAGGAGCAATGTTTTCCTTTTATTCTTCAAGTGACTGTAGCTGCAGTGTACTTTTACACGTGTCAGCTCGTTCGTTTAACTTTATCACGTTTCCCTTTGTATCTGACTTCTGTAACGTATTCTGAGTATGCTTAGTGTTTGAACACTACCACATGGTTTATCTGAGAGTCCCTTCTTCGTTTCATGGCTGGAGAACTCATGTGTGGGATGAGAGGAATACTTCATGCTTCCTACCTTCCCATATATTTTATTAGTCCAGTACCTTTGTAGATTGGGTGGGAGTGTGCCTTGGTTCCTACTCTGTTTGCATCCGTGCCAAACACTTTATCTGCGGTAAGTATTTTTGCCGGGTTGAGTTCTGGACAAGTGTTTCCTCTCTGCTCTTTGGCACCTATGTAAGTCATTTTTATTACGTCGTCACACTGCATTTCGCAAGGCTCCCCTCATATGAGATTGCCTTGTTAGGCATATATCTCGTCTTAACTGTCATATATTATCTATTAGTGACGACTAGCTTATTGTTAACAGTAGTCCTCTGTTGGTCTTATGTGTTGGACGCTCCTGGAGTAGCTTCACTTCTACGGTAATTGATATTTGTATCATTAATTATAGTTTTCTCGCTTCGGGGTTTCTTTTTCGTGACATCTCGTGATAATGAAGGATATTTTAAGTCACATGTAGTAATTGTTATGGACTGATATTACTTATACAGTACAAGTGAAGAAGACGGAAGAACTAGGAAGTAATACTCACTCATATCTGTGAGAGCAGAGCTGTGTACATGTTTTCTAGAGTCGTGTCGGAAAAAATAGAATTTATCCGGCGGAGAAGCGCTGAGGGAACTGTGAATGTTTTGGTAAAACAACGTAATTAATAGTAAGAATAGATGGTGATAAGTGATTACGAACACGGAGAAGAAATTTACGATTTTGTCGATATTTGGTAAAGTATAACGTGGACGCTAAGCACATGTCTGAGAAAAATTATTAAAGGGCGATTAATAGTAAGCTCATTTGGCTTAGAAAAGCAAACTATTAACTGTAGTCAGAAGTAATAGCCATCGCACTAATTATGTGTTGAACTGGGAAAGTGTACTGATAAGGCGAGATTTATATAAGCAAATTGCAGCTTAATTTGTGCTATATTACAACACGTGTAATTCCAGTAAAAAGAGCAGAAAGCGTAAGGCCTGTATTATTTGAAAAATAATTCTTCAAAGTGCAGAGTCAGTGTTAATTCTTAAAATTTAAGCGAAGGCAATTTGATTCCGTGAAATTAAACAAAATGGTACAAGTAGACTTCTTGATGGCCAACTTGTACTACAATCTCTTGAATTCTATAATGATAGAAGCTTTAATCAGTATGAGGGGATAGAACGGATTGTTGACAGACCATGTCAAAGTTCTGTGACTATGGAGGGGTTCACAAGCCATGAAATGAACCCTGGAACCCCGGAAAAGAATGATGGCCAGCCGCAAGTTGAAACATTAATATACCATTACTATGTATAGTCTAGGAGACCATGTGTTTCAGAGTAGTTTTAATAATTATGAACACTGAGCACAATATTTTTATATTTAGGTAAACCAGTACTTTATGTCTTTGTAATGAACGTGCTTTTGTATTGAAGTGTACAGAAGCTTGTTTTATGCTGCGAGAACTACGCTAGCTTGATCTGAAAGTAGAAGATTAGAAATGCAGAGTGTGAGTCGCACAGTAGGTTGCGAATTAACAGGTGGTAGGAATGAAACCAGTTTGCGGAGGGTATAAAGAATTCAATGACAAGGTTCAGAAAATACATGGAAATAAAACCACAAATATTATGGTTTTGAGACGACTGAAACGACAGAATGAAATCTAAATGAGTTTGTCGAGAGGGCGAGATTTTTGTTGTAACTATGACAATGCTATGATAAAAAGAGAACAACTTATGTTAACGTAGTAGTTGTATTATAATAATGTTGTAAGTCTGAGTTTAGGTGCAGGTTTAATTATATTTGTTTACGTAAGCACAGAGCCATTGAGTTGAGAGGGTTTTGTTAGATGTCATAATTAAGGAAGGTGGGGAATGTTATGTAAGACGGCTGGATTGCCGGATAGGTTTAAAATGTATTGGTCAATTGAAGTGGAAGTATGACGTCATTGGGGTATGTGCCAACTTACATGACATGACATGGCATTTTTATGAGCCAGCGTTATTGTATCGTCTGCACCGCATGGTAGAAGTACATGTCTTGATATATTTGTGAGCTAGTGTTATTGTATCGTCTACACCGCATGGGTAGGGGTACATGACATGGTATTTTTGTGACCTAGTGTTGATATATCTTCTAGGCCGCATAGGTAGGGATTGAAAATCACAAGCATAAACCGATGGCTAATGGAGGAAATAATAAGAACCTAAACCGACATTTTAAATCAGAATGAAATGTACGATTTCCCGTAAATCAATGAACTAAATATAAACCACGATCTGACTAATAATAATTGTTAAAGATCACATAAACTTAATAACATTAAGTATTGCATAACATAAACCCGCCCATAATAATAAATGCTATTAGCTATTATTTAATGTGGGACTAATTACGAGACGACTTTGGAAGTGGTGGTGAATCACTGGAAGTAATTCCACAAATGACGGTGGACATGACAGATAACAGGAGCGTACAAACAGTACAACTCTTGTGTAGGCAGGAGGTGTGCACTTTAATTCAATATTCTTGTTGTTGATTTATTTGTGTGTAAATATTTATTGTTAGATTACTGTGCTCTTGAATAGCTTAGATTTTTGTCCGGTTGTAAATACTAGTTTATGATAGAATTTTGCTAGAGTGTAAATGATAATTTTAAATGTTGGAATTGGTACAACATAACTTAGCATATTGTTACTTTTTGCATTACATGATGCAGATGATATTTCCACGTTGTACAACGACAAGATGACAGCTAGCAGCTACTGGAGCAGGAGCGATGTGACTATGATTTTATTTTTAATCGACATTTGTAATTGTTAATGGGATATTAACGTAGACAAATCCTAGGTTGTTCTTCATCGCGTTTTTTGTTTAATAGGACTTCTCGAGGGGATTCTAGGAGGTAGTTGGAGCATGCATTTTTATTTTTCAGGGGGTATTAATTATTTAGATGGTTTACGGATTAGCCATCGGATCCTCAATACGTGGCAGGTTAGGGATCTTTACTCCAATAAAATTGTGAGGGAATTTATCGTAAGTCTGAGTTATTCTTTTATATTTGGATATTTTCTTTTTTCTTGTAGACGTGCACTTTTGGCTAGTTTCATAACACCTTATATCCATACCCGATAACTTCCTGAAATAATACCCTTGTGCTAAGGCTAGTCAAAATACATGTCTGATTCTTTCTGTATGGTTTGTTTGGGATGATATCTCATGGTGGCTGATTCGGCATTCGGTCCCCATGGTATCTCGGAACAAGCAGGCTCAGTACTTATGAAAGTAGATTACTTATTATTCACATGACTTCTCTTTTTTCAATGGACTAATAGTGACCAGACTTATTGAAGGCGACTATATTAATCAGTACTCCAAGAAGTCCGTCTGCGATTAGTACAGTATTAATTAAATGGAGCATTCGTTGAGTTGAGTTATTTGACTAATCTCTCTGCATACAATTTAATTTAAAATCCATATCAAGATATTGTAAATTCACTTTGGCTTTTTAATCTCTCCATTGGAAAATATGGCTTTTCGTCTCTACATGGAGTTGAATTATTCTGTGGAGTATCTAATTCAAAAATCCAAGTCAGTAGCCTAATGAATATATTTTCATTACAAGTGAAAACTTGAGATTTTGTACAACTTTAGAAAAAGTTAATTTACTATGAATAGGAATCCATTACGTTCGTAGCTTTCTTCATCCTGCTCCTCCTCCTCGATATTTTGTCATTCTTAAACATTACAGGGAATTTAGTCTGCATATTATAATGGTCAGTGGTGGTAGTGCATACTTCATAGTTGCATGGACTTGGGCATGTGCATGCTCTACGTACTGCATACAGTATATGCAAAGTCGAATTGGTACTGTACTAGAGATGGTGTGATGACTTTGAAAAAAAAAACGCCAGAATTCGGTGTCTCATGAGAGACATAACTACCTTGACGAAATTTAGATTTTTATATGCTCCGAATTGTTTGTAGGGCCAAAAATCTGCATCTGCAGAGCTCATACTAATCATTCATAGGACTTGGATTGTTTGGTGATGAAGTCATTCAGTTCCACCTGCTGTGACCTTGTTAACCTGAGTTGTTAACACAGCATGCATTGGAAAATGCTGTTCATTAGCTGTCATAACCACATGGTGGCCTGATGTGTGATGCTACTTGTCAAACAAAACTCTAATCAACCATGAACGCCATCCACATTATAACTATCTCTGGATCATAGGCTACTTCGTCTATAATCATATGTATGTGTACTCTGTGAACATTACTTTCAATATTATAATAGTGGTGGTTCCAGTCACTTGTAACTTACCTGTAAATGCTTCATCGAATCAATCTTCAGAATTGATTAGAAGACTAAATTTGCAACTTATTGAAAGGATAAATTAAAACCATTTTAAGATTTTTATAGAAATATAAGTATCCAGCCACAAAGTTTTGGTGGATTGCCCATTATTGCAGTTTGATAAACGGTCACTATGTTACAATTTTCTCATGGAGATGAAACAAATAAATATTTAATGTACATTCATGCTTTACTCAATTTTCCCATCTGGCTTCTAAACTCTTGAGAAATATTCAGGAAATTGTCCGAGTTTAATAATGCTAATACCGTTAAGGGTTTTACGACCCGTAAAACTATTGCGGCTTCTAAAGACGCTCACGGTGCTGAAAGGGATCTCTAATATGCTGGTAAATCTACTGACAGCTCCCTCTCATTTACGCACCCTCGCATTTACCTATCCTAAAATACCAACTGGCTAAGGGGGTATTTGACTCCGCCAATTTGGTTACTGCTGACGAAGACGTTACCGCTGTGGCATGTGAGAACAATCTTATGAATGACTTTGCAATACGCCTGTTTCATGGTTTTTCGAGACCTTTCCAATAGCCTATATAAACCTTATGCTGCGTCACTTCAAGCTATCAGAACAAATCTTTAAAAGAGCCGACCAAAATTGTTGGTGCAACGTCAGAAATATCAATAAATATTTTACACGGCCAAAGAACCCGTAAAGTCATTCTGAAGATTTTTATGACATTTGTTCGCTGAGCTGATGAGAAGACCTTGGTTGTCAATGGATTTCTGGAGATTTGTTTTGTGATTAATGGTTAGTGATGCGATCAAGTAAGAGGCGATAGCACGTAATCATTGGCAATTCTGTTTGTCATTTAACTGTAAATATAGGGATGACATTTCTATTTAACTCTATTTTTTATTTTTGGTGCAATGTATTATAAAATCAAGTTGATTTACAATTCACAGTGAACAGTGATTGGTAACAATGATGGACATTTTTAGAGTGTAAATTTGATTTTGACTTCGTTTTCTTTCAAATTAAATTATTGTTTTGACTTTAATTGTTTACTTGTTTCTGAATTCTTGCACGCTAAATATTATTTGAGGTTGTTTTAGGACTCCTGAGTATGATGCTTTCTTCTTTCATGAAGGTTTTATTACATGTGGAATTAGCGGGGCATCCGTATATCAAAGTAAGCTAGGTGACGTGAATATCAGGTGGTACATTTAATTCCAAACATGAAAATTGGAATTCTTGATTCAGTAGATTTGGTATTCTTTTGAAGAATATTTCATGACTGGTTCTTACTAACAGCAATACTAACCTGACACTACCCGAGGTCTAACTGTATCTGCTCCTGAAGCTAGTCTCTTATGTGCATCATTATCTTATGTGTCCATGTGATGGCATTTTCGTGCAGATGCTTTGAGCATCGTATCGAAATAACGGGGCAACACCAACTAGATAGACTCGGCTTCAGGATATGTAGAGCGAACGGAACGAACAAAAATATTTTATTTGACCTCATTCAGGCATAAGAAGTGACCAACTTTTACCGAACAATTAACTGTGATAATAAATTCAGTAATGTCTGGTTACAGCAATCCATTTTTGAGCCTATTTTCGTTTATAAAATAGGCTTACGAGATCACCTTTTGTCCGTGAGTGTGTACATGTGTGCATGTGTGTCCCCCTAATAACTTCTAAACAGCTGGAGCGGCTTCAAGGAAATTCGGTGAGGTCATAGTACATTATAGGCCGACCACGTCCGTGTCTTTCAAGTTTTAATACGTCTCAGCAACGTGGCGGCTATGCAAAATATTTCACCGGCATCATATATCTCCGAAACAATTACTCATATTACCCCAAAATTTTGTACGGTGATAAAAGACACTCCTAGACGTTCACCTATGTAATTTTCAAAAACCTGTTAACTACAAAATTAGCATTGCGGCTAATCGAAGTTGAAACATGTAAATAGACTTTTCGCGTGATTTAACCATCCAAACGCAGTGTAACGTGGTACAGAAAATGACTATACAATCTGCAATGCACTGACTTCTAATTTAGTTCAAATGTGTACATAACGTTAAGATGGTGACTGTGTGAAATTTTAAAAATAAGTTTCTATTTCTTGTGTTCTATTCATGCGATCGAAATCAACGTTTGAATAATGAACGTACACAATAATCCTCATCTAATAGTACATAAATCTATGACTTACATATATTAAAATCTAACATGGTGACCATCCGAAATATTTAGACGGTTCTCAATATCTATTAATCTACCACAGCAATCAAACTGAAATTTTGTATGTGTATAGACGCTGTAAACTTAGGTTCACCTATGGGACGTTCAATAACCTGGTGAGCAAAAATTCAACATGGCGGTGACGCGAAATTTAAATATTCCAATGGACGTTTCTCGCGATTTAACCATCCGAGCGCAGTGAAACTTGGTATGGTATATGCCTGTATAAAATGTAATCCACTGGCCTCTAATTCATTAAAATTATTTTCATAATAACAAGAATGCGGATGAGTGAAATTTTAAAATCTCGCTTTTATTCCTTGTGTCCTAATCATGCGATTAAAAATTGAATAAAACACCTACACAATAATTTCCATGTAATAGTACATAACTGTAAGGTCTTTATATAAAAATCCAACATGGTGACCATCCGAAATATTTAGGTGGTTCTCAATATCTACGAATCTATTACAGCAATCAAAGTGAACATTTGTATGTTGAGAGAGGCAATTAATATAAGTGGGATATATGAAAATTGGCTATTTAGTTCATCACAATGTTAAAATATTGAATCAGCACGTCATGGTTTTGTTGGCTACTCGATTGAGATGATTATAATGAATTAGAAAGGTTTGAGTGTGGCATTATCACGAATTGTCGTTTAGTCACATTGTCAATGGTGTAGCATGCTCTATGGACGAGTGGGTAGCTTAATGCACACATAGCGTACGTCATATTAGCCAGGTGCTTCGTTCCCAGGCACATAGAAGAGAGATATTGCCATATGATCTTGCTTGTAGTAGATGCCACTAGTGCTACATATTATAGAGATCCTGGATTCAGTAGGACAAGCTCTAGGCCGTCATGAGAAGAACCCATCGAGGGTTGAATTAGTTTAAACTTGAGTTCCTGAATTCACTTCACCACTTACCTATGATCTCAGCAGTGCTACAATGAACACGAAAATGGGAGCCATAAATAGTATAGTCTTCACTGGTACAATTCACTTTAGCGGCAGATGTTTCTGGCAACAATCCAATTCCTGCGTATAAGGACGGTGCATCTGACCGACAGACATATGGCAATGTGAATCATCAATTGCTCAATGGCGACACCAGGTAACTTTTCGACTTAATTGATAGGACAAATAGCATCGTGATGTGTCAAGAACGTTCTGCTTTTAATTTTGTAGTTTTTTTTATTCGAATCATTCGAGGTAGAATGTTACGGTGTAATACAAGTTCTGATAAAGTTCTCATATGACAGTTTCCGTTGCCTTTTAGCACTAATCTTTGGCCTTCGTTATCGCCAGTTTTGTCTACATAGAGCACCGTAATGCAAGTTCGTTGGTGTGTTTACTAAGGAAAGAAAATAATGTCCGAGTGAGTTTTATAAACATGGTCTCTGTTGATCAAATTATCCAAGCACTGATACATGGCATGAAATATAATTTGGAGTAAACCAAAAAACATGCGAGGAAATGAAATTAAGGGAATATATAAAAAATCACAGCTGTTCAAATTCCTCAGTATATGCGAGCATCTTTAATTCCACGCGTCCAAGATCATATAAAATATACGTTATTGAGTTGGTTGTGTGTATATATGCGTGTATGTACAGTATGTGTATCCGTCCCTCGTTTCGCTGGCTAAAACAATAATAAATTTACTATATTGTGCTGTAGTTCAATTTCTTGTGGTCTCAACCATGCTTTCTATTCCTAAAATCAATTTCAATCCAAAATGTTGGCCATGGGAGGTATTCCTTGAACATTCAACATTTTATAAGTATTTAGAGCAGCAAAACAGGATTAATATACCGTTTCAAACGATATAAAATAAATAACCTGTCGATGCTATGACATGCAAAAACCAACATTGGAGGTCATTTTTAAAACTGTAATTGCCTTATCTTGTGACGTAACCTCCCAAGTACAGTGAAAGTTAACAGGACAAATGGTATAAGATGGCAACTGTCTGAATGAAAGAATATTTAAAAGTATTGATTTTGATTGCTATATAGGCCAAACCTCTAATACAGTATGATGGTACAAAAAACGATAATTTACACGTCATCATTTATTGAGGGTTTGCAGGTCAATTTCTCAGAGATGTATTATTTTAATACATCATGGAATGATCGCGTTACTCATAAACGTGGTGTGTATAGAATCACGACTATAATCCAAACCCATAGGTATTTAGATCTATTGCTTTATTTTGATAAATAGTAGGTAATGCGCATGTATATTCTTCCTAGATGGATTCCTATAACATGTGGAATTATAAAAACTCTGTGAAAGCTGCCATAGTGAATTGATGATAACAAATAAACATAGAGGATTTTGTAACGAGTTTCCCAAAAATTCTAAGTGGCGTGCGTGATAATTTCTAAAAGGATCATCGGTAACTCACCGTCTTTTAGACCGATCGAAGTGAATGTTGACAAAGTGAACCAGTGCAATGTCCCTAATACTCTGGATGATGATACTTCGCGAAGGTATTCCCGAATTATAGATGACGTGCATTCCAATTTATTAAAAACATGATTACAGCTCGTATGCTATTGGAATGATTGGATTGTTATATGCCGTGATGAATGCTCTAACTGTACCTGCATGTAGACATTATTATGGTGTTTGAACCCATTTTCAGTGTTGCCTTAGAAACAGAAATTTGTTGTTTTTCATTCGGTCAACATGATTATACCCAATTGTGATGGGTTATTCCCTATTCATGGAGACATTTACATGATATTAATAAATACACTTGCATGACCACTTACGATCGTCAAACGTTCATGAACAGATCCATTACACTTTTGCTATTAAATATAGGCCTAAAAGTATGGGTGAAATTATTCATAACATGTACACTTATTTAGTTGCTGTATTGTTAAAATAATCCAACGAAAGTCTATTCGCCAAGTTGAGACAGTGCCCCTGACTACCCGGACCGGGAAACCCGCCCAGTTCACGCCATCGGCTCTGCGGGACAGGGTTAGCCAAGAAGCTCCGAGATCATTAGTCACGCCGTAGCCCTAGAAAAGACAAGACTTGCTGCAGTTAATGCTGTGCTGTACTGTATACTTTTGCCTGTCGTGAGCAGCTAAGAACTAATTAATTAATTAAATAAATAAATGAATACACGAACAATACATAAACGAACAGCTTGTAACCGATAAGTCAGCCCGCTTCACATGTAGGCTATACACAGCACTAAAGTTGGCGAACGTTCAACAGGCACAGCTCTATGCACCCCTTGCAGGCTGCCCTGCAATCACTTGTACAACTGTGTTTACTTCCACTATATCGACTCAGCGAATTTGTTAGTTATAGTTTATGTACCGGGTGAGTTAGCCGTGGTGGTTACGGCATGACTGATGGCAGTCGCTCACATCCGGGAGGCGAGGAGGTTCGAATCCCCCCGCCGGCAACCTTGAAGATGGTCTTCTGTGGTTTCCCATCTTCCTTCCAGGCAAATGCCGGGGTTGGTCCCTAACTATAGGCCACAGCCGCTACCTTCCAACTCCTCGTCCTTACATTCCAACTTCCCTCCTTCCCTCCCCAACGGTACTTGTAGCTCACCCATTGGGTGTCCGTCTCGAAGCAGCTACAAAACTGGCGAGCCGAACATGTCCTCGGACACTCCCGGCACTAAAAGCCATACGCTAAAAAAAAATAGTTGATGTGATTAGGGTTAGGGAATAACCCATCACAATTGGGTATAATGGTGTTGACCGACTGAAAATCATCAAATTACGATTAAAACAGTATTCTTTTCTTTATATTAAGTTAAGGTTGCTGGTATGTCAATTCCCCAGGTACACTACTTTCTAAATTGTTATGGTATTACCCGATCTCAGTGAAACTTCATATCAAGACCGATAGTACTATTTGTATGTACCAACCAAATATAGTTTTCTTAAAATACAGCTGTCACGCTTGATCATTTGTAAAAATTGACATATATATACTTTAAGTAAAATATGCCTGTATGTAATTTTCCTCTATAGTTCTAAAATGTAGTCATTCGCTTTCCGTGTCTGGGAGTAGGCTACGAATTGAGAGTACCTTCTTAATATTCATTACTGATCTAAGTGACGGAACGATCTAAACTGACCTATGGAAAGATAACAAAAAAGTACGCTTAATTCCCTTTTCAGGCATCCTAGGAGATGTATTTTGTGGTTTACTACTTCTACTCTTGACAAGTTCTGAGATTACAACAATCATGCATCGAGTTGTAATTAAATCAATTTAAGATTTTCGTATGCCATGCCCAACATGCAATAACAAATTACCGCAATGACGTAAACTGGAAAATTCATATGCGATGTTTCGTTCGGCAAAAGAATAAAAGTGTAATATTGAAGTATGGTGTCACCTGGTAATCGCTAACCAACCGTTTGCAATATCTTGCGGTGTTGAGACTATCTAAGGGTTTCTTCCGACCTCATCAGGGTTAATTTTTTACATCATTACTACTGAAAGCTACAGGAGTGCTGATGGTAACCATTTGTATAGAATGGTGAAATTTGAACATCTCGGTGAAATCGTTTTGCTTATTTTTAACTTTGAACAATTAGTAAACTTTATGTCATTAATCCGAAGGTGTATGCAATGGCCAAAATGTCTGGGGATTTAAGTAGTTTTTACAAAGTTCATAAGAGGCCATCACCAAGAAAAATTATTTTACCCAGTTCTAGAATAGAAGGTTCATGCAAAATATGATAAATAGTTCTTCGCGACATTAAATGTTAAATATAAGAAGAAAGACAATATTTTAGTAGGCATGAAGCAGATTTTGAACAAATATTTATAAAAAAAATTATTTGCCGCATTCATAATATTTTGGCAAAACAGGGCATATTTCGAAGTACGTATATATAAGTTTCCTCATTTCTTTTGTTCAACTTCCAGTTCCAACAAGTCTCAAGTGTGTTAGATTGCGGGCACGTTTAAAATTTCATGTATTTGAAGCTCACATTGAGCTTCGAGAACAAATAACATCGACCATATGAGATACTTCCGAAACTGAATCCATTGAATGCTTTTTGACAACAATTCATCGTAACACATTCATTTGTTTATATTTACTGTCTATCTTATAATTCCTTGAAATAAATTATCATTCAATTGGTTTCTACGTCATTTTACCATACATTTCTGAATTGATAACATTTTGTTTTGTCCCGTAAATCTCAGGGACCTCGTTGGTCAGATTTTCCAATACAATTCTTTTCAAAAATTCACTATCCAATGTTAATTTATCATATGGACGGATTAAAAATATTAATAAGAAAATACTAACATGGAAATATTAACTTCACCTGCAATGTGCCTTCTGTGACAGAACAAAGCCCATAAATCTTCATGGCAAAATCTACATGGAGGCTGTCAAACCAACTCTCAAGTAAGACAAGGTTGAAAATACACATTCAGGAATTGCACGCCCAGGAGATGCGAATTTAGCACTGGTCTGCATCAATCTCCAACCGTCACCTTGAGTGGCCAAGTGTGAAATATACACGTGTGAGGCTCCTATTGGTGTCACCGAAATCATTGATTAAATCCAGGAGAAGCAGCTATGGGCAGCTATGGGCACGTAAAATTGCGTGATGAAGATCATATTGATCATTTTATCTAGAATGCTCCAAAGCAGGGTTAGGAGGCCCAAGAGCAGCGTGGTGCCGAACCAATTTTCTCAAAAATTGCGAATTTCGTTTTTAAGTTTCTTGGTGTCCTTTGACATGTTTAAGACATGATACAGTTTTTTATTTCAGTGAAATCGCATTCCAAATGGCATTAATTTGTATTTTCCATGGCCTCTACCATCTAGAAGTGCCACACCCCCTTCTGCACGCAGGACTTTATTCTTTGATAACTTTCGAGGAAATTTAGATGCATTTATGAACGTACCTTCGTTTTGAAAGTAATTCGTTGCTAAGCGATTGGTGCTACTGACAACAACCTGTGGTACCGCTGTGATTGTTCATATTTGAATTGTTTGGTGCATGTTGTGAGATATATTCATTGGTAGGGCCTACTTCAAGTGTTTATTTTCAAAATGCCCAGGATAAGGAAGTTCGGCAGAAGTAAGTGCCGTGGTAATCAGTTTAAAAACAAGAAGACATGCTTGTCGGGAGATAAGGTTGACGATGTTGCTATTAGGAGTAGTGAGTATTTGCCTGCCACTCTCATAACCTCAAACAACAACGAAGCAGCTCCAATTAGTTCTCCTATAAGTTTGTGTCATAGGAAGCTGGCAGCTTCTGAAAATATGTATAAGGAGCATGATTCAGGTAGGCCTTGTGAGTTTACTGGTGTGAATAGTGAAAACATATCAGTAGGATACCAGGTTATAGACGTTCAGCTTTTGTGTGATGCAGTGAAATGTTTTGTGCAGTGTAAGTTTTGTAGTAATGTTGATTGTGTGACAGTGTCTGAGAAGGCAGTATTTCGTAAGGGCCTAGCTTGCATCATGGTTCTTTCATGTGAAAGTTGTGGAAAATAAACAGATTTTTCCACCTCAAAATATGTGAACGGTGGACATGAGGTGAACCATCGATTTGTGTATGGCCTCAGATCTATTGGTAAGGGGAAAGCAGGGGGTGACATGCTGTGTGCCATTATGAATTTGCCTAGATTTTGGGGGCGTGGTGGCGAAGCGGTCAAGCTGTATGCCTCTCACCAAGGTGGACCGGGTTCGATTCCCGGTCAATGCATGTGAGATTTTCGAAGTGAAATGCCATGTCCTGTGGTTCGGCTTCCACGTAAAAAGGAGGTCCCGTGGCTCATGATCGCGAGATTAACGGTCACGTTAAACTACAAGCTTCCTTCCTTTCCTTCCTACAAGATTTCATAGGAACACAGACATCATTAGTGAGGCAGTAGAGAATGTCAGTGGACACAGCATGAAGGAAGCCACTTAGGAGGCAATAATAGAAAATGAGGGGGTTAGTGACATTGCTGTTGCTTTTGATGATAGCTGGCAAAAACGTGGCCATACCAGTCAGAATGGTGTAGTTACTGCTACTAGTGTGGACGCTGGAAAAGTGGTTGATGTGGAATGCCTCACTGAATACTGCCATGCATGCAAATTGCAAACTGAACACGTGTGTATGGCAAATTATGCTGGGTCAAGTGGGGCATGGGAACTGAGGGTTTATCTGGGATTTTAAGAGGTAAGTTGCTACAAGGGGAGTGAGGTATGTGCAGCTTTTAGGTGATGGTGAGAGTAAAGCGTTCAACAGAGTACTGTCTGAAAGACCATATGGTGAAGGTGTAACAGTTACCAAGTTGGAATGTGTAGGACATGTACATAAAAGAATGGGTTCAAGATTGCGAAGGTTGGTCCATGACATGAAAGGAAAGAAATTACAGGATGGTGGGGCACTTGGGGGTAGAAATTAACTCACCTCTTCTGAAATAGACAGGCTGAAAAATTACTATGGCAAGGCTATAAGGGATAATGTTGGTGACTTGAACAAAATGAGGGATGCTGTGAGGGCAACATTTCTTCACAAGATTTCTACTGATGAGAAGCCCAAACACAGTTTGTGCGGTTCCTGGTGCAAGTATACTAAATACAAGGAAACCTACAAACACCATGGACTTCCTGAACAAGTAGTGCTGCTGATCAAGCCCATTTGACAGGATCTTGCCCATCCGTATTTATTGGAAAAATGCTTGCATGGGAAAACCCAAAATGTAAACGAGTCTTTTAATAGTGTTATTTGGAGCCGTGTACACAAAAATGTTTTTGTTGGGTACAAAACATTAAAATGTGGAGTACATGATGCTGTTGTCTCATTTAATATGGGAAATGCAGGTGGAATCATGGTACTGGAACAGCTGGGGATCCAGCCAGGTTGGAATTCGGTCAATGCACTTCATGCTCGACGGATCAAAATGGAGGACAAAAAGGTGTTTACAGTAGAAGCCAACATAAGGAAGTCAAGGAGAGCAATGAAATGGAGCCTGGAGGACAAGGAGGATGAGCAATATGCAGCAGGAGGGTTCTAACCTATATCTCAAGTAAGATTTATATAAGTTAATCTTTAATGTTAATTTTCTCAGATTTATTCTCTTTTTTCTTTAGGTACGCTCAGTTAAAAACTATAACAGATAGAAATCTGAAATAATTTTCAGTTATACATCCATACCGGATCTCTTAAAACCAGCCACTTTTTTTTATATAAGGGGGCAGGAAAAATATAATTCCCCAAATTTTTCATGAAATGTTTCAAGTTTGCAAAAGAAATGATGTCATGAAGAGGGAAAATAACTAAACACAGCAGCTTGAGTGGCTCCGGCAGTGCTTAGGAAAGCTAAGTATTCTGCGGGAAGATATACAGCAAGGAAGAAAGTAAACATTAACTTCACTTCACAGTTTCTGGAGTCATTATGTGTGTACTTGTTGATCCAGTAAAATGTTAACGATTGCTTTTCAGTCACTCAGCCCGTTAATGTGCCCTTGATGATGATGATGATGTTCGTGTGGCCTCCAGAGAGGCCGAGTGCAGGTCTTTCTAGTTGACGCCCGTGGGCGACCTGCGCGTCGTAATGAGGATGAAGTGATGATGAAGACGGCACATACACCCAGTCCCCGAGCCACGGGAATTAACCCCACGGGATTAAAATACCTGATGGCTCGGCCGGGAATCGAACCCGGGGCACTTTGGGCCAAAGCCTAGCGCGCTAACCATTTAGCCACGGAGCCGGACAATGTGCCCTTGAACGAACTGAATGAAACGTATCTACTCACTGATTCATTTACTTTCTTCTTCTTCTTCTTCTTCGTATATATAACATTTGCAAATGGGGGTAATTCCCCGGTCGTAAATTGTACAAATACAGAAAATTACCAACAATAGCATCAAACACAATATACACAATCCCCAATTTAGGAACTATAGTAATTACATCGGAGTATTTACACAAAATTTCAATCTTCTTTTAAACACATCAGTATGTTTGGGGAAGGGCTCTAAGACTGAGGCAGGTAATGAGTTCCAATTCCAATAATTATAGTCGAAAAGCTTATCTTCATACATGCCATCAAACTGCCACTTTAATAGTAAAAATGGTACCGTTGACAACAATTAACAATATTCAATTTGCAAAAACCAATATGATTAGCCGATTTGTTCTTAATTCATTGTTCTCAATTCATTTTATTAGGACACCTCGGTCTTCATCACCGTGTACCTGGGTGTGAGTTGAAGTTGTGCGCTAACTTATATTTCTATGATGAATATGAATATACTGTGGTAGTGTGTCTATGTAACTCTGTTATAGACAGGTATGGGGGGTAGGTGCCCCCGGACTTGAAATAAGATACTATCCCTTCATTTGCCTTAAGAGAGTGTGGAAATAACTAAGAAATACCACTCCCAGGATATCCCATGTTAGTGTAGAGATTGGAACCTCAGATTTCCAACGTGATGTGAAGAGTTTGATGTTGTTGTTGTTGATTCATTTAGGGGCTATGCGACATCATGGTCATGTAGCCCTGTGTACTTGAGTGTGTGTTGAATTTGTCTGATAAGCTGTGTTTTTGTGGCTGGATTAGTTGTGTAGTTTCAGATGAGGATTGGGAAGCAGGCGGCTATGATCTTAATTCAGGTACCATCCCGGTAGTGGCCTGGAGTAGATATGGGAAACCACGCGAAACTATTTCCAGGATGGTTGAGTTGTGAATCGAATCCACCTCTTCTCAGTTTTTCCTCACGAGGCTGAGTGTATCCTGTTCCAGCCCTCAGAAGAGTTTAATTATTTGTGTTTGCCACATAGGTGCAAATTTCAATTTGATATATTCACAACTACTGAACACAATTTTGGCTTGTGTACTATTATAGTTCTTTGCAAGCTACATTTTAGTCAATTGATGCTTACTACTGTTATTGAAAGACAGATCTCAAAAGGGTTCATAGGGTTATCATGGGATATACAGAGGTGTGCAAATTATTGTCATCAACGCCAGTATTCCAACATATCATGTATCCTTTTCATGAAGTTGTCTGTCTGTCTGTCTGTCTGTTAGGTAGTCAGCCCGAAGGCTGGTTGGATCCTCAAAAAGCACCGCCGTTAGTTTATGTGGGTGGGTACCCACAAAAACTCAAGGCAGCGCTATATTGAGGCGTACTAAGCAAGAAGAGTAGTGAGGTAGTTTGCCATAGCTTTCCTCACTGATTCAGTACAGCAGTACTAACCCTATGAGTAGAACCTTTCACAACATCCACAGGTACTGACTGTGCCCTGAATGTCATTACTAAGCACTACCTCAGTAGCTTCCATATAATCACAGCCATGAGTGAGACTGAGACATCGGTGAAAAGCCACATATTACTCTAGCCTGTGCCAACAGACAAATGCAAATGTACTGCATTCATCAAGAGATGGCAAACAGGCCAACTAGTAACAAAATTGTGCAAGGCGCTGAAATTATTTCTAATGTTAAACCAACGGTCTTAATGATATTTCGTTTCAACAAATTGACGTTAAAATTATTTCTTAGAATTTTCAGTTAAATAGGAACCTTACTAATTGCGAATGACACGCGCTTTAATTTAATTAGTTCTCGTGTGCATTTAGAGCAGAGGAAATCAAATTCTTCTTTTCAGATGAGCCACACCAGAACTAATTTAAGATTCGTGGACCATGGATTTAAGCCACCTGATTTAGAGAATATATCCAAAAGTCAATGAAAAAAGAGAGCCCAGCTCAGGTGTCCCTCGGAATCTCCAATTCAGAAAACGTACTGACACAATTCCTTATTGGAAATGTTGTTAGTCCATAGGAGAGAAATCTAAGTAGACCAATGCAATATTACAGTTGGTCAATAAAAATTCTTGTATAAAATATAGTTCCTGATTATTTAGTCTAATAATGTCCACACCTCTGTAACCATTTTATTTGCTATTCTATATGATAGCCTGCGTGGCACAGCGGCAATTTTCTCGCCTGCTGTTCCCAACGTTGCAGGATCTAATCCTGGCACAGACAGCTGGAATTTTAGGGAGCGCAAATGCTAGGGAGCAGTGTCAGTAGATTTACTGGCACGTCAAAGATCCCCTTCGGGGCGAAATTATGGCACCCTTGCGTCTCTAAATGTAGTTCAAAGGGACGTGAAACGAATAACATTAATATTATATGATATTTTTTGTTGAGAATGTATTTAGTATTGGATTCCTCATTCTACTTTACAGTGCAAAAATAGGAGGAGTCTTCAGAATAAGATTTTACGTACATTGTGCACTAAAAAGATGAAAATAATTTTTTAGGGTACATGTATTTCTCCATGGATGGCCGTAGGTGTTCATTACTGCCGAATTTGTTCATAGTTCTTTAAAGTCGTACGACTTTGGTGGCGGGTAGGATTAGCTCCATGTCACGTTAATTTCCATGAAACTCGCATGCCTGCTTATTAAATTAAGTCTGTCCTCTTCGTTCAGAGAACTGAAAGGTAGAAAGTCCAGGAAGTGGCTTTGAAATGCAAATAATCTCTCACAGGTGAAGAATAACTTAAAGTAACTCTAGTTGCATGAGCTCCAGGCTATAAACCTTACATCAAACAATTCTAATCACATTTTCTGAGTGAAACTTTGCAGGTAGAAGCTTTGACACTATTGAATACCAGGCTAATGCAAACGCAAATCCCATTTCAACATGTAAGCAGAATCCACTAAATTCACAAGTACAATAGCACCAACATAAATGATTCGGTCATTGGAACGCAGTGATATACCAATTAGAAAGGACTTTAGAAAGTTTTGTTGTGCATTATTTTCCAGTGAATGAGTTTCGTGGAAAATACCATTCTTTGCTTAGGGCCACAGTTAATCTTATTACTATAGTGCAGTTGCGACGGATGCAGCTGGTGTCCATGCACAACTACTGTTGTCAAGAAGAGGGAAAATAACTTAACACAGTCGCTCGAGTGGTTACGGCAGTGCTCAGGAAAGCTGAGTATTCGAAATTCGAGTTCTGGTAGAGCCGAGTCATCCTAACTCTTTGGAAAAGGACCTATATGGATTCCAGGGTGTCGGAAAAAAGAGGTAGAAAATCAAACCACGCATGGGGCCGGGTTTGGGAAGCAATATGAGTTGAGATACCTGTGGGCGCAAATCAACCGTTAAGCCCCTGTGAGCATTTCTAATTACGGGAAAACTTGGCAACGTCGCGCAATGAGCAGCATCGAGTGCGGCGTTGACACACTTGTGTGTTTCGTGCTGAATAGCTGACCTGTGGTTCTCGTGGCTCAGTGGGAAAGACGCTGGCGCCTTTCAGTGTGCTCCCATCTGCTTCGGGGTCAAATCCGGAAAAACTTGTTTTTTTCCTGATTTGTTTTTTCTTTCTTTTTTTTCTATGCATGACAGATATTATTGCGCATTAATCACGCCATTAACCTGGTTAATTCTACGCCTCGTTTTCAATTTTTAAAATTATATAGGCCTAAGCTCTTTATTTTTTGTTTATTCGCTTCGCTCGCCTGGAACATTCGAATTTTATAATTGGCAGGGTGGGGAAGCGGAAGCGTGTTCAAAAACACACAGACGGGAGAGATGAGGCTGCGGAGAGGGGATAGGGAAAGTGACGACTCATTTGATCGCTTCGTCAGCTGGGCGAGCTTGGACATTGTGGGACTGCCGCTGCGGGTTGCACGGCATATTCTGTGGGGTTTACTTCAGAACCAACCGCGTGAGTTAGCCGTGGTCGTTACGGCATGACTGCGGCAGTCGCTCACATCCGGGAGGCGAGGTGGTTCGAATCCCCCAGCCGACAACCTTGAAGATGGTCTTCTGTGGTTTCCCATCTTCCTTCCAGGCAAATGCCGGGGTTGGTCCCTAACTATAGGCCACAGCCGCTACCTTCCAACTCCTTGTCCTTACATTCAAACTTTTTTCCCCACACAACCCTCCACACGCGACGGTCGGTGTAGCTCACCCATTGGGTGTCCGCCTCGAAGCAGCTACAAAACTGGCGACCCGAACATGTCCTCGGGTACTCCCGAAACTAAAAGCCATACGCTAAAAAAAAAAAAAACCACACACTTCAGAACCGATACACAGGAGACTTTTCAGTACTACCCCTCAGTGTGGAAGTGCCACATCCGCCATGGCGGACGGCTTTTCTAATGAAGAATGCGCCGACATGCATCTCATGTATGAGTGGGCTGAGGGAAACCATCATGAAGTTCGCCGGTTGTACACTGAACGCTTTCCTATGCGACGTGCCCCTGGCCCTCGGTACTTTACGGCGATACATCGAAATCTAAGGGAGACAGGCTCATTTATGGTAAGTTCATACCGCACTGAATTCTGCTCCCCTTCTGCTTTTGGCTTTGACAGCCTTTGTTTACAAAATCGTGTTAGAAAACGTAGTTGACTAACAAGGGAACTTGACTTACCGTATGTTTGTATCGCTATTTCAATGTCATTGAAAGAAGCTTTTAATCTTTAAGGACTGGTGTAGCAGCCCAAACACAGATTTTGAAAGGGTCTCCTGACTGTGAGCAGCAATTGGTGTACATACTTTATTATCAAAGGCGTTCTAAAAAAATATATACTAGCCTTACAGTAGTCGCATATGATGTGTAACATCTGACATGTTATCCTACTGGTATACAACACAGCTTGGACATTCTTAAAATGTTAATTTACACTCCATTTTCATACTGGTACTATGATGAATACAGGGTTATTCAAAATGATTGTCGGGGTTTCGTGAAATATTTGTAGAACAGTGGACAACTTACCATTGTTATTGTTGCAGTAACGGTTACACTAACACTCAAAGTTTTGTTCTACATCGATTTAGTACCATGTATAACCACCAGATGGCAGTGACAGCAGTATTTGACAAAATGGCGGTCAGCGGTAAGGAGAAGGCGTTTTGTACTCTCGAATTTCATCAACCCCGGTCCGTTACCATAGCCCAGTGCCATTTTTCTACGTCGTACGGGAAAGACCCTCCCTCCGACAACTCTATTTGCAGATGGTATGCGCAATTCGTGAATACCGGTTGCTTGTGTAAAGGGAAAAGCCTTGGCCGTCCCCGCGTTTCAAAAGCAGACGTGAATCGAATCAGGTATGTTTATCTCTGTAGTCCTAAGATATCGACTACAAGAGGAGCAGGGAACTGCATGTCAGAGCATATTTAAATCAGGAACTTCCAAGACGATGGATTGGACGTGGAACGGAACATGATCAGATGCTCTTACCCTGGCCACCAAAGTCACCAGACTTCCTGTGGGGGTATGTCAAAGATCAGGTATTTGTTCCTCCTCTACCGGCGAATATTCTGCAACTGAAGCAGCGTATCCGAGCCGCCTTCGACACCATCACGACTGACATTTTGGGGTGTGTGTGGGAAGAGATGGACTTTCGAGTTGATGAGTGTAGAGTGACCAGGGGCGCACGTATCGAGCATTTGTAATGCATGTAAAAAAACGTTTTGAGTTACAGTACACAATAAAAAGCGATTCATCTTCCTACGTCAATTGCACTGTGTGTTATGAATTTTTGTAACCCCGACGATCATTTTGAATAACCCTGTATATAGATTGAATTGGAGATATGCTACTGTCACATTTGTGGCTCAGCGGTCAAGCTGTTAGTCTCTCACCAAGGTAGATCGGGTTTGATTCCCGGTCAATACATGTGAGATTTTCGAATTGAAATGCCATGTCCTGTGGTTCGCATTCCACGTAAAAGGGAGGTACCGTGGATCATGATCGTGAGATTAACGGACACGCAAAACTACAAGCTTCCTTCCTTTTACATTAATAATTCATAATAACAAAGTGGCACACAACGTCGACAGTACTCTCAAATACTGTGAGCACATTCCTCAGTAACTATAACATTCATTATTCTCAAGGCTCGCATACAGTTCGTCGTAAACAATCAAAACATGGCTTCCTACAATCATGAAATGACCTAGTCTCACATATGATGAAAATACAGCTTTTATTCCACTCATATAACAACATTCTGTAATGCATTTAATATTTGACTACTCACCCACAGCTTGACAATAATGCCGCTTACTTAAATGGCATTTGTCGTCTCTGTCTTACCCCATGTGATATTCAACCTTGAACGTGAAGCTTCATAAACTGCTCAATGACAAATGAAAGTCGTGAAACATTTGCCACTGTGCTCATCAAACCACTGCCTGCTAAATGCACTGCCTACTGTATTGCCAACACATTCTCGCGCTACAGAGCACACACTGCCTTGTTTCCAATACACATATTTTCAATTGGACATCCTTCTGGCAGTGCGTCTTCACTTCCGTCCATCCACTTTCGTTCGATCCACGTCCGCCCGATTCACTTCCGTCCCATTTTTCTGGCAGTGCGTCTTCACTTCCGTCCGATCCACTTCCGTTCGATCCACTTCGGCCCGATTCACTTCCGTCCCCAATTTTCAAAATCACTCCCACAAAACTATCCAGCAACCGAGCGGAAAGATGTTACACATCAAAAACAGTTACTATTCAGGCCTCAGATCTCCCTGACGGTGCACTATTTACCCAATTTCCGACAGCACGTGGAAAGATGAATTAGTTTGATACTCAATCTCTTTTGGCTAAATATTATCTATTATACCTGTTTTAAATTGTTCTAAAAAACTTGCAATACCGCGTTTTTTAAATAAAAGCAACAACATAACGTTGTGCTCAATTCAATCCTAGTACCTTTGGACTCTAGCTTAAAAAGATCGTCTAGCCACACTCATTCTAATTTATGTTCATTATTTACAGATTGGGCATCGTCAGCTCGGTGGAAGTCGCCGCGGTAACCTCCGGTTGCAGTACGAAGCAGTACGACGGTTTCAAGATGGTCCTTGCACCAGTGTCTGTATTGAGGGACGCAAAGGAGGTATGTCCAAAGACTTGGTTCACGGCATTGTTAAAGGAGACGGATTGTACCCATGCTACAGGCAAAAAGTGCAAAAACTTATGCCAGATGATCGTGGCCATCGGATGGATTCTGCGCGATGGGTACTGGACCGCATTGCAATTGAACCTGATTTTCCCCACTTGTTGTTACAGACAGATGAGGCCACATTCAAACAAACTAGAATGTACAACCTCCACTACATCGATGACTGGGCGCATGAAAACCCTGACTCGAGGTCGCCAAGAACGATTTTCAGTGAACGTTTGGATTGGGTTGATTGGCGAGCTTTGCTTGGTTCTACCAGAAATTTTAGAAGATGTGCCACTGAACATTAGGGCTCGAATATGGTTTCAACATGATGGTGCTCTAGTCTACTCCTATCGCGCTCTTCAAGCCAATCTGAACGACCTTTTTCCTGGGAAGTGTGTGGGAAGAGGAGGGCCAAGGCCATGACCAACAAGGTCGCCTGATTTCACCAAGCCCTATTTCTTTTACTGGGGTTGGATGAACGACCTGGTTTACGATGGCCCAGAGATTAATTCTCCAGAAGATCTTGGTGCAATAATAAGTGATCATCCTCAAACCGTTCGTAAATCTTGTGATGACTTTGTCACAAGATGTCGCATGGCTTTTCGCGACGATGTGCAAAGTGGTCACTTTGAACACTTGATGTAGTTAAAAAGCAATAGTGAGGGATGTTTTTCGTTTTGTTTGCCCCTTGATAGCTTTTTGTAAATCTTTACAACTAAATCAAATTATTTTTTGTGATAGCAATAGTTCTTTTTAATAAACTTTGTAAAAAGTAAACCTAACCTTGCCCAACACCTCCATGAAAAAGGAGAGAAGGATCAGCGCAGAGTACTACTTTGCCTAATTGCTCAGTAACTGAAACTAGGCGGTCGTATCTGTTAGAGTATTGGCAGCTGTTTTTAATGACGCAGTTCATAAGAAATGACATAATTTTATAAGAAAAGAGCCACTTGAAAACCGATTTATATGAAATTACCGTGCTTCATAATAAGGTCAAAATGAATACATGACAAAGTAGAATTTATCGCGGAGAGCGAATAAACAAAGAATAAAGAGCTTATGTAGTTTTCAAATTTGAAAATGAAACACAGAATTAACTAGGTTAATGTCGTGATTAATGGGCAATAAAATCTGTCATGCAAAGAAAAAAGAGAAAAAAGTTCTTCCGGATTTGAACCCAAAGCAGATGGGAGCACACCGAACGGAGCCAGAGCCTTGCCCACTTTTTTATTAGCTCTCTACAGAATGACAGAATTTTCAGATATGATAAATACCATAATATTACATCACAAGAAAATTCAAATAGTGTCCATATTTATCGTACAATTGTCCACTTTCACTAAGCTTCCAGCGCTCTTTCTGCAGGTGATACATGAGATCCAGGAACGAGAAATGTTGATCATTGTCCATCACGAAGTGTACATATTGGCCCATTATCCACACAACGGCAGTTTGTTTAATTTGGGGGAAGGCGGTCACCGACAAACGAATCAACTTCCTGTCATCAAGGTCACCCGTGGGCACATTTAATAGTTGACATACTTCTCCCTTACACCACAGCCACGTGGAGGCAACTCGCGTGCATGTTGTGAAGCGATGTAACGCCGTATCAGTTTGACCACATATAGTACACCTTGGGGAAGATTCAAGACGGATGTTATATCGCCGTAGAGCCGTTGGGATGAGATCGTTGAGGAAGATAAAAACCTGGGAGTGTACAGCAGAAGAAATGGTCATTGCCCCAAATTTTTCCAAACAGTGGGCCAATGGACGTGGGTGGGCTCGATTCGCGGTTTGGAGTGTACCACTGGCCGCAACATGGTATAAATACATTTCGGCGTTGGAACAGTCCCTGAAGGCATTTGGCGAACAGTTTCCAAAAGGTGCTGTTGATGGTCCCTACATATCTTCGGCAAAGCTCTATCACAACCACGGGCTGTGTTTCGAAGATCTTTGTATAGCGCTTTCGTAAAAGTGTCATGTTGGGAAAGGATGGTGATATCGTTCTTGCAGAGGAGTGCACGGCATTTCATGCCATGAGCTGTTAGCCCTAACCCGCCTTGCCGGGATGGGAGATACAACTGTTCCCGTTGTACTCGAAACAAAAATCCTTGCCATATAAACCAACCTGTATATTTTGACAATTGGCTCTCAAACATTTTGGGAAGTGGGAAAAGTTGTGCGACATACCATATTTTAGACAGCGCAAACACGTTGAGGACCATGACCAGTTGCACATATTGAGGTTTCCTTGAACAAATTGGATCAGCACTCCCCTAACTTTGGCAATGACCTTACTCCAGTTTGCTTGCACTGTGTCCAGAAGCGATTGCTTCCAGGTAATGCCAAGAATTTTCACCTCATTTACTATCCAGAACCAGGGCTGCTGGGTAATCACTGAGTTAGTATTGAGCGGAAGCAAAGCAGTTTTCTGGGGGTTCGATTGTGATCCAGAGGCGGTATGGTAGAGCTGAAGGACGCTATCGATGTGAGAGATGTCTTCATTATTGCGGATCAATATTGATACGTCATCAGCATAGGCGCACATGCCAAAACATGTGTGGACAGTTTGTAACCCTGTAGCTTCACCTGGGTAGTCCGAATAAACGGTTCAAGGCCAATGACAAAAAGTAGCATGGAAAGGGGACATCTCGCCTAACTGATCGTTGTATTGGAATCAGAGGGGAAAGAAAACCGTTGACGAGCACTCGAGACGTAGCATTACAATTTATAATACGAATTTAGTCAATAAGGATTGCAGGAAATTCGAAGTGCTGCAAGACCATGTACAAGTATTCATGACTGATGCGGTCGAAAGCTTTATCAAGATCTAAGGTGAGAAAACTCATTGGCTCAGTGGGGACCACTTCGGCTTTTAGGTGTAGGTCCCGTAGTATCGCTAAGTTCGTTAACAGAGTTCTTCCAAGAATACTGCAACATTGTTCATCACCAATGATATCATGTAGAACAGTCTTCAATCGGCATGCAAGTACTTTGAAGGGACTTTATAATCACTGCAGAGCTGAGTACTGGCCGGAAGTCACCAACTGACATGGGAGAGGATGTTTTTGGTATGAGGACTATGGTACCCTCATAATGTGATTGACAAAGAGCACGACGTTGGAGAATGGTACGCAAGACGTGACAAAAGTCTTTGCCAATGAGAGGCCAGAAGCGTTTATACAGTTCATATGGCAGTCCATCAATGCCAGGTGAGCGGTTATTTGGGAGGTGCTTAACCACAGAGTGAATCTCTTCATCCGTAATGTCCGCGCTGAGCAGAGTTTTGTTGTCCGGAGATAGTTGGATACTGCATGGTGAAAGCAATAGGGTCACCTGCTGTGGATCAATTGGAGCTTTAGCGTAGAACCGCTGATAAAATAATGATATTTCACTACGTATAGCGTCAGGGGAGGTGATGACACTTCCAGTACTGGTGCGGAGGCGGTGGATATATTTACGTTGCCGCTCACGTTGTCCTTTGGCGATATGGTATACACTTGCACTTTCGTCCGGGAGCACTGTACGATCTTTTAATGCCACGTTTATATGAGCGAGCGTTCGTTGCTGTAGAGACAGGAGCTTGGTTTTAACTTCCCGAATCTGGTCATAGATACGCTCTCCATCATCAGATCTTTGCTGGAGCTGGCGAAGAACTCGATAGTAAAATTCAACTGTATCCCGTCTTTCCCGACCTCTTTGGTAGGATATGTTCTTAAAGACGCTGCGGATTCCTGGTTTAACTAAAATATCCCACCAGTCTGCACAGACGCGAAAGTTGCATTTTTGTTGGACCCATCGATTCCAGTGTTGTCTGAAAATATCTTGGCATTCCTCCTCCAGTAGCTGCGAGCAATTCAATTTCCAATAACCTCTTCCTATGTGAAAAATGGGATGGGGGTAAGAGATTGTACATACTACTGCATGATGGTTAGTGAACCTGGTAGGTATCACTTCATATCGTCTGGGCTGGATAAGTTCCTGGGAAAAGTAGATGCGGTCAATTCGTGATGAGGAGTTGTGACTTATACAGGTGTAATGGGGCGGGGGCACCCTTAAACTATCCACAGCATCAATGAGGTGTAAGGAAGTAAGGAGGGTCCTGAGAGCCGGGTTGACACCTTGGTATGGACTAGTGGAATCCTCTGGGCGTTGAATACAATTGAAATTCCCTGCAAGAATAAGTTTTTCCTTAACGTCGTGCAGATGAGGCAGTATACTCTGTTGAAAGAACATTTTCCGTTCCACACGTTTGCTGGACCCGGATGGGGCATATACATTTATCAGGGTGGTATTGCTTATGTGTCCAGATATTATGCGTCCTGATGGATGACATAGCACACCTTCGAGTGGGATATCATGTCTTATGAGGAAGCCGGTCCCTCTATTATTATGACCGGTATTGATGTATTGTTTGTAGAAGGCAGATATGGGAAGACAGGGAATAGCAACTTCTTGAATGAGAGCAATGTCAATGTCTGCATCTCGAAGGAATCTCTCCAACAGTTGAAATTTCAAGGGACATTCTATTACATTGATATTCACGGTGGCCACAGTGGAAATTGTGCCATTAAGAGGAGTATAAAAGCTGTGCTAGACATACTGTAAGATGGACTCGAGAAAAGAAGAATGAATAAAAAGAAGAAAGACACGGGTGAGAAATATACTGGTGCACTATGTCAAATTAGGGTGGGATTGTTCCTTATGAGTGCCGTTCATGGGCCGGCTGTCAGCGTTTGAGAGCGTTCGTGGGTCTCTAGATGACGTAGAAGGAAGATTTTGTTTCTTTTTCACCGCTGTGGGAACATGTGTAGAACCAGTTTGATTCTTCGGGGCTGGTAGAGCGATCGAGGCATTTGCTTTAATCTTCTTAGTTCCGTTCTCAGATCCCCGATCAACATGCTTCAGTGCGTCGGTAGTTACCAGAGTAGGTGGGGGCAGTGAAGACAAACTTTCTGGTGCAGCCTGTAGTGACGGAAGAGTTGGCTCTATGGCTGCAATACAGGTTGCCGATGGCTCAGGAACACTATGTAGCTCGCTGATCTGTTCAGTGCAAGGTACGTGGTCTGTGTCATGTGTGGATGAGGCCACTTCTGTTGGTTTCCCAGCTGACTGATCAATAAACATGTTTTAATGTGACGTTTGCTGCGTCACAACTTTGTTGGGTAGGAATAATACCGAGGGGAAGCATTTTCTTTGGGCAGTTGATACGGAGATGAGTGTTAACATTGCATTAAACAGGTCTGTTTCTGTCCATTATAAGATACTTAGCCAGAATGGCCACCAAAAGTCTCAGTGGAGGGGATATCTTGTTTGATTTCCATAGTGACATCGAGTGGGACATTAAATATACGCACTGTGGTAAAATTTGAATTCGCTGTGGAGAGCTTAACATTAGTCATCTCGCCTGAGTCATACTGAAACTTAATAGGAGCTTCAAAAGTATTTAGCAAATTTTGAAAAGTAGATATGCTGAACATGCTTACTGAACATGCAAAGAAAAGCCTTATAAGTTGGCAACCCATTTCCGAGCGAATATTATCAGCACGATTTAAGACTCGCATTCGCAATTTTACGATTATACAATGCTATGCACCCACGGAACCATCAGAAGAAGAACTAAAGGAAGCATTCTACTCCCTTCTACATGACACAGTAAAGAAAAGCAGTAAGAGAGATGTGATTATAATAATGGGAGACCTTAATGCTAAGGTAGGAGAGAACAACGAGGGACTAGAACATGTGATGGGTGTACATGGCCTTGGGGATAGGAATGGAAATGGGGAAAAGTTCACAAACTTCTGTGCTAGCCATGACCTTGTTATTGGAGGTACTTTGTTTCCTCATAAGAGGTGTCATAAGATCACGTGGATTTCCCCTGATCATGACACTGAGAACCAAATTGACCACATCGCAGTGAGTAGGAGATTCAGAAGATCGCTCACCGATGTTCGGAATAAGAGAGGAGCTGATGCTAGCAGTGATCACCACCTTATGCTGGCTGAGTTCAAGATGAAGAGCATGGTGGCAAAGAAGAGGTTTGAAAAACAGAGCAAGAGATTTGATGTGAGGAAGTTGAAGGAGGAGAATGTCAGAGAAGAATTTAAATTGGAGCTAAGAAATCGGATTCAGGTACTCCAATCTGATACAGCAGAAACTGATATTGAATCTTCCTGGAGTAATGTAAAGAACATCATCCTTGATACAAGTGAAATAGTCCTGGGAAAGAGCAATCTTCTCAAGAAGGATTGGATGTCAGAAGAAACTTGGGAGGCAATAAGTCATAGGAAAATGATTAAGGAGAGGTTGAATATGTGTACAATAAGTCATAGGAAAATGATTAAGGAGAGGGTGAATATGTGTAAGACTCGACATCTGAAAGCAAAAGTGCAAGCAGAATACACGGTCGTTGACAAAGAAGTCAAAAAGAGTGTGAAAAGAGGTAAGAGTAATTGGATCGATGAGATGGCGAAGAAGGCAGATGATGCTGCATCAAAAGGTGACAGCAAAGAAATGTACCGCATCACAAAAGTGCTGTCCAAGAAAAGTTTCCGAAAGAACGGACCCATAAAAGACAAACAGAGAAGTTTACTCACAACTCAAGAAGAACAACAAGAACGGTGGAGGGAATACTTCACCGAAATTTTTAATGTTGATCGAGGGATTAATGAACATCACGAAGAGAGGAATGATGAACCTGATCATTCTGATCCAAATATTCTTTTGCACAGTGCAACTTGTGCTGAAATCAAAGAAGCCTTGCTACAGCTGAAGAACGGAAAAGCCCCCGTGTTGACAACATTTCGCCAGATGTCCTCAAGATAGACATGGACACCACAGCACATATCCTGAAGCCATTGATGGAAAAGATCTGGTTTGAAGAGAAGCTGCCTGCGGAATGGAAGAAAGGTGTGATTGTTAAAATCCCAAAGAAAGGTGACTTGACGAATTGTAACAACTGGAGAGGAATTACCTTACTATCCATACCAAGCAAAGTATTTCTCAGGATAATCTTGAATCGCGTGAAGAAGTCTATCGAGTCGAAGTTGAGGAAAGAACAAGCTGGATTTAGGGAACACCGTAGTTGTGTGGACTTAATTAACACTTTACGGATTATTGTGGAGCAGAGTAACGAATGGCAAGCAGCACATTACATCACATTTATAGATTTTGAGAAGGCCTTTGATTCCATTAATAGGAAGGTCATGTGGGAGAACTTAAAAGAATATGGTATACCAAGTAAAATAGTTAACATCATACGAGAGATGTATTCTGGTTATGAATGTCAAGTCCTGCATGAGGGTCAGCTATCCCAGACATTGGCCATCCAGACTGGAGTACGACAAGGATGTATACTTTCTCCCACTTTGTTCCTGATTGTTCTTGATAATACTATTAGGAAGGTGGGGAGAGGAAGGAAGAGAGGGATACAGTGGGGACTTCGAGACAGGTTGGAGGATCTTGATTTTGCTGATGACATCTGTATGCTGGCACAGCGCTTTAGAGACATAGAGGGAAAACTGGCAAACTTAGAACTTGAAGCTGCTAAGGTTGGACTTAAGATAAACCCAAAGAAGACAAAGGAGCTGAGAGTGAACTCCACAGTACAGCCTGGTCTCACCGTGCGAGGAGTAGATGTAGAACAGGTGGATACATTTGTTTACTTGGGAAGCGTGGTAACGAGAAGTGGAGGGGCTGAGGAGGATGTCAAGAGCAGAATAAGAAAGGCAAAAGGGGCTTTTGTGCAGCTCTATCCAGTATGGAGAAACCGTAACATATCCAGGAAGACGAAAATCAGACTTTTTAATACCAATGTGAAAAATGTCCTATTGTATGCATGTGAAACATGGAAAGTTACCAATCCTATCAGCCACCAACTTCAAGCATTCATCAATCGTTGTCTGCGTCGAATTCTGCGTATACGATGGCCAGATATAATCCCAAATGAAGAGCTGTGGCAAAGGGCTAACCAACAACCTATAGAAGTCCAAATTAAACGGAGGAAATGGGGCTGGATTGGGCATACTCTGCGGAAACAGAATGATGCAGTAGAAAGGAGAGCTCTGGACTGGAATCCTCAAGGGGCTCGGAGACGGGGAAGACCAAGGAACACCTGGAAAAGCACCATTGAAGGAGGCCAGAAAAGCGGGAAAGACTTGGAGGGAAGTGAAGAACTCGGCAACAAACAGAGCCCGATGGAAATCATTCTTGGATGCCCTATGCTCCGCACAGAGCGAAAGGAAATAAGTAAGTAAAGTAAGTAGGATATGCTGATTACCTTGATGTACATGGATCTTTCTTGCTCATTTAACTGGATGGCTTCTACTTGGTCGACAGTCAACCGGAGGGTATCGCTAATCCAGCGGTGAATTTCTCCTGGTGTGGGGCGAGAACTCTGCCTGTCCCATTGACAGCGTAAGGTGTTTGTCCTCTGGTATCCGGACATGATTTTCAGCGGGGTTTTCTGGGTTTCTTGATTTGTTGTCCTATCTGGAACACTACTCGAAAAAGTATTGTCCGAATGATACACGGAAGGTCAGTACACACGTGGAACTATCGGAAGCACCGGGATTAGGAAACGTACACTCTTCCAATGCGATCACACAACTCGCACACGCGCACCTCACTCGGCCACGACTAGTGAGCTACTAACCCACTGAGCTACGGGAACCACAGGTCAGCTGCTCAGCTCGAAACACGCAAGAGTGTAGACGCAGCACTCGATGCTTCTCATTGCGCGACGTTGCCAAGCTTCCTCGTAATAACAAATGCTCACAGGGGCTTTTAACGGTTGGTTTGCGCCCACATGTATCTTAACTCATATTGCTCCCCAGACCCACCCCCATGCGTGGTTTGATTTTCTACTTCTTATTTTTCGACACCCTGTGTTCATTGTGTATACAACAGGAACAAATGACTGATCACAGTATGAATGCAGCCGTAACAATATACAATATCTTAAAATAATATGCTCACAGGAGGATGTATCAATACCGTGCAGGTTACGTATCACAGTCGACTACGTAGATTTGTTACGTTTTATTTACTGCTGCTTCTCAGGGATAACACCTCATAATATGGCAATCATTCGTAAGTGATGGATGTAAGTGGTTTTATTTAATTTTTCATTCATAATGACGTTAATGATTTGCCTCTAGCAGGCACTGATTAGTTTGCTTGCTCCTTTTTTTAGAATCCACGAAGTTATCATTCCATGGCGGACAAGAACGAGTGTACTATGCATGTTATATAGACGTCCAACCCTACTTCATACCCGTTACTCCCAGAGACTCTTAGAATCTCACTCTCCTTTTGTCTGCCCCAAATGAGGATGTATGAATGCAATCAGGGAATTGGAAGGAAATGGACAATGCCCGGGTTGGGAGTATCTCGTTAACAATATCTGTTACATTTATAGTAACGAGAGGGTAACGTCGTTACTATGAAGAGTAGATAAATGCTTGTTGCTTCTTCAAGATGGAGCAATCAGCTGTCAACAGCAAGTGGGAATGGAACCAACAACTTTCCATTATCTCTAAATTCTACACAAGCAATAACCTTACACTGTACCCGAATTCATGTAATTACCAACCATTATCCGATGATTTAGAGGATCGCGAAGGACGTTGATTCCCAGCTAGATAAACCAACTGTAGCCTGCTGGCTGGCGATCAGTGAACTCGTCGTACATATGTTTACTAAATTACGAATGCACTATGATCTAACTACATTGGGTTCATATCTAACTACAAAAGGAAAGTGAGATTCTTCGAATCTTGGGGAGTAACGGGTGTGAAGTAGGGTTGGGGGTCTCTAAAACATGCATGGTACACTCGTTCTTGTCCGCTACGGAATGATAACTTCGTGGATTCTATCAAAAGGAACAAGCAAACTAGCTAGTGGCTGCAAGTTTATTAATTCTAAGAAGAAAATACAATAAAAATTATCCTCCTACAATACTTTAAAATAAACGAATAAAACTTAATAATCATATTGATAACTAACCGTGAATACGCTTTACGACTTCCTATTAAAGAGTTTCTTTCTTTCTTTCTTAGTCGTTTACCCTCCAGGTTGGTGGAACCCACGGACTCATCGAGGGAACTCACCACTACCGCCTCTACGGGCAGTGTCCTAGAGCTGAGAACATCTAATCGGAGTGGATACAACTGGTGAGGTGTGATTGGCACCTCGCCCAGGCGGCTTCACCTGCAAAGCGAACAGGGGCCTCATGAGGGAAGGTAATGGATGGTCAGGATGGATAGGCAAGGAAGAGGGAAGGAGGCGGCCGTGGCCATGAAGAAGGTACTGTACCCTTTTATAACTTACCAAGACCTGTTGAATCCCACGAGGAAAATTGGATTGTAGGATCTGAAACTGCTAGGCTGAAAACACCCCCCAGATCCCACCAACAGGTGAAGGAAGTACAAAGGAGCATATCAAAAACATAAATTGTGCAGAGACAAACAAAAATGCGAACAAGGAAAACTAGCTCAGGTCAAAACGAGACACGAGACGCAAACGAGATACGACTAATCTCAGAGAGTAGTGAGAGAATTTAAGAAAAGAAAGGAAACACATTGATCTTCCCGGCACAATTTATGTAGTTATTATGAATTATGACTCTCGGATTGAACTGCTGTAAAATAAAATATTTATTCAGTAAAAAATGGTACTGAAAGAATCCCTCACCTGAATATAATACAATAATGTACACGTATATACATATATAATGTTTCTTAATGAAACAAGGTCCAATGGGAACACTCACCATCACTACGCTGTGACCGATATCGCATGGTTTTGAGAGCTCTGGCAACGTCGCATAGCAGGAGGAAGGATGCAAGCGGAAGTAACCTGAGGTTGATGTTTTTACGTCATGGACATAGTCGACAGCATGACTAGACGAAGGTTCCAGAAGTGTAGAGGGCGCTGATGAGCTCCAGGAAAGGTTGAGGTGGAAAGGTCACACCGGAGAAGCGGGTCACTTTATTTTGTGTCGCCGTACAACGAAGGTCACTTCATTTTGCATCGCCGTCCAACGAAGTTCACTTTCTTTTGCGTCGCCGTCCAACGAAGTTCACTTTCTTTTGTGTCGCCGTACGCCGAAGTTAATCTTTATTTTTGTGTCGCCGCACGCTGAAGTTCCTAACAAGTGTGTAGTAGCAGTCGTACCGTGGCCGCTTGGAACCAGTGTGGTATTCCGACAGTTTTGGGACATAGCTGAAAGGCTCAGTATTATTTCTTGCGTGGACAGCTCTGTGCTAACGAATACTAAAGCTGAATGTGGCGAGGTGATATTATAACGCAGATCATAATGCATTATGTTGTGGGACACTAGTCATTTGTACGATGAAGTGCGAGCAGACGCACGTGGTGTCTCAAGCTTTTACCAGGTACGGGACTGTATGGGCCGTGCGCTATATAACTGACGCCCAGAACATATGAACGAAGCGATGTGCTTTTGTTTGACGACCAGACAAATGAGTATCCAGGGTCAGTGAACTATGAGAGATAAACTGAGTGTAGTCCAAATATAGAGCGACATTCTAGGTCAAGGACGGACGTAATCTCTCATGAGTACAGGCTTGTGTAGACGCATACGATATAACCTGTGCCGTTATAGAGTTATTTTCACGGCCATGAGTTGATATTACTTGGCATATTCGACATGAAGATTGCAGCGATGTATTGGACGGACATAAAGGCTATCAGTACAGACCAGTGCAAGTTTTGTGTCAAGAACTTTACGAGCGAAGAAATGGCAAGCTAAGTTTAGTATGTGGAAGCTGTTACGATGACGTGGAAACGAAGGCGAGCCAGGACCATGGACACCCGAGGTCGCGAGCTGGATCCAGGACGAGAGGGGAGGATGTTCAATGGGAAGAACGTGGACCCAAACCCCCAGGAAACGTGTCAGCGGAACCAAGACTGAGGTGGCCGAAAGGTACTGAAAACCATGTTAATTCTTAAGTAGTGGTTAATGGGTAGTGGTTACTAAGATTTGGACAGTTGGGCAAAAATCGAAATAGAAGTTAATCAATAAGGATAAAATGCGATATAATGACATGATTAATAGGATAGTAAATTTTAAGTTTTCTTTGAGAGATTAATGCAGTCATATTTAGGGTTTAAAAATAAATATATGGATGCTTTAAAATATAATTTGAGTACAGGGATCTTTCGGCGTGTTAAGTCGCTGTGTTCTTTGAATTGGTGCAACCTGGATGACAATTTATGGTTTGGACAGGCTTAAATTACAAGGGATTCATTTACACTTAATGGGCCACTTTTTGTGCGCACATCATATTTATGCTAAACACTCACACGTCACTGAGGTTTCCCTTTACATGCTAACATGAGGAGATGCGTTTGGTAGGTGACTGATACAAGGTTGTGTAAATAATGATACTGCATTGATAAAATAGCAGGGTTGCATAATACGAAGTTATGATGAAACTAAAGGTTCTCGCTATAGCGAGGTGAATAAAATAAATGATTATAATGAATGTTACGTGATAGGTTCAAGTATATGAAATTTTGAGGCAATTGTCAGTTGAAAAATAATACAGATAGGCAGAGGCCATCTACCAAAATGTTGATAGTGTAGTTATAAATATGTGAAGAGCATGCAGTGATTAATAAATAAAAAAAAATATCTGGGATCATAAAGATGGTACAATGTAATGTGATAAATGTAAAAGCCAACAACCAGTCATTTTTCTGAGTGAGGCACAGCTGAAAGAAAACCAGTGAAAATAATAATGAAAGTATTTAATACATGAATAAAAGGTCTGAAAATAAATTCTTTAACGCCAGTGACATCCATATATAAAAATATTCTTTTCCTATTTTGGTGATTACATTTAGTTAGAAGGAGATCGAATGAGGCAACAATTTTTTTCTTTGAATATCTTTTCAGATTTATGCACCTGCTCATTTATGGACTATTAGCGGAGAGGTGACATAGCATTTTGAAGTAATGGTTGTAATACTAGAATGATATAGCTCTGATCTCCGTAAGTTATTTTGTATCCAAAGATTAGGACGCCCGGAGATTTTTGTCCTCATTAATTTGAATTTTGCTTCTGCGTCATTTTTTATTTATTTGCACATCAAGAGTAATTTCGAGAAGTCTCCGAGCGGAGGTAGGCTTCTGTGTGTGATTCTATGTATTTAGTGGTGTGGTTCTGTAATAAATGGTGGATGAGTTTTATCTTAACAGCGGAGTTTTTTGTCATTCTTGTTCGTTGTCATACTTGTGTGTCCACCGGATCAATTTTGAGATTTTACCCCAGTTGTACCCATCATTATAAAGCCCCCGGGATTGCTTGAATCTCGTTCCCGACACAGTTTTTTTTAAGGCCAAAATTGATTCGGACATTCAAGATTTTTTTTTCTTTCGTGTTGTACCGAATTCTGGGTGAGGGTTGAAGTGTGTGTCGGGCCACCCAATCCAAAGCCAGATTATCGGGCACAACAAGATGGCGCCCACCGTGTAATGGCCTCGAACTGGGAATATCGTACCACGCAGTGGTATAGCCGACACCTTGAACTCGAAAAAATTGGAACACCAGAGGAGAGTGACAAGATGGTGGACGGCCATGTGGCACAAATGGAATGGAGAGAAAACCAATTGAGTGCTGGTACCCCATTTTATTGTGCGATATGTCTGTCAGTCTGTTAAAGTTCACTTTGTAGGATTTGTGTGTGTGTTTGAATGACATAAAACGAAGCGATTCAGTAACGTTAGATCGCTGTGTTTAAGCGATACCATCCACAATTATTATTTCCACATTATATTAGATTTCGATTCCACTGTCAAATTGAAGTAACCACTAGTCCTTAGTCTAAGTTAGTCACTAGTTGTAACAGCTTCCATGTTTATTTGTTGTGAAATATGGGAGAAATTGATGAAATTAAGGGATTGATGGGACAGCTAGGAGAGAGGCTAAAGGAGTTAGCTAAAAGTCAAAAGAATATGGAGGAAGGTTTGAAGACCCAATGGAAAGACTATGAAGGTGGTATGAACACTAATCTAGATGGGTTGGATAGACAGTTGATTAAGATGCATGAAGGAATAAATACTAAATTTGAAGGTTTAGACACTAAATTTGAAGGTTTAGACACTCAATTCAAAGGTTTAGACACTCAATTTAAAGGTTTCGACACCAAATTCAAAGATTTAGATACTAAATTCGAAGGTTTTGAAAAAAATCTTGGAATTCAGTCAGGGGACTTGCAAGGAGGATTGGAATTACTTAAGGAGCACCAATTCGATATGAAACAGTACATGGAGAAGGCTCAAGCCGAAATGACGGATTTAAAGGAACAAATTAAGAGGGATAAGGTGGAAATTGAAAGTAATATGGGGACACAGTTGAAATCATTGGAGAAAAACGTTCAAGAGAAAATGGATCGAAGCGTGGAGGCATTGACCGCCAAGATGGAAGAAAGGGATAAAGCAATCAACGCAGAGGTCTTGGTGTTAAAGGAAGAGGCGAAAGTAATACAGCAGAGATTAGCGAAAGATACCAGGAGCATGACCGATAAAATGTCTGAATTCACCATGGAGCAGGAATGCAAGATGGAAAGTCTTAGGAGTCAGATGGGGGAAATGAAATTAGAGTTAAACGACGAAATTAAAACACAGATTGCAACAGCGGTTTCGACAGTACAAGATAAAGTGAGTATGGCTCACGGAGAACAGTTAAAGAGAATTGTTGAATTAGAAGGAAAGATGGTAGAGGCAAAATCAATAGATGTAAACAAGGAACCAAGTCCGACAGGAACAACATTCACACCATTCAGTTACAGCTCAACTCAACCGATTACCATCATTAGGAATCAGGAGGACCGCCCAAAAAAATTTTCAAATTTGACTGGCATCACACCCATAGAATTCCTGCGGGACCTGAAGGAATACATGGATGAACATAGGGTTCCTAAAGAGAGAGAAATTAGGGTAATAGAAAGAGCTCTTGAAGGCCAACCGCTAAACTGGATGCGAGCTTTTAGGAATCAGTTTAGAGGGTACGATGACTTTGCGAACGCTTTCCTGAAGAGATTTTGGTCCTCAGAAGATCAACAAAGTATAAGGGCTGAATTATACTCAAAGAAATGCGCGACTACCAGGCCAACACAATACGCTGGGTACTTCACGAATCAGGTAGCCAGGCTACAATTTTTGGATCCACCGTTGGAGGAGCAGGATTTGGTGCATGCCATAATACAGCAATATCCGGTAGAAGTCCAGCGTGTATTAATTGCATCGGGTGCAAATAGACTCGAGGTGTGTGACGAGATTTTGAGGAAACTAGACCACACGAGCAAGATGACGGAACCTCGTAGTCCAAGGACAGAACAGAGAGAGGCAAATATGGTGGTAATGGATCGTATGGCGCAGACGGAACCTCAGCGAAGTTATGGAAGGAACGATAGAGATGGAAGGGATGAAGGAAATGGCTTAAACAGATACAGGAATCAAGGAAAGCCATATGACCGGAGGCCATATTATCAGGATAGAAGTGGACGATTTAATCAGAGGGACTACGGAAGGTCAGGATATAGAGGGAGAGAATCGTGGTCACGTGATCGGAGACCATACAATAACTGCCCAAGATACGGGAATCAAGAAAGGCAAAATTATAGGCCATCATTAGAAGAACGTCACCAAGAAAGCCGAAGATACATTGAACAATTAAGGGAAAAGGAACAAGAAGAAGAAGAATCTCAGGCAAAACAGCATGAGGAATCGAAACCAGGCACCAGTGGAGTCAAATCAGGAAAGAGAAGCTGACAGGAAGGAAACGCCGAGTTTGAACAGGGATTCAGCGGCAGAAATAACGATTCTTTGCCCATTAATAATGATTTTCGCCCAGATGTCGTGACAGTCCAAATTCAAGCCATTCACAGCATTACTGATGATGATAGGAGATATGAAGGCCAAGACGAAGAAGAAAGTAGAATGAGTGAAGAATGGATAGAGCTACCGTTTCAGGAGGAGAATACCACAGAAGAAGATGAAACTGAGAGAGTAATAGGCAAATTCAACGCAGCTAGCCTTAATGGTACCAACAGAGACAGTAAGCATGCGATATGGAGAACTCATTGAAGAAGTAGATTGTTAACCCAACAGAATAATAATAATCGAGATGTTTCACGCTTATTATTATTCCTGGTTGAGGGGGATTTGTGACCGATATCGCATGGTTTTGAGAGCTCTGGCAACGTCGCATAGCAGGAGGAAGGATGCAAGCGGAAGTAACCTGAGGTTGATGTTTTTACGTCATGGACATAGTCGACAGCATGACTAGACGAAGGTTCCAGAAGTGTAGAGGGCGCTGATGAGCTCCAGGAAAAGTTGAGGTGGAAAGGTCACACCGGAGAAGCGGGTCACTTTATTTTGTGTCGTCGTACAACGAAGGTCACTTCATTTTGCATCGCCATCCAACGAAGTTCACTTTCTTTTGCGTCGCCGTCCAACGAAGTTCACTTTCTTTTGTGTCGCCGTACGCCGAAGTTAATCTTTATTTTTGTGTCGCCGCACGCTGAAGTTCCTAACAAGTGTGTAGTAGCAGTCGTACCGTGGCCGCTTGGAACCAGTGTAGTATTCCGACAGTTTTGGGACATAGCTGAAAGGCTCAGTATTATTTCTTGCGTGGACAGCTCTGTGTTAACGAATACTAAAGCTGAATGTGGCGAGGTGATATTATAACGCAGATCATAATGCATTATGTTGTGGGACACTAGTCATTTTTACGATGAAGTGCGAGCAGACGCACGTGGTGTCTCAAGCTTTTACAAGGTACGGGACTGTATGGGCCGTGCGCTATATAACTGACGCCCAGAACATATGAACGAAGCGATGTGCTTTTGTTTGACGACCAGACAAATGAGTATCCAGGGTCAGTGAACTATGAGAGATAAACTGAGTGTAGTCCAAATATAGAGCGACATTCTAGGTCAAGGACGGACGTAATCTCTCATGAGTACAGGCTTGTGTAGACGCATACGATATAACCTGTGCCGTTATAGAGTTATTTTCACGGCCATGAGTTGATATTACTTGGCATATTCGACATGAAGATTGCAGCGATGTATTGGACGGACATAAAGGCTATCAGTACAGACCAGTGCGAGTTTTGTGTCAAGAACTTTACGAGCGAAGAGATGGCAAGCTAAGTTTAGTATGTGGAAGCTGTTACGATGACGTGGAAACGAAGGCGAGCCAGGACCATGGACACCCGAGGGTCGCGAGCTGGATCCAGGACGAGAGGGGAGGATGTTCAATGGGAAGAACGTGGACCCAAACCCCCAGGAAACGTGTCAGCGGAACCAAGACTGAGGTGGCCGAAAGGTACTGAAAACCATGTTAATTCTTAAGTAGTGGTTAATGGGTAGTGGTTACTAAGATTTGGACAGTTGGGCAAAAATCGAAATAGAAGTTAATCAATAAGGATAAAATGCGATATAATGACATGATTAATAGGATAGTAAATTTTAAGTTTTCTTTGAGAGATTAATGCAGTCATATTTAGGGTTTAAAAATAAATATATGGATGCTTTAAAATATAATTTGAGTACAGGGATCTTTCGGCGTGTTAAGTCGCTGTGTTCTTTGAATTGGTGCAACCTGGATGACAATTTATGGTTTGGACAGGCTTAAATTACAAGGGATTCATTTACACTTAATGGGCCACTTTTTGTGCGCACATCATATTTATGCTAAACACTCACACGTCACTGAGGTTTCCCTTTACATGCTAACATGAGGAGATGCGTTTGGTAGGTGACTGATACAAGGTTGTGTAAATAATGATACTGCATTGATAAAATAGCAGGGTTGCATAATACGAAGTTATGATGAAACTAAAGGTTCTCGCTATAGCGAGGTGAATAAAATAAATGATTATAATGAATGTTACGTGATAGGTTCAAGTATATGAAATTTTGAGGCAATTGTCAGTTGAAAAATAATACAGATAGGCAGAGGCCATCTACCAAAATGTTGATAGTGTAGTTATAAATATGTGAAGAGCATGCAGTGATTAATAAATAAAAAAAATATCTGGGATCATAAAGATGGTACAATGTAATGTGATAAATGTAAAAGCCAACAACCAGTCATTTTTCTGAGTGAGGCACAGCTGAACGAAAACCAGTGAAAATAATAATGAAAGTATTTAATACATGAATAAAAGGTCTGAAAATAAATTCTTTAACGCCAGTGACATCCATATATAAAAATATTCTTTTCCTATTTTGGTGATTACATTTAGTTAGAAGGAGATCGAATGAGGCAACAATTTTTTTCTTTGAATATCTTTTCAGATTTATGCACCTGCTCATTTATGGACTATTAGCGGAGAGGTGACATAGCATTTTGAAGTAATGGTTGTAACACTAGAATGATATAGCTCTGATCTACGTAAGTTATTTTGTATCCAAAGATTAGGACGCCCGGAGATTTTTGTCCTCATTAATTTGAATTTTGCTTCTGCGTCATTTTTTATTTATTTGCACATCAAGAGTAATTTCGAGAAGTCTCCGAGCGGAGGTAGGCTTCTGTGTGTGATTCTATGTATTTAGTGGTGTGGTTCTGTAATAAATGGTGGATGAGTTTTACCTTAACAGCGGAGTTTTTTGTCATTCTTGTTCGTTGTCATACTTGTGTGTCCATCGGATCAATTTTGAGATCTTACCCCAGTTGTACCCATCATTCTAAAGCCCCCGGGACTGCTTGAATCTCGTTCCCGACACAGTTTTTTTAAGGCCAAAATTGATTCGGACATTCAAGATTTTTTTTTCTTTCGTGTTGTACCGAATTCTGGGTGAGGGTTGAAGTGTGTGTCGGGCCACCCAATCCAAAGCCAGATTATCGGGCACAACGCCATCTTATTTGGTTAAATTGTACAAAAAGGAATCGCCACTGAGGACGCAGTTGAGCCAAGAAAAGGAGCTCAGTTGACTATAAATATGTTTGCACCGTGTCAAACGAAAATGCAAAATTTGAAAAAGATTACTGAGAAATGGCTGTACTTAAAGAGATCTCTCGAAAATCCCCACAGGTCTAATTAAATTTCATAGATATGAAATTTGAAGTAGACCTAAAGTGAAAGCACAGTAAATAGATAATATCTCCGATTGATTTGAAAACAGAATGTCACAGACGTCACTTGATGACGTATTCTAACAAGACGAAAATTAAGTACAACAAGAACCACCATTAAACTCCAACGAAACATTTCACAAACTTTAGTTACACATCAACCACCACTTGTCAGTCACACAGTATTTCTATCGACTTCATTTTATAAGTTTCACAATCATAATCACTCACAGTGATCCAAAAAACTTTCTCCAGCTCAACAATATATCACGTGGTTCCAATAGTCCACGAGCTCAATTTCACAATCAATTTTACTTCACTAATAACATTAATATTACAGTTGATTAACGAAAGAAATCTTTTATATCAGTATTTTTCAAGGATCAAATTCCTAAATGGCTTAGCAAAAATACAATTTCGAAGAGAAAAAAAAACACCAAGATTTAAACATACATCCTTGAGTTCGAAATCAAATAATCTTTTACAGTAAATGTAAATCAAGAACCCATCACGAAACCATGATGCTGAAGTATATTATAACGTCAAACGATTTAAATGTGAAGGAAAAATTTACTTGCAGGGAATTACAGTAACACGACCATAACGGTGCAAAAATTTGATAAAATAATCATAATACTAAAACGCAAATCTTCTTCCTATAAGACGGTCTTCCCAACGATTGAAAATTTCAGAAAGTTACAACGAACGGAAAAACTGACGCAGAAGCAAGAAAGAAATACTAAATCCCAATAAGACATGGATAAACTAGTTCGTCAAACGAACTCCAAAAGAAAAATCTGGGGTCAAGAAAGACAATGATTTATCTGACTTAAAACCCCGTCATCAAATAAACTAATTACACAAACTAATTGGCAACTGGATACAACAAATGAAAGTGCTCGACTACTACCAAAGATTGTCAGATCTATACCTTAATTTCAGATGATGGAGGGGCGTCAATCGGAACAAAATATCCCGAATCCGGCTTCCAGAAGAATCCTGGCCTTGAATATAGGGACTCAACATCCTGGCTTCAAACCCAGATTCACGTCTCCCTATGACCACACCCCAGGTGGAACTATGCATCAGATCCAGTATGATCTAGAAGTTCCCACACGAATGTTGTAGACATCATTCTTCATTGACAATATTGATATGATAGCATAGAAGTAACTTTAAATTGCTTCCGCGGTTTACGCTCGTCTCATCCATGACTCTGAGTGAGTTACAATTCATGGCGAAGGTATTCAGAAAATGCTCTAAAATATATCTGGCTAGATGTACTCCACAATTACTTCACTATGTCAGAACTCCACTCGATTATACTGTGTTCCTGTATAATATTTTAAGCGTTCATTGTCGTGGATCGTGAGCACCAAAGTCTGGTTCCTATCGTCGACCGCTTAGAATGCATGTTAGACTGTCGATAAAGATCAAGCAGTGTTTAATTTCCACAGTTCACTCAGTCCTGTTTTTCATGGCGAAAAGCCTGAATAGGATATCAGTAGATCTCAATCGAAACAAGAATAAAGTTTAAACAAGCTTAAAGAAGGTTTTAACCATTCAGAGAGCCACTCGAGTGCGTATAACGAACTTCACGTACTGTGCTATAATGTGGACACGCCAATCCACGCGAAGCAAATTCCGCCTGCAGCAACTTACGAATCCCACTCAGCGAGCGTCGCACACATTGCGGTCCTGCTCTGGTAAGTCAGCCAGCAAGAACACGACTCTCTCTCACCGACCTCCCCAGAAAACTCACCCCTCCGTCACCTACTGACGTCACTCGACCTCGAGTCTACCCACAGTCACATGATCTGAACAAGACAAGAGAGGGCGATGGCCCCTGCGTTACGTCACATCAGATATGTAAACACGGCCCGCTCTGGTACACAAAATACCACCACGCTATGTAGCGCTCTCTCAGACATCCATAATCGGAAATACAAAAACGGTCACATCCTCCTCCCGACACAGTAAATAAAAGCGAGAATAGCTTTTATTTAAATCATTCAAGATATTCTTAATACACTGGGACGTATTTTGTATCCGTTTACTTGATCTTCTTGAATAATCGCTTCAGGTTCTTGGAATTATAGCGACCTATAACTTAACTGCCATCTAAACTAACAATCTTATAGCAGGTGTTTCCATAGGCTTTCGCTACTTTCATAGGGCCAAAATAAAGATAAGAGAACTTTGTATAATTCTTACGAGAGACATCTGCTTTAGTATGCTTCTTAATCAATACAAGGTCATTTTTCTTCAACGGCGGCGTGTAACGTCTGCCTCGGGTCCTTCTCAGACGTCTTTCAGCGGCATTCATTAAGTTTCCTCTTGCATTTTCTATTCTCTCTTCTATATAGTGTTCACGATCCTTTGGGACATAATTAAAGACGTTGCTCCAAGGTCTTTCTGGCTTTCTATTCAAATGTACAGTCATAGGGACGTCCGCGATGCTCTCATGAACGGCCGAGATTAAGCAGACTTCCATTAAAGGGACAAATTTTACCCAACTCTCATGTTCCTCCGGGCAATAGATTCTTGCATATTTTGAAATTTCTGGCATCAGGCGTTCCGACGAATTAGACTCAGGATACCTAATGCTAGAAAAGATATGATTGATACCCAGTCTTACCATAGCCTCCTCGAAAACGTGAGACGTGAACTGTGTTCCGTGGTCGGATAATAGGGTCTCTGGTATCCCAACTTTTGGAAACACACTGTTCTCTAGTCTGCTGAAAACCTGCGCCATTGTCGCCTTCTGCATATGATCCAGCGTTACGTATTTTGAAAATACGTCTACGGTAACCAGAAGAAATTGATTACCTCTCGCGCCCTTCGGGATCGGGCCATAAATATCACAAGCCATTAACTCCCGGTGTCTATAGGGAATAATAGCTCGGAGCTCTTCCTTAGGTAAGGCGGAAGGATACTTGCTCCTCTGGCACTCTGGGCACGATCTAATTACGTTTGCAGTAGATGCGCGCATCTTCTCCCAAATAAAAGCTTCCTGCAAAGTTTTCAGCGCTTTATCTAAACCACCGTGACCAATACAGTGATGTGCCAGCCAGATCACTGAAGTAATTAGTTTGGGAGGTACGACAATCCTGATTCTCGTGTTCTCTTTATCTTAGTGCTTGCACACGGTTTCCCCACACAATACATATTTTTCAGAGCGTCTCCTAACTTCCTCATAGTTTGGATCAGAGTCATCCATGATGCCTTTCAAAAATCTGTACATGATCCGTGTTGGAGTGTGTCGCTTCTGTAACACGGCTATCTTGCCAAGCCTTTCCAGGGTCTTTTCGTCATCCCTGTCCAACCGTACAGTATTAAGCTCGATCTTTGTAGAAGGGTTTCTTGAAAGCGCATCAGCCAAGAGGTTATCTCTACCAGGCTGGTGAACGATGGTGGCATTGAATTGTTGGATAAACAATGTCCACCTCTTTAACCTGTCGCTGGACAGATCTGATTGCATCATGAATTGCAATGCTCTGTGGTCTGTTATGATTACAATCTGGTGGCCTATTAATAACTTCTTCCATTTCTTAAGAGCTGAAATGAAAGCCAGCGCCTTCAACTCCGTAGTATAATAATTTTTCTCATGCTCTTTTAATTTTCGACTGTGGAAATCAATATAACGTCGCTGTCCATTCACATCTTTCAGGTATAAAACTGCACTTAGGCCAATCCTAGATGCATCAGACTCAATATAAAATGTATTGTTGAAATCAGGATACTCCAGCTTTACACAGTTTTTAAGCATTTTTTTTGCACTTTCAAAAGCGCGGTCAACCTCAGGCGTCCACTTCCACCTGTTATTTTTCTTCAAAACATCGTACCGGGGTGCCATCGTCTCCGAGTATCCTGGGCAGTGACAACTCAAGAATTGACACATACCCAGAAACTCACGAAGCTGACGAATCCTGAGAGGCCTGGGAAACTGAACGATAGCATCAATTTTCATCATATTGGGATGGTATCCTGACTGATCGATAGCATGTCCTAAAAAATTTATGCGCTCCTGCATAAAATGACATTTATTGTAATTGATCTTTATGTTAACGTCTCTGAGGTTCTCAAAAAGCCGTCTAAGGTGGATAAGGTGTTCCTGAACACTTGTAGAAGAAATAATTAAATCATCGATATACGTGATAACATTTTGTTTCACATCTTCTGACAGCCTGTTATCCAAAGCTCGTATCAAAGCTGGACCGCTATTGATCATGCCAAAAGGGACACGACAGAACACTAAGGTTGTCTGATCAAACAAAAACCCCGTGTACTGGCGACTGTCCTCAGTCAGCTCAATTTGATAAAACGAGGCTGTTAGGTCAAGAACGCTGAAGCAAGACTTCTCATGGAACTTTCTCAACAGATCTCGAATTTTGGGAGGTCGGTCAATTTCTAACATGATGACGGAGTTGATCCTACGAGCATCCAGACACAAACGCAACTGACCGTTCGCATTTTTTACCACCGTAATTGGGTTCAAATACGAGGACGCTTGTTTCCTTATTATACCTTCCTTCTCCATTTTCAGAATAATCTGTTTTACCTCATTATGGTATTTTTCAGGAATGGGGTACAATTTAGTCTGATAAGGGGTTGTATCAGTTAAACGGATCTGATATTGAAAATCTTTAATCAGTCCCGGTTTGTCGTCGAAGATATCTTTATATTCGGAAATCAGGCCTTCGAATTCCTCCCTAACGTCTCCAAATCCCACGGCTTTATGGGCAAACTGCTCCCCTTCCTGCTCGATTTCATTTATAACATTATCAAGCAGCTCGTGCCTAATAATATTTTCTGGGTTTTCCACCGTCTCTGTTTCTTCTGTAGCTACATTTTCCGTTGCCTCTTCATTGAATTTAATGACACGTTGATTCATATCAATCACGGCCTTTGCTTTAGTTATAAAATCAATTCCCATTACCAAATCGAAATTTATGTTTTTCACAACAATGAAAACGTGTTCATAGAGCCTGGAATTAATACAGAAATTCATCAGGACCTGAACCTTGCATTTCATAGTCTTATCCTGAAATATGCCCTTGATCTTGACGGATGAAGCAGGAAGAACAATATATTGGTTTTCCTTCTCCAAATGTAGGAAACAATCCTCTGATATAATTGAGACCATAGCCCCTGTATCCATCAAAGCTTTACACTGTTGGCTGCCAATACAAATATCTATAATCGGCAGTTCCGCTGGTCCCCCTTTTGATCTAACATTATCTTCATAAAGAAGGTCCTCATCCGTAGTTTCAAAAATCTCGTTAATAGTGATGGTGTAAGGATGTGAAGTGTTCATGGCATGCAAGGTCATTTGGAAATTGGAGTTTTTTTTTCTTTAGGGGCTCCCTCTTGATTCGTCCCCTGTTGACTCGTTCTCACTTGAGAATCTGCGCCTAATTCCTTTCTCTTTTCGCGCTCACCTCCTCGTATTTGTTCACGAGACTGATCCCGCCCATTTCTAGGCTGATTATTATCCCTTCTTCCGCGAGCGAATTCTTCGTCACGGTAGTTTTTATACGACCTATATCCTTGTTGCGGCCTATTCTCTGAACGATATGGAGCATCCCTAGAATAATTATATCTAGGCCGTCCATATTCCCTACGTCCATCATTCCTATTGTCGAATCGACGATTTTGCCAAGGTCTATCCTGGTATACTCGATACTGATTGTTATATCTTCTGTCCCTTTGATATTAATTCCTAATGGGTCCTGTTTTCTGATTTTCCTGTCCATATACGCGATCAGTTTGCTGCGTTCTATCCATGACGACTGCATGCACTGTCCTAGGTTCCTGACGGATGTTCTTATTTACAACAGGAGTCGCACTTGTACTAACGCAAAAGGTCCTCCATGTGCACCAAATCAGACACACCTGATGAAATGAGGTATCTACGGACTTCCACGGTCAATTGACGGGATATGGCTTCAATCAATTCTCCTTGCGTAAGAGGGGGCTGCAAAAATCTGAGTTTAGAAAGCTGCATCGCGCAGTACTCAGCGTAGCTCGTTGGTCCACTATTAGAATACTTTTTGTAGTAAATCTCTGAACGAATATTCTCCTGAACCTCCATATACCAAAATCTCTTAATAAAGGCCTCCTCGAAACTCTCAAAATCTTCGAACGTGTAACGGAATGCTTTGAACCATAAAAGAGGGCCATCCGATAAATAACGTTCCACAATACGTAATTCTCTCTCTGGAGCAATATGATTTTCCACAAAATAATCCCGAATACTTCTCATGAACTCAATTGGGGTCATCCCATCAAGGTTGCTAATTTTTTTAGGTTTTTCATCAAAATTGCGAATTATCGTGATATTTCGTGATCCATTTGACGATGTATTACCTCTGGCTTCCCCTGCAGTTTGATTTCCTGTCGGAATCTTGTACTGATCTCGACGAGATTGTCCCACTTGCAATCCTGATGGAGTATTTCCATCTATTTCCCCAGTTGATTGCAAATTTGTAATGGTTGGATATAGATTTTGGTGAGATTGTTCCACTTGCAACTGTTCCGCCCCATTCGATCTAGTCGCTTCCTGGAAGTTTGTGTGTCCCGAAGTGTATAAATCATGACCATCCTTAATCGAAAGTTCGAGCCTAAAATGGTTAATATCCTCCTGCCATTTAACTTTTAATTCTTTCTTTAAAGCCTCTACGTCAATATGTTCAGCTAAATTTAACTTTTCAAGTTTTTCTCTAACATCATTTAATTCGGACGTTTTTCTTTCTCTTTCCCCTATAAACTCAATTTTGTCCTGTTCCCCCTTGGTTTCAATCTTTTTAATCCTATCCTCTAAAAGAGTCCTACATTCATTAATACGTGTGATTTGGGAATCCTGATTGACATCTATTCTGTTATTAAATTCTTCTCGAACATCAGCAATATCCTTATTCAACCTAATTTCAACGTTAGCAAGTTTCAAATCCAATTCTGCTTTGACACCTGCTTCACACCCTTGATTAATTTTAACAATTTCCTGCCTAAGTACACCAACATTTTCATCCATTATAGCCTTTACATCAATTTCATTGTCTGCTCTAAGAAGTGTTGTATGGTCCTTTACCTGCGTTTGTAAAGACAACATGTCTTTTCTTAGCAGAACAAAGGATTCCTGAGTTTTAATGGACTCGCTAGTAAATTGAGTTTGGACAGCATCCAAATTCTCTTTTTGCTCCTTTTTATTGGCATCAAGTTCTGACCTCATCTCTACTTGAAGTTGTTTATTGTCTTTGTCAAAATCAACTAATGTGGCTTGTACATTGTCCACCTTAAATTGTACAGTATCCACCATTATCTGCATATTATTAACATCGGACTTTACCCTATCTACTGTAGATTGTACCTGACCCATTTCTGATTGTACGTTATCTACGGTAGATTGCATTTGAGCCATGTTCGATTTAACCTGACCCATGTCAGACTGTACATTGTCTACTGTGGATTGCATTTGAGCCATGTTAGATTTAACCTGACCCATACCGGTTTTAATCTGGCCCATGTCAGACTGTACATTGTCTACTGTGGATTGCATTTGAGCCATGTTCGATTTAACCTGGCCCATGTCAGACTTAACATTATCTACTTTGAGTTGCACATTTCCCACGTCTAATTGCATAGTGTCAACTTTTAATTGTACATTAACTACCTCGAGTTTTACAGAATCCACTGAGGTTTGTACATTGTCTACTGTAGATTGCATTTTAGCCACATTCGATCTAACGTGACTCACATCAACAGTAACATTGTTCACGTTTAAATGAATATTTTTAATGTCATCCTGAATCTCATCATTACTTGCCTCAACATTATTTACTTTCGATTCTACTCGTTTAGAACTGCCTTGAACACCTTTAAGGGTAGTTTGCATCAGATCTAATTCACCCTTAATGCTTTTGGCTACACACTATTTAATGAGTTCCTTATTGCTTTCCTGCAGTTTATCAAAACTGGATTTGTTGAACGTTTTGATACCTTCCAAATCCCGATTTAAGTTGTATATAGTCTCACGGACGATTTTAAACATATTGTGGACATCTGCCACAGTCATCACCTCAGGCGGTGATGTCATTGTACAAAAATATGAAATACAAAGAGATAACAAGAACACAGTATTACAGAGCAGAGCATAGACATTGTGAAGTAACCAGATTGCCAATACCTGAAAATTTCAATCGTTTAGCTTTACCTTAAATTATCTTATATCTAATTATCCCTTTCGAAGCATGTTCCAAAAATATCCAGAAATCCCAGACGATCGCCACAACTCATAATAATCACAGGAATGACCCTAGTAATAAATGATCTAGTTTGAAATTAAAGAATTTACCATTACTATGATGCAAAAATGATCGTAAGCCGGTCCAGAAAAAAAACAACCCCTTAAATGAAGTTCCAACATGGACCCCATTTAGTGTTTAACTCGACTGGACACGTGAATAAAGATTCCTGTGCATACCTCCATTACTCTGTCACAAGTCGCTAGTGAATTTAATACAACATGTTGCATTACCTAACATCAACATTTTCAATAATGGCTGCAATACTACACAGATTATGTAGATCGAGTACACTCGTAATTGCTTTATTCATCACAGTGAAATCCCAACATTCATGCCTAAATATTGATTTGCCATTATGTCCAGAATACTCCTCCAACGTGTTCATAACTGATCGTTGCAAAGGTATCTGAATATGGTGCTGTTCGACAAAATCGAACCCAACACCTAAATGTCACTCCCGCTAGACACGATTTCTCAATTCGAAGCCCAAAACGTTAGCGCCAAATCTGATGTACGCTTTTATAACTTTGAATCCCACGAGGAACACTGGATTGTAGGATCTGAAACTGCCCGGCTGAAAACACCCCCCAGATCCCACCAACAGGTAAAGGAAGTACAAAGGAGCATACAAGAAACCTAAATTGTGCAGAGACAAACCAAAATGCGAACAAGGAAAACTAGCTCAGGTCAAAACGTGACACGAGACGCAACCGAGATACGACTAATCTCAGAGAGTGGTGAGAAAATTTAAGAAAAGAAAGGAAACACATTGATCTTCCCGGCACAATTTATGTAGTTATTATGAATTATGACTCTCGGATTGAACTGCTGTAAAATAAAATATTTATTCAGTAAAAAAAATGGTACTGAAAGAATCCCTCACCTGAATATAATACAATAATGTACACGTATATACATATATAATGTTTCTTAATGAAACAAGGTCCAATGGCAATACTCACCATCACTACGGCATCTTATTTGGTTAAATTGTACAAAAAGGAATCGCCACTGAGGACGCAGTTGAGCCAAGAGAAGGAGCTCAGTTGACTATAAATATGTTTGCACCGTGTCAAACGAAAATGCAAAATTTGAAAAAGATTACTGAGAAATGGCTGTACTTAAAGAGATCTCTCGAAAATCCCCACAGGTCTAATTAAATTTCATAGATATGAAATTTGAAGTAGACCTAAAGTGAAAGCACAGTAAATAGATACTATCTCCGATTGATTTGAAAACAGAATGTCACAGACGTCACTTGATGACGTATTCTAACAAGACGAAAATTAAGTACAACAAGAACCACCATTAAACTCCAACGAAACATTTCACTAACTTTAGTTACACATCAACCACCATTTGTCAGTCACACAGTATTTCTATCGACTTCATTTTATAAGTTTCACAATCATAATCACTCACAGTGATCCAAAAAACCTTCTCCAGCTTAACAATATATCACGTGGTTCCAATAGTCCACGAGCTCAATTTCACAATCAATTTTACTTCACTAATAACATTAATATTACAGTTGATTAACGAGAGAAATCTTTTATATCAGTATTTTTCAAGGATCAAATTCCTAAATGGCTTAGCAAAAATACAATTTCGAAGAGAAAAATAAAACACCAAGATTTAAACATACATCCTTGAGTTCGAAATCAAATAATCTTTTAGAGTAAATGTCAATCAAGAACCCATCACGAAACCATGATGCTGAAGTATATTATAACGTCAAACGATTTAAATGTGAAGGAAAAATTTACTTGCAGGGAATTACAGTAACACGACCATAACGGTGCAAAAATTTGATAAAATAATCATAATACTAAAACGCAAATCTTCTTCCTATAAGACGGTCTTCCCAACGATTGAAAATTTCAGAAAGTTACAACGAACGGAAAAACTGACGCAGAAGCAAGAAAGAAATACTAAATCCCAATAAGACATGGATAAACTAGTTCTTCAAACGAACTCCAAAAGAAAAATCTGGGGTCAAGAAAGACAATGATTTATCTGACTTAAAACCCCGTCATCAAATAAACTAATTACACAAACTAATTGGCAACTGGATACAACAAATGAAAGTGCTCGACTACTACCAAAGATTGTCAGATCTATACCTTAATTTCAGATGATGGAGGGGCGTCAATCAGAACAAAATATCCCGAATCCGGCTTCCAGAAGAATCCTGGCCTTGAGTATAGGGACTCAACATCCTGGCGTCGAACCCAGATTCACGTCTCCCTATGACCACGCCCCGGGTGGAACTATGCATCAGATCCGGTATAATCTAGAAGTTCCCACACGAATGTTGTAGACATCATTCTTCATTGACAATATTGATATGATAGCATAGAAGTAACTTTAAATTGCTTCCGCGGTTTACGCTCGTCTCATCCATGACTCTGAGTGAGTTACTATTCATGGCGAAGGTATTCAGAAAATTCTCTAAAAACATATCTGGCTAGATGTACTCCACAATTACTTCACTATGTCAGAACTCCACTCGATTATACTGTGTTCCTTTATAACATTTTAAGCGTTCATTGTCGTGGATCGTGAGCACCAAAGTCTGGTTCCTATCGTCGACCGCTTAGAATGCATGTTAGACTGTGGATAAAGATCAAGCAGTGTTTAATTTCCACAGTTCACTCAGTCCTGTTTTTCATGGCGAAAAGCCTGAATAGGATATCAGTAGATCCCAATCGAAGCAAGAATAAAGTTTAAACAAACTTAAAGAAGGGTTTAACCATACAGAGAGCCACTCGAGTGCGCATAACGAACTTCACGTACTGTGCTATAATGTGGACACGCCAATCCACGCGAAGCAAATTCCGCCTGCAGCAACTTACGAATCCCACTCAGAGAGCGTCGCACACATTGCGGCCCTGCTCTGGTAAGACAGCCAGCAAGAACACGACTCTCTCTCACCGACCTCCCCAGACAACTCACCCCTCCGTCACCTACTGACGTCACTTGACCTCGAGTCCACCCACAGTCACATGATCCGAACAAGACAAGAGAGGGCGATGGCCCCTGCGTTACGTCACATCAGATATGTAAACACGGCCCGCTCTGGTACACAAAATACCACCGCGCTATGTAGCGCTCTCTCAGACATCCATAATCGGAAATACAAAAACGGTCACAGTACCATTCCGGCATTTGCCCGAAGACGAAGTGGGAAACCACGGAAAACCACTTCGAAGATGGCTGAGGTGGGAATCGAACCCCCTCTACTCATTTGGACCACCCGAGGCTGAGTAGACCCCGTTCCAGTCCTCATACCACTTTTCAAATTTCATGGCAGAGCCGGGAATCGAAATCAGGGCCTCCGGGGCGGCAGCTAACCATGCTGACCGCTACGCTACGGAGGCGACCGTTAAAGAGTTTCAATAAAATAAAATAAACCCCTTTTTCTAATAACCTTTCTTTTGAACCGATAAAATATTCATTAAATGTTTCATGTTAATTACAGCTGACTTCACTACGCTGTAAAAATAAAGTTAATCCTTTTTCTTATTCTACAACTACGTCTTTTACTCTATAAAATATAAACTCCTTGATTCTACTCCACTCTTCGTTAACAATAACTAATACTGAGCCTAATAAAATGATCATTGTAAATTTAATATATATCTACAATATTCCTACATTCCTCGATAACCTTATCGGCCTTCCTTTAAATAAACTCTACTATAATTATCCCTTGATATCATATAACTCATATTCACATCTGGTAACCTTCTTGTCTAAATCATGATAAGATTAGAACAAGCAACTAAGCTAATTCTCGTTAAATAACGTCAAAATCTTGCTAAAATTCATAATGATAATGTGTCAAATATCCTTACTTGATCTAATCTTGTTAAATATTTTTACAGTGGCATTTACCATAACGTCGCTCTCTTAACAGCTGTTTCTCACGCATTTCGTATTATTACAATACAAATTATAAATAATATCCATTTCCTTTACATAAGTCTTCCTTGACTTCTTTAATATAGCACATACTTTATTTTCAAGACAATGTTATTTCTATTCATCAACAATATAACTTCCTTTTAACGATAATGTCCTCGTCGACTCCTTAAATCCTTAATATACTCACATAAACGTTCATAATACCGTTACATATTTGTCTTACTGTCGCCATGATAAATAAAATATTACTCTTGGACATTTCTTCTCATACTCGTGGAGCTTATTAATCCTTTTCTCTACTTAAATCTTGCTCTTCAATAATTTTATTAACTTCGCTGTCATCTGTTCTTAATAGTGACCTTTACTGTAACAATCTCTTCATAAAAATATAATAATGGCGTGCTTAACTTTTCGGTCTATTGTATCATATGCCTTGATATTTAGTAAACAATCATTAATCTTGAAACTCCGTTCATCAACATTATATTGTATAAAATATTAATACAACTTCGTTTCACCTCACTGGTCTTTCTTAAAGGAAGAAGTTACAATTAGTTCATTCTTTCCATCAATTCATTATTAATTTTTAATAATTTTAATAACATTAGAATTGTCACTATCATAAATTGTCTTTCTTGAACAATCGTATTTACGATTAAATATTCGTATAGCTTTATCAAAAACTCCTCTCTGGTTAACAAATTGGTTCCTAGACAATCAATATGAAGTCTAATATGACTTCTCACATCTAATATGCATACTGGATAATCCATCTAAATAGATCTAAATTGAACTCGAATAACAATTCATTCGTGAACAAAATATCTAACCTTGCTCGATAAAATTTCCCAAATATCAATAGAAATCTCTATTCATAAAAATTATGACGCTGAAAAATCTTAAAATATAAATCCTCAAGGTAAAAATAACAAATCTGAACTATTCTGAAAATTCTAAATAACTTAACTTGAAATGGGAATCTAAGATAAATAGATCTTTCCTAGGATATGGTCATGGTCAATTAAACATCCACAAATATCATCAATCTACTGAAATATTGAAAGTTGATCCTCTACCTTCTGCCTGTTCAAAATCTGCATTTCCGAACCTGGTGGAATTTTAGTCTACTCGAACTGGCATCTTCATCCTGGTTTGAGAATCGCTTCGTCCTCTTCTTCCTGTGTTTTAAGTCGTGTAGTCGTTGGTCCTCGATCTTCATCTTACCGTCATTGGATACAACTTGTTCAAAACTCGTCTCGCTTCCATTCTAGATAGAAATGTAGATAAAATTCTTCAAACGTCTGCTTTCTAGAAGTTCTTGTAGAATGGATCTCTTTATAGTATTCGTTGCTAACAATAAATTGAATTTCCCGATTGTTGAAGAAAATCAATTAGATTATATTGAGATTCTATTTGTGTGGACGGTGGTGTAGTAGTGTTGGTCCACGTCTTTCTAGGTGACTCGTCCTTAATACTTTATGTCACTCCAGTTATCCTCATCTTATAGATGGTTTAGTTTCCCTCCCATAAATGTAGTACTGCATCACACTTTTCCCTGAAGTTTGAATAAGCACCGTCCTCGTTGCATTCCGTCAGAATACATCTTTGACATCTTGGTGATGTTCATGGATTTCGAGTGGATAATTTCAATTTGATCTAGTGGACAATGTGCGAAATTAGTTTTTGAATAGCCCTCGTTACAAAATTTGGTACACTTCGCTTGTCGATAGTTTTCACTAATAATTGTTATGGTGTTCAATTCCGTCGACAAATAATACGTTTATTCGTTGTGTACTTCTATCACGCAGAACTTCGTTTATTTCACTCGTACTATTTATTTGCGAAGTGTTATCTTTGTTCTAAGTCCTTTACATGAATTGATATTAATTCACCGTCGACAGAATTAAGCTTGACCGTCGATGCCTCGGTCCTTGCCGTCAAAATATTTATAGGCTAGCGCACTTCTTCAGCGTGGAACTAAAACGCCCGTCCCGCACGAAGACTTTCAAAATACAGCCCTGATGGTGGCTCTGAAATATCCGTCCTACCTACGCTGGTAGCGTCTTTCTCTGCAATTTGGCGGTCAGAATTCATGTGTCCTTTCTATTATTAATTCTGGATAATTAAGGCTTCTTCTTAAATTTCTGTTTAAATGAAAGTTTAATCCTCTTCATTCCCAGACAATATTGTGCAATTATATTTCTTCTAATTACTCTGTAGTAGTTACTGCGATCTACTTACTTTTATCAATTTCGAATTATTTTATTCACTGCAGGTATTCATGTGGTCTACGACTCGTGCCAAGGTACCGCACGTTTCTGAACACGTGGCTACATGCAATTCTCTCTGCCTCTCCTGGGTTGTGACGCAACCCACGTTCTTTGACGCGCCACTCTCGTTTTGAAACCTGTCCGTTTTGTTGTGCTAATATGCTCATTGGTGAGGTTTATGTCATTTCTGTAGCTCTCTTAAATGTATACACTGTATTGTCTGCGATCAATAATTCCTGTTTCTCTTTTCAACATCAGTTTCCTTGTCGGGCAAGAAGCGGGTTGCATACTTACTGTATAGTTGGTTGCCTATCTAACTCCTTTAAATCACAATATTATTATCTCGTAAATGTCATTTCGACTCCTGGCTTATGACATGCTATCAAGCTCACAAAATACGGGTTCAACACGAACCGTAAAATTATGATGGATTTCGACAATTGGAGTACCTGCGTCTCTATTCACTTTATGCACGCCAGCACTGGTGCCATACACTTTCCAAATGCTCTGTGTGCCGCAATAATTCTGATATGTTCCAGTGTAGACCATTTGCTTGGTGGCCTGGGAATAGAAAAATTCCCGCGGTCTTCTATGATGCACATCCTGCTTATATAAAATGCCTGCAAGAAATTAATTCCAACCCTCAATCAAGGTTTATGAACCATTCTCGTTATAAAAAGTGGCAAATAGCTTGTGTAACAGCTATATTACATACGTGCCTTCATAGTGAATTATGAGAAAGTCATTCTCCATTTGAGAGCCAGAGAACCCAAAACAACATATTACTACTTACTTCCGACCAGCTTAAAAGGTTTTAAGGGGTGGAAGAATTTGAACCGATACTCTGCCATTTTTATGAGAGCTGGTATTATAAATAGTTAAATTTGAGTTCTCGAATTATTGATTAATCAAAGCGTTTGTTCAAGTAATCGATTGGTCGTTCAATCGATTAATTAGTTGGACGAATAAATGGTTAAATATTCTGTCGATTAATCGATGTACTTCACTCCTGTCACTACACTCTGACAGAAGCAAAACAGACATTTAATTAATTTAGAAATATATTGTATCATATAATTATTTGAAATAATGTACCTTCTTTGTAAAAACTAGGATAAACAAAGTAAAACAAAAATGTTACTCTCCTAAATTGTAAGCATTGAACAAGAATTCGAAATCATTGCTGAAAACTCTTCCTTATCTTTCACCAAAATCCTTTCGAATTTGATTCATGTTTGTCCTTTCACTGTCACAGATTCTTATTTCGTTATACTGCTATTGAATGTACCAGCCCTAATGAACATTTCCGAGGTTCCGTTTGGATTCCTTCTCCTCCCAAAACATTTAAAGGTGGTCGGCGGTAAGTAATAAGGAATGACACTTTGTATATTTAGATTTTTTTATGACTTTCTATGCATCATTTCGAAAATACGTGTTACACAACAACTTAAACGTTGACCTCGAATTTAATCTTCGTTTGTTATCTTGTGTCTACTAATCAATTAATCGATTCTCGGTTAGGCAATTAATTTATTATTCGATTAATCGAATAATCGAATGAATGGTCAGTACTCTAACCAATTAACCGTTTTCGATTAATGTCAAATTGTTCTATTAATCGGTTATTACCAGCTCCAATTTTTGTCTTGTTAAAATCACTCGTGAGGTACGCTGTTACTTCTCTGGTGAATTGAAGTTAAAACTTGTTTTGTGTGTAGATTTGTGCCATTGTAATGGAACAGAAAGAAGAGAGAGTGATGCCTTGGCCTTAATTCACCGGTATGTTTAATTTCTTAAAATCGGATGGTAAGTATGGCACCTTTGAATGTAAAGTGTACCGGTCAATGCATGTGAGATTTTCGAAGTGAAATGCCATGTCCTGTGGTTCGGATTCCACGTAAAAAGGAGGTCCCGTGGCTCATAATCACAAGATTCACGGTCACGTAAAACTACAATCTTCCTTCCTTCCTTTGTAAAGTGTACACAGTTCGCGAAAAATACAGAGCAATTGTAGTTCCGCAGTGAACCTAAAGAAGCATGTTCAGGTAAAGCACCGGTAATTCGATAGCGTATTATCATTATTATTATTATTATTATTATTATTATTTATGTTCGACCCTGACGAAATGTAAATATTATATGTCAGAAAACTGTACTATAATGAGGCTCATTATAGTACAAATTTTCATTATGATACAGTTTCTCCCACCAATCAGAGCTCAAGAAACCGTTGTGTGACCAATTAAGTGAGGATAGCATCGCACCTGCACTCTCTTCCATGGCCCCCTATTTTAAATTTCACTGCGTGGCGAGAGTCATAGTGAGGTATTCAAGGAGACCATGGTCAAATACAAGGTATTCTCTGCCTCCCATGCGCTCTATTCAGTACATTAAACTGGTGAAATCTCGACAGATATTTATGAATATTTATGTTCGAACATAAAATAGTTATAATTATCATCGAACATAAACAGTCGTATGCAACTCGGCTATAATGGTTATTAAGACACTCGTACGGAAATTATTTTTTCTAAAAGCACATGGATGATTTCAGCACAATTTATACTACAAGAAGGTATGAGCTGAATAGGTAACATCTGGGTGCTAACCCAAAATATTATTATTATTATTATTATTATTATTGTAATTATTATTATTACTGTACTAACTACAAAATTACTTCAAACTACAACTACATACTATTAAAATTTTGTTAATATACTTACTTTTAAGGCATCAGGTGCGCCACTACACGACGAGCTTTGCTGAAGCGTTGGAGTGATTACGTCTAATATATTCGTCATGGTGATAGTTTTGCTTAGTGATAGTAAATTTTATATTTTCCATATTATTGGAATTCATACGAAGTAAATTATAATAGCAGGGAAAATTTACTTAAGCAACTATATTTTTTTTTTACAAAAGTAACCAAAAAATAACGATTTGTTACATCAACAATACGTGGACACAATATTTGGCAAGTTACGGTACCTGTAACAAATCTACAACTGAAAAGTAACTTACACAACCCGGCGCGAGGCCTATTACAAGACGCCGATTCGGCAATTTTCATGAGTTGAAAATGGGAAATCACGGAAATCCATTCAAATGACAGCCGATGGCGGGATGAGAACTCACTTGTCTTACTTATTCCAGCCCCAATTTCATCACTCTCACGCAGAATATCCACGCTTGGTATTGCAACCGTTAACACCATGTGTTGAGGCCACATGATGTAAATTTACGGAAAATCAAAAAACCAACCTGAACAGAAACAAAGGAGAAATTTGAGGATACTATCGTAGATCACACGTGCGGGGGAAGAATTGCCATGCGATTGGTATCAGGGGCAGAGGGCCCGGTGTAGCCATAAGCAGGTAAATTATTAAAGTGAAGGGTGATGCTTAAGAACAGGCATCCAAACCACGCCTATGTCTAATAATTGTTCATAAAGTATTGAATTGAAATAATGGTAAAATCATCATTGGGAGGATAAGAATCCATAGAATGTTTGCATTTCAGTAAAGCACACCATCAAAATTACGTCGTAACATTCCCGGATGAATTGTTCCGCTGGAAAATAGTCGACCAATAAGGAGCATCTGAGAGGGACTTTCCACAGCTTGGTGATCAAGTCAAATTGATGCTAATGAGATTACTAATGTTTAATTTCTTAAAATAGGATGGTAAGTATGACACCTTTGAATGCAAAGTGCGCACAGTTCGCGAAAAATACACAGCAGTTGTAGTTCCGCAGTGAACCTAAGGAGGCATGTGCAGGTAAAACACCGGTAATTCGATAGCGTATTATCGTGATGATTATTATTATTATTTATATTCGAACCAGGTAAAATGTAAATATTATATGTCAGAAAACTGTACTATAATGAGGCTCATTTTAGTACAAGTTTTCATTATGATACAGTTTCTCCCACCAATCAGAGCTCAAGAAACAGTTGTGTGACCAATTAGGTAAGGAGAGCATCGCACCTGCGCTCTCTTACATGGCCCCCTATATTAAATTTCACTGCGTGGCGAGAGTCATAGTGAGGTATTCCAGGAGGCCATTGTCAAATACAAGGTATTCTCTGAGTCCCATGCGCTCTATTCAGTATATTAAACTGGTGAAATCTCGACAGATATTTATGAATATTTATGTTCGAACATAAATTATTTATAATTATCGTCGAACATAAAGAGTCGTATGCAACTCGGCTATAATGGTAATTAAGACACTCGTACGGAAATTATTTTTTCTAAAAGCACATGGATGATTTCAGTACAATTTATACTACAAGAAGGTATGAGCTGAATAGGTAACATCTGGGTGCTAACCCAAAATGGGAGAAGATTTCCATGCACTAAAAACTACTTCAGCATCAATAAAAAGGAGGACATCAAAGCCAAAGGACACAGTACTGTAGGGCACGTGTCGCTATATCCCGCGTTACACAGATCCCTGAAATTTATGACGCGCATCATGGACGAAGTTTTTTTGGGTCATGTGTCGCAGTAGCCCGCTATATCAGTGTGCTGAAAATAGCAAAAGGAACGAAATGATAGCTATTGGAGCTTTGGGCAATAATAAGTACCAATTATAATTATATACTTGTGTGTGCAGTCACAGTGCAAGACATGTTCCAAAAAAAGTAACGATAATCATTACAGCCGTGACTGCAGAAAATCATAGCCAGTTTTGACAGAGTAATCACACTAAACTGAATGAAGAAAATAACTTTAAAAAATCAATCAGATAAGAACGTCGCCTTATTACGCAGAATCGCGAGTGATCTAAGTAACTAACGTGGAGTCGCGAAAGCTCGCATGTCCAATGTTAGTGAGCTAATGCTGGGAAACTCAGATAAATAGACAGACAGGAAGCTATGAGTACTTAGTTACTGACTATCTTAGGGACGATGTTACGTTTATTGTATGTAGAGAGAGAGATGTAGGTGTACATGAAACATATAATTCAGAGTGGAACCTTGTGTTTAATACTGACAAATTAAAGAAACGAGGATCACCTATATGGTTCGCCAAACCAGCGTAATGGATGGACGAGACCCTGAAGTCACCGAAATGAAGCAATCTAATGGTAAGTTATGAGTGTGCAAATTTGCAAATTTTAAGATGGTAAATGGACGAAACCGGAGACACTGATGTAGGCCTACACTTCCCAGAAGTCATGAGTATTACCACTTCCATAATTTTTGTGTTATTGAAGGTGGAAAATGTATGGAACTGTAGAAGGTGTATACGAAATATAGTAGGTATTGCTTTGGATTGAATATTATAATAAGTTAGGTGTAGAATAAGGGGGATATGGCCTGAGCGTGAGAGTGGCGGCTATCATCAATCATGTTTCTTTGTCAAAATGATGCTGAGTTTAAAACGAGTAGTTCCGTGAAGAACTATACAGCCTATTTCCACAATCCTACTTATGTTAATTGCCCCTATCAACATACATAATTTCAGTTTGCTGTAATATATCCGTGGATATTGAGAACCTTGTAAATATTTCGAATGGTCACCAAGTTAGACATGTATATATTATGTAGGTCTTAGAGTTATGTGCTATTACCTGAAGATTATTGTGTAGTATCCAAACTTCAATCGCACGATTAGGACACAAGAAACAAAAACAAGATTTTTAAATTTCGCACAGCTGCCATCTTGTGGTTGATACAATTGAAATAAATTAGATGCCAGTGGATTAAACTTTGTATAAGAATTTACTGTATCAAGTTTCACTGCACTTGGATGGTTAAGTCGCGAGAAACGTCCATTAATTTATTTATATTTCACGTCGCCGCCATGTTGGATTTCGGCCTACCAGGTTATTGAAAGACCCATAGGTGAACTTATGTTCATAGCCTCTATGAACATAAATAATCAGTTTGCTTCCTGTGATTAATTCGTAGATATTGACAATCGTCTAAATATTTCGGTTGGTCGCCGTGTTGGATTGTTATACATATAGGCAATAAAGTTATGTACCATTGATATTATTACGTAGGTTCATTATTCAATCTTTCTCTTTGATCGCATGATTACGACACAAGAAATTAAAAAATATTTTAAAAATTTCGCACAGACGCCATCTTGAGGTTATGTGAACAATTGAACTAAATTAAATGCCAGTGCATTACAATATGTATAAACAGTTACTGTACCGTATTTAACTGTGCTCAGATGGTTAGACTGCGGAGAAAAGTCTATTTGAATGTGCAACTTCGCTTGACCGCCATGTTCGTTCTGCACTTTAACAGGTTCTTGAAAGTTAAATAGATGAACTTGAAATAATGCTCTTCATCACCGTACAAAATTTCAGGGTGATATCGGTAAAAGTTTCGGAGATAACGAATGCCGGTGAAATATTTCGCACAGCCACCATATTGAGATTATGCAAACAATGGAACTATGTTAGATGCCAGTGCATTACAATGTGTATAAACATTTGCTGTTGCGTTTGGATGGTTAAATTGCAAGAAAAGTATATTTAAAAGTTTCAACTTCGCTTAACCGCCATGTTAGTTTTGTAGTTAACTGGTTTTTGAAAGTCTTATATATGAACTTTTAGTAATGCCCTTTATCGCCGTAAGAAATTTCATGGTGATATAGGTAATAGTTTCGGAGATATAGAATGCCTGTGAAATATTTCGCACAGCCGTCATGTTGGATAGGTGAGACGTAATAAAATTTGAAGTACACGGTTGGGGTCGACCAAAATGGTTTATCGAGTTTCATTGACATCGCTCCATCCGTTTAGAAGTTATTACAGGGGGACACAAACACATACGCACATACACACACACGGACAAAAGGTGACTTCATAAGCCTATTTTTTTTCATAAATGAAAATAGCCTAAAAATGGAGCAGTTGATTAATATTAAGATCAGAATCAGTAAAAGTAAATGAATTCTAAACATGTAATTTGATTACAGGCGTTAATGATTTCAGAGCGATGTCATGTCATAAATTTTTTCGAAGCATTTACATTCTGTAAGTTGACGAAATCATGGTCATCACCTACAAGCAACTTTAGAATGTGTAAGTAGTGAGGAATATTGGCTACAAATGTATACGTTGAGGCAAGATAGGCTGTTACTTGATCTCTCTCTCTCCTGGCGTTAATCCCGCCGTGCAGTGTCCGCTGCTTTGCTACATCTCCTCTATTTCGGTCTGACGTTGTCATATTCCGGTTTTAAGCCAACATCGTGTATGTCGTTCTTGATATTGTCCGTTCACCGCTTTGATGGTCTTCGACGCGGTCGCATTCCACCTGGGTCAATTTGAAGATCAATTTTAGTCACTTAGTTCTCGTGACTCCTCCGTACGTGACTTTACCAGCAGAGCCAAGCTTCCCTCACTTTGTCCACGATTGGTACGATGCCAAATCTTCAACGAACATCCGTATTCCGTACTGACCCTGCATTTTCCTGTATGATTTGAAGATTTCGAGGTTTTATATTGTATGCAATTTTATCATGCATATTGCGAGAGCTGGATATTGACCAGGAACCAGTTTTGACAAAAGTTAGTTAAGGGACATTCGTGACAGAGCGGCGAACGAAGCTATCCGCTAGAACAGCAAGGGAACAGGCGAAATTAGTTTGTCAAAGAACTTTCCGATAGGAGAGGGGGACGGTGATTGACAGAGTCCCAGTCACGTGTCAAGCATGGCACATTTCACGACACGCGATTAGCAAGAATTAGAGTGTGGGATATCAACCACGTGAGCTATTGTGGGCAATCAGAAAATGACATCTCCTGGTTTAATTAATTTAGAGATATAATTATACACAAAGTTTTAAATAGAAATTGTTGTATACCAGAAAATTCAGTTTTTAAGAAGGAATAATATCATGTTTGGAATTTGGTAATTGGATGTACAGTACAACTGGCGTAATTGATTTTCTAATCACCCACCAAGAACTTCCCGTGAATTGATGAAACAACGCAAAGTTGGAATTAAGGAGGAGAAAGAACCGGGCGACCAAGACCTTTTTTTATTGTTGAACGTTCGTGGAGGATGAAGAATTTAGTTCGAGACCAGATTGGGTCTTCAGAACATAAATTTTAAGTGGGCAACGTGGCTGTAGTGTCGGTATTACATTTTCATTCGAGGTGACTCCTATAAGAGGAACGTAGTGCGGAGATATGTAATGAACTTTATTAATGAATTCTGAACAAGCATTGAACTTCATTACTTCCGTAAGAACAATTTTTACAACACACTATGCAAATAAAACTTTGAGCGTGGTAAGGTTATCGACATATTGAACCCATTAATACGAACATCATTCTACGCAAATTTATCTAAGCAGAAGAGAATCTAGAAAGGTTACTCAATAACAAAGTCGCTTCATAGAAGTTGTTATAACTACTGTACGTTATATGACGACTTACGGACATTTCAACGATATCACGCAACGCATATCAGCAACGTGTTCAGTCAAAATAGCATAACATCGTCTACGCAAGAAGTTATTGAATTGGAATACCACATAAAAGTTATTTCAACCATGTCAAATTATTTGAAATTGTGAAGAAAGGTTAACAGTTCTATGAACGCCGTTTTGATGCAGGAGTAAATATGCAGAAGGAACACGAAATATAAAGTGAAGTGAATACTAAGAGTAACCTACACCATTATTCAAAATTATGGAGAGACTGAAGCAAAACCACGAATACATACAGGTGAAATTTAAAATGAAGGATGAGAACGTCTAGAACCGCACTAATAAGATGATGCAGCAGGCCAGAATTCAAGTACGAGGGCAAATCCAACCCGAAGCCAGAGCCAGAATGCAGTTCGATACCGGAGAAAGCAGTTCAAATGGCAGAATGAGATTCGAAGCAGGAGTTTCACCTAGGAGAAAAACTCTGTATACCCTTGTATATGTAATATCATCATCGATATTTAGCAAAGGTAGAAGAAAATTTCATTACAAGGTAGTGTTGGTAGTTTGAAATAATTTTGGAGTACACAATTTCACCAATTTTATTAACTTAATTCGTTATTAGGATTTTATTTAGAAGTTTGGATTTTAGTAAACCAATATTTTAAAGCAGGATGAACTTAAGATTTTGAGTTAGGAATTTGTGTGTTTTTCAAAGATATTACTTGATTTTGATCTTCGAATTTTAGAATTGTTTCTTGGAGTTTTATATATTTTGATTTGCGATAATTTCGATGGAGATTTTTATTAAAAAGATACTTATTGGAGTGTTATTAATTAATATCCTTGTTATGGTATTCTCTATGAAGAAATTTCGTCGATCGTGGAAGAATATCAGAAATATTAGAATGTTTTGATCTATTGTTAAGACAAGAATAGATAGGAAAGTAGGAGTACAAATAATTACTAAATTTTGAATTCATTTTGAAACTTATATTTGAAGCTTTGCTTTCATGACAAGTCAAGTCATTGCTTAGACATTCATTCAGAGAAATAGACAATATAGGTCTATCGGATTCGAATAATTTCTAGAATTCTAACTAATTCTTGATATGTTGAACACTGAGATTAATTTGCTGTTATTATTTGCAACGGATGCAAATGTTGTTGACACTTAAACATTGTTTTATAACGATAAGAAATGGCAGGAAGATATAAAAGTATTATTATTATTACTATTATTATTACATATTGATAAAAATATTATAGACATAGTATCTTCAAGTTAACCAAAATAAGAACAATGTATTAATGGTAATACATATAGTCAACGTTTGAAAGGTATTATGAAGCAAGAGGAGACTGTAGTGATTTGTTTTACGAATTTTTATGAAGTTTTATGAAGTGGAGTTAGTAAATAAATGCTTATTGAAGAGTATTTAAGTATTATCTATGATGTTTGTTATATAAAATGGAGGTATTACCGTGCAAGTATATTTAAGAATGAGTCAGCATCGATATTTAGACTCGTAAATGTAAACGAAATGTGTTATAAAGAGAGATTATGCTATTTGGAACAGTTTGTAATGTATTTAAGCACGAGTTATTTAAGTGAAACAGTTGAGAATGACTATTTTCAGGCATGTTAAGGAGAGGTTGGCAGGAAGGTTAGTGAGATGGATGTAATGCTTATTTATTAATCCTATTAACAATTAAACATGAATTATGACAACACACATATGGGCTTGGCTTCATTGCATGGCCATATTAGCCTGATATTGAATTAGAAGTCTCGGAGAAGTTGTGTACGACTGGTAATGATTTTAAATATTTTTTGCTAAAGACACAATGAGTGTGTTGAAAGAACAATTTTTTGATGTGAAGATCGGTTTAATAACCATAAAAGTGATGTAAATATTGTACATAATATAAATATTCAGTTGTAGGATCAGGAGCAGCTGATCGAGTATGAACATGTAGAGAGTATTACTATTAGGGAATAGGAATGTCGGAGTGCTTTTCATGTATAGATTAACGTGTATTATTGTATAGAATTTAGCGAGTCTCGAGTATTTTAGTGATTTTATTAATTTGACACTCTGATATAATGTGAAGCTATCGAGCAGTATTATTAAAGAAGGAGATTTTAGTTTATATTATTTCCAGGTAGAACGTTTTTAGGAGTGTTTTTAATTTCACTTTCTGTATTCGTCTTCGATTTAATAATGAGCCCGCTGAGCTCTTGTTGGATGATACTGTATTTTCTGGACCATAAATGGACGCACCAGGGAAGCTCTAAAAGGAATCTTGTTTAAAATCTTGACTTGTCTATTACAGAGGTTTTACTCTATGAACTTGCAGAATATGTGTGTGTTATCTCACACATCGCAAAATTTCATTTAATAAATTAAGATGTAAATTTAAAAGCCTGGAATCTATAAGCCAAGAGAAGAATTTATTTGAAGATTTTTCCCCATGTTAAAAATGCTATTTTATAGTACAAATGTGCCAAAGCGAAATATAGTCACTCAACGAGGGACAATTGCTTCTGGACTCATCTAGTCATATCCGGAAAGGACACCTCTATTCGTGTTCCCGCATAAGGGCGGAAGTGATTTTCGTATGTCAGAAAACGTGTCATTGAAAATCGGAATTAATCTCTGAAAATATCGCACCTATTGCGTGCATTGTGTATAATGAGAACGTCAGAGACGTTGATTACGTGAGTAAAATTTCTATTCTGGACGAATATTGAATTTTTGCAATTTTGTGCAAGCTCGAACTAGGGACTGTACCACGAGGACATTCTACAATGAAGTTTTAATCTACGGACAAACATTTGGTGATTTTCAAAGTAATAGAATCAGTGAAACAACACTGAACAACCGGCGTTAAAACTCAGTTGCAGACCATGGGCAATCTTTGATTTTTTGTCTCCAAAGGTGTAGAGGCAGTGAGATTCGAAACAATATCAGCTGACGTTAAATGCAGTGTATTCATCATGAACAACTGGTCAATTATTTACGACCGTAATAATCCCCAATTGGATATGAAGTTGGCCATGGAGTAGAAAATATGCCTGGGGAGATGCCGAAATTGGAAATATCATGAGACGCAGAAAGAAGAAATGGTTAAACACATGAGAGCAGAGCGCATGGTCGCCAAACCACTGGTCATACCTCTTATAAATGCTCCGAATAGTCCAACGAGTCTGTGAGTTTTTAGTTCATTTTCTGGAGAGGAGTAGATGCTCGTAGATTAGCCAAGGAAGACCACACTTTGGCACGACTTTGCAGGCAGGCAATTTGTAGTATTATTTTAATCATATTCTCAATCAACAGCTTTGTTTACTGCGGAGGCCACGCAGCATGATTTACCAACATAACCCTTGTACATAAATATATGTGAAACAATTTAGGAAAGGTCTCAGGAGGCTACACGTATTTATCAATTGAGACCATGAGTGGAATATGTATAATTTTCGACTCTTTGCAGTTCAGTAGTATTCCTGCAAGCATATGCAACAGTTTCCATATTCTTAGTTTAACAAAACATTTTATTATTTAGTTTTATGGAGATCGAGTGAAATATCTTCCACTTCCTGAGTTTTGGACATTTGGTATGTTTGTGTAGGCTTGAGCTAAGCCATATGTGGAATGCAATATAGATTTTTCGCATAATTTTGAATTGTCGCAGAGGAGCGGACTGTTTTATTTTTACGTTAGGGTTATTTGGAATGATAGTTATTTTCCAAAGTCTTTAGTGAAGAATGAATTAATCGAATGTGGAGTGAGCTATTGATCGTACGTGTTTGGTATAAGCTGGACAGAATTGGAAAATGTAACATTGCCAACTAGAGTTTGTCATTGTAATATTTTGAAGGCAGTGGATGCTCGACACTGCATAGTGAAAACCTGTTCTCGTTCTGCACACCTGTGTCTGGAAGGGACATGCTATCCACAGTTTAAACTGATCACAATTTTGTGATACGACAGATGGACAATAGCAGCAGGCTTAGCCTTGCTTTATGCCATGTCTTGGGTTAGATGAATGTTTCGAAGTCACTGCCGACTTGGAGCTGATTATTTCTATTATTTGACATCATACAATGCTTAATTTCAACTACTATGCTTTAGGAGAGTTTTTGAACCATGATTTATTAGCCTATTTTCGATTTTTGCAAAAAATTAAAGTAGACTTATGAGATCAACACAGAGCGAAAAAAAGTGTGTCTTTCTGTGTGTATGTGTGTGTGTGAGTCTGTGTGTGTGTGTGTATGTGTATGTGTGTGTGAGTCTGTGTGTGTGTCTGTGTGTGTGTGTCTGTGTGTGTGTGAGTGTGTGTACTCTGAATGTCTGTCCCCCCTATCAATTCGAACACGGTGAATGCGAATTGAACGAAATTTGGTAAAAAGGTAGCACTAGTAAAGGACACCTCAGTGTCATGGTTTATATCGCCGCCATCTTGACCGAAACGTAATGGCGGCCACACAAATGTTCAAAGCTTAAATCAAATTACGACTAACCTAATCATCCGATCTCTACCAAATTTTGCAACAACATACCTTTGTGGGGGAGCATCCTTTGACCAAACTAATAGGTCATCAGCGTAATAGTTTGCGGATGGCGGCAATCTTTGTGTGAAAATCGATTCCCCCTATTAATTCGAACACGGTGCAACCGAATGGAAAGAAATTTGGTACAGAGGTAGTACTAACAAAAGGTACCTCAGTGTCATGTTTTATATCGCCGCAATCTTGACGGAAACGTAATGGCAACTACACAAATGTTCAAAGCTTAAATCAAATTAAGATTAACCTAATCATCCGATCTCTACCAAATTTTGCAAAAACATACCTTTATAGAGGAAGCATCCTTTAACCAAATGAATAGGGCATTAGCCTAATAGTTTGCGGATGGCGGCCATCTTTGTGTCAAAATCAATTCCCCCTATTAATTCAAACACGGTGAGACCGAATGAAACGAAATTTGGTACAGAGGTAGCACTAGCAAAGGGCATCTCAGTGTCATGTTTTATATCGCCGCCATATTGACGGAAACGTAATGGCGGCCACACAAATGTTCAAAGCTTAAGTCAAATTACGACTAACATAACCATCCGATCTCTACCAAACTTTGCAACAACATACCTTTACGGAGGGAGCATCCTTTGACCAATCTAATAGGTCATTCGCCTAATAGTTTGCGGATGGCGCCCATCTTTGTGTCAAAATCGATTCCCCCTATTAATTCGAACACGGTGAAGCCGAATGGAACGAAATTTTGTACAGATGTAGCACTAGCAAAGGGCACCTCAGTGTCATGTTTTATATCGCCACCATCTTGACTGAAACGTAATGGCGGCCACACAAATGTTCAAAGCTTAAATCAAATTACGACTAACATAACCATCCGATCTCTACCAAACTTTGCAACAACATACCTTTATGGAGGGAGCATCCTTTGACCAAACTAATAGGTCATTCGCCTAATAGTTTGCGGATGGCGCCCATCTTTGTGTCAAAATCGATTCCCCCTATTAATTCGAACACGGTGAAGCCGAATGGAACGAAATTTTGTACAGAGGTAGCACTAGCAAAGGGCACCTCAGTGTCATGTTTTATATCGCCACCATTTTGACGGAAACGTAATGGCGGCCACACAAATGTTCAAAGCTTAAATCAAATTACGATTAACATAACCATCCGATCTCTACCAAACTTTGCAACAACATACCTTTATGGAGGGAACATCCTTTGACCAATCTAATAGGTCATTCGCCTAATAGTTTGCGGATGGCGCCCATCTTTGTGTCAAAATCGATTCGCCCTATTAATTCGAACACGGTGAAGCCGAATGGAACGAAATTTTGTACAGAGGTAGCACTAGCAAAGGGCACCTCAGTGTCATGTTTTATATCGCCACCATCTTGACTGAAACGTAATGGCGGCCACACAAATGTTCAAAGCTTAAATCAAATTACGACTAACATAACCATCCGATCTCTACCAAACTTTGCAACAACATACCTTTATGGAGGGAGAATCCTTTGACCAATCTAATAAGTCATTCGCCTAATAGTTTGCAGATGGCGCCCATCTTTGTGTCAAAATCGATTCCCCCTATTAATTCGAACACGGTGAAGCCGAATGGAACGAAATTTTGTACAGAGGTAGCACTAGCAAAGGGCACCTCAGTGTCATGTTTTATATCGGCGCCATCTTGATGGAAACGTAATGGCGGCTACACAAATGTTCAAAGCTTAAATCAAATTAAGATTAACTTAATCATCCGATCTCTACCAAATTTTGCAACAACATACCTTTATAGAGGAAGCATCCTTTGACCAATCTAATAAGTCATTCGCCTAATAGTTTGCAGATGGCGCCCATCTTTGTGTCAAAATCGATTCCCCCTATTAATTCGAACACGGTGAAGCCGAATGGAACGAAATTTTGTACAGAGGTAGCACTAGCAAAGGGCACCTCAGTGTCATGTTTTATATCGGCGCCATCTTGATGGAAACGTAATGGCGGCTACACAAATGTTCAAAGCTTAAATCAAATTAAGATTAACCTAATCATCCGATCTCTACCAAATTTTGCAACAACATACCTTTATAGAGGAAGCATCCTTTGACCAAATGAATAGGTCATTAGCCTAATAGTTTGCGGATAGCGGCCATCTTTGTGTCAAAATCGATTCCCCCTAATAATTCAAACACGGTAAGACCGAATGGAACGAAATTTGGTACAGAGGTAGCACTAGCAAAGGGCATCTCAGTGTCATGTTTTATATCGCCGACATCTTGACTGAAACGTAATGGCGGCCACACAAATGTTCAAAGCTTAAATCAAATTACGACTAACATAACCATCCGATCTCTACCAAACTTTGCAACAACATACCTTTATGGAGGGAACATCCTTTGACCAATCTAATAGGTCATTCGCCTAATAGTTTGCGGATGGCGCCCATCTTTGTGTCAAAATCGATTCGCCCTATTAATTCGAACACGGTGAAGCCGAATGGAACGAAATTTTGTACAGAGGTAGCACTAGCAAAGGGCACCTCAGTGTCATGTTTTATATCGCCACCATCTTGACTGAAACGTAATGGCGGCCACACAAATGTTCAAAGCTTAAATCAAATTACGACTAACATAACCATCCGATCTCTACCAAACTTTGCAACAACATACCTTTATGGAGGGAGCATCCTTTGACCAATCTAATAAGTCATTCGCCTAATAGTTTGCGGATGGCGCCCATCTTTGTGTCAAAATCGATTCCCCCTATTAATTCGAACACGGTGAAGCCGAATGGAACGAAATTTTGTACAGAGGTAGCACTAGCAAAGGGCACCTCAGTGTCACGTTTTATATCGGCGCCATCTTGATGGAAACGTAATGGCGGCTACACAAATGTTCAAAGCTTAAATCAAATTAAGATTAACCTAATCATCCGATCTCTACCAAATTTTGCAACAACATACCTTTATAGAGGAAGCATCCTTTGACCAAATGAATAGGTCATTAGCCTAATAGTTTGCGGATAGCGGCCATCTTTGTGTCAAAATCGATTCCTCCTATTAATTCAAACACGGTAAGACCGAATGGAACGAAATTTGGTACAGAGGTAGCACTAGCAAAGGGCATCTCAGTGTCATGTTTTATATCGCCGACATCTTGACTGAAACGTAATGGCGGCCACACAAATGTTCAAAGCTTAAATCAAATTACGACTAACATAACCATCCGATCTCTACCAAACATTGCAACAACATACCTTTATAGAGGGAGCATCCTTTGACCAATCTAATAGGTCATTCGCCTAATAGTTTGCGGATGGCGGCCATCTTTGTGTCAAAATCGATTCCCCCTATTAATTCAAACACGGTAAAACCGAATGGAACGAAATTTGGTACAGAGGTAGCACTAGCAAAGGGCTCCTCAATGTCATGTTTAATATCGCCGCCATCTTGACTGAAACGTAATGGCGGCCACACAAATGTTCAAAGCTTAAATCAAATTACGACTAACATAACCATCCGATCTCTACCAAACTTTGCAACTAAAACCTTTATGGAGGGAGCATCCTTTGACCAATCTAATAGGTCATTCGCCTAATAGTTTGCGGATGGCGCCCATCTTTGTGTCAAAATCGATTCCCCCTATTAATTCGAACACGGTGAAGCCGAATGGAACGAAATTTTGTACAGAGGTAGCACTAGCAAAGGGCACCTCGGTGTCATGTTTTATATCGCCGCCATCTTGACGGAAACGTAATGGCGGCTACACAAATGTTCAAAGCATAAATCGAATTAAGATTAACCTAATCATCAGATCACTACCAAATTTTGCAACAACATACCTTTATAGAGGAAGCATCCTTTGACCAAATGAATAGGTCATTAGCCTAATAGTTTGCGGATGGCGGCCATCTTTGTGTCAAAATCGATTCCCCCTATTAATTCAAACACGGTGAGACCGAATGGAACGAAATTTGGTACAGAGGTAGCACTAGCAAAGGGCATCTCAGTGTCATGTTTTATATCGCCGCCATCTTGACTGAAACGTAATGGCGGCCACACAAATGTTCAAAGCTTAAATCAAATTGCGACTAAAATAACCATCCGATCTCTACCAAACTTTGCAACAAGGTACCTTTATGGAGAGAGCATCCTTTGACCAATCTAATAGGTCATTCGCCTAATAGTTTGCGGATGGCGGCCATCTTTGTGTCAAAATCGATTCCCCCTATTAATTCGAACACGGTGAAACCGAATGGAACAAAATTTTGTACAGAGGTAGCACTAGCAAAGGGCACCTCAGTGTCATGTTTTATATCGCCGCCATCTTGACTGAAACGTAATGGCGGCCACACAAATGTTCAAAGCTTAAATCAAATTACGATTAACCTAATCATCCGATCTCTAGCAAATTTTGCAACAACATACCTTTATGGAGGGAGCATCCTTTGACCAAACTAATAGGTCATTAGCCTAATATTTTGCGGATGGCGGCCATCTTTGTGTCAAAATCGATTCCCCCTATTAATTCGAACATGGTGAGACCGAATGGAACGAAATTTGGTACAGAGGTAGCACTAGCAAAGGGCATCTCAGTGTCATGTTTTATATCGCCGCCATCTTGACGGAACCGTAATGGCGGCCTCACAAATGTTCAAAGCTTAAGTCAAATTACGACTAACATAACCATCCGATCTCTACCAAACTTTGCAACAACATACCTTTATAGAGGGAGCATCCTTTGACGAATCTAATAAGTCATTAGCCTAATAGTTTGCGGATGGCGGCCATCTTTGTGTCAAAATCGATTCCCCCTATTAATTCAAACACGGTAAAACCGAATGGAACGAAATTTGGTACAGAGGTAGCACTAGCAAAGGGCTCCTCAATGCCATGTTTTATATCGCCGCCATCTTGACTGAAACGTAATGGCGGCCACACAAATGTTCAAAGCTTAAATCAAATTACGACTAACATAACCATCCGATCTCTACCAAACTTTGCAACAACATACCTATATGGAGGGAGCATCCTTTGACCAATCTAATACCTCATTCGCCAAATAGTTTGCGGATGGCGCCCATCTTTGTGTCAAAATCGATTCCCCCTATTAATTCGAACACGGTGAAGCCGAATGGAACGAAATTTTGTACAGAGGTAGCACTAGCAAAGGGCACCTAAGTGTCATGTTTTATATCGCCGCCATCTTGACGGAAACGTAATGGCGGCTACACAAATGTTCAAAGCATAAATCGAATTAAGATTAACCTAATCATCCGATCACTACCAAATTTTGCAACAACATACCTTTATAGAGGAAGCATCCTTTGACCAAATGAATAGGTCATTAGCCTAATAGTTTGCGGATGGCGGCCATCTTTGTGTCAAAATCGATTCCCCCTATTAATTCAAACACGGTGAGACCGAATGGAACGAAATTTGGTACAGAGGTAGAACTAGCAAAGGGCATCTCAGTGTCATGTTTTATATCGCCGCCATCTTGACTGAAACGTAATGGCGGCCACACAAATGTTCAAAGCTTAAATCAAATTACGATTAACCTAATCATCCGATCTCTAGCAAATTTTGCAACAACATACCTTTATGGAGGGAGCATCCTTTGACCAAACTAATAGGTCATTAGCCTAATATTTTGCGGATGGCGGCCATCTTTGTGTGAAAATGGATTTCCCCTATAAATTAGAACACGGTGAAACCGAATGGAACGAAATTTGGTACAGAGGTAGCAATAGCAAAGGGCACCTCAGTGTCATGTTTTACATCGCCGCCATCTTGACGGAAACGTAATGGCGGCTACACAAATGTTCAAAGATTAAATCAAATAAAGATTAACATAATCTTCCGATCTCTACCAAATTTTGCAACAACATACCTTTATAGAGGAAGCATCCTTTGACCAAACGAGTAGGTAATTAGCCTATTATTTTGCGGATGGCGGCCATCTTTGTGTCAAAATCAATTCCCCCTATTAATTCAAACACGGTGAGACCGAATGGAACGAAATTTGGTACAGAGGTAGCACTAGCAAAGGGCACCTCAGTGTCATGTTTTATATCGCCGCCATATTGACGGAACCGTAATGGCGGCCTCACAAATGTTCAAAGCTTAAGTCAAATTACGACTAACATAACCATCCGATCTCTACCAAACTTTGCAACAACATACCTTTATGGAGGGAGCATCCTTTGACCAATCTAATAGGTCATTAGCCTAATAGTTAGCGGATGGCGGCCATCTTTGTGTCAAAATAGATTCCCCCTATTAATTCATACACGGTGAAACCGAATGGAACGAAATTTGGTACAGAGGTAGCACTAGCAAAGGGCTCCTCAATGTCATGTTTTATATCGCCGCCGTCTGGACTGAAGCGTAATGGCGGCCACACAAATGTTCAAAGCTTAAATCAAATTACGACTAACATAACCATCCGATCTCTACCAAACTTTGCAACAACATACCTTTATGGAGGGAGCATCCTTTGACCAATCTAATAGGTCATTCGCCTAATAGTTTGCGGATGGCGCCCATCTTTGTGTCAAAATCGATTCCCCCTATTAATTCGAACACGATGAAGCCGAACGGAACGAAATTTTGTACAGAGGTAGCACTAGCAAAGGGCACCTCAGTGTCATGTTTTATATCGCCGCCTTCTTGACGGAAACGTAATGGCGGCTACAAAAATGTTCAAAACTTAAATCAAATTAAGATTAACCTAATCATCCCATCTCTACCAAATTTTGCAACAACATACCTTTATAGAGGAAGCATCCTTTGACCAAATGAATAGGTCATTAGCCTAATAGTTTGCGGATGGCGTCCATCTTTGTGTCAAAATCGATTCCACCTATTAATTCAAACACGGTGAGACCGAATGGAACGAAATTTGGTACAGAGGTAGCACTAGCAAAGGGCATCTCAGTGTCATGTATTATATCGCCGCCATATTGACAGAACCGTAATGGCGGCCTCACAAATGTTCAAAGCTTAAGTCAAATTACGACTAACATAACCATCCGATCTCTACCAAACTTTGCAACAACATACCTTTATAGAGGGAGCATCCTTTGACCAATCTAATAAGTCATTCGCCTAATAGTTTGCGGATGGCGCCCATCTTTGTGTCAAAATCGATTCCCCCTATTAATTCGAACACGGTGAAGCCGAATGGAACGAAATTTTGTACAGAGGTAGCACTAGCAAAGGGCACCTCAGTGTCATTTTTTATATCGCCACCATCTTGACTGAAACGTAATGGCGGCCACACATATGTTCAAAGCTTAAATCAAATTACGACTAACATAACCATCCGATCTCTACCAAACTTTGCAACAACATACCTTTTTGGAGAGAGCATCCTTTGACCAACCTAATAGGTCATTCGCTTAATAGTTTGCGGATGGCGCCCATCTTTGTGTCAAAATCGCTCCCCCTATTAATTCGAACACGGTGAAGCCGAATGGAACGAAATTTTGTACAGAGGTAGCACTAGCAAAGGGCACCTCAGTGTCATGTTTTATATCGCCGCCATCTTGACGGAACCGTAATGGCGGCCTCACAAATGTTCAAAGCTTAAGTCAAATTACGACTAACATAACCATCCGATTTCTACCAAACTTTGCAACAACATACCTTTATAGAGGGAGCATCCTTTGACCAATCTAATAAGTCATTAGCCTAATAGTTTGCGGATGGCGGCCATCTTTGTGTCAAAATCGATTCCCCCTATTAATTCAAACACGGTAAAACCGAATGGAACGAAATTTGGTACAGAGGTAGCACTAGCAAAGGGCTCCTCAATGTCATGTTTTATATCGCCGCCATCTTGACTGAAACGTAATGGCGGCCACACAAATGTTCAAAGCTTAAATCAAATTACGACTAATATAACCATCCGATCTCTACCAAACGTTGCAACTAAAACCTTTATGGAGGGAGCATCCTTTGACCAATCTAATAGGTCATTCGCCTAATAGTTTGCGGATGGCGCCCATCTTTGTGTCAAAATCGATTCCCCCTATTAATTCCAACACGGTGAAGCCGAATGGAACGAAATTTTGTTCAGATGTAGCACTAGCAAAGGACACCTCAGTGTCATGTTTTATATCGCCACCATCTTGACTGAAACGTAATGGCGGCCACACAAATGTTCAAAGCTTAAATCAAATTACGACTAACATAACCATCTGATCTCTACCAAACTTTGCAACAACATACCTATATGGAGGGAGCATCCTTTGACCAATCTAATAGGTCATTCGCCTAATAGTTTGCGGATGGCGTCCATCTTTGTGTCAAAATCGATTCCCCCTATTAATTCGAACACGGTGAAGCCGAATGGAACGAAATTTTGTACAGAGGTAGCACTAGCAAAGGGCACCTCAGTGTCATGTTTTATATCGCCACCATCTTGACGGAAACGTAATGGCGGCTACACAATTGTTCAAAGCATAAATCGAATTAAGATTAACCTAATCATCCGATCACTTCCAAATTTTGCAACAACATACCTTTATAGAGGAAGCATCCTTTGACCAAATGAATAGGTCATTAGAATAATAGTTTGCGGATGGCGGCCATCTTTGTGTCAAAATCGATTCCCCCTATTAATTCAAACACGGTGAGACCGAATGGAACGAAATTTGGTACAGAGGTAGCACTAGCAAAGGGCATCTCAGTGTCATGGTTTATATCGCCGCCATCTTGACTGAAACGTAATGGCGGCCACACAAATGTTCAAAGCTTAAATCAAATTACGATTAACCTAATCATCCGATCTCTAGCAAATTTTGCAACAACATACTTTTATGGAGGGAGCATCCTTTGACCAAACTAATAGGTCATTAGCCTAATATTTTGCGGATGGCGGCCATCTTTGTGTGAAAATGGATTTCCCCTATAAATTAGAACACGGTGAAACCGAATGGAACGAAATTTGGTACAGAGGTAGCAATAGCAAAGGGCACCTCAGTGTCATGTTTTACATCGCCGCCATCTTGACGGAAACGTAATGGCGGCTACACAAATGTTCAAAGATTAAATCAAATAAAGATTAACATAATCATCCGATCTCTACCAAATTTTGCAACAACATACCTTTATAGAGGAAGCATCCTTTGACCAAACGAGTAGGTAATTAGCCTATTATTTTGCGGATGGCGGTCATCTTTGTGTCAAAATCAATTCCCCCTATTAATTCAAACACGGTGAGACCGAATGGAACGAAATTTGGTACAGAGGTAGCACTAGCAAAGGGCACCTCAGTGTCATGTTTTATATCGCCGCCATATTGACGGAACCGTAATGGCGGCCTCACAAATGTTCAAAGCTTAAGTCAAATTACGACTAACATAACCATCCGATCTCTACCAAACTTTGCAACAACATACCTTTATGGAGGGAGCATCCTTTGACCAATCTAATAGGTCATTAGCCTAATAGTTAGCGGATGGCGGCCATCTTTGTGTCAAAATAGATTCCCCCTATTAATTCATACACGGTGAAACCGAATGGAACGAAATTTGGTACAGAGGTAGCACTAGCAAAGGGCTCCTCAATGTCATGTTTTATATCGCCGCCGTCTGGACTGAAGCGTAATGGCGGCCACACAAATGTTCAAAGCTTAAATCAAATTACGACTAACATAACCATCCGATCTCTACCAAACTTTGCAACAACATACCTTTATGGAGGGAGCATCCTTTGACCAATCTAATAGGTTATTCGCCTAATAGTTTGCGGATGGCGCCCATCTTTGTGTCAAAATCGATTCCCCCTATTAATTCGAACACGATGAAGCCGAACGGAACGAAATTTTGTACAGAGGTAGCACTAGCAAAGGGCACCTCAGTGTCATGTTTTATATCGCCGCCTTCTTGACGGAAACGTAATGGCGGCTACACAAATGTTCAAAACTTAAATCAAATTAAGATTAACCTAATCATCCCATCTCTACCAAATTTTGCAACAACATACCTTTATAGAGGAAGCATCCTTTGACCAAATGAATAGGTCATTAGCCTAATAGTTTGCGGATGGCGTCCATCTTTGTGTCAAAATCGATTCCCCCTATTAATTCAAACACGGTGAGACCGAATGGAACGAAATTTGGTACAGAGGTAGCACTAGCAAAGGGCATCTCAGTGTCATGTTTTATATCGCCGCCATATTGACAGAACCGTAATGGCGGCCTCACAAATGTTCAAAGCTTAAGTCAAATTACGACTAACATAACCATCCGATCTCTACCAAACTTTGCAACAACATACCTTTATAGAGGGAGCATCCTTTGACCAATCTAATAAGTCATTCGCCTAATAGTTTGCGGATGGCGCCCATCTTTGTGTCAAAATCGATTCCCCCTATTAATTCGAACACGGTGAAGCCGAATGGAACGAAATTTTGTACAGAGGTAGCACTAGCAAAGGGCACCTCAGTGTCATTTTTTATATCGCCACCATCTTGACTGAAACGTAATGGCGGCCACACATATGTTCAAAGCTTAAATCAAATTACGACTAACATAACCATCCGATCTCTACCAAACTTTGCAACAACATACCTTTTTGGAGAGAGCATCCTTTGACCAACCTAATAGGTCATTCGCTTAATAGTTTGCGGATGGCGCCCATCTTTGTGTCAAAATCGTTCCCCCTATTAATTCGAACACGGTGAAGCCGAATGGAACGAAATTTTGTACAGAGGTAGCACTAGCAAAGGGCACCTCAGTGTCATGTTTTATATCGCCGCCATCTTGACGGAACCGTAATGGCGGCCTCACAAATGTTCAAAGCTTAAGTCAAATTACGACTAACATAACCATCCGATTTCTACCAAACTTTGCAACAACATACCTTTATAGAGGGAGCATCCTTTGACCAATCTAATAAGTCATTAGCCTAATAGTTTGCGGATGGCGGCCATCTTTGTGTCAAAATCGATTCCCCCTATTAATTCAAACACGGTAAAACCGAATGGAACGAAATTTGGTACAGAGGTAGCACTAGCAAAGGGCTCCTCAATGTCATGTTTTATATCGCCGCCATCTTGACTGAAACGTAATGGCGGCCACACAAATGTTCAAAGCTTAAATCAAATTACGACTAATATAACCATCCGATCTCTACCAAACGTTGCAACTAAAACCTTTATGGAGGGAGCATCCTTTGACCAATCTAATAGGTCATTCGCCTAATAGTTTGCGGATGGCGCCCATCTTTGTGTCAAAATCGATTCCCCCTATTAATTCCAACACGGTGAAGCCGAATGGAACGAAATTTTGTTCAGATGTAGCACTAGCAAAGGACACCTCAGTGTCATGTTTTATATCGCCACCATCTTGACTGAAACGTAATGGCGGCCACACAAATGTTCAAAGCTTAAATCAAATTACGACTAACATAACCATCTGATCTCTACCAAACTTTGCAACAACATACCTATATGGAGGGAGCATCCTTTGACCAATCTAATAGGTCATTCGCCTAATAGTTTGCGGATGGCGTCCATCTTTGTGTCAAAATCGATTCCCCCTATTAATTCGAACACGGTGAAGCCGAATGGAACGAAATTTTGTACAGAGGTAGCACTAGCAAAGGGCACCTCAGTGTCATGTTTTATATCGCCACCATCTTGACGGAAACGTAATGGCGGCTACACAATTGTTCAAAGCATAAATCGAATTAAGATTAACCTAATCATCCGATCACTTCCAAATTTTGCAACAACATACCTTTATAGAGGAAGCATCCTTTGACCAAATGAATAGGTCATTAGCCTAATAGTTCGCGGATGGCGGCCATCTTTGTGTCATAATCGATTCCCCCTATTAATTCAAACACGGTGAGACCGAATGGAACGAAATTTGGTACAGAGGTAGCACTAGCAAAGGGCACCTCAGTGTCATGTTTTATATCGCCGCCATATTGACGGAACCGTAATGGCGGCCTCACAAATGTTCAAAGCTTAAGTCAAATTACGACTAACATAACCATCCGATCTCTACCAAACTTTGCAACAACATACCTTTATGGAGGGAGCATCCTTTGACCAATCTAATAGGTCATTAGCCTAATAGTTAGCGGATGGCGGCCATCTTTGTGTCAAAATAGATTCCCCCTATTAATTCATACACGGTGAAACCGAATGGAACGAAATTTGGTACAGAGGTAGCACTAGCAAAGGGCTCCTCAATGTCATGTTTTATATCGCCGCCGTCTGGACTGAAGCGTAATGGCGGCTACACAAATGTTCAAAGCTTAAATCAAATTACGACTAACATAACCATCCGATCTCTACCAAACTTTGCAACAACATACCTTTATGGAGGGAGCATCCTTTGACCAATCTAATAGGTTATTCGCCTAATAGTTTGCGGATGGCGCCCATCTTTGTGTCAAAATCGATTCCCCCTATTAATTCGAACACGATGAAGCCGAACGGAACGAAATTTTGTACAGAGGTAGCACTAGCAAAGGGCACCTCAGTGTCATGTTTTATATCGCCGCCTTCTTGACGGAAACGTAATGGCGGCTACACAAATGTTCAAAACTTAAATCAAATTAAGATTAACCTAATCATCCCATCTCTACCAAATTTTGCAACAACATACCTTTATAGAGGAAGCATCCTTTGACCAAATGAATAGGTCATTAGCCTAATAGTTTGCGGATGGCGTCCATCTTTGTGTCAAAATCGATTCCCCCTATTAATTCAAACACGGTGAGACCGAATGGAACGAAATTTGGTACAGAGGTAGCACTAGCAAAGGGCATCTCAGTGTCATGTTTTATATCGCCGCCATATTGACAGAACCGTAATGGCGGCCTCACAAATGTTCAAAGCTTAAGTCAAATTACGACTAACATAACCATCCGATCTCTACCAAACTTTGCAACAACATACCTTTATAGAGGGAGCATCCTTTGACCAATCTAATAAGTCATTCGCCTAATAGTTTGCGGATGGCGCCCATCTTTGTGTCAAAATCGATTCCCCCTATTAATTCGAACACGGTGAAGCCGAATGGAACGAAATTTTGTACAGAGGTAGCACTAGCAAAGGGCACCTCAGTGTCATTTTTTATATCGCCACCATCTTGACTGAAACGTAATGGCGGCCACACATATGTTCAAAGCTTAAATCAAATTACGACTAACATAACCATCCGATCTCTACCAAACTTTGCAACAACATACCTTTTTGGAGAGAGCATCCTTTGACCAACCTAATAGGTCATTCGCTTAATAGTTTGCGGATGGCGCCCATCTTTGTGTCAAAATCGTTCCCCCTATTAATTCGAACACGGTGAAGCCGAATGGAACGAAATTTTGTACAGAGGTAGCACTAGGAAAGGGCACCTCAGTGTCATGTTTTATATCGCCGCCATCTTGACGGAACCGTAATGGCGGCCTCACAAATGTTCAAAGCTTAAGTCAAATTACGACTAACATAACCATCCGATTTCTACCAAACTTTGCAACAACATACCTTTATAGAGGGAGCATCCTTTGACCAATCTAATAAGTCATTAGCCTAATAGTTTGCGGATGGCGGCCATCTTTGTGTCAAAATCGATTCCCCCTATTAATTCAAACACGGTAAAACCGAATGGAACGAAATTTGGTACAGGGGTAGCACTAGCAAAGGGCTCCTCAATGTCATGTTTTATATCGCCGCCATCTTGACTGAAACGTAATGGCGGCCACACAAATGTTCAAAGCTTAAATCAAATTACGACTAATATAACCATCCGATCTCTACCAAACGTTGCAACTAAAACCTTTATGGAGGGAGCATCCTTTGACCAATCTAATAGGTCATTCGCCTAATAGTTTGCGGATGGCGCCCATCTTTGTGTCAAAATCGATTCCCCCTATTAATTCCAACACGGTGAAGCCGAATGGAACGAAATTTTGTTCAGATGTAGCACTAGCAAAGGACACCTCAGTGTCATGTTTTATATCGCCACCATCTTGACTGAAACGTAATGGCGGCCACACAAATGTTCAAAGCTTAAATCAAATTACGACTAACATAACCATCTGATCTCTACCAAACTTTGCAACAACATACCTATATGGAGGGAGCATCCTTTGACCAATCTAATAGGTCATTCGCCTAATAGTTTGCGGATGGCGTCCATCTTTGTGTCAAAATCGATTCCCCCTATTAATTCGAACACGGTGAAGCCGAATGGAACGAAATTTTGTACAGAGGTAGCACTAGCAAAGGGCACCTCAGTGTCATGTTTTATATCGCCACCATCTTGACGGAAACGTAATGGCGGCTACACAATTGTTCAAAGCATAAATCGAATTAAGATTAACCTAATCTTCCGATCACTTCCAAATTTTGCAACAACATACCTTTATAGAGGAAGCATCCTTTGACCAAATGAATAGGTCATTAGCCTAATAGTTAGCGGATGGCGGCCATCTTTGTGTCATAATCGATTCCCCCTATTAATTCAAACACGGTGAGACCGAATGGAACGAAATTTGGTACAGAGGTAGCACTAGCAAAGGACATCTCAGTGTCATGGTTTATATCGCCGCCATCTTGACTGAAACGTAATGGCGGCCACACAAATGTTCAAAGCTTAAATCAAATTGCGACTAAAATAACCATCCGATCTCTACCAAACTTTGCAACAAGGTACCTTTATGGAGAGAGCATCCTTTGACCAATCTAATAGGTCATTCGCCTAATAGTTTGCGGATGGCGGCCATCTTTGTGTCAAAATCGATTCCCCCTATTAATTCGAACACGGTGAAACCGAATGGAACGAAATTTTGTACAGAGGTAGCACTAGCTAAGCGCACCTCAGTGTCATGTTTTATATCGCCGCCATCTTGACTGAAACGTAATGGCGGCCACACAAATGTTCAAAGCTTAAATCAAATTACGATTAACCTAATCATCCGATCTCTAGCAAATTTTGCAACAACATACCTTTATGGAGGGAGCATCCTTTGACCAAACTAATAGGTCATTAGCCTAATATTTTGCGGATGGCGGCCATCTTTGTGTGAAAATGGATTTCCCCTATCAATTAGAACACGGTGAAACCGAATGGAACGAAATTTGGTACAGAGGTAGCAATAGCAAAGGGCACCTCAGTGTCATGTTTTACATCGCCGCCATCTTGACGGAAACGTAATGGCGGCTACACAAATGTTCAAAGATTAAATCAAATAAAGATTAACCTAATCAACCGATCTCTACCAAATTTTGCAACAACATACCTTTATAGAGGAAGCATCCTTTGACCAAACGAGTAGGTAATTAGCCTATTATTTTGCGGATGGCGGCCATCTTTGTGTCAAAATCAATTCCCCCTATTAATTCAAACACGGTGAGACCGAATGGAACGAAATTTGGTACAGAGGTAGCACTAGCAAAGGGCACCTCAGTGTCATGTTTTATATCGCCGCCATCTTGACGGAAACGTAATGGCGGCTACACAAATGTTCAAAACTTAAATCAAATTAAGATTAACCTAATCATCCCATCTCTACCAAATTTTGCAACAACATACCTTTATAGAGGAAGCATCCATTGACCAAATGAATAGGTCATTAGCATAATAGTTTGCGGATGGCGCCCATCTTTGTGTCAAAATCGATTCCCCCTATTAATTCAAACACGGTGAGACCGAATGGAACGAAATTTGGTACAGAGGTAGCACTAGCAAAGGGCATCTCAGTGTCATGTTTTATATCGCCGCCATATTGACAGAACCGTAATGGCGGCCTCACAAATTTTCAAAGCTTAAGTCAAATTACGACTAACATAACCATCCGATCTCTACCAAACTTTGCAACAACATACTTTTATAGAGGGAGCATCCTTTGACCAATCTAATAAGTCATTCGCCTAATAGTTTGCGGATGGCGCCCATCTTTGTGTCAAAATCGATTCCCCCTATTAATTCGAACACGGTGAAGCCGAATGGAACGAAATTTTGTACAGAGGTAGCACTAGCAAAGGGCACCTCAGTGCCATTTTTTATATCGCCACCATCTTGACTGAAACGTAATGGCGGCCACACATATGTTCAAAGCTTAAATCAAATTACGACTAACATAACCATCCGATCTCTACCAAACTTTGCAACAACATACCTTTTTGGAGAGAGCATCCTTTGACCAATCTAATAGGTCATTCGCTTAATAGTTTGCGGATGGCGCCCATCTTTGTGTCAAAATCGATTCCCCCTATTAATTCAAACACGGTAAAACCGAATGGAACGAAATTTGGTACAGAGGTAGCACTAGCAAAGGGCTCCTCAATGTCATGTTTTATATCGCCGCCATCTTGACTGAAACGTAATGGCGGCCACACAAATGTTCAACGCTTAAATCAAATTACGACTAACATAACCATCCGATCTCTACCAAACTTTGCAACAACATAACTTTATGGAGGGAGCATCCTTTGACCTATCTAATAGGTCATCCGCCTAATAGTTTGCGGATGGCGCCCATCTTTGTGTCAAAATCGATTCCCCCTATTAATTCCAACACGGTGAAGCCGAATGGAACGAAATTTTGTTCAGATGTAGCACTAGCAAAGGACACCTCAGTGTACATGTTTTATATCGCCGCCATCTTGACGGAAACGTAATGGCGGCTACACAAATGTTCAAAGCATAAATCGAATTAAGATTAACCTAATCATCCGATCACTACCAAATTTTGCAACAACATACCTTTATAGAGGAAGCATCCTTTGACCAAATGAATAGGTCATTAGCCTAATAGTTTGCGGATGGCGGCCATCTTTGTGTCAAAATCGATTCCCCCTATTAATTCAAACACGGTGAGACCGAATGGAACGAAATTTGGTACAGAGGTAGCACTAGCAAAGGGCATCTCAGTGTCATGTTTTATATCGCCGCCATCTTGACTGAAACGTAATGGCGGCCACACAAATGTTCAAAGCTTAAATCAAATTGCGACTAAAATAACCATCCGATCTCTACCAAACTTTGCAACAAGGTACCTTTATGGAGAGAGCATCCTTTGACCAATCTAATAGGTCATTCGCCTAATAGTTTGCGGATGGCGGCCATCTTTGTGTCAAAATCGATTCCCCCTATTAATTCGAACACGGTGAAACCGAATGGAACGAAATTTTGTACAGAGGTAGCACTAGCAAAGGGCACCTCAGTGTCATGTTTTACATCGCCGCCATCTTGACGGAAACGTAATGGCGGCCACACAAATGTTCAAAGCTTAAATCAAATTACGATTAACCTAACCATCCGATCTCTAGCAAATTTTGCAACAACATACCTTTATGGAGGGAGCATCCTTTGACCAAACTAATAGGTCATTAGCCTAATATTTTGCGGATGGCGGCCATCTTTGTGTGAAAATGGATTTCCCCTATCAATTAGAACACGGAGAAACCGAAAGGAACGAAATTAGGTACAGAGGTAGCACTAGCAAAGGGCACCTCAGTGTCATGTTTTACATCGCCGCCATCTTGACGGAAACGTAATGGCGGCTACACAAATGTTCAAAGATTAAATCAAATAAAGATTAACCTAATCATCCGATCACTACCAAATTTTGCAACAACATACCTTTATAGAGGAAGCATCCTTTGACCAAATGAATAGGTCATTAGCCTAATAGTTTGCGGATGGCGGCCATCTTTGTGTCAAAATCGATTCCCCCTATTAATTCAAACACGGTGAGACCGAATGGAACGAAATTTGGTACAGAGGTAGCACTAGCAAAGGGCATCTCAGTGTCATGTTTTATATCGCCGCCATCTTGACTGAAACGTAATGGCGGCCACACAAATGTTCAAAGCTTAAATCAAATTGCGACTAAAATAACCATCCGATCTCTACCAAACTTTGCAACAAGGTACCTTTATGGAGAGAGCATCCTTTGACCAATCTAATAGGTCATTCGCCTAATAGTTTGCGGATGGCGGCCATCTTTGTGTCAAAATCGATTCCCCCTATTAATTCGAACACGGTGAAACCGAATGGAACGAAATTTTGTACAGAGGTAGCACTAGCAAAGGGCACCTCAGTGTCATGTTTTACATCGCCGCCATCTTGACGGAAACGTAATGGCGGCCACACAAATGTTCAAAGCTTAAATCAAATTACGATTAACCTAACCATCCGATCTCTAGCAAATTTTGCAACAACATACCTTTATGGAGGGAGCATCCTTTGACCAAACTAATAGGTCATTAGCCTAATATTTTGCGGATGGCGGCCATCTTTGTGTGAAAATGGATTTCCCCTATCAATTAGAACACGGAGAAACCGAAAGGAACGAAATTAGGTACAGAGGTAGCACTAGCAAAGGGCACCTCAGTGTCATGTTTTACATCGCCGCCATCTTGACGGAAACGTAATGGCGGCTACACAAATGTTCAAAGATTAAATCAAATAAAGATTAACCTAATCATCCGATCTCTACCAAATTTTGCAACAACATACCTTTATAGAGGAAGCATCCTTTGACCAAACGAGTAGGTAATTAGCCTTTTATTTTGCGGATGGCGGCCATCTTTGTGTCAAAATCAATTCCCCCTATTAATTCAAACATGGTGAGACCGAATGGAACGAAATTTGGTACAGAGGTAGCACTAGCAAAGGGCATCTCAGTGTCATGTTTTATATCGCCGCCATCTTGAAGGAACCGTAATGGCGGCCTCACAAATGTTCAAAGCTTAAGTCAAATTACGACTAACATAACCATCCGATCTCTACCAAACTTTGCAACAACATACCTTTATAGAGGGAGCATCCTTTGACCAATCTAATAAGTCATTAGCCTAATAGTTTGCGGATGGCGGCCATCTTTGTGTCAAAATCGATTCCCCCTATTAATTCAAACACGGTAAAACCGAATGGAACGAAATTTGGTACAGAGGTAGCACTAGCAAAGGGCTCCTCAATGCCATGTTTTATATCGCCGCCATCTTGACTGAAACGTAATGGCGGCCACACAAATGTTCAAAGCTTAAATCAAATTACGACTAACATAACCATCCGATCTCTACCAAACTTTGCAACAACATACCTATATGGAGGGAGCATCCTTTGACCAATCTAATACGTCATTCGCCTAATAGTTTGCGGATGGCGCCCATCTTTGTGTCAAAATCGATTCCCCCTATTAATTCCAACACGGTGAAGCCGAATGGAACGAAATTTGGTACAGAGGTAGCACTAGCAAAGGGCACCTCAGTGTCATGTTTTATATCGCCGCCATCTTGACGGAAACGTAATGGCGGCTACACAAATGTTCAAAGCATAAATCGAATTAAGATTAACCTAATCATCCGATCACTACCAAATTTTGCAACAACATACCTTTATAGAGGAAGCATCCTTTGACCAAATGAATAGGTCATTAGCCTAATAGTTTGCGGATGGCGGCCATCTTTGTGTCAAAATCGATTCCCCCTATTAATTCAAACACGGTGAGACCGAATGGAACGAAATTTGGTACAGAGGTAGAACTAGCAAAGGGCATCTCAGTGTCATGTTTTATATCGCCGCCATCTTGACTGAAACGTAATGGCGGCCACACAAATGTTCAAAGCTTAAATCAAATTACGATTAACCTAATCATCCGATCTCTAGCAAATTTTGCAACAACATACCTTTATGGAGGGAGCATCTTTGACCAAACTAATAGGTCATTAGCCTAATATTTTGCGGATGGCGGCCATCTTTGTGTGAAAATGGATTTCCCCTATCAATTAGAACACGGTGAAACCGAATGGAACGAAATTTGGTACAGAGGTAGCAATAGCAAAGGGCACCTCAGTGTCATGTTTTACATCGCCGCCATCTTGACGGAAACGTAATGGCGGCTACACAAATGTTCAAAGATTAAATCAAATAAAGATTAACATAATCATCCGATCTCTACCAAATTTTGCAACAACATACCTTTATAGAGGAAGCATCCTTTGACCAAACGAGTAGGTAATTAGCCTATTATTTTGCGGATGGCGGCCATCTTTGTGTCAAAATCAATTCCCCCTATTAATTCAAACACGGTGAGACCGAATGGAACGAAATTTGGTACAGAGGTAGCACTAGCAAAGGGCACCTCAGTGTCATGTTTTATATCGCCGCCATATTGACGGAACCGTAATGGCGGCCTCACAAATGTTCAAAGCTTAAGTCAAATTACGACTAACATAACCATCCGATCTCTACCAAACTTTGCAACAACATACCTTTATGGAGGGAGCATCCTTTGACCAATCTAATAGGTCATTAGCCTAATAGTTAGCGGATGGCGGCCATCTTTGTGTCAAAATAGATTCCCCCTATTAATTCATACACGGTGAAACCGAATGGAACGAAATTTGGTACAGAGGTAGCACTAGCAAAGGGCTCCTCAATGTCATGTTTTATATCACCGCCATCTGGACTGAAGCGTAATGGCGGCCACACAAATGTTCAAAGCTTAAATCAAATTACGACTAACATAACCATCCGATCTCTACCAAACTTTGCAACAACATACCTTTATGGAGGGAGCATCCTTTGACCAATCTAATAGGTCATTCGCCTAATAGTTTGCGGATGGCGCCCATCTTTGTGTCAAAATCGATTCCCCCTATTAATTCGAACACGATGAAGCCGAACGGAACGAAATTTTGTACAGAGGTAGCACTAGCAAAGGGCACCTCAGTGTCATGTTTTATATCGCCGCCTTCTTGACGGAAACGTAATGGCGGCTACACAAATGTTCAAAACTTAAATCAAATTAAGATTAACCTAATCATCCCATCTCTACCAAATTTTGCAACAACATACCTTTATAGAGGAAGCATCCTTTGACCAAATGAATAGGTCATTAGCCTAATAGTTTGCGGATGGCGCCCATCTTTGTGTCAAAATCGATTCCCCCTATTAATTCAAACACGGTGAGACCGAATGGAACGAAATTTGGTACAGAGGTAGCACTAGCAAAGGGCATCTCAGTGTCATGTTTTATATCGCCGCCATATTGACAGAACCGTAATGGCGGCCTCACAAATGTTCAAAGCTTAAGTCAAATTACGACTAACATAACCATCCGATCTCTACCAATCTTTGCAACAACATACCTTTATAGAGGGAGCATCCATTGACCAATCTAATAAGTCATTCGCCTAATAGTTTGCGGATGGCGCCCATCTTTGTGTCAAAATCGATTCCCCCTATTAATTCGAACACGGTGAAGCCGAATGGAACGAAATTTTGTACAGAGGTAGCACTAGCAAAGGGCACCTCAGTGTCATTTTTTATATCGCCACCATCTTGACTGAAACGTAATGGCGGCCACACATATGTTCAAAGCTTAAATCAAATTACGACTAACATAACCATCCGATCTCTACCAAACTTTGCAACAACATACCTTTTTGGAGAGAGCATCCTTTGACCAACCTAATAGGTCATTCGCTTAATAGTTTGCGGATGGCGCCCATCTTTGTGTCAAAATCGTTCCCCCTATTAATTCGAACACGGTGAAGCCGAATGGAACGAAATTTTGTACAGAGGTAGCACTAGCAAAGGGCACCTCAGTGTCATGTTTTATATCGCCGCCATCTTGACGGAACCGTAATGGCGGCCTCACAAATGTTCAAAGCTTAAGTCAAATTACGACTAACATAACCATCCGATCTCTACCAAACTTTGCAACAACATACCTTTATAGAGGGAGCATCCTTTGACCAATCTAATAAGTCATTAGCCTAATAGTTTGCGGATGGCGGCCATCTTTGTGTCAAAATCGATTCCCCCTATTAATTCAAACACGGTAAAACCGAATGGAACGAAATTTGGTACAGAGGTAGCACTAGCAAAGGGCTCCTCAATGTCATGTTTTATATCGCCGCCATCTTGACTGAAACGTAATGGCGGCCACACAAATGTTCAAAGCTTAAATCAAATTACGACTAATATAACCATCCGATCTCTACCAAACGTTGCAACTAAAACCTTTATGGAGGGAGCATCCTTTGACCAATCTAATAGGTCATTCGCCTAATAGTTTGCGGATGGCGCCCATCTTTGTGTCAAAATCGATTCCCCCTATTAATTCCAACACGGTGAAGCCGAATGGAACGAAATTTTGTTCAGATGTAGCACTAGCAAAGGACACCTCAGTGTCATGTTTTATATCGCCACCATCTTGACTGAAACGTAATGGCGGCCACACAAATGTTCAAAGCTTAAATCAAATTACGACTAACATAACCATCTGATCTCTACCAAACTTTGCAACAACATACCTATATGGAGGGAGCATCCTTTGACCAATCTAATAGGTCATTCGCCTAATAGTTTGCGGATGGCGCCCATCTTTGTGTCAAAATCGATTCCCCCTATTAATTCGAACACGGTGAAGCCGAATGGAACGAAATTTTGTACAGAGGTAGCACTAGCAAAGGGCACCTCAGTTTCATGTTTTATATCGCCACCATCTTGACGGAAACGTAATGGCGGCTACACAATTGTTCAAAGCATAAATCGAATTAAGATTAACCTAATCATCCGATCACTTCCAAATTTTGCAACAACATACCTTTATAGAGGAAGCATCCTTTGACCAAATGAATAGGTCATTAGCCTAATAGTTTGCGGATGGCGGCCATCTTTGTGTCAAAATCGATTCCCCCTATTAATTCAAACACGGTGAGACCGAATGGAACGAAATTTGGTACAGAGGTAGCACTAGCAAAGGGCATCTCAGTGTCATGGTTTATATCGCCGCCATCTTGACTGAAACGTAATGGCGGCCACACAAATGTTCAAAGCTTAAATCAAATTGCGACTAAAATAACCATCCGATCTCTACCAAACTTTGCAACAAGGTACCTTTATGGAGAGAGCATCCTTTGACCAATCTAATAGGTCATTCGCCTAATAGTTTGCGGATGGCGGCCATCTTTGTGTCAAAATCGATTCCCCCTATTAATTCGAACACGGTGAAACCGAATGGAACGAAATTTTGTACAGAGGTAGCACTAGCTAAGGGCACCTCAGTGTCATGTTTTATATCGCCGCCATTTTGACTGAAACGTAATGGCGGCCACACAAATGTTCAAAGCTTAAATCAAATTACGATTAACCTAATCATCCGATCTCTAGCAAATTTTGCAACAACATACCTTTATGGAGGGAGCATCCTTTGACCAAACTAATAGGTCATTAGCCTAATATTTTGCGGATGGCGGCCATCTTTGTGTGAAAATGGATTTCCCCTATCAATTAGAACACGGTGAAACCGAATGGAACGAAATTTGGTACAGAGGTAGCTATAGCAAAGGGCACCTCAGTGTCATGTTTTACATCGCCGCCATCTTGACGGAAACGTAATGGCGGCTACACAAATGTTCAAAGATTAAATCAAATAAAGATTAACCTAATCAACCGATCTCTACCAAATTTTGCAACAACATACCTTTATAGAGGAAGCATCCTTTGACCAAACGAGTAGGTAATTAGCCTATTATTTTGCGGATGGCGGCCATCTTTGTGTCAAAATAAATTCCCCCTATTAATTCAAACACGGTGAGACCGAATGGAACGAAATTTGGTACAGAGGTAGCACTAGCAAAGGGCACCTCAGTGTCATGTTTTATATCGCCGCCATCTTGACGGAAACGTAATGGCGGCTACACAAATGTTCAAAACTTAAATCAAATTAAGATTAACCTAATCTTCCCATCTCTACCAAATTTTGCAACAACATACCTTTATAGAGGAAGCATCCTTTGACCAAATGAATAGGTCATTAGCCTAATAGTTTGCGGATGGCGCCCATCTTTGTGTCAAAATCGATTCCCCCTATTAATTCAAACACGGTGAGACCGAATGGAACGAAATTTGGTACAGAGGTAGCACTAGCAAAGGGCATCTCAGTGTCATGTTTTATATCGCCGCCATATTGACAGAACCGTAATGGCGGCCTCACAAATGTTCAAAGCTTAAGTCAAATTACGACTAACATAACCATCCGATCTCTACCAAACTTTGCAACAACATACTTTTATAGAGGGAGCATGCTTTGACCAATCTAATAAGTCATTCGCCTAATAGTTTGCGGATGGCGCCCATCTTTGTGTCAAAATCGATTACCCCTATTAATTCGAACACGGTGAAGCCGAATGGAACGAAATTTTGTACAGAGGTAGCACTAGCAAAGGGCACCTCAGTGTCATTTTTTATATCGCCACCATCTTGACTGAAACGTAATGGCGGCCACACATATGTTCAAAGCTTAAATCAAATTACGACTAACATAACCATCCGATCTCTACCAAACTTTGCAACAACATACCTTTTCGGAGAGAGCATCCTTTGACCAATCTAATAGGTCATTCGCTTAATAGTTTGCGGATGGCGCCCATCTTTGTGTCAAAATCGTTCCCCCTATTAATTCGAACACGGTGAAGCCGAATGGAACGAAATTTTGTACAGAGGTAGCACTAGCAAAGGGCACCTCAGTGTCATGTTTTATATAGCCGCCATCTTGACGGAACCGTAATGGCGGCCTCACAAATGTTCAAAGCTTAAGTCAAATTACGACTAACATAACCATCCGATCTCTACCAAACTTTGCAACAACATACCTTTATAGAGGGAGCATCCTTTGACCAATCTAATAAGTCATTAGCCTAATAGTTTGCGGATGGCGCCCATCTTTGTGTCAAAATCGATTCCCCCTATTAATTCAAACACGGTAAAACCGAATGGAACGAAATTTGGTACAGAGGTAGCACTAGCAAAGGGCTCCTCAATGTCATGTTTTATATCGCCGCCATCTTGACTGAAACGTAATGGCGGCCACACAAATGTTCAACGCTTAAATCAAATTACGACTAACATAACCATCCGATCTCTACCAAACTTTGCAACAACATAACTTTATGGAGGGAGCATCCTTTGACCTATCTAATAGGTCATCCGCCTAATAGTTTGCGGATGGCGCCCATCTTTGTGTCAAAATCGATTCCCCCTATTAATTCCAACACGGTGAAGCCGAATGGAACGAAATTTTGTTCAGATGTAGCACTAGCAAAGGACACCTCAGTGTCATGTTTTATATCGCCACCATCTTGACTGAAACGTAATGGCGGCCACACAAATGTTCAAAGCTTAAATCAAATTACGACTAACATAACCATCTGATCTCTACCAAACTTTGCAACAACATACCTATATGGAGGGAGCATCCTTTGACCAATCTAATAGGTCATTCGCCTAATAGTTTGCGGATGGCGCCCATCTTTGTGTCAAAATCGATTCCCCCTATTAATTCGAACACGGTGAAACCGAATGGAACGAAATTTTGTACAGAGGTAGCACTAGCTAAGGGCACCTCAGTGTCATGTTTTATATCACCGCCATCTGGACTGAAGCGTAATGGCGGCCACACAAATGTTCAAAGCTTAAATCAAATTACGACTAACATAACCATCCGATCTCTACCAAACTTTGCAACAACATACCTTTATGGAGGGAGCATCCTTTGACCAATCTAATAGGTCATTCGCCTAATAGTTTGCGGATGGCGCCCATCTTTGTGTCAAAATCGATTCCCCCTATTAATTCGAACACGATGAAGCCGAACGGAACGATATTTTGTACAGAGGTAGCACTAGCAAAGGGCACCTCAGTGTCATGTTTTATATCGCCGCCTTCTTGACGGAAACGTAATGGCGGCTACACAAATGTTCAAAACTTAAATCAAATTAAGATTAACCTAATCATCCCATCTCTACCAAATTTTGCAACAACATACCTTTATAGAGGAAGCATCCTTTGACCAAATGAATAGGTCATTAGCCTAATAGTTTGCGGATGGCGCCCATCTTTGTGTCAAAATCGATTCCCCCTATTAATTCAAACACGGTGAGACCGAATGGAACGAAATTTGGTACAGAGGTAGCACTAGCAAAGGGCATCTCAGTGTCATGTTTTATATCGCCGCCATATTGACAGAACCGTAATGGCGGCCTCACAAATGTTCAAAGCTTAAGTCAAATTACGACTAACATAACCATCCGATCTCTACCAATCTTTGCAACAACATACCTTTATAGAGGGAGCATCCATTGACCAATCTAATAAGTCATTCGCCTAATAGTTTGCGGATGGCGCCCATCTTTGTGTCAAAATCGATTCCCCCTATTAATTCGAACACGGTGAAGCCGAATGGAACGAAATTTTGTACAGAGGTAGCACTAGCAAAGGGCACCTCAGTGTCATTTTTTATATCGCCACCATCTTGACTGAAACGTAATGGCGGCCACACATATGTTCAAAGCTTAAATCAAATTACAACTAACATAACCATCCGATCTCTACCAAACTTTGCAACAACATACCTTTTTGGAGAGAGCATCCTTTGACCAACCTAATAGGTCATTCGCTTAATAGTTTGCGGATGGCGCCCATCTTTGTGTCAAAATCGTTCCCCCTATTAATTCGAACACGGTGAAGCCGAATGGAACGAAATTTTGTACAGAGGTAGCACTAGCAAAGGGCACCTCAGTGTCATGTTTTATATCGCCGCCATCTTGACGGAACCGTAATGGCGGCCTCACAAATGTTCAAAGCTTAAGTCAAATTACGACTAACATAACCATCCGATCTCTACCAAACTTTGCAACAACATACCTTTATAGAGGGAGCATCCTTTGACCAATCTAATAAGTCATTAGCCTAATAGTTTGCGGATGGCGGCCATCTTTGTGTCAAAATCGATTCCCCCTATTAATTCAAACACGGTAAAACCGAATGGAACGAAATTTGGTACAGAGGTAGCACTAGCAAAGGGCTCCTCAATGTCATGTTTTATATCGCCGCCATCTTGACTGAAACGTAATGGCGGCCACACAAATGTTCAAAGCTTAAATCAAATTACGACTAATATAACCATCCGATCTCTACCAAACGTTGCAACTAAAACCTTTATGGAGGGAGCATCCTTTGACCAATCTAATAGGTCATTCGCCTAATAGTTTGCGGATGGCGCCGATCTTTGTGTCAAAATCGATTCCCCCTATTAATTCCAACACGGTGAAGCCGAATGGAACGAAATTTTGTTCAGATGTAGCACTAGCAAAGGACACCTCAGTGTCATGTTTTATATCGCCACCATCTTGACTGAAACGTAATGGCGGCCACACAAATGTTCAAAGCTTAAATCAAATTACGACTAACATAACCATCTGATCTCTACCAAACTTTGCAACAACATACCTATATGGAGGGAGCATCCTTTGACCAATCTAATAGGTCATTCGCCTAATAGTTTGCGGATGGCGCCCATCTTTGTGTCAAAATCGATTCCCCCTATTAATTCGAACACGGTGAAGCCGAATGGAACGAAATTTTGTACAGAGGTAGCACTAGCAAAGGGCTCCTCAATGTCATGTTTTATATCGCCGCCATCTTGACTGAAACGTAATGGCGGCCACACAAATGTTCAACGCTTAAATCAAATTACGACTAACATAACCATCCGATCTCTACCAAACTTTGCAACAACATAACTTTATGGAGGGAGCATCCTTTGACCTATCTAATAGGTCATCCGCCTAATAGTTTGCGGATGGCGCCCATCTTTGTGTCAAAATCGATTCCCCCTATTAATTCCAACACGGTGAAGCCGAATGGAACGAAATTTTGTTCAGATGTAGCACTAGCAAAGGACACCTCAGTGTCATGTTTTATATCGCCACCATCTTGACTGAAACGTAATGGCGGCCACACAAATGTTCAAAGCTTAAATCAAATTACGACTAACATAACCATCTGATCTCTACCAAACTTTGCAACAACATACCTATATGGAGGGAGCATCCTTTGACCAATCTAATAGGTCATTCGCCTAATAGTTTGCGGATGGCGCCCATCTTTGTGTCAAAATCGATTCCCCCTATTAATTCGAACACGGTGAAACCGAATGGAACGAAATTTTGTACAGAGGTAGCACTAGCTAAGGGCACCTCAGTGTCATGTTTTATATCACCGCCATCTGGACTGAAGCGTAATGGCGGCCACACAAATATTCAAAGCTTAAATCAAATTACGACTAACATAACCATCCGATCTCTACCAAACTTTGCAACAACATACCTTTATGGAGGGAGCATCCTTTGACCAATCTAATAGGTCATTCGCCTAATAGTTTGCGGATGGCGCCCATCTTTGTGTCAAAATCGATTCCCCCTATTAATTCGAACACGATGAAGCCGAACGGAACGATATTTTGTACAGAGGTAGCACTAGCAAAGGGCACCTCAGTGTCATGTTTTATATCGCCGCCTTCTTGACGGAAACGTAATGGCGGCTACACAAATGTTCAAAACTTAAATCAAATTAAGATTAACCTAATCATCCCATCTCTACCAAATTTTGCAACAACATACCTTTATAGAGGAAGCATCCTTTGACCAAATGAATAGGTCATTAGCCTAATAGTTTGCGGATGGCGCCCATCTTTGTGTCAAAATCGATTCCCCCTATTAATTCAAACACGGTGAGACCGAATGGAACGAAATTTTGTACAGAGGTAGCACTAGCAAAGGGCACCTCAGTGTCATGTTTTATATCGCCGCCATCTTGACGGAACCGTAATGGCGGCCTCACAAATGTTCAAAGCTTAAGTCAAATTACGACTAACATAACCATCCGATCTCTACCAAACTTTGCAACAACATACCTTTATAGAGGGAGCATCCTTTGACCAATCTAATAAGTCATTAGCCTAATAGTTTGCGGATGGCGGCCATCTTTGTGTCAAAATCGATTCCCCCTATTAATTCAAACACGGTAAAACCGAATGGAACGAAATTTGGTACAGAGGTAGCACTAGCAAAGGGCTCCTCAATGTCATGTTTTATATCGCCGCCATCTTGACTGAAACGTAATGGCGGCCACACAAATGTTCAAAGCTTAAATCAAATTACGACTAATATAACCATCCGATCTCTACCAAACGTTGCAACTAAAACCTTTATGGAGGGAGCATCCTTTGACCAATCTAATAGGTCATTCGCCTAATAGTTTGCGGATGGCGCCGATCTTTGTGTCAAAATCGATTCCCCCTATTAATTCCAACACGGTGAAGCCGAATGGAACGAAATTTTGTTCAGATGTAGCACTAGCAAAGGACACCTCAGTGTCATGTTTTATATCGCCACCATCTTGACTGAAACGTAATGGCGGCCACACAAATGTTCAAAGCTTAAATCAAATTACGACTAACATAACCATCTGATCTCTACCAAACTTTGCAACAACATACCTATATGGAGGGAGCATCCTTTGACCAATCTAATAGGTCATTCGCCTAATAGTTTGCGGATGGCGCCCATCTTTGTGTCAAAATCGATTCCCCCTATTAATTCGAACACGGTGAAGCCGAATGGAACGAAATTTTGTACAGAGGTAGCACTAGCAAAGGGCACCTCAGTGTCATGTTTTATATCGCCACCATCTTGACGGAAACGTAATGGCGGCTACACAATTGTTCAAAGCATAAATCGAATTAAGATTAACCTAATCATCCGATCACTTCCAAATTTTGCAACAACATACCTTTATAGAGGAAGCATCCTTTGACCAAATGAATAGGTCATTAGCCTAATAGTTTGCGGATGGCGGCCATCTTTGTGTCAAAATCGATTCCCCCTATTAATTCAAACACGGTGAGACCGAATGGAACGAAATTTGGTACAGAGGTAGCACTAGCAAAGGGCATCTCAGTGTCATGGTTTATATCGCCGCCATCTTGACTGAAACGTAATGGCGGCCACACATATGTTCAAAGCTTAAATCAAATTACGACTAACATAACCATCCGATCTCTACCAAACTTTGCAACAACATACCTTTTTGGAGAGAGCATCCTTTGACCAACCTAATAGGTCATTCGCTTAATAGTTTGCGGATGGCGCCCATCTTTGTGTCAAAATCGTTCCCCCTATTAATTCGAACACGGTGAAGCCGAATGGAACGAAATTTTGTACAGAGGTAGCACTAGCAAAGGGCACCTCAGTGTCATGTTTTATATCGCCGCCATCTTGACGGAACCGTAATGGCGGCCTCACAAATGTTCAAAGCTTAAGTCAAATTACGACTAACATAACCATCCGATCTCTACCAAACTTTGCAACAACATACCTTTATAGAGGGAGCATCCTTTGACCAATCTAATAAGTCATTAGCCTAATAGTTTGCGGATGGCGGCCATCTTTGTGTCAAAATCGATTCCCCCTATTAATTCAAACACGGTAAAACCGAATGGAACGAAATTTGGTACAGAGGTAGCACTAGCAAAGGGCTCCTCAATGTCATGTTTTATATCGCCGCCATCTTGACTGAAACGTAATGGCGGCCACACAAATGTTCAAAGCTTAAATCAAATTACGACTAATATAACCATCCGATCTCTACCAAACGTTGCAACTAAAACCTTTATGGAGGGAGCATCCTTTGACCAATCTAATAGGTCATTCGCCAAATAGTTTGCGGATGGCGCCGATCTTTGTGTCAAAATCGATTCCCCCTATTAATTCCAACACGGTGAAGCCGAATGGAACGAAATTTTGTTCAGATGTAGCACTAGCAAAGGACACCTCAGTGTCATGTTTTATATCGCCACCATCTTGACTGAAACGTAATGGCGGCCACACAAATGTTCAAAGCTTAAATCAAATTACGACTAACATAACCATCTGATCTCTACCAAACTTTGCAACAACATACCTATATGGAGGGAGCATCCTTTGACCAATCTAATAGGTCATTCGCCTAATAGTTTGCGGATGGCGCCCATCTTTGTGTCAAAATCGATTCCCCCTATTAATTCGAACACGGTGAAGCCGAATGGAACGAAATTTTGTACAGAGGTAGCACTAGCAAAGGGCACCTCAGTGTCATGTTTTATATCGCCACCATCTTGACGGAAACGTAATGGCGGCTACACAATTGTTCAAAGCATAAATCGAATTAAGATTAACCTAATCATCCGATCACTTCCAAATTTTGCAACAACATACCTTTATAGAGGAAGCATCCTTTGACCAAATGAATAGGTCATTAGCCTAATAGTTTGCGGATGGCGGCCATCTTTGTGTCAAAATCGATTCCCCCTATTAATTCAAACACGGTGAGACCGAATGGAACGAAATTTGGTACAGAGGTAGCACTAGCAAAGGGCATCTCAGTGTCATGGTTTATATCGCCGCCATCTTGACTGAAACGTAATGGCGGCCACACAAATGTTCAAAGCTTAAATCAAATTGCGACTAAAATAACCATCCGATCTCTACCAAACTTTGCAACAAGGTACCTTTATGGAGAGAGCATCCTTTGACCAATCTAATAGGTCATTCGCCTAATAGTTTGCGGATGGCGGCCATCTTTGTGTCAAAATCGATTCCCCCTATTAATTCGAACACGGTGAAACCGAATGGAACGAAATTTTGTACAGAGGTAGCACTAGCTAAGGCCACCTCAGTGTCATGATTTATATCGCCGCCATCTTGACTGAAACGTAATGGCGGCCACACAAATGTTCAAAGCTTAAATCAAATTACGATTAACCTAATCATCCGATCTCTAGCAAATTTTGCAACAACATACCTTTATGGAGGGAGCATCCTTTGACCAAACTAATAGGTCATTAGCCTAATATTTTGCGGATGGCGGCCATCTTTGTGTGAAAATGGATTTCCCCTATCAATTAGAACACGGTGAAACCGAATGGAACGAAATTTGGTACAGAGGTAGCTATAGCAAAGGGCACCTCAGTGTCATGTTTTACATCGCCGCCATCTTGACGGAAACGTAATGGCGGCTACACATATGTTCAAAGATTAAATCAAATAAAGATTAACCTAATCAACCGATCTCTACCAAATTTTGCAACAACATACCTTTATAGAGGAAGCATCCTTTGACCAAACGAGTAGGTAATTAGCCTATTATTTTGCGGATGGCGGCCATCTTTGTGTCAAAATCAATTCCCCCTATTAATTCAAACACGGTGAGACCGAATGGAACGAAATTTGGTACAGAGGTAGCACTAGCAAAGGGCACCTCAGTGTCATGTTTTATATCGCCGCCATCTTGACGGAAACGTAATGGCGGCTACACAAATGTTCAAAACTTAAATCAAATTAAGATTAACCTAATCTTCCCATCTCTACCAAATTTTGCAACAACATACCTTTATAGAGGAAGCATCCTTTGACCAAATGAATAGGTCATTAGCCTAATAGTTTGCGGATGGCGCCCATCTTTGTGTCAAAATCGATTCCCCCTATTAATTCAAACACGGTGAGACCGAATGGAACGAAATTTGGTACAGAGGTAGCACTAGCAAAGGGCATCTCAGTGTCATGTTTTATATCGCCGCCATATTGACAGAACCGTAATGGCGGCCTCACAAATGTTCAAAGCTTAAGTCAAATTACGACTAACATAACCATCCGATCTCTACCAAACTTTGCAACAACATACTTTTATAGAGGGAGCATCCTTTGACCAATCTAATAAGTAATTCGCCTAATAGTTTGCGGATGGCGCCCATCTTTGTGTCAAAATCGATTCCCCCTATTAATTCGAACACGGTGAAGCCGAATGGAACGAAATTTTGTACAGAGGTAGCACTAGCAAAGGGCACCTCAGTGTCATTTTTTATATCGCCACCATCTTGACTGAAACGTAATGGCGGCCACACATATGTTCACAGCTTAAATCAAATTACGACTAACATAACCATCCGATCTCTACCAAACTTTGCAACAACATACCTTTTCGGAGAGAGCATCCTTTGACCAATCTAATAGGTCATTCGCTTAATAGTTTGCGGATGGCGCCCATCTTTGTGTCAAAATCGTTCCCCCTATTAATTCGAACACGGTGAAGCCGAATGGAACGAAATTTTGTACAGAGGTAGCACTAGCAAAGGGCTCCTCAATGTCATGTTTTATATCGCCGCCATCTTGACTGAAACGTAATGGCGGCCACACAAATGTTCAACGCTTAAATCAAATTACGACTAACATAACCATCCGATCTCTACCAAACTTTGCAACAACATAACTTTATGGAGGGAGCATCCTTTGACCTATCTAATAGGTCATCCGCCTAATAGTTTGCGGATGGCGCCCATCTTTGTGTCAAAATCGATTCCCCCTATTAATTCCAACACGGTGAAGCCGAATGGAACGAAATTTTGTTCAGATGTAGCACTAGCAAAGGACACCTCAGTGTCATGCTTTATATCGCCACCATCTTGACTGAAACGTAATGGCGGCCACACAAATGTTCAAAGCTTAAATCAAATTACGACTAACATAACCATCTGATCTCTACCAAACTTTGCAACAACATACCTATATGGAGGGAGCATCCTTTGACCAATCTAATAGGTCATTCGCCTAATAGTTTGCGGATGGCGCCCATCTTTGTGTCAAAATCGATTCCCCCTATTAATTCGAACACGGTGAAGACGAATGGAACGAAATTTTGTACAGAGGTAGCACTAGCAAAGGGCACCTCAGTGTCATGTTTTATATCGCCGCCATCTTGACGGAAACGTAATGGCGGCTACACAAATGTTCAAAGCATAAATCGAATTAAGATTAACCTAATCATCTGATCACTACCAAATTTTGCAACAACATACCTTTATAGAGGAAGCATCCTTTGACCAAATGAATAGGTCATTAGCCTAATAGTTTGCGGATTGCGGCCATCTTTGTGTCAAAATCGATTCCCCCTATTAATTCAAACACGGTGAGACCGAATGGAACGAAATTTGGTACAGAGGTAGCACTAGCAAAGGGCATCTCAGTGTCATGTTTTATATCGCCGCCATCTTGACTGAAACGTAATGGCGGCCACACAAATGTTCAAAGCTTAAATCAAATTGCGACTAAAATAACCATCCGATCTCTACCAAACTTTGCAACAAGGTACCTTTATGGAGAGAGCATCCTTTGACCAATCTAATAGGTCATTCGCCTAATAGTTTGCGGATGGCGGCCATCTTTGTGTCAAAATCGATTCCCCCTATTAATTCGAACACGGTGAAACCGAATGGAACGAAATTTGGTACAGAGGTAGCACTAGCTAAGGGCACCTCAGTGTCGTGTTTTATATCGCCGCCATCTTGACTGAAACGTAATGGCGGCCACACAAATGTTCAAAGCTTAAATCAAATTACGATTAACCTAATCATCCGATCTCTAGCAAATTTTGCAACAACATACCTTTATGGAGGGAGCATCCTTTGACCAAACTAATAGGTCATTAGCCTAATATTTTGCGGATGGCGGCCATCTTTGTTTGAAAATGGATTTCCCCTATCAATTAGAACACGGTGAAACCGAATGGAACGAAATTTGGTACAGAGGTAGCAATAGCAAAGGGCACCTCAGTGTCATGTTTTACATCGCCGCCATCTTGACGGAAACGTAATGGCGGCTACACAAATGTTCAAAGATTAAATCAAATAAAGATTAACCTAATCATCCGATCTCTACCAAATTTTGCAACAACATACCTTTATAGAGGAAGCATCCTTTGACCAAACGAGTAGGTAATTAGCCTATTATTTTGCGGATGGCGGCCATCTTTGTGTCAAAATAAATTCCCCCTATTAATTCAAACACGGTGAGACCGAATGGAACGAAATTTGGTACAGAGGTAGCACTAGCAAAGGGCACCTCTGTGTCATGTTTTATATTGCCGCCATCTTGACGGAAACGTAATGGCGGCTACACAAATGTTCAAAACTTAAATCAAATTAAGATTAACCTAATCATCCCATCTCTACCAAATTTTGCAACAACATACCTTTATAGAGGAAGCATCCTTTGACCAAATGAATAGGTCATTAGCCTAATAGTTTGCGGATGGCGGCCATCTTTGTGTCAAAATCGATTCCCCCTATTAATTCAAACACGGTGAGATCGAATGGAACGAAATTTGGTACAGAGGTAGCACTAGCAAAGGGCATCTCAGTGTCATGTTTTATATCGCCGCCATATTGACAGAACCGTAATGGCGGCCTCACAAATGTTCAAAGCTTAAGTCAAATTACGACTAACATAACCATCCGATCTCTACCAAACTTTGCAACAACATACTTTTATAGAGGGAGCATCCTTTGACCAATCTAATAAGTCATTCGCCTAATAGTTTGCGGATGGCGCCCATCTTTGTGTCAAAATCGATTCCCCCTATTAATTCGAACACGGTGAAGCCGAATGGAACGAAATTTTGTACAGAGGTAGCACTAGCAAAGGGCACCTCAGTGTCATTTTTTATATCGCCACCATCTTGACTGAAACGTAATGGCGGCCACACATATGTTCAAAGCTTAAATCAAATTACGACTGACATAACCATCCGATCTCTACCAAACTTTGCAACAACATACCTTTTTGGAGAGAGCATCCTTTGACCAATCTAATAGGTCATTCGCTTAATAGTTTGCGGATGGCGCCCATCTTTGTGTCAAAATCGTTCCCCCTATTAATTCGAACACGGTGAAGCCGAATGGAACGAAATTTTGTACAGAGGTAGCACTAGCAAAGGGCACCTCAGTGCCATGTTTTATATCGCCGCCATCTTGACGGAACCGTAATGGCGGCCTCACAAATGTTCAAAGCTTAAGTCAAATTACGACTAACATAACCATCCGAACTCTACCAAACTTTGCAACAACATACCTTTATAGAGGGAGCATCCTTTGACCAATCTAATAAGTCATTAGCCTATTAGTTTGCGGATGGCGGCCATCTTTGTGTCAAAATCGATTCCCCCTATTAATTCAAACACGGTAAAACCGAATGGAACGAAATTTGGTACAGAGGTAGCACTAGCAAAGAGCTCCTCAATGTCATGTTTTATATCGCCGCCATCTTGACTGAAACGTAATGGCGGCCACACAAATGTTCAAAGCTTAAATCAAATTACGACTAACATAACCATCCGATCTCTACCAAACTTTGCAACAACATAACTTTATGGAGGGAGCATCCTTTGACCTATCTAATAGGTCATTCGCCTAATAGTTTGCGGATGGCGCCCATCCTTGTGTCAAAATCGGTAACCCATATTAATTCAAACACGGTGAAGCCGAATGGAACGAAATTTTGTACAGAGGTAGCACTAGCAAAGGGCGCCTCAGTGTCATGTTTTATATACCCTCCATCTTGACTGAAACGTAATGGCGGCCACACAAATGTTAAAAGCTTAAATCAAATTACGACTATCATAACCATCTGATCTCTACCAAACTTTGCAACAACATACCTATATGGAGGGAGCATCCTTTGACCAACTTAATAGGTCATTCGCCTAATAGTTTGCGGATGGCGCCCATCTTTGTGTCAAAATCGATTCCCCCTATTAATTCGAACACGGTGAAGCCGAATGGAACGAAATTTTGTACAGAGGTAGCACTAGCAAAGGACACCTCAGTGTCATGTTTTATATCGCCGCCATCTTGACGGAAACGTAATGGCGGCTACACAAATGTTCAAAGCTTAAATCGAATTAAGATTAACCTAATCATCCGATCTCTACCAAATTTTGCAACAACATACCTTTATAGAGGAAGCATATTTTGACCAAATGAATAGGTCATTAGCCTAATAGTTTGCGGATGGCGGCCATCTTTGTTTCAAAATCGATTCCCCCTATTAATTCAAACACGGTGAGACCGAATGGAACGAAATTTGGTACAGAGGTAGCACTAGCAAATGGCATCTCAGTGTCATGTTTTATATCGCCACCATCTTGACTGAAACGTAATGGTGGCCACACAAATGTTCAAAGCTTAAATCAAATTGCGACTAAAATAACCATCCGATCTCTACCAACCTTTGCAAGAAGATACCTTTGTGGGGAGAGCATCCTTTGACCAATCTAATAGGTCATTCGCCTATTAGTTTGCGGATGGCGGCCATCTTTGTGTCAAAATCGATTCCCCCTATTAATTCGAACACGGTGAAGCCGAATGGAACGAAATTTTGTACAGAGGTAGCACTAGCAAAGGGCACCTCAGTGTCATGTTTTATATCGCCGCCATTTTGACGGAAACGTAATGGCGGCCACACAAATGTTCAAAGCTTAAATCAAATTACGATTAACCTAATCATCCGATCTCTAGCAAATTTTGCAACAACATACCTTTATGGAGGGAGCATCCTTTGACCAAACTAATAGGTCATTAGCCTAATTTTTTGCGGATGGCGGCCATCTTTGTGTGAAAACGGATTTCCCCTATCAATTAGAACACGGTGAAACCGAATGGAACGAAATTTGGAACAGAGGTAGCACTAGCAAAGGGCACCTCAGTGTCATGTTTTATATCGCCGCCATCTTGACGGAAACGTAATGGCGGGTACACAAATGTTCAAAGATTAAATCAAATTTAGATTAACCTAATCATCCGATCTCTACCAAATTTTGCAACAACATACCTTTATAGAGGAAGCATCCTTTGACCAAATGAGTAGGTAATTAGCCTATTATTTTGCGGATGGCGGCCATCTTTGTGTCAAAATCGATTCCCCCTATTAATTCATACACGGTGAGACCGAATGGAACGAAATTTGGTACAGAGGTAGCACTAACAAAGGGCACCTCAATGTCATTTTTATATCGCCGCCATCTTGACTGAAACGTAATGGCGGCCACACAAATGTTCAAAGCTTAAATATAATTGCGACTAAAATAACCATCCGATCTCTACCAATCTTTGCAACAAGATATCTTTATGGAGAGAGCATCCTTTGACCAATCTAATAGGTCATTCGCCTAATAGTTTGCGGATGGCGGCCATCTTTGTGTCAAAATCGATTCCCCCTATTAATTCGAACACGGTGAAGCCGAATGGAACGAAATTTTGTACAGAGGTAGCACTAGAAAAGGGCACCTCAGTGTCATGTTTTATATCGCCGCCATCTTGACGGAAACGTAATGGTGGCCACACAAATGTTCAAAGATTAAATCAAATTACGATTAACCTAATCATCCGATCTCTAGCAAATTTTGCATCAACATACCTTTATGGAGGGAGCATCCTTTGACCAATCTAATAGGTCATTAGCCTAATATTTTGCGGATGGCGGCCATCTTTGTGTGAAAATGGATTTCCCCTATCAATTAGAACACGGTGAAACCAAATGGAACGAGATTTTGTACAGAGGTAGCACTAGCAAAGGACACCTCAGGGTCATGTTTTATATCACCGCTATCTTGACGGAAACGTAATCGCGGCCACCCAAATGTTAAAAACTAAAATGTAATTACGACCAACCTAATAATCTAGTCTCTACAAAATTTTGCAACTCCATATCTTTATGTGGGAAACATATTCTGACCAAACTGCAAGAACATCAGCCCAATAGTTTGCAGATGGTGGCCAAGTATGTGTGCAAATCGATTCCCCCTATCAATTCAAACACGGTGAAACCGAATTGAACGAAATTTGGTACAGATGTAGCACTAGCAAAGGGCACCTCATATTCATGTTTAATATCCCTATAGCACGTTGTATTTCAACAAGCTACTACAACCAACATCCACTCATACTCCTTGAAAAGGACAAAGAGTTATAATAATACCCATGCATTTAGGAGAAAGTAGGCTATATGTTCTTTACTGAACATCTTGTTTTTATTGAGCAAATAAACGATTAGACCCCATTACAGATATTAATGACTTGAGATGTACTGTGTATTCATTTGCCGTAGATATTTTTAGCCTACTTTTCACATTTTGCAAAAATGAGGAAAATGTAGACTTATGAGATCGATCCGGGAAAATGTGTGTCTGTCTGTCCTTCTGTCTGTCTGTCTGTCTGGCTGTGTGTGTGTGTCCCCCTATCAACGCCTAAACGGCTGCAGCTATCAACACCAAATTTGGTAAGAGTAAAGATCTATATTTGAATATCTCACGACCATATTTGAAATTGACGTCAGTGCTACCAACTGCTGAAAAATCGCAATTGAATTTTCAGCTCTATGTCGGATATCTCAGAAGTTATGCAGGCGAACTATTCCAAAATCGGAACACGTATAGATAATAACATTTCAGATTAATTTTCTGAAGTTCATACATGCCAGTGTTGCTAATATGATTCTAAGCCTGCCGGTAGGTCCAATTTCTAAATGCATGTAACTTCTATATTATCGATTGGATTTCAACCACATTTCGTATGTACTATGTGTACTACAACACATATGACTGTGCATATTCTAAACAGCCACCAGGGCTGCCAACTATTAATAAATGCTCTCACCATGTTTCAACCCTAATGTCAATATATCAGGAAGTATGCAAGCCAACAGCTCTAAACTTAGCACACGTATAGTACCTGATATTCTACCCAGGTTCGGTGTAACTTATATACATCAGTGCTGCCAATACGATTCTAAGCCTGCTGATAGGTCAAGTTTTTAAATGCATATAACTTCTAAACTAACAAATGGATTTCAACCAAATTTCGTATGCTCTTTGTGTACCATAACAGTTATGATTATGCTTATTCGTAGGAAGCAGCAGGGCTGCCAACTGTTAATAAATCTTCTCTCTATTTGATTAACCCTAATGTCAATATATCAGAATGTATGCAAGCCAACAGCTCTAAACTTTGCAAACTTATAGTACCTAATATTCTACCCAAGTTCGGAATAATTTATATACTTCAGTACTGCCAACACGATTCTAAGCCTGCTGATAGGTCAAGTTTTTAAATGCATATAACTTCTATAATAACAAATGCATTTCAACCAAATTTCGTATGTGCTTTGTGTACCATAACAGTTAAGATTATGCGTATTCGTAGGTACCAGCAGGGCTTCCAACTGTTAATAAATGTTCTCTCTATATGTTTTTTAATCCTAATATCAATATATCAGAAATATATGCAAGCCTTCAGCTCTAAACTTTGCACACGTATAGTACCTGACTTTCTAGATTAATTTGGAGTATCTAATATACCTCAGTGCTGCCAACATGATTCTAAGCTTTCTGATAGTTTCAATTTTAATTAAATGTAACTTCTATAATAACAATTATTACCAATTGGCACTAGGCTATAATAAATAGTAATATTTCAGATTAATTCTGAGCATCACATACATGACATTGTTCCCAAAACGATTTTACGCGCACTGATAAATCCAATATCAAGCAGCATGTAACGTCCGTAAAATCCATTAGTCTTCAACCAAATTTTGTATGTGCATTCTATACCTTAAGAGAGGGAGCTCAGAATATATTCAGAGTCACCAGGGCTGCCAACTGTAGTAAGTAACTGTATTAGGCTACATTATTTTAGGTGTATTTCAAACTGCAGTACTTAGAAATCTTGGTATTAGGAACTTGATATCGTTATTATTGCAGATAGGTCTATATAGATTGGCATGAATCTTACATTTTAAGAAAAGTAGGCTGTTTAGTTCTTCACGGAACTACTTGTTGCAAAATGTGAAAAGTAGGCTAAAAATCCTTGCAAGGGTTGTTCAAATGAAAAGCAATATTTGTAAGTTGCTGGTGTCAAAGGTTATATGATATGTCAGCAATATCTAGTTTTATTTTTTAGCCTACTTTTCACATTTTGCAAAAATGAGGAAAAAGTAGACTCATGAGATCGATCCGGGAAAATGTGTGTCTGTCTGTCTGTCTGTCCTTCTGTCTGTGTGTGTGTGTCCCCCCCCCCTATCAACTCCTAAACGGCTGCAGCAATCAAAACCAAATTTAGTATGAGTAAAGATGTGCACCGGAATATCTCACGTCCATATTTGAAAATGATGTCAGTGCTACCAACTGCTGAAAAAACGCACCAGAAATTTGAGCTCCATGTTGGATATCTTGCAAGGTATGCATGGGAGCTATTCCAAAATTGGCACACATGTAGACAAGACCATTTCAGTTTAATTTCCAGGAGGCCAACCATGACAGTGTTGCCAAAATAATTTTAAGCCTTCTGATAGGTCCAATGTTTAAATGCATATAACTTCTACACTATCAATTGGATTTCAACCAAATTGTGTATGTAACATCTGCACATAAACAGATATGACTGCGCGTATTATTAAGAGCCACCAGGGCTGCCAACTGTTAATAATTGCTCTCTCAATTTTTTTAATCCAAATACCAATATATCAGAAAGTATGCAAGCCAACAGCTTTAAACTATGCACACGTATATTCTGACATTTTAGATTAATTTGGAGTAACTTATATACGTCAGTTCTACCAACATGATTTTAAGCCTGCTGAATGAAAATCCACAGCCTGCTTCCAGTCTCCGACCGGGTCAGGAATGGAATGAATGAAGCCCTCATCTAGCGGCGAGGATATGAACTGTGCCGGCTGCCGAGGCCTGACGCACTCCTCTGGATAAGCCTGTTGATAGTACCAATTTTTAAATACATGTAACTTCTATACTATCAGTTGTATTTCAACCAAATTTCGTATGTGCTATGAGTACCATAACATATATGACTATAAGTATTGTTAAGAGCAATCAGGGCTGCAGATTGTTAATAAATGCTGTCTATATTTTTTTTACCCTAATATCAATATATCAGAAAGTATGCAAGCCAACAGCTTTATACTTTGCACACGTATATCACCTGACATTCAAGATTAATTTGGAGTAATTAATACAATGCAGTGCTGCCAACATGATTCTATGCCTGCTGATATGTCCAATTTTAAAATACATGTAACTTCTCTACTAACAAATGGATTTCATCCAAAATTGGCACAACAAGATATCATAATATTTAAGATTATTTCTGACCAGCATACGCATGACATTGTTGGCAACATGCTTTTACTCGTGCTGATAGATCCAATGTCTAACTGCATGTAACGTCCATTGGACTTCAACCAAATTTTGTATTCTGTACCTTAAGAGATGGAACTAAGAATATATTCAGTCACCAGGGCTGCCAACTGTAGTGCTCTATTAGGCTACATTATACAGGTATATTTTGAACTAATTAGATATTTCGATATTACCAACTTAATTTCGTCATTATTCTAGATTGGTTCATATTCTGTAGAATAATCATTGGCATGAAAAGTAGGCTGTATAGTTCTTCACGGAACTTCTTGTTTCCTACTAGGTTTTGGCGCTGGTAAAGCGACGAGTATTAAGAATTATGGTGACATGAGGCCATTTTGCCCAGTCGACCGAGTTGACAGTGAGCTGTTAGAGCCATTGAGTGAAGACACTCGGACGAGTGTGTTTTGTGGGTCGCTAACGTGTACTATTTCACAACTTTTGATGGTAAGACTGGAGTAGTGGTTTTACTAATTGTCAGCTCATATTGTGGAGGTCTACATTTATGAAAATACACGACGAGGAAGTAATATTTGATCTAAAACTTAACGTAATAATCATGTAGCATAACTCTTTTTAATAAAATTGAACTTAACAACTGAAACATAATTATTCTTGGATTGTTTATCTGATATTTATTATTTATTTTTCTTCGACGTTCTTTCTTTCTTTCTTTCTTTCTTTCTTTCTTTCTTTCGTTCTTTCTTCGACTGACTGATAGGCATTAAACTCATTAGCTAGAACAGATTTATAGGATTTTAGGACAATTGATTTTAATCGCCGTGACAACCTGAAGGCACTGGCGGTTAGGAATCGCGCGATATGAGTCGTAGTTATTACTACGTTTTCGCCACCCTAAAGAACATGCACACAGATGACGGTTTAATGTAAACAGCATTAAATCTGGGTAGGCAGGCGTTCAATGAGCATGTGTTATATTTATTTATTGTTGTCTTTTACCCATTTCTTTTAACACGTGTGTATTATACAGATGTTTCTTTATGATAGGACTAAGTCATGGTATCTTTTGATTTTCTTTTGGTGTAGGTGAATCTCGCCGACAGTTTAACGTAATATAGGGTTTAGCTAACAAAATTAAAGATAACTTTAAATGTTGGAAGTGATACGGTCTTTAGTCTGACAAAATTGTGCTATTAAATGTAAATTTAACACATTGCTATTGTCGACGATTAAATTAATTTTGTTTTGCTGCAGATTCAGGGTGTGACTATTGTTATTTTTTATGAACCATAGTAGTGCATAGGGAAATGTTTTCATGTCACATTCCTAGCTAGATTATTGTTTGATTATTTTGTGAAAGGTCTTCGATGGGGGTTTAACTTGAATTAAGTTGAGGGATCAATATTATATATTTTCTTATTTTTTATTTCAGGTTTGCGGACTAGTCAATTTGTACCCTCCGAAGTAGGTCAGGGATTTGCTTTTACGAATAAATGTTATGATCTTTTACTTGAGACGACTTCTCATTGCTAGCTTTACGTTTTTGGGGGTATGTTTTCTTTGGGCTGTTTTTCCTATAACCATGGACCTCTCACCCAACCCGAGACTGCCCATGTGTAGCGGTCTCGTGCGGGCTAGCCTGAGAACATATTCCATCCTTTGAGTGTATGGATTCGACGGATGGAGACATCGAAAAGACCATTGGTGGTCTGCGGTCCCCTGACATTCTCATCTGATGGGCACAATTAATTGATACTTTTATTCCTTTTGATAGATAAGAAAGCGTCCTGATTTATAGTAGTTATAGAAAGTTTGTATTATGTAAAATGGGTATGGATTTCGTTATCTAATCCCAACCCGTAGAACCCCGAGAACAGGAAGTTTCTCACTCTCCTTTGGGTAGTTAAATTTTTTCCCCGTAGAGTAGTCCATAACACAGTCGAATTTAGGTGTTCCCATCATGTAGTAATTGTCGGTAGAATTTACAGTGTTTTTCCAGCCGGGGATCTTGAAGATTCAATGATCCAGCTGTTCTTCGGATTTCGACGAGTGAAACTTCATGATTTATACGGGTATAGTACGTGGTCAAATCGAGTCAGTCCAATGGTCCACCGGAGCATCTCCATCTCCATTGTGTGTTGTGTCTGCTCATGCTTATTTGTCAATGAGCAACATTCTGCCCCATAGATTGCCGCTGGGCGTACCACAGTCGTGTAAACTTTTGGATTTTTAATTATATATTGAATTAAAATATCCCACGGTATAACAAACCATGTAATTGAATCAATCTTCGTGAAGGTACGTAGTGTGTACGTTTGCTTCGGAGAGAGCATTTCCTCCTACAGGCAGTTATGGTAAGTGTGGCAAATATGTGGAAGTCACCACAATGAGGCGCTCTAATGGTAAGTAATGAATGTGTGCCGGGAGAAGGTACGAACCCCTGATGATCTTCGATATATGTGTAGGTAATATGTTAAGTCGCAAACATGAGGCATACTAATGGTAAGTTATGATTGTGTGCCGGGAGAAGGTACAATCTCCTGATGACCTTCGATATACGAAGTTGGATCAAACTTTTAGTTGTTCTAACGCGCTGCAGCAGTGCGCTGTGTGTTGCAAACGTGGGCACAGCGGAGAAAGGGACAGACACTGCCCACACATCTGTTAGGCAGGTCGCTGTGGTGTCTCGTCTTGTATGGTGTGAATAGCGGCAAAAAGCAATGTCGCGTCGACTGGACGTTCACTCCAAATATGAGGTGCGTACGGCAATCCGATTCCTATGGGCCAAAAGGAAGAATTGCACGGACATTCATCGTGAAATAATTGCTGTGTATGCGGAGCGGGCCATTTCCGAGAAAGGGATCGTAATGATGTGTCAGCGATTCGAAGCCGGACGCACGGATATCACGGACGAATATCGCAAGGGCAGGCTCGCAACGTCCAGGACCCGTGCAAATGTCAACAGTGTGAATGCGATCATCAGACAGAACGGTGGTCGACATTCCCAGACCGATGAGGAGGTGACGGCTGCTGTATCCGTGTGGTTGCAGAACGCTGGAGGAACTTTATATGCATCCGGCATCGACAAGTATGTTGTGCGTTCACAGAAATGATTGGCATCTCTTGGAAGCTATGTGGAAAAGTGACGTTACAATGTATGTCATTATAGGCGTGTTGCTGTTGTATAGGTGGTGGAATAAATGGCCATAACTGGGAAGTGCAACTTATTATTTGATCTGCCCTCGTATATGTGTAGCTAATATTTGAAGTCAACGACATGAGGCAGTCTAATAATGGTACGGTAGGTTATGACTGTGTGCCGCAAAAAGGTACGAACCCCTGAGTTACAGCCAGTTTTAACTCTTCAATCAGATGAACACGAATCTGCCCAATGACAATGTAGGCTATATAATGTATCTCTACTTAGTTTAAAACAAAGTCCCCGATTAGTGGATATCACGGGTAATCTCGAGAACCACTTGATGGATTTTGGTGCGGTTTTCAACATTTTGTAAAGGATATCTAGAGGAAGGTTTCTGTGGAAAATTATTTATTTATGATCAAAGGAAGCCAAGCAGTAACGATTTCAGTGAAAAAGTCGAAGAAAAAAACTCGCGTCCGTGCGATTTTTAAGCTAACGCTGGGTAAACCGTTAAAAATATCAATATATTATGAGTGTAAGAATTGTTCAGCATGATATATCTACAACAAAGTCCCGGAGGGCATATCTGTATCTTCAATACATGCCCACTATAGGTGTTTTTACGTTTTCATTCCTTCCAACAATCTCCATTCAATTACTGAGGTGACAGCATACGAGCTAGCGAGGGGTACGCCTATCATCCCAGTAACAGACTAGTTAGTGGGCGAGCCTATTACTCAAGGTAAAGCCAGCAGTAAACTTTCAACTCGTGTTGAGTTAAGACTTCAGAGAAGAATGGTAGTGTTTGGAGTTTCCCTGGAAATACAACTCGGCTTTTCATCGCCTCAGTACTTTTCGTTCCGTAAAATGTACTGTCAAGTTAAGATTGGACGGATTTGTGTTTCATGCACCTCGCCATTCATAAATTACGACTGACAAGAATTCATTGCATTTGCATCTCCATGATAATATAGCCCAGTCAGTGATTTTAACCCATCAAGCCATGACGTAAAACAGATATAGGTCGTAGTTCATTGTCTTCGAAAAGAAGCGCTTATCACGTAAAGCATTCATAACTGTTCCAGGGCGAAGCCGGGGCGGGTTTCTAGTAACTAATAAATACATAAATAATACTCCTGGGGAAAAAATCATGTATTAGGCCTAGTTATGGTGACTATTATAACGAGGCAATTTAAGCATTACGCGTTTTTACCTCCAAGTGGTCATCATCGGATCCTGATCACTGGGTTGAGATTAAAATTTATATAGACATATCATCTAACTGCAATTAGCGTAGTGCGTTTAGTTGTTGTTTATATTAAACTAGCAAGCCACTCCGGCTTCCCCCGGGAACAGATATGAATGCATTACGTGATAAGCGCATTCTTTTTATGTGAATGAACTACGACCTACGTCTCGGAATGATGGATTAAAATCACTGACTGAACTATTAATTATATTATCATAAATATGCATGTGCAACGAATTCTTGTCAGACGTAATTTAAGAATGCGAAGGTGCATGACACACAAATCTCCCTTCCGTCCAATTTTAACTTGACTGTGTATTTTGCGGAATGAAAGGTTCACAGGCGAAATGAAGAAAGCCGAGTGCACTTCCAGGGAAACTCCAAACACAACCAATCTTCTCTGAAGTCTTAACTCAACACAACTCGACAGTTTGCTGCTGGCTGCATCTGGGGTAATAAACTCGCCCGCTAGCTAGGCTGTAACGGGGGTGATAGGCTCAACCCTAGCTAGCTCGTATGCTGTCGCCTCAGTAATTGAATGGAGATTGTTGGAAGAAATTAAAACGTAAAAACACTTTCAGTGGGCGATGAATTGAAGATAGAGATATGCTCTCCCGGACTTTTTTTGTATAACTGTTCATGCTGAACAATTTTTACTCTCATAGTATATTGATATTTTTAACGGTTTGCCAAGCGTAAGCTTAATAAGCGCACAGGCGCCAGTTTTTTTCAACCTTTTCACTGAAATCGTTACTGCTTGGCTTCCGTTGACCATAGATACGTTATTTTCTACAAAAACCATTCTAGAGATATCCTTTACAAAATGGTGAAAACCACATCAAAATCCATCAAGTGGTTCTCGAGATTACCCGTGACATCCATGAATCGGGGGCACTGTTTTATACTAAGTAGATTCGCAGTTCGAATCTCGTTATATAAAGTTAATTTGTTTTATAAGGATTTGGGAACTAAATCTGAGTATTATGCATGTGTATTCAGTTAGAACATCACAATATAATAAATTAAAATTAGAACATGCACATGCATTCTATTATGTATATAGCTACTTATCTCGGAGCTGACAAATAGATCTGATGATGCCCGCTTGAAGCTTGAAACCTGTGATCTTAAAATTGTCCCATTATAATAGTGATCATAAACAGAACATGTATTTTATTCCAGGAGTATTATTTAGTTACTTGTTATTTATAGATTATTTATATTATATATATTCTAAAAAAATCATAGCTGAAATATTAAATGCTTAAACTTTCTGAAATGCAATGAAGAATGCAGGAGAATATGGAAGTGCTCAGAAGCGATTTACTCAGGTTTTTGTGGCATAAGTTAAGTTTTCCGGTGCTGATCATTGATCTTACATATTTGGCTGGTACTGTATGCATCCTTATATTTAAAATTAATACTGAATTTTTGCCTCATTCATGGTTGGAATTTTCAAGCTGTTGTGAAAATAAGTTGAATGCAGACTACGGAAGACGCAATTACATGAATGTCGAACTGCCTTCGACAAACGTCCACGCCGTTGGCGATGGACAAGCGTGCATTCCAAGAATGTTAATCTTGCTGACAATTGAGGTAGTGAAAAGTAATGTACAAATCTGAGGTGGGGTTGGCCCATCCTTCAAAAAGTTTCCTCTTGGCTCTTGACGACCATGTAAAATTCAGTCAGGTGATTCCTGTACCAGACGTTTGAAGTGATGAATGTTTTGTAAAAAACCGGTTAATAGCAAATATACTACAGGGCAAGCTTTACATTCGGAGGACGTCAATGAGCTGACAGATCTTGGTCATATAACATTCGATTAATGGATGATATATTCTAAACAGCAGAGCTATGCTTGAACAACATCTCAATTAAGAAGCCATACCTGCATTTGGACCAAGTCAAGGTTAACTAAAGACATACTGAACTGCGGGAAGTTTGACCTTTATAGTATAGTATAATATTATTAGTCCTCTTCCCAGCTGAAGAACATTTCTTCAGCTAACACTTTAAATGAGTGCAAATGAAGATCTTCCTAGTTTGAATCCAATTCACGATCAGCTACCTCTGACATTATTTTACGGAAGGCCGGATATTTGTGTCAATATCATCCTCCAAGTTCAAAGAGGTTTTACGGATTTTCAACCAAGTTGATATTTACTCTCTGAATATTCGTCACAAAAATCTAAGATAGTTTTGGTTTGGTCCTTAAATATTGTAGACATGGATTATTGAGATAATGGTAATTTTCTTCTCTTTGATATGGCAAACATAGTACCCCTCACAGCCACTTAAATGAACGATCCATGTTTCCTACTTCTTCTCGTGAGGGAATTGGTTGTAATATTTTGCAGCATGATCATACTGTGTCTCTAATATGGAGTCTTATTATCAGTGATATATTCACCTTTTTATCATGTTTCAATGAAAATTCATGTGGCTATTTGTCTTACGTGATTTGTGTTACTTTGATACTACAACTTGTACCCACCTCCATTTTAAGTAGACCCGTATTTGTTATGCCGGGAAGCGAGACTTAATTTGATGATCTGACAAATGAGCCAATATGTGGAGAAGAGTAATTTGTACTGAGCGGTAGAATTGTGAAACGAGGCAACATGTTCGCCTTGAATTGTGTTGACAACAAAAAAAAAATGTTATGCAAGGATAAATGCGATGAGTTTGCTTTTGGATGACAAATTTTCCAATGAATGGTTATTGTACCGATAGTTCATGCGAATATAAATTACAAACAATGACCTGCATAATATGTTAAAAGCAATGAAATAACCCTTTACATGAACATCCTAAATAATGAGGATCACTGTGAAGTAACTTGGTCAATCACTTTTGATGATACATTGGTGCCTTAGCTTAAAAGAGGCTTCTTTTATTTCTAGCCACATAAAAATTTCTGTCCTAAATTAGCTTGTGGAATTTATGGTTACTATGTGCGACTAAATTGGAAGAAAGGGACCAGTCTTATTCGCTGAAGAAATATACATCAATGAAAATTCATGTACGTAATAATACGCAGAATAATGCGAGCTATACGGTAGTGGTTAGGGTATTTCAATTTACATGTTGTAAATTTCCATAATGATACTCATTTACCAAATTCATTTGTTTCTGTGATATCCCTCTAGTAAAGTACGTCATTGCGATTTGTACATTTTCAACTACAGTATTTGGGGCTAGAGCAGACAGAATGGAAGTGGGCATGACCCTTCACTCAGTCACCATCACAAAACTTGACAGAGTTTAAAATGGGAAACAAATGAAAATAATTTGAAAGAAGGGCGATGATTGGATTCTAAACCAAAAGAATCCTTATTCTCTATGCAGAGTTTACCATGGTCAGTGCCGCAATAAACAGAGCTATCTTCATTGATAATAATCTGTTTTCACTCTAATTCATTAAGTCGATGCATGAGAAGAGTCAAAGATTGTCTACCGAGGGCTTCACGAGGGGCTGAATGGGTAATGAATAATTATGTTATAGGATTGCATTCTGATGTAAATGGTCCAGACGTAGATTGTTGGAATATTGTCCTGGAAGTGATTTTTAACGTTACAATACAGTAAGTCTACACTCGTATATGCGCACTCTCAAATTACTCCCACATATGCCAGAATTCAGTTCTGAAACCTGCGTAATAATAGAGGGAGCCTTATTGACAATGGTACATAACAGATCAACGGATATTCATTATGTGTCAATGGATTTTTAAATATTGCTGAACAGTATTTTCAATGTAAACTATAGTTTTGTCCATTTGTATCCGGATGTATGATTTAAAAGCATTGTTTTCTATCAGTTCTTCGAAATATTTTAAGCTACTACAGCCAAATATCCTATGCTTAAAAATATCTGCACTTTGTAAGGGGTGTATTAAAATGAAGTAGTACCTCTGCTAAAGAATTAGGATATTTGCCACTTGTAAGACCTATTATGGAATACGCCTCGGCGGCTTCGGATCCATATCAAGTAGGGCTCCTCAATGAGTTGCAAATGGTTCATAGCTTAGCAATTGATGGGAAAGCCCACTTACATGAGTAGGAGTGATCATTCTTTGAAGGTAAAGGACCGATCACTGCGTACAAATTATGGTAGATAGTCCTTCCTAAACTGTGCCATTGATAACTGAAACACTCGATATGCCGTAGTCTTAGAGCCTTTCCCCAAACGTATAGGTGTGTTTAAGAAACGACTGACGACTTGTGTAAATACCCCCAGTTTAATTGTTATTGAATTGTTATGTATACGTGTTCATTTGTTATGTATACCCAATTTGCAACTGGGAGACACCCCCCCAATTTAAAATAAATGAATGAATTAATGAATGAATGAATGAACATAAACGTCCCAAAGAGAATACAAGTTGTGCAGCTTTCTTACCAATTTCGTATTAATTGAGAAATTACATCCTGATTGATTGTTTTTAATATTTTAGTAGTACGCGCAAACGCCATCATGAATATACACGGTTGCTTTTTCTTTGCCTAAGACATATAAAGCCATACACATTATTCGCCCTTGGTGAACATTTTCAGAATTGGTCCTCTAAACTGTTGAGTTTTATTTATTGCTATACTCTATAAATTCAAGATGGCCCCTGAGCGGAGAGATCAATCTGATAAAGTTATCACGTGTTCAGCGTATATTACTGATTTAAAATTCCCTGCATACCACTTATTGTTAGAAATGCTTGATTGGGGCATGAGTCACCGTTTATAATAATTGAATACTTCACACGGTCACCACCTAACAATTATACAGGTGATAACCTTGTATTTTGGTAGTCTAACTCGTCCCATAAGATAGCTTGTTGTTCCAAAATTTGGTAGTGTCCGATGATGAGTTGCGTCAGTATTTGATATTGGCTTTGAACATGTGGCTGGTTACAATTGGCAGAGACATAAAATATGGGATTTAGGTCCCGTTTAATAATGCTACCTTTGTTACAAATTGCTATTCAGTTCGATATTTTTGTTTGTGAGCTGATACGGTGGGACAGACATATACACACAGTCAGACTGACGGATATTGTCTCCCACGTAAATCCCACACGTCTATATTCCATTTGTGCAAAATTTGGAAGTAGGCCAATGATATGCGCATTATTCGTCATATGAGTGTAGAGATTATATAGGTAGATATAAATGTACACTCTTATTTGGAAACAAACAGACCATTGGCCACTAACATTAGCATCGTCCTACGTACTGAATAAGTGTATGTAACAACGCCGTAGTTAAGGATCAAATTCAATTTTCTCCAACCCATGAATTGTGGACATGCAACATGTGTGCACTTAGCCATCTATATCAGGAAAGTCCTTAATCAGTATCCACGAGAATGCGGATTTTAAAAAGCTACATCACGAAATTTGTTGGAAACAAATGAATGATCGCAACAGGCTGAATATCGCAGTAATGAAACACTTCAGAATCATTATCGCAGGCAATGACATGCCAATACGTTCACTACTCTCATATGTACAGTAAGTGGTGAGTGCTCCCGTGAGTGGAGAATGAAATGGGTCATATATTACCAATAGAAATGTTCGTTTCAAAGACCGAATTTACATAATCGCTATATTGACTCTGAGTATTGCTGTCCCAGGATTTAAATGATAACTGGGGGACAACGATGTGTAATTACATTGTACAGACATCATTGAGAGTTTTAGAGGTGGAAATTGATTAGAATTTTTAAATCACTGCACATACCATAAATAAGAAGCATATACATCTTCAGGGGATCAATGTCTGGACCCACAAATCCACCTGGGCCAATCCAAGTAACACTCGAATATTACAGTAAATCCCATACAATTTCGCCCCCTTACGTACCATCCTTGTAAATTATTGGATAAAGTACACATATGTATTCGTTGTGATTTGATCAACATAAATGCAAATTTTGAAACAGTTTATGTAATTCACGTTTGTGAAATTTCCTTGTTACATTGGAGAATTGACAATTTTTAAACCATCGAATATTTTGTTATCTGCCAAGTCCAGCTACCAGGGCCTTGCGTAGATAGTGCCTGTAGTAGGTTCTATCCTGCTGCACTCATACGGACAGTCTAAGAAGAGAGCCACAAGCGCGTGACGTCATGTCCTTGGCTCTCCCCACCTGCCACCATCTACCTGTGTGAGCGAGCTGTGTGTAGTGCGATGTGGTACCCTGCCATCCAGGCAAGTGCTTTTAGTACCTCGGGACCTAGCCTCACCCTGTTAGCCCTGTCTATGTTGGAACTCGTCCGTTCAGGCGCCCGCACTGTAGAACTGTCCTGGAAGGGATTTTTCAAAGCTGTTCTTCTCTGCTCTTTGTATTATTATTATTATTATGAGACTGTTATTACTATTATACGTTAAGCAATGAAATGTTATAGGGTAATAATAGACTACGCCTCATACTGTTCCCGAGCACATTGTAGATGAATTTTCAAAAATTGAATGGATTCAGTGATAGCCAAATTAGGTTATTTATACTTAGGGTATGCTTAACCTTGATAAATGATAAACCAATTTTGATGTTGCTCCCCTCGCATATCTGAAACATACTACAAGCTTTCACTTCCCTTTGAAGCCTATCCTTTGTCCTAACCGACCTTTCTTGTTATGCCGATGGTTACTTCACATCTGATGGTGGGGTCCAGCATAAACCTGGTATCCTTCCTATGGCCAATAACAATTATGTCCATTGTATTTTTGCTTCTAACACGTGGAATACACCAATACACGGATCGCGTAACATTTCTGGAATGATACAGCTGTATCTTAGATCTATTTCGGATATTCCTTACGTTTGTAGTGAATCCGCAGCATACAGAGTCCTGGCAACGCCCATGGAGGTCTCGCACAACAGCAGCCTTTGCTTCCACCTGTTTGTGTTAGGCTTGTCCCTTTCATGTCTAGTTCTGGATTAGGCGTTCTCCATTAAATATGGTGATTAGATAGTTCTGGACTTTAGCAATTAACCTGCAAGTTCATTTTGGTTTTCCATTGATCCGCTTCAGTTTTAAGTGTCGGCTATTTATATTACCTAAGTTCCTAACAAGTAAATTGCCGTCTTCATCGTTATCACCATCTTCATCATCACCGTCCTGACAACCTCTTTCGTTGTATGAACACAAATTCCGCATTTGATAGTCACCATGCCTTCAAGCAATTATTGCAATCTCTGCATATATGTGGCACGATCTCCCTACATGATGATTACTATACTATGTAAGTTCATTCACTGAAAATTGCGAAATTAGCTTCGAGGGTTTCCTATAACCAGAACTCAAAATGCAACGAAAATGAAATGTCTTAAACACGATATTGCGACCGTTGACGCATGTTTGCTTAGATAACAAAGACTAAAACTTATGCTGGAATGTAACTGCGAGCGGCGGGAAGAAGCCGAAGTAATATCGCTTATGATCATATTTTTATATATTTTGGACATTCCAAAAATCAATTATAATTATAACCAAGTAATTCTGCATATTTGAAGTACAGTATATTTCGTAAATCAATGAAACTATCAATTTACGCGGCTAGCTCACATCCTAAGAGCACGCCATATTTGGTAACACCAGTTCCTATTTGTGTTTGGATGAGGCAACATCGATGTGCATGTTGGAGCACAAGTGAAAGTACGTCCGTGAAGGGAAACCATGTGGCTCGAAAAATCAATGGATATTTTTCTCATGGATAGCCAGCCATCATGGCATTATTTAACAATTTAAAGATTGGAGACATTCATCGTTACATAAACTGTGAAATATTTTCATTCTCCGATGTGAAATGATGGACTTGGGTAAAGCAAACTTTATGACCGCATGGTCACACACACACACACTTCAGTGTTACATAAACTGTGTAATTAATTAACTGTACAAAATCTACGAGTACAATCTTTATTTGCCGGATGGGCAGTATTTTTGGTTTAATATTTTATGTTATTTTTTTTCTGTAAATATCAGTGCAAAAGTCACGAGTGAGTGTCGCACAAGCGACAAGACTAGAGCCAGTGGCGGAGTGAAAATGGGCCATTTTTTTACCGCATATTAGCTTCAGTGCGCGCAAGGTTTCGTTAATTATGTGCTACGTTATTACCAACGCTAACTTTACAATCACGCTAAACCATCAGATCTTCAAATACAACCCCAACCACGCGATGGCATGTGATTTCTAAATTATGCGTGGGGAATTGGCAGCGGAAGATGTCCAAATACAATGAGAAGATAATCTAAGGCCATACACGAGACCGCATATAACATCTCATGGCGGGTCTCGAACCAAGTGACGCTGCATCTGTAAGTCAGATCAAGTACTTGTAGCGTATTGTATGAGTTGGAAACAGTAGATTAGTTTAATTTGGTTTCATTTATTTAAGTGCACAATGCAGGTAGTTAATTATAAGACGCGTGTGGAGAGTAATAGTTTTATTAAACATTTATATACGCCAGGAAGGCTGGATTTTCAATGCTCATTTCGTACCATTTCAAAACAGTTATTATCAACTTTTATTTTGTCAAGCTGATGACAAATAAACTAGTTTGGCAGAAGTTAAATCGAGGCCAAGCTTACGAGCCAAACCCACTACACAGGACACTCGATTCTAGGCAATGCTTCTGTATTTTGTTTAGAATGGCTGTGAGATTCTTAACATTACTACAATTGGAATGCAGAGTTCCGTTATTCACATTTGTTGGCCAGATCAATACTTGAAAACAGGTTTATTTCTTTAAGAGAAGCCACGCAGGCAATGAATGCAACTGGATTTCGTAACCAAATGAACGCAGGTTCGACCTTATTCAGGGAAGAGGCAATTTTATAAATGCTCACACACACATTTAGCTTGTATCAGAAGCCTTCATGTTTATTTAAAACCTTGTCAGGATGTATTTTCTGTACACATAATCTTTATTACCAGCATTTCAAACGTGTATCAATTAGGAATCCACACTTTTGTAAATTAACGTTATGAGAGTATCATATGAGTCGTGATGGTGGATTAATACCTCCGACATTGTTATTGTGGTTATGCCGGTGGTAATGAACTATTTGAAGTCGTACCAAACCGAGGGCGCCTGGATCGATGAATCCGAAATAAGAGTGAAGTAATTGGTGAAGACACAGGATGTCTAATAATTATGAAATAATTGGTGGAGATACAGGATGTCTAATAATGATGAAATATTGGTGAAGACACAGGGTGTCTAGTAAACTATTAAACTATTGAGTTATTTTGCTTAAGTTGGATACACACGTTACCTAATTACACTGCACGTTTTTAAAGGTCGATAAACTGAACGACAATACTGTCAGGGATAAATAATTGTGTGAAGCTTTAATAATCAAAAATAGGGTTTTGAAAACTAACGAATCTTATAATTCCTCCTGAGTCTAAATAAAGTTTATAAACATTAAAAATAAACTATTTTCTGGACCAAATGTTAACACTTAGATATTGTTAAGCTGTTTTAGATACATTTTCATACATTTTCACATGAATAGTCGACAACTAATTGGTGATGTGATAACAGAAGCACACACATCAGATTAGTAGCAATATGAGTCGAGGTAATTGTTCAATTACTATCGCATTTGCAGGCTTTCCTATATTTTTCTACTTTCTTGACACTTTGGCACTATGACTGTTTGTTACAAACAGTAACAAATCGAGTACGCAGGCAGTGCTAATTGCACAACCTTAGGAGTGATGAATTATTGTATGCATTTGTGTTGTATTAGCATAGCTTTTTTTTATTCAGCAACATAGTGCACATAGCTTGATTTTCTTAGTAATAAACGCATCTCGTTAATTAATTAATGATATTTAGGACTAGCTAAATACTTAACTCTAAAGATAAATGTTAGAGATGGCACCATCATAGCATAGGACAAATTTTCCCCTTGCTACTAAATGTAAATGTTCTAGTATTTGTAAACAAGTAAATGTCTTGCTTTGCTGTAGATTCTTTTGATGTTTGATCCTCCCGTAGTCATTTCGATGTAATTGCTTAGGGCTGATCTTACGTGCCATTCTCTTAGCTTGTTCATTTCAGTCGAATTTTGTATTAGGACCATGAGAGTAATTTGGATCTTGTTTAGGACTTTTTTATATTTTCTTTCAGGGCAGAATAGTATCGGACTAGCCGTTTTGCAACTCTCATGCTAGGCTAGGGATCTATTCTGAATAAAATTTATTTGTGATTTTAACATAAGACTGACCACTCTTTTCTTGTTTAGTTTGGTTATCGATGCATTCCTCTGAGCTGGTTAAAGATCGAACCTCGCTAATTCCCGACACCCCAGAGTGAAGACTTTGTGCTACACCAGCCTATGAATGTATCGTCCCCTATACTTGTGTGTTAACTGGAAGAGGGTCTCGGAAGGGCTATTTGAAACCGGTGGCTCCCCGAAACCTTCGGCCAACGGGTAAAATATGTGGATTAAATATCAATTTGCAATTGGATTAACTCACGAGGGCTACTTGTAGCATTGGCTTTTGATAATATTTTACGGAAGAAATTCTAACAACTCTACGTAGTGATATGCTCTCAGAGTTTCCATATCACTGTTCGAATTGCAGATTAAGAATGTAGATAAAAAGGAAACTCGTATAGCCAACTGGCCTGGTGTAAGTCTTCGAAATGAACACCGCTTGGATAACATATATACCATGGATACAATTTAAGTACCTCAAACCAGAATTAAATTACTTGGCAAGGCAGGGAATCCAACCTGGACCACCGGGGTGACAGTCAGGAATGTTAGACACTACACAACAAGGTAGTCTCTTTCATTGTCAGCGCAATCGATTGCACGATATCATATAATTCCTATACTGCACGATCTATAACAGTATACTGAGACCGTCAAGGTTGGAGTTGTCAGGATAGCCAACAACCACAATGACTTCCCTAACATCTCACTCGTCGAGCACATAATTTAATTGCCGTGAGGATCAGGTGAACTTCCAAATAGGCTAAAGCGGCTCGAGAGACCGTAGTCCACAGGGATCGTGGTACATGGTGACGATGGTCATAGACTGCCTAAGGAAAGGTTCACCTTAAAAACTAGACTGAGAAAATAAACATCCAGACTTATGTAAAACACCGTGAAGATTTAATGATAAAATTCACAAGCCCCTAGCCTAGTTCGGAGGGTTACAATCGGCTAGTCCGCAAGCTAATAAACAAACAAAAATAAAGAGCAGGTCCCTACCTGAGAAGTTACGAAAAACACTCGCGAAAGATCTAACTCACAATAATAAAGCAACAACAGCAACGCTAGGAAAATGGTACGACGGAAGTCCCTAGTTCAAGTTACAAGATCAAGCTAATATCTGAATTTACATTTAACAGGGTAGCAAAACAAATCTAAGTTAGGATGATACCATTTCAACATTTACATTTAACGTTAATTCATCTAGATAAGTCCTATCAATTAATAACAAAGTTTACGGTGATGTCGTCCGTAAAAGAAAACAATTACATTCTAAAGCTAAGTGTACAGCCATGTAAAAAAACTTTTAATTATGCTTAATAACTACGTGCTAACAGCACACAATAAGGTAACATGTAGGATTTATACACTTGTACATCATAAATAAGTAATGAAATAGACACAGTAGTTTATTTAAATGCCTGCCTGCACCTTGGTTTACTCTATGTAAGCCATAGTCATCTAAAGTGTATGGTTACGGTGACGAATGCGTAGTTAAGACTACGTCTAACATCGCATGGCCTGCGCTCCACAAGCTACGAACTCAAGGTTCGTGCATGCTTCAGGTCGCTACAATAGTGTCAGCTGTCCTTGTCATTTCCACAAAAGGAAATACCTTCATCTGCACGGCTATGTCAACAGTTCCAAATGCAAAAGAACAAAGTTAGATAGAAAGAATTCGTTAGTTAGCTTTTGTTTTACCAAAATTATGCGTTTTATTATTAAGATGTCGGTTTAGGTTTATCGTTGGTTTATGGCGAATAATATTGACAGTAGCCTGGGCACGGAGTGTATTCACTGAGATCATTCTCCACCAAAAAGCCTCGACTCAACTGTCGGAATATAATCAACGAGCAATAACAACTCGGACACACAATAACACAAGTTACCAGCGGCGCAAAGCTCGCGTTCAATAACTCTGGGACGGGCCTGCACACTACAGTTACCCTCCAATAACATCTAGTCAAAGGGAACAATCCCGGACAGGGCATACACAAAATACCTTCATACAATAACTTCCTGCTATAACAGGGTAGCCTTCGACATACAATAGAAAACCTGACATAACTGTACACGTCAACGACGGTACACGCAGCAGTGCGTTTAGCTAACAAAGACAATCTATAAAACATGTGATCAGATACAGGAATGGACACTGAGTTCTATAAGCTAAGTTGCAATGAAAGGAAATGCGAATACAACTCGTATTCTGTCCTTTGTCAAAGTAGCTCCGTCTCACAATATAACAGGCGTGCTTTCAAGGGCACTGGGTCTCAAACCAGTTTATGTCGCTAGCAGGTTACAACATTCCTGCGCTCGGCTGACACAACACATTGAATCTCCAAGGCCGGCGATTTAAACAAATAAAACTATACATCTGGCCTCTTCATAAAAAACTTTACCACAGGTTAAAAACCTCGAAGAATACGTGTATAAAGAACACGCTATAAATCTGAATACAATAATACAATTCCGTCTTCCAAACCGAAGACGTCTAAATGATAGTAATGTTACTATTACTGGAGCTTTTTGCTCTCAAATATAATTCAGTAGTTGCTTGTACAACATCAAATAAATGTGTGTCTTCACATGACACTAACAAAATAATAATTTTGACGCAGATTTCACACTCTGGATCTGCTTAATGATACGATGGGAACTGGGTTCGATGCTTGACAACGAAACATTCCTACTACTAATTAGGTTCACACTTGACCAAGAATAGCTTCTGAGCTTATTCAAAATGAAATATAATGCAGTTACAAAACTGGTAATTACAGTTGACTACCTAACTGATACGACCGTTCTAACGACAGTCAGGGGTGTAACAAAGAATGGCTGCAAAGAATGCAGTTAACTAATCATGGCATCTGATTGCCATAACTAAAGTCAGCAAAGACTTGAAAAATCACCCCAAATAGGGTTGAACAAAGTAGCCTCAAATGACTACGGTCACGTTTAGCAAAAGATAGGCATTGACGTTCTACGACGTTCATCAGGCTGCACCAGGGCTGACCAAAATGTCTGACCCAAGGGTGTCTCACTCTAACTGAAATAAATGACATCTAATTAGACTAGTTACATTCCCTACCTATAAAAATGGCTGACACTAAGTTCGGTTGGTTCACAAACTACATTAAATCTACTATACCACCAGAAACTAGAACAAGAAAGGGGTATCCAAAAACTCACGAAATGGAGAAGCTCTCACTCAGCCCTCTATTCAACAACAAGGGTTGTACAAAATCCTCTCTGGCTCTCTGGAACGGTATTATCCTCATCAGGATTCCCATCTGGACTCCTCCAAAGACCAGGGTTCGATCTGTCCCTGTCGACAACTTCATGGATGTAATGAATATGCCTGGAAATGGCATCCTGGGTTCCTTCCTTCTCGTTCGCTGTCCTGGAAGTTCCACCATCATGCTGGTTCCCGTAGAAACATCACCCTCATACCGGGATGGTATTAGCCCATGATGACTGTCTCAAACTTGGTGAAGAATAGTCCAGTCTCGTGGATAGTGAAATAAGTTGCGTAATAATTAATTCTTTCACTTTCAAAAATATAATGTTCGTCGTAAATGTTATAGGCTTCAATTGTAGTATATGACACAGCCTTAATCTCGTAGATGAGAATTAACATGTGAGCTAACACTGTTTTATGATTCTGCACGTGTTAGTGACGCTACTTTTATATCACGTAGCATCCGTGAATTATTCGTCGTTTTTGAAATGATAAATTCACTTTGGCAATTTAAATATGTCATATAATCATAATCACACTTATTCATAATAGTTGTAACACTTTTACCTGTATATTTTCCACTAGGCACTTGGCCCTCCACATACACGTGGGTACAAAATGTGGTGTTACGGCAATGTTATGCAATTCACTATACTTGCCAATTATTATTTCCCAAAATTCTTCTGTGGCTCACTGTGCTTGGATAACAGTGAATAGTAGACTAGTATTCGCGTGCTCGATGGCACCTGATAATCACTTTCAACGCTCAACAGCGGATATTCTTCTACGTCTTGTAGGACAAATACAATTCCACGCCTACACAGGGCGGATTCTCCAGACGTAGTGCAAGGCACTGATTGTCTCTAGGAAGTAGGTCGTCAAAACGAAGTCGTTGAGCGACTACATACGTTCCTGTTTGCGTATCTGCAAGGGTATTACCTTACCTTAAGCGAAATAAACATTCTCCAAAATGTTTTAATAATGCATCATGACGAAATGGAATATTCTGAGTCTCGTGGAAAGATAAAATTAATTAATAAGACCTCAGATAAATAATTAGCAGTTTTCACCAAAGTCAAAAGTGCGATTCACCGCTACTTCAAAGAGTATAGCGTGATCTCTCAGCTCCACGTGGCTTCCTGGGTGTGTTCAAAGGTACAACATCCCATCATAAATGTTCTGTTATAAAAAATATCACATGAACCATAGCTCAGCGGGTTCACCTGCCTCTCCGTCGTTTCAAATAAAATGTTGGGATGACAATTTTATTTGCCTTGAAATTCATTCATGAGTGATATTTTTTTAGATTAGCTGCATTGAAGGTTCCAATACGCTCTCCTGTCCTAATGTCTTCTATTAGTGGCCTATAGTGAGGGACCAACCCCGGCATTTGCCTGGAAGGAAGATGGGAAACCACAGAAGACCATCTTCAAGGTTGCCGGCGGGGGGATTCGAACCTCCTCGCCTCCCGGATGTGAGCGACTGCCAGCAGTCATACCGTAACGACCACGGCTAACTCACCCGGTATAGTTTATATGAAAATAGGCTATACAGTTCTTCACAGATCAACACGTTTGGCTTTACATAGCCCTTACTGAGTTAGGGAGATGGTTCGCATACCATAACCCTAAAGCCGAATAGTTCCAAAACCTAACAAACAGAACAGTTTTAGGCACTCCACTGAAAGTAATACCGACAAGCTCGATGAAAGATATACAACATATTTCGTAATGTTAAAGCACTGTTGGTCTCCATACTGTTGAAATAATGAAAATGTCCTAAAACTTCAAATGTTAGAAGGGATGTAATATCAACTTGCTTATTTTGCCGTATATCATATGTGGAGGTAAATTCTATGAGGTACTGTTTCAGGCGATGTTGACACTAAGAATAATAGACATAAATTTATTTAGGTTGCGACCGAATATTGTTTTTTTTATCCTGATGAATTTACTAATACATCTGTCTAAAATTCACATAACTTATCCCTGAAAAGCATCAATCTAGTCAGTTGGTGAATTCACAATCTAGTTATTGAAATAAAGCTTAATAGTCCTAATGTACAGTACACTTTTTGGTCTACCCAAATTTATTCCGGTATCTGTGGGGTAGGTGACGTGTTCGGACAGATTCCATGTGGGAATGATATTACGGATAGATGTCCATCATGACGCCATTCTCATGAGAGGAGTTATTGACAATTAAAACTAATGAGAGTAGTCCAAATATATACCTTCTGGCGCTGGTCTACTGTGCAAATTTTAGAGGGGAATTGGCGCTTTGTGGGCTATTTCTATGTTCTATATCATAGGGAGTTGTACTTTATGGGGACAGGGTAGCATTTTATTTGCAAATGGGCTACTATGCAACTTCTGTCGCATTGCAGTGTGACTAGCGTAATGCACGGAGGAGTTATATTCCTTTTGGCCAAGTGTGTAATGTAATGGTTTAGTGAGGTGGTCCTTGAAGGGCTGTAGTGCTAGTTTATTTTGCATATTGGAACTGTGCCGCTTGACTCAGAGGTCCCGGGTTCAATTCCCGGTTCCATTAGTGTGAGGGCTGAAACGGTGTGCCTTGTACGTTTTGGAGCCGAGGTATCATTTTCATTTTGCAGATTGCAGCTCTACCGCTTGGTTCAGAGAGTAGTAAGGATTCGCGGTGGATAGGTGCCTCATGCCTCACGCCGTCATTTTGTCTATTTCCCAAGATTTCGGCTCCACGTGCTAGGAACCAAAATGTCTGGAACCAAAATGGCGTCTGGTAGTACGAGCTGGCAGGTGGTGCAAATTTTAGAGGGATATGGTGTTTTGTGGGTTATTTCTATGTTCTATATAATGGGGAGTTGTACTTTTGGGGCAAGGCAACTGTTTATTTGAAGATTGGCTACTGTGCAACTTGGTTCAGAGGTCCCGGGTTCGAATCCCTGTTCCGTTAGTGTGAGGGCTGGTGCCTTGTACTTTATGGAGGCAAAGTATCATTTTACTTCGCAGATTGCAGCTGTACCGCTTGGTGCAGAGGTCCCGGCTGCTTTGTGAGGCAGCGCCCCAGTCACGAAAACTGCAGCTTGGTAGGTCTAGGTCCTTCTGTGTTCTATCATAGGGACTTGTAGTTTTGTTATAAGCGAATAATGCTAATAAACTACGTTCTATTATAAGGACTTGTGTTTTTGGAGGAAAGAGAGCAATGTTACTACTCTATATTCTATCATAGGGACTTGTACTATTTGTGTGTGTGTCCCCCCACCTAATAAAATCTAAAGGGCCAAAGCGATTTCGAAGAAACCCGGTAACTACATACTAAAACCTCGTCCGAACTCGACCCTGCCTTTCAAATTTTAATATTTTTCACCAATCGAACAGGGTGGCCGACGAATTATTTCACCGGCATTCTGTAGGCTATATACACACCGACTACTGATATCACCCCCCAAATATTCTACGGTATCAAAGGACACTCCTAGAAGTTCACAAATGTGACCTTTAAAATCCTGCTAAGAAAGAAATCAACATGGCGGCCAAGCAAAGTTGAAATATTTAAATGGACTTTTCTGGCGACGTAACCATTTGAGCGCAGTGAAATTGGTACGGTGAATGTCTACGCACATTTTATTCTACTGACATCTAATTCAGTTCAATTGTTTTCATAGCGTCAAAATGGCGGCTGTGCGAAATGATGAAGTTAAGTTTGTATTTCCTGTGTCCAAATGATGCGATCAAAGTGAATGTTAGAGTAATAAGCCTACGAAACAATCTTCATTTAATGGTACTGTACCCGATACCTATTTTAGGCTATCGGCTACGCCAGCTGACATTAAGCTGTAGTTGAGGTTTTGGAAGGCAAGCTGATATGATAGCGCATCGATCGCGTCAAGAAGAAAGCCAAGATGACGTAGGAGGTCAAGAATCAAGGAGGCATTGAAATCTGTGAGAAGATAGAATTATTAATAAAGATGTGAAACTTTATTGAAATATATATATGGGATTATAATAAGTTAAAACAACTTAGAAGAGTATATATGACATGCATTATATGTGGAAATAATTTTATGGAAATAAGTTATTGTATAACAGAACAGCCGAGAGGAGTCGGGTTCGAGACTATCTTCGTGACGTAGGAGCACCGTGGTGGGGAGAATTAGCCACGTGCCGCACGGAGCTCATAAGCTGGAACACAGCGCTAAGCAGTTCAGTTGAGCTCAATGAGAGGAGCAGTACAGAGCAGCTCTATAGCACAGCGAGACGGGCATTGAAGGTCACGCAACACACGTAAACCGTCACGGCAAGTGTAGGCGACATTTCTCGCATCACCGAGCAACAGAGGCCGCGCGGGTCGTTGATACAGGCGACCTAGCCGAGAATACAATTGTAGATAGCCGGGGTATTTCAAAACCACACTGATCGCATATGAAGACTTTGTTTCAAGCTTCATTTCGACGCTGTTCGAACACAGGCTTTCACAAATAACATTATAACCATGCTGTTATATAATACATTCAAAGCGACTTTTTACTATTCCAAGTAAACTGAATGTTTAGCATAGGCTCTGATGAACATTACAGCGTGCATTTATAAGATTTTTATCTTATGCCATTTTCATGGATTACATATTACAGACAGGTACAGGGTGTATCGTAATCATGAACACTATCTAGTAAAATTTTTATTTTACTCAAGTCGAACTTTGCAGTAAGTTGAGAGAGGACTTACAATTCTCAAACTGAACATTTATCGGAACAGTGGCGTATATTAGAAGAAGAGTAGGGGGTCCGCTGTTACCATGAACTTTTCGAGAAGGAGTTGGACGATATCCGCTATGGGTAATCCGAGGTTCAACATGATCGAGTAAACGTGAATAGAGACAAGATGGCACCACAGAGCGATGGATTCGATTCCTGACGAGAGGAGTCCAACAGCTGATTCGCTTGGGATTTCGAAGGAAATCGTCATTTCATGGATGAAATGATATTCACGCCGATCTTACGAGAAATCTTTAGGTAGGGAAAATCGACGATCTTGGAAATTATATTACAACTGATAATGAAAGGTATTGTAAGAGTTCTATCTACCTGATACGATTATTTTCATGAATACTGGGCACACATGTATATTTTTCTAATAGGAGTGATTTGATTATTAAGACATGGTTTGAATTTATATACTTCGAATTTGCTAGAATATGGAGTGACCATATGATATGGCAGGCATCATTATTCGATATTCTCACCGTTGTTTGGCTTTATTAAGAAGATGTTTGGTCTTATAGACATTTTTCCAGCTAGGATATTTTTCATGGATAGTTTTTTTTGAGTAGCGAGTATTTCGAACTCGTGATCTGCAATTGATTATCAGAAACTACTTCGTCAGTTCATTGCATACTAGCGAGTGTGTATTATTCATCAGTAGGGAGTTTTTTTTCCATTGGATTGTTTGGAGATATTAAGAAGTTATTCACTTTAGTGAATGAACGTCGCTTTTATATGACAACTAGAAACTTGTTGATTCCTTTCTGGTACATTCACTCATATAGTCCACGAGGTGGGGTCCTTCGTATTTATACGATTGTATGGTGGCTACTCACCTTACCCACCGTTTAGGGAACTATCATCCAAGTCGACGGGGCGAGGTCCTTCGTATTTATACGATTGCACGGTGGTTACACATCTTACTCGCCATTGAGGAACTCATTTTATCATCCGAATGTACACGAGATGTAAGTGAATTAAACAAGGAACTACTAGTCACATATCAGTCGAGATTTTGTTAAATAAAGTAACGATAAATGTCAACAGGATTGCATTTAGTAATTCTTGTTTGCCAATCCAATATTTTGTTGCTATACTCTTTTGAGAGTAATTTCAGATTTAACAGCTGTTACAGCTGATGCTTTGATGATTTTTATAATTGTGTTTGATACCTTTGAGAAGGATTTAAAGTAATTTAATCTTGTAAGATTAATCATTAATGGTCATAATTATTTTAAGGCAGATCAGTATTGCAGATTTTGGTGTGAGAGATTATAGCACATTGGTGTTTTTCTACGATGTGAATTATGAAACTTGTGAAAGAGAATTTATGTTATTTGAAAGCAGATCATAAATTACTGAAGTAATGTTTTTCCAATTGTTTAAGAAGTTGTCTAGAAGTGATCAGAGTAATTACAGTCATTGGAGATTATGTGCGTTAATAATTTGAAGCCATTTATATATTTTTGTAGATCATGCAACGTGGTTAAATGAAGTTTGTGATAGGCATTTTGTGGAATTTGCCATTTGATAGTTGCAACGTTGATAATGTATTTTGAAGCGGACATGAGGTCGTCGTACCCAGTCTAGCGTTATTGTTGAAATTCATGCTGTATGTGCTGAATATTTATGGAGTTTTTGTAGCAATTCTTATATTCAAATGTGATATTTGGAATATTGAAGAAATATAATGTCGTTGTGGATAGTTAGATCCAACGTGATGTCGTGGAGACAATAATATTTTTGGCATGATAAATTAAATACGAGATATAACTTGGAAGTAATAAAACTGTAAGACAACGTTCTATAAACCTTATTAAACAATTTGTTAGGAAATTAAACAAATAAATGAAGTTTATAATACAAGATTTTCTGAAAATAATAATTAATGAAATAATAATCTGAGATTTAAGCATATTAACGATCTGACCTAATGAAATAAAAATCAGAATGACTAGATGAAATAATAATCTAAATAACCAGATGATTGAAATTTAAATAAGTTGATAAATTAAATTGTTAAATAAATCGATGAATTAAATAAGTGGATGAATTAAAGATTGAATTAATTAAACTGATTGAAATAAATTATTAGACGATTGTAATGATGATGAATGACTGAATTAGAAGGTGATGATTAATTAAAGAAGCTGATGATTAATGAATTTATATGCAATTAAATAAATTTAATTGAGAGATAATTCGAAGGAATTGCAACTTGAAATGTGAATTTAAATGATGTTATGGTGAGGAATTAACGATTCTGACAGGAATATTTGGAATTTTGAAGTGAGAATTAATGTGAGAAATATTTAATTTTGATAATAATGATGAGGATGACCAATGAGAATTTGAATTTTCTGTAATTCACAGATAAGAGATTAATGACGATGTAAATAATGTAAATTAATTAGTCAATGTTTAGGAACATTAGATTAACATGTTCTACGTTTAAATGATACCATGCAAACCATAATTTATGTGATATTTAACTCCGCTCTGTCCTGGAACTCCAGAGATGTGATGTTATAGCAGATGGGTCATCGCATCCCCAGGACGAACGGGTACAGAGAGAGAGGGAGAATTGGCTTTATCCAACTAGTGGGGCTTTTCGATTTTGTTAATTCGATGGAATCACATCAGATTTAGATTACTGAGAGATTGATCTCAAGTTCATTTAAGTGTGTTACAAAATTTATTATACTTAGTCAGACAATGTACTTGTGTGCCCAATCCAGTGTTCATGTTGATCGTATTAGTAATATCATGTTAGTTATAAGATATTTTTCCCTATACCCAAGTGAATGCAGGAATTGAGACATCGTGATGTGTTGTTGTCTAACGTCTCTATATAATTCTATATTGAAATATAATTATGTTGCCAGAGGATTTAGCGAAGGTGTTAGGAGAGTTACAGACGGGTATGTCTGGAATTGCAGAAACCATTTCTAAGATGGAAACTGAAGTTAAAGAACAAATTAATAATTCAGAAGCTAGATTAGAAGCTAAATGTAAAGAGAATGTACAAGCATTGCAAACTAGTACTGAAGATAATTTAAAATCGTTAGAGACTAGGCTACAGTCAAATAGTGAAGCTAACTTGAAGGACAATTTTAAGTTATTAGAAGAGAAATTACAGTCAAATAGTGAAGACAATTTCAAATCATTGGAAGAGAAATTACAGTCTCGTAGTGAAGAAACTAATACTGAATTAGAAAATAAGTTAACCAGATTAGAGAATAGTTTAACTTTAAAGAATAATGAGATGTTGAAAACTTTACAATTAGACATAATTGCAGTAAACATGAAAGGAGAGGAAAATGTTCAGATATTAAGGAAAAATATTATCGAGTTGGAAAATAGAGGGGAAGAAAATATTTTTACTTTAAGAACAGACGTTATGACCATACAGAAAGACATTAAGTCAGATGTATCGAAGTTGAGATTCGACATCGATGGTTTAGTGGCAGATGTAGGAAAAATTCAAGATTGGTCTACCGAAGTATCTTTCGAGACTAAGATTAAGAGTCTAGAAACGAATCTAGGTAACGAAATAAAAGATTTGAAGACAGTAATTGGGACCATTAAAGATGAAGTCTTGGGAGAGGTCAATTCTAATATAAAGTCGTTAGAAAATCAATTGCAGAAGGATATTAGGAAGATAGACGACGATATAGAGCAAAAGGTTAACGAAAACTTAACTTTATTTAAAAATAGAGTCGGAGCAATTGTTGAAGAACGATATAATGAGGTCGATGCCGAAGCAAAAGAGAAACGTGACGGGTTAGATGAAAAATTAATCGCAGGTATGGCAAACTAAGAAGCTAGGTTTACGGAAAGCAAGGAAGCGATGAAATTAGATTCAACACTATTTAGAACAGATGTTGATCTGTTGAAAGAACAAGTCGCGTTAGTGAAGAACACGTGCGAAGGAAAGATTGACAAGTTGAGGAACGATCTAGACGAAAGTAACAAGACGCAGGATGTTACATCGTTAGATGAGTTGAAGACTCAGGTCAAGAGATTAGCAGAAGACAGGATGACGAAACTAGAATCCATAGTTAACAGTTTTACCAGTCATAATGTAACATCAGGGGAAACATTGATGAATCAAACAGCGATAGACCGCAGTATGACGAATCAAGACACGAGCATGGTAGAAGACCGTCAAATGCAACCGAATGTGACATTCGAAAGGGTCAGTTCAACCCCTCAGGAGAATCCAAGTTCGAGTAGGAGTACGTCGGGTCCAAGTGAACGATACTCAGGTCCAGTCACAATTATAAGGAACCTAGATGACAAACCGAGAAAGTTTTCGGGAAATACAGGAGTTACACCAGTAGAATTTCTGCGAGATATTCGAGACTACATGGCGGAACACAGGGTAGCCAAAGAAAGAGAGCTAAGGATAGTAGAACGCGCCTTAGATGGATCTGCACTTACGTGGTTTAGAGCGTTCAGAAGCAACTTTGCGAACATGGAGCAATTTGCCATGGCTTTCTTGAGGAGATTCTGGAGTGCCGAGGATCAACTCAACGTAAGAGCGGAGATGTACTCTAAACGCTATTCTACGTCACATCCGACGCATTACGCCAACTACTTCACGTCACAGCTGGCTAAATTACAGTTCCTTATTCCTCCATTGCCAGAAGAAGAGCTTTTGCAAGCTATAGCGCGACAGTTACCGATAGAGGTACAGCGATCTTTGATAGCATCGGGAGCCAATACGCTGGAACTTTATGATGACATATTGCGGCGGTTGGATTATACGAGCGCACAGGTTACACCGAGAAGTAATCGAAACGACAACAGAAACACGCAAGAAGTAAACGCGGTAGTCGTGGACAATGCAGCTCAAACGGACAGAAGGGATTCCTGGGAAAACCGACGGAACGATGGGAATCGAGGAAACATCCGTAATGCAAGAGGAAATGATCGATATAGAGGACCATATGAAAGGCCATACGATCAAGAAGCGAGAGATAGCCGGTATAGGAATTATAACCAAAATTCCAGGTATCAGGACAGGAATCGGTATAATAACAGATATCGGGGAAGGAATAACTGGAACCAAGGTCAACAGTTTAATGGAAACGACCGACAGGAAGGCCGAAGAAACGATCCTAACGACAGAAGGGAAAATCGTGGACATGAAAGGTCAAGACAAGAGGATAGACAATCCAGTACACCACTCGAAGAGACAGTGAGAGATGTCAATCGAGCCAGCACAAGTGAAGAAAGAAGGAATAAACGTCAGAATAACAAAGAATCAAGGTGTTAATCATTGGAAATCATCATTATAGAGAGTCAGAAAGAACCATCATGCTGAGTAAGGAAATTGTAGAGCTATCGTGTACATGTATAATATATTGAATGCCTGAGAGTGTATTTTTTTTTCTCAATCCTGATAAAAAAAAAGGAGATGTACGGGAGAGATGTACCCGATACCTATTTTAGGCTATCGGCTACGCCAGCTGACATTAAGCTGTAGTTGAGGTTTTGGAAGGCAAGCTGATATGATAGCGCATCGATCGCGTCAAGAAGAAAGCCAAGATGACGTAGGAGGTCAAGAATCAAGGAGGCATTGAAATCTGTGAGAAGATAGAATTATTAATAAAGATGTGAAACTTTATTGAAATATATATATGGGATTATAATAAGTTAAAACAACTTAGAAGAGTATATATGACATGCATTATATGTGGAAATAATTTTATGGAAATAAGTTATTGTATAACAGAACAGCCGAGAGGAGTCGGGTTCGAGACTATCTTCGTGACGTAGGAGCACCGTGGTGGGGAGAATTAGCCACGTGCCGCACGGAGCTCATAAGCTGGAACACAGCGCTAAGCAGTTCAGTTGAGCTCAATGAGAGGAGCAGTACAGAGCAGCTCTATAGCACAGCGAGACGGGCATTGAAGGTCACGCAACACACGTAAACCGTCACGGCAAGTGTAGGCGACATTTCTCGCATCACCGAGCAACAGAGGCCGCGCGGGTCGTTGATACAGGCGACCTAGCCGAGAATACAATTGTAGATAGCCGGGGTATTTCAAAACCACACTGATCGCATATGAAGACTTTGTTTCAAGCTTCATTTCGACGCTGTTCGAACACAGGCTTTCACAAATAACATTATAACCATGCTGTTATATAATACATTCAAAGCGACTTTTTACTATTCCAAGTAAACTGAATGTTTAGCATAGGCTCTGATGAACATTACAGCGTGCATTTATAAGATTTTTATCTTATGCCATTTTCATGGATTACATATTACAGACAGATACAGGGTGTATCGTAATCATGAACACTATCTAGTAAAATTTTTATTTTACTCAAGTCGAACTTTGCAGTAAGTTGAGAGAGGACTTACAATTCTCAAACTGAACATTTATCGGAACAGTGGCGTATATTAGAAGAAGAGTAGGGGGTCCGCTGTTACCATGAACTTTTCGAGAAGGAGTTGGACGATATCCGCTATGGGTAATCCGAGGTTCAACATGATCGAGTAAACGTGAATAGAGACAAGATGGCACCACAGAGCGATGGATTCGATTCCTGACGAGAGGAGTCCAACAGCTGATTCGCTTGGGATTTCGAAGGAAATCGTCATTTCATGGATGAAATGATATTCACGCCGATCTTACGAGAAATCTTTAGGTAGGGAAAATCGACGATCTTGGAAATTATATTACAACTGATAATGAAAGGTATTGTAAGAGTTCTATCTACCTGATACGATTATTTTCATGAATACTGGGCACACATGTATATTTTTCTAATAGGAGTGATTTGATTATTAAGACATGGTTTGAATTTATATACTTCGAATTTGCTAGAATATGGAGTGACCATATGATATGGCAGGCATCATTATTCGATATTCTCACCGTTGTTTGGCTTTATTAAGAAGATGTTTGGTCTTATAGACATTTTTCCAGCTAGGATATTTTTCATGGATAGTTTTTTTTGAGTAGCGAGTATTTCGAACTCGTGATCTGCAATTGATTATCAGAAACTACTTCGTCAGTTCATTGCATACTAGCGAGTGTGTATTATTCATCAGTAGGGAGTTTTTTTTCCATTGGATTGTTTGGAGATATTAAGAAGTTATTCACTTTAGTGAATGAACGTCGCTTTTATATGACAACTAGAAACTTGTTGATTCCTTTCTGGTACATTCACTCATATAGTCCACGAGGTGGGGTCCTTCGTATTTATACGATTGTATGGTGGCTACTCACCTTACCCACCGTTTAGGGAACTATCATCCAAGTCCACGGGGCGAGGTCCTTCGTATTTATACGATTGCACGGTGGTTACACATCTTACTCGCCATTGAGGAACTCATTTTATCATCCGAATGTACACGAGATGTAAGTGAATTAAACAAGGAACTACTAGTCACATATCAGTCGAGATTTTGTTAAATAAAGTAACGATAAATGTCAACAGGATTGCATTTAGTAATTCTTGTTTGCCAATCCAATATTTTGTTGCTATACTCTTTTGAGAGTAATTTCAGATTTAACAGCTGTTACAGCTGATGCTTTGATGATTTTTATAATTGTGTTTGATACCTTTGAGAAGGATTTAAAGTAATTTAATCTTGTAAGATTAATCATTAATGGTCATAATTATTTTAAGGCAGATCAGTATTGCAGATTTTGGTGTGAGAGATTATAGCACATTGGTGTTTTTCTACGATGTGAATTATGAAGCTTGTGAAAGAGAATTTATGTTATTTGAAAGCAGATCATAAATTACTGAAGTAATGTTTTTCCAATTGTTTAAGAAGTTGTCTAGAAGTGATCAGAGTAATTACAGTCATTGGAGATTATGTGCGTTAATAATTTGAAGCCATTTATATATTTTTGTAGATCATGCAACGTGGTTAAATGAAGTTTGTGATAGGCATTTTGTGGAATTTGCCATTTGATAGTTGCAACGTTGATAATGTATTTTGAAGCGGACATGAGGTCGTCGTACCCAGTCTAGCGTTATTGTTGAAATTCATGCTGTATGTGCTGAATATTTATGGAGTTTTTGTAGCAATTCTTATATTCAAATGTGATATTTGGAATATTGAAGAAATATAATGTCGTTGTGGATAGTTAGATCCAACGTGATGTCGTGGAGACAATAATATTTTTGGCATGATAAATTAAATACGAGATATAACTTGGAAGTAATAAAACTGTAAGACAACGTTCTATAAACCTTATTAAACAATTTGTTAGGAAATTAAACAAATAAATGAAGTTTATAATACAAGATTTTCTGAAAATAATAATTAATGAAATAATAATCTGAGATTTAAGCATATTAACGATCTGACCTAATGAAATAAAAATCAGAATGACTAGATGAAATAATAATCTAAATAACCAGATGATTGAAATTTAAATAAGTTGATAAATTAAATTGTTAAATAAATCGATGAATTAAATAAGTGGATGAATTAAAGATTGAATTAATTAAACTGATTGAAATAAATTATTAGACGATTGTAATGATGATGAATGACTGAATTAGAAGGTGATGATTAATTAAAGAAGCTGATGATTAATGAATTTATATGCAATTAAATAAATTTAATTGAGAGATAATTCGAAGGAATTGCAACTTGAAATGTGAATTTAAATGATGTTATGGTGAGGAATTAACGATTCTGACAGGAATATTTGGAATTTTGAAGTGAGAATTAATGTGAGAAATATTTAATTTTGATAATAATGATGAGGATGACCAATGAGAATTTGAATTTTCTGTAATTCACAGATAAGAGATTAATGACGATGTAAATAATGTAAATTAATTAGTCAATGTTTAGGAACATTAGATTAACATGTTCTACGTTCAAATGATACCATGCAAACCATAATTTATGTGATATTTAACTCCGCTCTGTCCTGGAACTCCAGGGATGTGATGTTATAGCAGATGGGTCATCGCATCCCCAGGACGAACGGGTACAGTACATAATTCTATGGCACACATATAGGCTATAGAAATCCCACATGGCGAGCGCGCGGGATATTTTTCCGGCATTCTACATCTCCAAAACCATTTCCGATATCACGCCGAAATTCCGTATTATGATAGAGAATAATACTAAAAGTTAACCTATGTGACATTGAAAATCCTGTTATCTACAAAACCAACATGGCGGCCAAGCGAAATTAAGATATTTAAATGGCATTTTCTCGTGATTTAATCTGCAAGCACAGTGCCCTGTGACGTCACCGGCTGGAAAATCCGTGCCCCGTCACTCCAACGGAACGTGAAAAGGAGAATGTCGTGGCGGTGGAAGGGAGGGCAAACATGTCTCGCAGTGGGGGACTCCACTCAACTATGCGTGCGCAGTATTCTTTAATAGTAATACTTGCACATTATAAAATGTATATTTTGCTCTGTTTACCTAAAGGGTTTAAACATTTATTAGTTATAAATAATATGTATGTACTACTTTAATAAGATTTTGTTTTAATTGAATAATGAATGTTCTTATGCTTTTAAACACAGGCAGAACATATGTGCAATGCCCATTGGTTACATGACACATAACAATATATAAGTTAGGTAAACATATGTTGAAAAATCACCTTTTAAACACACTTACAGAAAAATAATAAATAATGAAAATAATAATCCCGCACGGTGAAATACAGTTTTTACATGTAGCTTTATAGGCCTACGTGGCGTTATTCTTTTGTAGGGCATATTGAGACCGTATGCCTTGTCCATAAAATCTTTTCGATGGATTGAAGTTTAACTTTCATGGGATGATTCAATGGAAATGTAAAGGTATGCCAAACTGGGAACCTAACTCCAAGCATACTTAGTTATGCCTTGGAATGTCAGGGGAAGTCGCCGAACAATTTTGAAGATAAAAAATTAATGAGTTTATTGGATATAAAATTGTTATGCTATTAAAAGCACCAGGGTGTTCACGAGAATTTTCAACGATCTTTCCACAAGATGGTGACTTAAATAACATAGGAGATAATTAACAGTTTTATTAAATAGCCATGGAACGACCTACGTCGTATGCACCATTCGGTCAGAGAAGAAGGCAGACGCCATTATCAGTTTGAGAGCTTTATGTGCTTGACATTCCTACTAGTCTGACATTATTACCAATCCTACCGTCTCACAATAGTTTGAGTGTTACCATATCACGTCTTGATATCATGCCATACTTTTATATAGGATCGTGAGCGTTGCTAAATAGCATCAGGCTTATTTAACGCCCGAATAATTAGGAGCCCACTTGTTATAGTGGAGCAGAACAGTGAAACGGGACAGTGATATTATTTCTCCATTCATGACCTACGAGTGATTTTTGTGAAGGTCAGGAGTTGAGTAAGAATTCGCACGTGGTGCAGTGAAAAGGTGTATAAAACTATCAAACATTTCAATATCATCGGAACTATTCGTAATCTAATAAAAGAGTGACTTTCTTAACCATAAATTGGTGAATAATAAATTCGACCGAACCATCAAAATTATAACTAGTGAAATTGGCGAAGTACTAGATTCTGCGAGTATACGGTGCAGAAACATCGATAACTTCTGTGGCGGATGTATGGGCAATTGTAATGGATCCACAAAGTGTCGAATCAGTGTAAATTTCCATACAATTACATTAACGTCAGTGCGTCAAACATCTACAAAAATGGACACAAATGACCACATGGTAACCACTACAGTCCTCATGGCGAGGAATATGCAAGAGTAGAGACCATAACCATGGGGAAATCCTAACCAGTTAATACCATGAGAAGAAGGAAACGTAGCACAAATTAGTCCGGGAACCAAGGCATGGCTGAACCCGGGACCATTTTCCATAAAAACTTCAGCGACTGCAATGTAAATTATACAGATCCTTTTGTACGGTAGATTTGTGGGTAGAATAGTTGTAGTAATTACTTGACCGCACAGTTGATTATCTGTAGATAGTTATATTTCTTAGTTTTCTTATTAGGCGGAAGACGGTCTAATTTATGGCTGAATGTGTACAGTGAAGTGTTACAGTAGCATTTGGATCTCGATGCAATATTGAAAAGCCGACGTATCAATTTAAAACACCAAGGAAACGTAAAGGTGTTCTATCTTCAACTACATTTTCTTTGGCAAGGCACGACCATTAAACGATAGTTCAGACGACAACATTTATTTAATGAACATTGTAGGAACCTCCATGGCATCAATATATGGTCAAAGTAGGCCAGTGAAACATCACCGTTTCAGTACTGTTTGGTATTTAGTAATTTTGCTAGACCTCAGACCTTGCCTCACTACGAGTAAACATTTGCGTGTTCTGGTTCGAATAGAGAATAGAACATGTGTTTCACCGGGCAGAAGCTCGCTTGTCTTTGTCAGCATGACGTATTCGCAAGGCTGTGGATAGCCGAGTGTAGACGTTGGAAATATGTACCGGCAGCTAGTGCCTGCGAGTAGTTGAATCGTTGTTTATTTTCATACCATTAACGCTCACTATAAATACAGCGAAAGCTTTGGAAATTGTATAACCAGAATGTTACATTTTCCTTTTTGGCATTGAACTGCATATTAAAATGTAATACATGAATTCATGCCACAATTGCTACGGTAAATCTGATTTCTATATGCATTTGAGAATATTCAAGCCATACTTTTAAGAGCCATGAACAGCTGATAGCTGGTAGCCATTTAATGAAGCTTTGTGCAGACCGTATTGTATTGGACTAGGGTGATGTTATTGTATGATTAGTTAATTGTATTCCATAAAGCAGACATTGGTCGCTCATGGTGAAGTTGTATATTTTAGGCAACAGATGATAGTTTTTCCACTCTTGGCCATGATGGAGCCATGCGAGGGCTAGGTTGCCGCATAGGGTGTTACTAAAACACGTGTTAGTGGGTGGGTGACGACTGACGTGTACTATATTTTGAGCGATATTTGCTCAATGGTATTATTGTGCTACCGTAACTAGGGTTGCCAGGTTTCAAGAATGGAAAAACGGAATACACATCCCAAATCATTTTATTTTATCAAGGTTGTTAAATGTTGTAATAAATAATACACAAGTGTATAAAATAAACATTACATAGGCCTAATCAAATACACAAAATTAAAACTAGATATTGCTGACATATCATATAGGCCAATGACACCAGCAACTTACAAATACTCTTCATTTGAACTACCCTTTGCAAGGATATGTTTTGTATCGGTAAGTACCTTCTGATAATATTCACTACAGTTTTCGTCATAATTGAAATATGTGAACAACTCTTGTTTTATCAAACTAATTGAGTTTCTGTTTCTATCATCACTCCATTTGATATTCATGACAGAAAAACTCTCCGTAAAATCATTGGAGCTCGAAATGCTGAGTATGGACTTAACAAGGACTAAGATATTACTGTTGTTGCCCCTAATAGATCTATAACATATACCCATCTGACACAGACATAGAAATCATTTTCTCTTACAAACTAGCACCTGTACCCTACAACTCAGTAAAGTGAAGCAACGCGGCTGGCGTGCCTGTGCTATGCTATTTGACGTCACTAACAACAATCGCCAATCACGTCAAGCATGGATTGCTCAAGCGGGACATTTGAAAATTGGTGCGAAATTTAATATATTAACCCAAAAAACGGAATATTTGGCTTTCCGTTCAAGATTAAAACAGAACTGGGAACAAAACAAGAAAAAACGGAATTGTTCTGGGTAAAACGGAACGTCTGGCAATCCTAGTGTTAACCGAGACAGTGTTTTTGCTTCTCGAGTTGAATGTTTAAGGTCTGATTTACAATCTTTGATTATGATGCTACACTTAAATACACTACGAGGGCTAAATAAAATAATTAAAGGAGATGAATATTAATCAAGGAATAGTTCTTTTATCTTTCTAAAGTAAACAAATAATTAATTAATTGAATATATACATATTTTTTTCTAAATTTAATTTGAGATTTGAACTTGATGTGATCTTCGACTTTCACCTGTGGGTGATTTACTAAATACTTCATAGATCGAGCTGACACTTTTTGAATCTACAATTGCAATTTCTGGAGCGAATACTAGGAGGCTTATATTTTGACAATAAGCGACGTTAGCCGTGATTATGATCACGCTTTCGCCAACCTAATCACACATGCACGCAGATGGTGATCATTTGCAAGGAGCCAATGATTCGTGCAGGGAGGGCGCAAAGTATGCAAACATAGGAGTGTATAATATTTTGTTTTATTTGTTGTTGTTACCTGTGTCCAATATTTATGTCTTTAATAATTTTTTCTCTTAGTAATCCAATTGTGCATTGTAGGCGCATCTCACCTACGACTAATTTTCAAATAGGCTTAAATAGATTTCAGTAACTTAAGGTTAAATGTAAGGGATAACACCAACGTAGCTTAGATTATACTTATTGTTGCTCGTAAATGTAAATTGATATTTTTTGATTGTCGACGCTAAAAATAACTTGCTTTGCCGTAGATTCAGAGATGTGACTATTCGTATTAAGAATTAATTTTTGTAATTGCTTAGGGTTTTACGAGGTACGTCCAGAAAGTAATTTCCGTTTGGTAATAAAATTAAATTGTGTACAGATAGGCTAACGAAAAATTATTTATTGCACAACATTCTACACCTCTTAAACTACTTTTCCACATAACTTCCGAACTTTTGTAGGCATTTGTCATGGCGTGGCACAAGTTTTTGGATACCTTCTTCATAGAAGTTTGCCGCCGACCGTAAACGAGATTGAAGACTCCCCTGTAAGATATCCTACCGTTTGGCCACCACTGTTAGGCAAATTGCGTATGTGGTCAGTAGAACTCCTAAACATACGCATTTCTCCTGGTTAGCACGTAATTTGCCTAACAGTATAATAATCTAACATGGCTTTCATCCGAAATATTTAGACGGTTCCCAATATCGGGGAATCTATTACAGTAATCAAGCAGAAATTTTGTATGTTGATACAGGTTATTAACGTAAGTTATCATAGGCCATGGGCATTTTAATAACTAGATGAACACAAATTCAACATGGCGGCGAAGCGAAATTTAAATATTTATATGTTTTTTTCTCGTGACTTAATTATCCGAGCGCAGTGAAAATTAGCACGGAAAATCTTCAAACAAGGCGCAATATGCTGTATAGGCCTATCACAGGGAAAATGGTTTATAGTAGCCAGGAGAGTTTTTATGAAAAATAAACAGTGCGTTATATGAAAATAGGCTATTCAGCTCTTCACGGAACTAATTGTTTTCTTTTGGGATGGTAAATCAATTACGCTCGATTCACCAGGCAAAGTGGTATTTTGTGAAGGAAAATCTGCATGCCCAATTCAGAAAAAAAAGGCTATCAGCAAATAGTTACTCACGTTATTGAACAATTGAAATTCTTTGAACTCTTTACTCAGACGAGATAACCTGTTGAATATCCCCCACAAGAAAAGATTGGCATTCCTCCTGAAAGGGTACTGTACTCTTATATGGATATGTGCCAGGAAATTATTCATCTCTTCAAAAGTTTTCTGAATTGTCCCATGATAAAATATAGCGACTCTGGACGTCGACACAAAACTGGTTTGTACATCGCTTAGTTAACCGAGTTAACCAAGCCGACCAATGAGAATATTAGCAGTCACGTGGGGAACTTGGAGCTAGACTGCGTCGTTTGAACAAAGACGGGACGAGCGTGCACGAGCAGAATCGAGGACTCTCGAAGGAGAGCCCACCCCAGCACGCGTTGCAAGTGTGTCTGGAGTGTGGAAAGGGAAGACGCGGGCAGGGCGCGTGGCACGCAGCCAATGAGAAGCGACCTTACTTAATCAAGAGCAAGCAATTTAATGAGCATAGCTAATTACCAGGATGATTTGAACACATCGTAATATCATGGAAGATATTAATTAATATATAAGAACTATTTATTAAATTTGCGGCTAATTATTTATTTAATTAAGGATTATTATGATCATCGATAATGAGCGACCTATCAGATCCTTGTTCTGAAATGGACGCAGACTTGGAAATTTGATGAGGGGGAAATGAGAGAGGAATTGAGGCTCTTAATACTTACGACTTCAGCGGAGAAGGACTTCTCAACAAGTAACTCAACAATACAACAAAGCAAATGGAGATTCACGAACGAAGGCACTTAGTTTATGCAAGCAGTTATATAAAGTCGACATTCAACGATATTTAAAAGTTATTGAAACCAATCTACATTATTAACCATGTCGAAATTCCTGAAGTTGAGGGAGGAATTTACTAAAGAATCTACAGGAGACATGATGATCAACTAAGAAGTTATGGGGACAGAACTGTGACGGCAGCAAGAATATTCGAAATGACATAACATCAATATCACGGGAGAGATTAATATCTCGTCTCTCCCATGAAGAAAATTCTACATCTACAAGTCATTTCAACAACTAAAATGATTTATCCCAATTTGTAGAGTATTGTAGAACATTTAAGAATATCCGACAATTATTTATGGATGCCATTTTTCTACGTTTTTAAGAATATTATTGTAGTTTTCGACGTTATATTTTCATAACTACATCATGCGAATGTTTATTCACGTTTTTCGTCGATTTTGAGTATTAAGAATTTTATTTTGAATTTTTGGATTTTGCGACTTTCGAAATTTGAATGAGGAGATTTTACAGTTTAGTTCAGAATATTTTTATGGTAATGTTTAAATGTGTTCAGGTCACATTTTGTCAATTTTTGAATTGTAAGATATCGTTTTTTTTTGTCAAAGATAATAATAATGGAAATTTGTTCCAAGAGTATTATACAGAGATATATTTGAGAGAATGCGATTCTTAAAGATCTTATGTGGAGATCTATGTAAAGTCACGATCTGATAACTTATTAGACAGATTTGGTTATACATATTTGGTGACTAACAATTATAAAATATTGAAGTTTGTGAGAAATATATTAAAGGAAGAATATGTAGAGAAATACAATATTAAGTTAACAAATACAAATAACAGCGTATTTTTGAAGTGATAAGAATGTGAAGAAAGATATAAAGAAATATTACAGCTAATTGAAAGCTTTTATGAAATGTGAGTGATACAAAGAAATAAGATTGTTATTCGGAGACTAGTATTTTATCGTATTACCTTTTAAATTAATTCCTTGATAGAATCAGTATTTTTCTTAAATTATTTTATTAAGTTTGTTGTTACTATGAGGAGTGAATTAAGAAGTATATGTTTTTGGAAGAAACTGCGAAGCATCTCTGAGAGAGAGATTTATTACTCCCGTAGCAGACGGAGGTATTTGTTGAATGACAATGGGCAATTGTGAAGCCATTGGCCAATTATTGAAGGAATGGCTGTAATGACATACTTGCGCATATTTTGAGGTTGGAATAGGATGTTTTACGAAGATGCAGTATTATTGATGTTAATTTGTATTGGAAGTTATTACAATAGTCTCACAGAGTTGAAACTCCTTGAAATTCAAAGGACAGCGGATCCTAGATGAAATTGAATCTGAAAGAAATGGTAGGATCAACGGATCTTTGTTGAAACTGAGAGTAAACTGAGATCTATTTAAATGGTTCTTAATCTGATATTGAATGTACGGTAATTATTAAACGCAGTGGAAGTTTTTATTTTTATTAAGTACTTTTATTATGACGACAGACCAGTTGTAGGAGGTCTATGGACTATGTCTCTACTTAATTGTATGGATTATAGAATCCCGAATTGTCACACTTTCACGAATAAGACATAGTATGGTGAAGGATTATTTTCTAAAGTCCGTTGAGAAGCAGTAAAGAAATAGAAAGACAATTTCAGTCTATATTGTCAGTAAAGAAAGCGGTTGGACCGTTTTACATATTTTATTTTATATTGAATAGTTGCTGAACTACAACGTTACTATTTGTGTTGTACATAAATAATATTAAGAATTTAAAGAAAGGTTTATTGTTACATTTACGCGCATTACAATTTTTAACTTGTAATTTAAATGTATATAGAGATTTTTATCGCTTCCATGAGAAGAATTTAAGTGATAGGAGGCGGGAGATAAATTGTATAGAATAATGAATAGTTCTTGTAATGACGGAGATCTACGTCAAGGGTAACTTCATTTATTTTTGGGGATATTTTTTTAAACTTTATAATATTTTTCTTGTTATAATACTCCCGTTACCTAAAGCACAGCAGTTGTATGCTGCTATTTAAGTCATAATTTTATTAAAGCTTATAAAAGCGTTTGAAATCATTTTTTATGGTTTCTTAAAGAAACGAACATGTATTTCATGTAACTGAAGCAATGACATTTGGTCATTTCATCTTATTTAAAGTTATTAATGCATATAATCAATGCTAGTGTTAGGAAACGTGTAATTGTTAAGTGAATAAATACGACAGGCACGTTGTTACGATTCCCTGATCTTTTATAGGATATTGGCATTAGGCCTATCTTTGTAGTTAAATGGTAGTGAAATGTGCTGTAGGGTGGAAGTTCCCGAGGGACCTTATCCGCATCCTTACGCCCGAGATTTTCATAGATTCTCATTTTTCCTGAGTAGATAGAGAACCCTACTGTTCTGTAGTTAGTTACTATAGCACATTCCGTTTGAAAAAAACCTGTTCCTTATTCTGAGTGTTTTCGCCAAGTAGCAATAATGTTGTTTTTAGCCGGGACTTCAAGATGCTACAATCCATTATTATTTCCAGCCTGGGATTTTGGTGGATTATCCGGATATAAGGGTGCAGTACATTGCCCATTATGTGCTTAAGAATACCATTAATGCTTGTTAATGCACATTAATGCAATACCATTTGCCACTGGTACTTCGTCCTATGTAATCGATGCCGTTATTTGTATGTAATTAGAAGACTTTCAAAGGCTAAGCAAACGTTTAATGTGATTTCACGGGTAACTTCAAGAAACTATGTACCGAATGAGTATTTGGTAATATCATAGTTGGAATGCCAGTCCATATCACAGATAATACTCCCATTCCAAAATGGAAGTAGGCTACTTTTGTATTAGACCTTGATTCATATACAGTATAAACGTTCCAACTAACAGTTGCCAAACTGTTCAAGGCTGAGAAGGATTGTTTCTCACGACTGCAATAATAGTATTATTTCCTTGGCAGCGTGGTAAACGTGAGGAGGAAATAGCGTAAATATCAATATTTTGCAATCTATACAGCAAGTGTCAGTACACATCTAATCAGATCAAAAAGATCATTTCTTCCAGTCAAGTACAGCTTTCTAATATATTGTCATGGGGAATTTTATTAGAGCCAGGCCTTCAAACATCATGCCATTAACCTAGAGGGCCAGTGATAAAATATAAATTTGTACTTCTTTGTGCTATCAAGTTGAATAAAGATCCGAATTATTGTGACAGTAATTTGTTCATAATTAACTTATTTCATCATTATACAACCGAAATTAGTAATACTAGTTTGATTTACTGTGCAAATGGCAAATAATTTCTAATTGAAAAATTGAATGTTGAAAGGTGAAATCCATGTAAGTCACCCTATTTATATCACTGATGCTAAACGTGTATGTTAGAGCCGGCTTACAAAAACCTAGGCTATATAATCACCATCATAAGTAACATATTGTTGTGAGTTATTAATTCAATCAATGGGTTTGGGAAATGTTGGTTATCAGCCCCGCGTACTTGGACATGTGTTCAATTAGTTTAGTCCCCTAACCTGTGTTTCTGCGTTGACTAAGCCGTGTGTGTAACTGTAATTGTTAGGGTTGGGGATAAAGTAGGTGCCCCAGGACTTGAGGTCGGCAGTTTCCCGGAGGGAGTGTGGAAATAACGACGTAAAATCCACGCTCAGGATAGAATTTGTCAGGATTTGAACCTCCGATCACTGGCCTAGATGGTGCTCCTATCACAGTCGTAGTGAGCAATTTAACGTGCATGGCTTCGCTACGGGGTTCACAAATAATTTGTATGAAAATGTTCCACATTTAAAAAGTGTTATAAACTGTCGTTCATGAAATGAGCAAAATAAGAAAGAAACAATGTTTGTACCCCACATGATATTTTAAAAACAGGTGCTCGATGTAAACACTCATGCCTTTCAGCACCATCTTGAATCTAATGTACGCAGTATAGTTGTTTCTGTAACGTTTGTAATATCATTATATAACCTGAAATATACGAAATTAGTGGCCCCCACCCCTGAATACAGTACTTGATTTTTCATAGACTTTAAAGAACAAGTGATACACTCAAAAAATAACAATGATAATCCATAAATGACTTTTCAGTTTCCTGCACAGATGTAAGGTCGTTTATTGTCCTACCCGTATTTTCGTTGAACTAAGCAATTAGTTGTATTTTCTAAATTATTCTTCAATACGGCCTTAGTGTCTCTGTCGTCGTATCAATTGTACGTGCCATTCATCCACAAAGTGGACACATAATTCAACTACCGTATAAGATTTTTAGCCTACTTTTCACATTTTGCAAAAATGAGGAAAAAGTAGTCTTATGAGATCGATCCGGGAAAATGTGTGTCTGTCTGGCTGTGTGTGCCCCCCCCCCCCCTATCAACTCCTAAACGGCTGCAGCAATCAAAACCAAATTTAGTATGAGTAAAGATGTGCACCGGAATAGCTCACGTCCATATTTGAAAATGTTGTCAGTTCTACCAACTGCTGAAAAAACGCACTAGAAATTTGAGCTCCATGTTGGATATCTTGCAAGGTATACATGGGAGCTATTCCAAAATTGGCACACATGTAGATAATACTATTTCAGTTTAATTTCTAGGAGTCCAACCATGACAGTGTTGCTAAAATAATTTTAAGCCTTCTGAGAGGTCCAATGTTTAAATGCATATAACTTCTACACTATCTACTGGATTTCAACCAAATTTTGTATGTAATATCTGTACATAAACAGATATGATTGAGTGTATTCTTAAGAGCCACCAGGGCTGCCAACTGTTAATAATTGCTCTCTCTATTTTTTTTAAATCCATTTACCAATATATCAGAAAGTATGCAAGCCAACAGCTTTAAACTATGCACACGTATATTCTGACATTTTAGATTAATTTGGAGTAACTTATATACGTCAGTTCTACCAACATGATTATAAGCCTGCTGATAGTACAAATTTTTAAATACATGTAACTTCTATACTATCAGTTGGATTTCAACCAAATTTCGTATGTGCAATGTGTACCATAACAGATATGACTATACGTATTGTTAAGAGCAATCAGGGCAGCCAACAGTTAATAAATGCTCTCTACATTCTTTTTACCCTAATATCAATATATCAGAAAGTATGCAAGCCAACAGCTCTATACTTGGTACAGGTATAGCACCTGACATTCTAGATTAATTTGGAGTAATTAATACAAGGCAGTGCTGCCAACATGATTCTATGCCTGCTGATATGTCCAATTTTAAAATACATGTAACTTCTATACTAACAAATGGATTTCATCCAAAATTGGCACAACAAGATATCATAATAATTCAGATTATTTCTGACCAGCACACGCATGGTATTGTTGGCAACATGCTTTTACGCGTGCTGATAGATCCAGTGTCTAACTGCATGTAACGTCCATTGGACTTCAACCAAATTTTGTATTCTGTACCTTAAGAGGTGGAACTAAGAATATATTCAGTCACCAGGGCTGCCAACTGTAGTGCTCTATTAGGCTACATTATACCTGGTATATTTTGAACTAATTAGATATTTCGATATTACCAACTTAATTTCGTCATTATTCTATATGGGTTCATATTCTGTAGAATAATCATTGGCATGAAAAGTAGGCTGTATAGTTCTTCACGGAACATCTTGTTCATACGTGAGATAGGATAATATCTGAGTAACCCACATATCGGGTGTTCATGAAAGTTGACAATTCGTTGAGATGAACTAAATCGTTTTGTGTTGTTACCAGTACTAATTTCAGTCATGGCTTTCTAGACATACTTATGAGTGTACCTTACATGGTGAACAATTTCACAGAATTTGCATTGAGAATATTGTTGCGAAAAGGGATTAGTTGGAACTGCTTAACGGTTGGTAATCGTCTTTCTTTCACTGAATATTTAGGGTAAAAGTTTTGCCCATTATATTTTCTCCGATAATATGTATAACCATGTGCATTTACAAATGGACTACTCTGAGGATGCCATCTTTCTCTGATCATTGATCTTTTAAACTGATTTCAGAATAGGATGACTATATAAACCAAGATTCATATGATATTGGTTAACGGGTCTGATATCTCCTTCAGATTGTAATGGAAAGCACTTAAGGTTTATTTCTAGTCATGAAGGTTTACATGTTAAACCAAAATGATGTCCTGACTATGCCCATGACGTCCTAATACATTTGCAACATGATTCGAGGACACTCGGTGAAGAAAAGATAAAATGACAGTACCAAGCAGATTATATTATACATTATGTTATGTGAGGGAGACACCTTTTAATAATTATAAAACTAAAATATTCCGTCGTTGGCCTAAGTGACAAATTGATTTCCGGACATCACTGAGAATACCTAGAGTTGTTGTAGGTGAGTCATTTAGAAGCTTCATATTGGTTGTCATTAGCCCTGTGTATCTGTTTGCGTGTGGAATCTGTCAAACCAGCACAGTTAATAATGTGTCTGTGTTATTGTGTGCTCATTTAAGCTGAGCTGGGATTGGGAAGGAGATGTCATTCTGGCATAAGTCTGGATGAGATGCGGAAAACATAGTGTGTGCACATTTAAGCTGAGCTGGGATTGGGAAGGAGATGTAATTCTGGCATAAGTCTGGAGTAGATGTGGAAAACAATTTGCACATTGCGACCTCAGTAACTGATATCGCTAATAAGAGCTTTGAAGCTATACTTCTCCATTTGTAGCCTATTCCATCATATGAAGAAAGAAGCTTACGAGATCACCTTTTGTACGTGTGTGTGATCGGTGTATGTGTCCCACTTAATAAAATCTAACCGGCAAGAGCGACTTTAATGACACTCAGAACGCACATAGTACTATTTTGTCCGACACCGACCGTGCCCTTCAAATTTAAATACGTTCCACCTATCCAACATTGCAGCCGCGCGAAATGTATCACCGGCGTTCTATATCTCCAAAATTATTGCTGATATCCCCTGAAATGTTGTATGGTGATAGGCTATAGAATGTTAAGGTATGTTCAGCTATGCGATGCTTGGAAACGTGTTGAATACAAGACAGCATGGTGGCCATGTGAATTTATTAGGGAGATAGACACTCACACATGGAAGAAAGGTGATGGCAAAAGCCTATTTTTAGCATAGTTTGGTCATTTTTGAGTTTCATTGACATCGCGGCAGCACTTAATATTTTTTTTAGAGTGGGACACACACGAACAAAAGGTGATCTCATAAGCCTGGTTTTTCATATGATGAATATAGGGTTAAAATTGGCTTTTGGGATCACCATTTGTCCCTGTGGGTGTGTGTCCCTCTAATAGAATCTAAACGGCTGGAGCAATTTCATTAAATCCCTGTAAGGACATATTACTAGTTTGTACGACCCCGAGCATGCCATTTGAATTTAAATACGTCTCACTAATCCAACATGGTGCCCACGCGAATTATTTCATCGGCATTAATTATCTCCGAGACTATTGCCGATATCACTCTGAAATTATGTATGCTAATAGAGAATACTGAGGTATGTTAAGCTATGTGGTGCTTTGAAACATGTTAACTACAAAACCAACATTGTGGCCATGCGAATTTAAGATAAGTTATTTATATGGCATTTTTATGAGATTTAATCAACTGAGCGAAATAAAACCTAACGCCCTACAAGTATATACATGATTTAATCTACTGACAACATATTCAATTCAATTGTTTTCATAAATGCTAGATGGCTGCTGTGCGAAGTTTAAAAATTCAGTTTTTATTCTTGGTGTCCTAACCATTCGATCAAAACCAACGTTTGAATATCTGCGACTCTATTACAGCAAATCAATCTGATTTGTTTTATTTTCATAGAGGCTATAAGCATAAGTTCACCAATGGGCCTTTCAATAACCTGATGAACCCAAAACCAACATGGTGGCGTCACAAAATTTTCATATTTGCATGAAATTTTCTCGCGACTTAATTATCTGAGCGCAGTGAAATTTAGCACGGAAATTCTTCATACAATGCTTAATATATTGACGTCTAATTTAATTCATATTCTAGAACTTAAAATTGGCGGCTGTGCTAATTCATAATAATCGCGGTCATACTTGTCGTGTCCTAAACATGCAATAGTAATGTAGATTAGTAAAATGAGCCATGATTATAATGTTCGTTTGCTGCAATGTAATTTTATAACATATATATAATCTAATCGAACATTGCGTCCAGACAATGCATTTCACCGGTTCTTAATATCTCCAACATTATTTCAGCAAACAAATTGATATTTTGTACGGTGTTAGACGCCTTTCAAGATCGGACAGGTGTGAAACTTTACAAATCCTGAGAAAAACAAAATCATCATTGCGGCCAAGTGATTTTCAAATATTTTAAGTAACTTTTCTGGCGATAAAATCACCCGAGTGCAATGAAACTTGCCACAGCGGATTTTTATACAGAGCTTAGTGTAGAAATATCTTATGATGTTCAATTATATTCAAGAATTCAAGATGGCGTCAGTTCAAAATTTCAAAACCTTATGTTCTTGTTTCTCTTATCTTATTCAGGCAATTGAGGAGAAGATTCGTTTGACGGGCTTAGATAACACAGGGCAACAAAAAATAATTTGTTGAATGTTTCCTACACTTCATGAGTCAATTCTTACTAATTTTGGGTTGTGAACATCGAATATGACAATGAAAATTTTTTCTTAGCTCTAGTTTCTGTGACACGCAATACGTGGAAGTATTTTTGTTCAATGGATTAAGAATAAAGTATACATTTTAATTGCATACGCCGTCAACATTTAAAGTGTACTTTTTTTAAATGGCAGTTACATTTTAAGAGTTCTAAATTGATGGAAGAATATCTGGCAGATGGTTGGGTCTGAAGAGAATGCCGTAGTGGCTTCATAAGCTTGCCTCTTGTGAGTTCCAGTGCATCCCTACACAAAGTCCAGCAGTAATCCACAAGCATTGCTTCATTCCAAAGGCCCTAATATCTTTGTTCCTCAACAGAAATATCCTGATGGGATCGTTCTTCGTGTTCATTACTGAAAGCCACAACTAGGAGGGAAAAAGTCTAGGTGGGAGTGGAGAAATTGGATTTTAAGGGACATGTTGCATCAAAGTTGATGGTATTTTTGCAGCAGCACTGTCACCAACTGAGTGTAGTTATTATCTCTTTCGTTGCCTAAAAATCCACGAATAACTCCATTGAAGGATTCCCAAGCTTCCTTTTCTTTCCTCTCCAAAACTTGGTCAAATGCAGGATCCGTAACAAGTTTTCGAATTTGTGGCCCGACAAAAACACCTTCCTTAACTTTGGCATCACTTAATCGCAGAAATTTCTCTCTTACGTACTTAAAGGCCTGTCATTCTTGGTTCATACCTGTGACAAAATTTTTCATCAAACACACCTTGATATGCAGGTGTACCTTTTTGGCCCAAGAGAGAACGGCTACGACATTTATCTCGCTAGGATTAAGATTTCCTGCAGGTCAGTCTACTTGAATATAATGTGATTTCCTATCCCTGCTGTCCCACATAGCCTGCATAAAAAGCAGCAAAATTTTGTGTACCCCTGTTGTATTCCTAAGAGGATAGCAATGACTTTTAGATCACCACAGATTTTCCACTTGTGTTCATGATACTTGATTAAGCCCTAGAGGGCTGTCATATTGCATAAGTCTCCTTCATATGAACTGCATGACCAACAGGAATAGAAGGTAGATGGTTGCCGTTGTAAAGTAATACAGTTTTCAAACTAAGTTTAGAGGAGTCTATGAATAACTTCCATTGAGTTGGATCATGGTTCAAATTCAAACATTTCATCAAGCCATTAAAGTTGCAGCAAACAACAAGATTGTTTTTCTTCTCAAAAAAAGGGAAGCAGATCCCTGTGACGTTGTCTTTACTGTGAGACTCTGACATCATGTTCCAGAAGATTCCATTGCTGTAGTCTAGACCCTAGAATTTCTCCCTTCTCCTTCGACAAGTCAAGGTCTCTAATGAGATCCCTTTATTCCGCTTGACTCAGTCTGGGCGGTTTATCATCTTTGCCTCAAAATCAGGATCACGGGATGTGAAAGGCTTGTTGGGTTCTTCTTCTTCTCCTTCTTGTTCCACACTGTCTCCATTTTCTACTTCAAATACACAATTTTTGGGTGGAGTGGGAACTGGTAAACTATCTGAATGCAGAATGGGTCGAATAGCAGATGGAAGATTCAGGCATTGAACTATTCTTCTTTCCTTCATAGACAATCCTGCCTTTATAGGTGGAGTTAAGGAGAAATAGCAAACATATGAATGGTTTCTAGGCTCCCGCCAAACCATAGGCACAGCAAAAGCCAGAGATCATTTCCTATTTTTCAGCCATTCTCGCAGTGTACTGAACAAGCGTTGCAACATATATGTAGAGCCCATGACTTTTCCTGGTCACCTAGATTCATACCGAAATAATAGTGATTGAAAATCTTAAGGCTAAATGTCCCGTTTTTTAGTTTGTAATTCTGACATCACGTAGCAGCACCAAAGTGAGACAATTTCTTTTTTCAGTTTTCTCTTGAACCAAAGCTTGTATTTGCGATCTGAAAACCAGTATGTATACTAGACTGCAATTGAATTGATATTATTTCGATGCATTTTCCAAAATGTGGAAAACAAAGAAGTTACTAACAGTTTTTTATATCTCTGCTTAAAATATGAAAAAACCTGGTAATACGAAAACGGAGATTTATTTCCTGATTCCAATGCATTTATCAGAATTAAAATCGGCTGAATGGAATCGACAGCATTAGTTTGGGAATTGTTTTGAAAAGGGTGGTAGGCGGCGCGGCTTCACAATATCTCTTGCGCAAGGAAAATGATGAGCACGCTGACAGGGTGGAGGGAAAAGGGGACCATTTGACGACAGGAAGGAGTTGTCTCCCTCTCGTCATAAATATTATATTTCGGCAAGTTACATGTACAAGTGCCTAGTCGTGGAACAATATCTGAGCAACGTCGACACAATGTGTTTGTACAGATACCTTTCTTACTACCTCGAACATTCTTGTTGTTGTCGTTCTTGTTGATAATACATTGTAGGGGCTTGGGACATTTTGGTCATCAGTGCCTTTGGCTGACTGCGTGGCTCAGCGGTAACGTTCTCGCTTGCTGTGCCCAAGGTTTCAGGATCGAATCCTGGTGCAGAGAGTTGGCATTTGAGGGTGCGCGAATGCGAGGGAGCCGTGTCATTAGATTTACTGGCACGTTAAAGATCCCCTTCGGGGCAAAATTCAGGCACCCCGGCGTCTCTAAAAGCCACAGTAGTTAAAAGGGACGTAAAACCAATAACGTTATCATTATCATTATTACTATTATTATTATTATTATTATTATTATTATTATTATTATCAGTCCCGTGTTGTTGATTAGGCCCCATGTGTGTAACTGTATTAGAGTCAGGGATTGGGCAGGTGCCCTGAGACTTCACGTACGGTACTATATCGGCATTTACCTGGAGGAATTGTGGAAAAACCGGTGAAAACACACTCGGGATAGATGCTGACAGCGCTGGATTCCCTTCTAGGTAACTGTTTTAGAGTTATTTGAGGATAAACTCCCGAACAAAAAACATATTGTCCGACATTAGTAATACTTCGTAGGGCATAATTCTTACCGCACAGAGCAGCGACTGGTTTCACTCGATGCGAATTGAATACCGTATAGAAAGATATGACTGGTTTGTAGTTAGCACGCTCTTGATATTTTAGAAAAAAAGATCGACAAGATATGTTCGTGTTCAGGTATATTGGGAATATCTGAGGGATCTATATGCAAAACTCACATTCTCCACTCTTGTTCGAAATTGAGATAGCAAGGCATTCTTATTCTTCGTTTCAAACTGCACACGACTATATTAGTGCTGAAAAGACAAACTCCCAATTTCCAGTGGTTTTCAAATGCCAAAAACTAAATTTAGATGCAAAACTATCATTCTCCACTGTTTAGTTGCATAGAGCACATCCTCCCTGTTGGCCAATCACAAGACAGCTTCTGATCATGTGACTTTCTACAGCTGCAAGCCAATATTATTATTGTCTGTTCAACTCGTAACCTCTATATAATAAATAATATAGTCTAAGTGTATTCCAACAATGCAATTGGTTTCATTTGTCTAATTTTTTCACAAACATGACCAACTTGTCTATTGTTTTGTCTGAAGTAATTAATTTTGTTTAGTGTCAAAAGTAACATTCTCCAACTTGTTCAGACACAAAACTCACAGTCTCCGATGTTTTGATGCAAAAGTCACATTCCTCAAAATTAAAACCTATTTTTCAGATAAATTAATATAAATAATGAAACATAGTTTATACAATAAGGTGTAATTAAGTATAGCCTGCAACAAAAGCAAAGTCTCTTAGAGATTCCATTAGTTACATACATTTAAGAATTATTTTTTTTCTTCTTGTAAAATTAGAAAGAGTGGAGAACGTCAGTTTTGCATCTAGACCCCTCAATCTATTCTAAAAACCATTCGATGCGGACGTACAACTATAGGTATCGTCTTCTAGACATAACAAACAAGACCACAAACCTTGAAAAATTCTAATCATCGAGCCCAGTAATTATCGATTTATAATAGGCCAAATGCGCACGCACATAGACCTACATACATACATGCATGCATTTATTTTGGTGATTCGTATGGGTCTTTGGGTCTTTTGACTCTAATTCCCCCTTTTTTTCGTGAGATCTGAAACGACTCCGTGAGGCCAATCACTATAACTTACCTCAAATTTCATGGAAGTAATAATAAAAGTTCATTTATGTAGGACTTTTTATTACAATAAACAAACTATGAAAATGCATACCAAGAGCAAAATTATTATGTACATATATAGAATTAAAGTTCCTAAGATATTCTCATCTGCCTATTGTTAGCACAGGCACAAGTACTGCGTACTATAAACAAACAAACAAAATTATACCTGATTATTTCCTGTTCTTGAAATCAGTGCTTCAATTTTTTTCCACATCACAGATAAAGTTTCAGGATTTACACACACTCAGTGTTTTACTTCACCTCAGGTTCTCTTATATCCATTGATCTGGTCATCCTGGGATCAATGATCACAGGCAACAAGATTTTCTCGTAGCAGATCATCAGTTACATAAACATGTTTTGTCTCCAGAACTTTTCGTCCCTCTTTATTGTTTCTATGTGAATGTCCTTAGGCGTCCATACCACAAAATAGCATATTTCCCGCTATGTTATTTCCAACTGGCCCTGGTTCTAGAAATAAAACTCATGTGAGTGTTAGAGAGTTATCAATCTGTTCTCTTCTGAATGGCAGTGTTCTTGACATTCTCTATGCTTTCTTTTTCGCTTACTTTCTGCCATACAAAATCCCTTTAGCTTTTTGCAGGCTTCCAATATGGTCATATTCCGTGCAGAATAAGGGCACTTGACTGCGACTATAGTGTCGTCTCCTATTAATCCGTCTGGGCAGGCACCTAAAATCCCATAAGTTTTATGTTCGAAAAGACCGCATTCTTCGACTTTTCTACCGATTTCTCCTCTAAATTTCGTGTTGCAATTCGGTCATTATCACAGTCATACTGCATTGCTTTTGAGTGAAATTCCCCGTACAGAATGTTTTTTGCTACTGGAGCCCATTTCGAAGTAGGTTTCCTCTTGCATACATATCCAAAATTGGATGCCGTAAGTCTGTCCTTTCTAGCTGTGTGCCACTTTTCATTTTCCCTTTGGCCCCTTGTTTCCTATTCCATTTTTTGTATATGGCCTTAACCTAGCGTTAGTTGATCTTCTCATCACTAAACGCTCCCAACAGTACCTCATCGAAATCCAACTACATTGATCGGTTTCCATAATCATGTGAGACAGTACGTTACATTTCGTTAGACTGTTGTCGGGACATTCTTTTCCCTTCTCGCGACGCAAATAAACTTTTTCGGGAAGCTGCTCTTCTTCTCTTTCTGCTGAGTGCAGTGTCCTTCGCTATTGTTTTTTTCTAAACTGATTTCATTGTTTTATAGTGCCAGGATGGCCCAAATTGAAAGACCAGCCCGGCAGCTTTGGTTCTATGAGTGAAGGAACCTCGTTTCCCTCGACTGATATGCTTACCTCCCGTGAATTTTGCAACAAGGGACATATAATTTTCGGCAGCATTGCTGGTGGTGTTTGATACTAGCTGGGAACTTTTGGCAATTAGGGGCTGCAAGCAATACCGCATAAGTGTGGTTGCCGTTAGCTGTTTGTCTTCATCTTGCCCGCTGGTAGTTCAAAAGTACTGTTTGCAGTCTTTATGGATCCCAATCCAATCCACTATTTCCGGAAACTAATTTTCCATTTTCACAACCGCTAAGCCTTTATTTTTCCACACAACGCATTGTTTTCATTTGAAGTCGAGCTTGCTTCTCTGAAAAAAAGTTGACCATGAATAGTTCGTGATTTTGTACTCCTACACTTATGTATTAGAAGTAAAAAACAAACTACAGCCGTGGCGCGACAGCCCATGAAGGGCCTAGGCCTACCACACAACCGCTGCGCTGTTCAGCCATGTAGCCTGCAGATTGCGGGGTGACGTTTAGTCATCCTACTTGTAGGCTACAGGTAAAATATAAGTGAAATCATAGCTGCTCAGTGCATTACAGATTATCTAATGCAAGCGTAAAGAAATGCCCTTGAATCGGTTTTGTTGGTGGCTCCATTTTTCAACAAAAACGAAAAAATAACTCCACGTGATGACTGTAATGTTCTCCACCAGTCGTAGCCTACCTATATGTACATGTGTCTATTCTACCAGAAATGCTGTCCAAAAAATAATGTGCCGAAAATAGAACACCTAACGGGCATTAAAAAATAATACTGTTGCAGGTAAAATAAATTAAACAAAAAATAATTAATGAGATCGATGAACTGAAAACAAGAAGTTGTAACTAGGAACTGGTAAAATATCAGAGGATCACTCAGAAATATCCAGACCTTGACAATAATTCAGAACTAACCAGCACAGTCAATCGCAAAATTGGACTAGATGCTCGGGAATTCCATACCGTCTGGCAAGGTTGTCGCTCTCTCAAATCACTTGACCTCCGCTCCCCTCCCCCCAACCCTCCCCCAACCCACTCTCCATGACCTTGTTCTACTGCTGCGCCTTGTTGCAAATACAGTATCACTTTTATTCACAAACTTCCCAAAGTGATCCCGACGATTCTATTCAACCGATTTAGGTTTTCGATGCGGCTTTGGAATCAGTGAGTATAACTCAACTTTCGTATTACCCGTTTTCTTTCGAATTTTAATCAGATATTTGAGAAAAAAACAGCAACTTTTCTGGTTTTAAAATTAAAAAGTAAGCAATGATTTAATGTCAATTCTGCTACTAGACAGAGTACATAGCAGTTTTCAGATCGCAGATCGGAGCTCCCCTTCGATACAAAATAAATAAATAAATTCAGCTTCGCTTGTGCTGCCATCTCTTGAAATATATTCTTATCCAACTGTCGGGACATTTAGCCTTAACAAGAGCAGTCAGCATGCGTTTCTGTGACGAAAATGTTATTTCACCACAAATGTAACAAAAATTATTCACTTTATTTAGACATTCTCTCGGCATTTTGACGAACTTTACACTTTTACAGCACTACCAAACCTGAATTTCTCCATTAATTACAGCAGAAACAATATGAAATTCACAGTTACAGCAAGAATGTCTATGTTTATAACTTAAAAACCGCTGAAGAACGTTTATGGAATGTTATTTGACAGGTGTGCCAACACCAAAAACAAACTTTCCCCCGAAAATCCACCAAACTGAAAATGTTGACTCTAAAAAATGAAATGTCACTTGATCTCGAAAGCAAGAGCTAATCTCTCATTGTAATGGTGATTTTTGAACTCAGAAAGTGGAAATACATAAGAATTAACTATTTTTGAGCCCGAAACATTTTCATTGTTGGGCAGTGTAATGATCCTTATCTAATGCCACAAAATTCTGTTGATTACTGTTCGTAATTCATAGAAACCGTGTATTTGACTTTTCTAGAATTTAACTACGGTAGTTCGATACAGAAACATGCCATCTCGCGGGAGGAGTCTTAATCACCGATATTGAAAACTAGCACAAAACGTTTTATGGTGATGGTGTTGGTGAAGACGTAGGTCTATTTAGTACAATATATTACATGGAAAATCCTATTAATAAGCAGGAGAGATTTAATGAAAATGGCCAGTGGTATATATGAAAATAGGTGATTTAATTTAAAATAACATGTTTTATTTCTCGTATGCTATTCAGGCAATTGAAAAGATGATTCGTGTGATGGGCTATTATAGTAATCATTATCTAATGGCACTAAGTTCTGTAGCCATAACTTCGTAAATCATAGGAGTCAAGCATTTGACTTTTAATTTCCGTGGTTCGTTACAGAATGATAACATCTTGCTGGTGGAGTATTAATCAACTGAATTGAAACTATATTCTAACACATAACTCCTCATTGTAATGGTGTTGATGAAGACATGGGTCGTCAACCAAAACCTATTTATTATATCACGTGGAAAACCATTTAAATGGTAGCTAGGAAAGTCTTAATGGAAAAGACCAGGGGGTTATTTGAAAATATGCTATTTAGTTCTTCTCGAAACTACTGTGATGTTATACTATGAAAGGTTAGGCTATGTTATGTTAAATTATGTTAAGTTATTTTAAGTTATTTTAAGTTCTAGTATGTTATGTTATGTTATGTTATGTTATGTTATGTTATGTTGTGTTATGATATGTAATGTTATGTTCTGTTTTGTTATATTATGTTATATTATGTGTTTTGTTAAATTATGTTAAGTTATGTTAGGTTATGTTAATTTAAGTTATGTTATGTTATGATATGCTATGTAATGTTATGTTAAGTTATCGTAAGTTTTGATGGGTTATGTTAAGTTATGTTACGTTATGATATGTTTAGTTATGTTATGCTATGTTATGGTATGTTATGCCATGTAATGTGCTATTATGTTAGTTTATGTATGTTGGGTTTAGTTATGTTGAGTTATGTTAGGTTATGTTATGTTTTGTTATGTTATGTTATGTTAGGTAATGTTAAGTTATGTTATGTTAAGTTAAGTTCTGTTATGTTATGATACGTTTTGTTATGTTATGTTATGCTATGTTATGGTATGTTATGTTATGTAATGCTACGTTGTGAGTTATATTATGTTATGTTAGGTTATGTGTTATCGGGTTAAGCGTTAAAACTCTGTACCCAAAGGTCCTGCTCTGTCAAGAATAATTCAACTCTGGTCTCATGGTTCGAACGTGGTACACTCGACCTTGTGAGGCAGGTAGGTTGATTCACATCTCAGTTTTTCTGGAGGTGGTTTATAATAGCTTCGGAGACATAGAATGCCGCTGAAATATTTCGCACAGCTGCCATATTGGATTGGTGAAACTTAATAACATTTAAAGGGCATGATCGGGGTTGGACAAAATAGTACTATGACCTTACCGAGTTTCATTGAAATCCCTCCAATCATGTAGATTTTATTAGGTGGACACACACACACATACGCACGCACACACACACATACGCACACACACACACACACACACACGGACAAAAGTTGATCTCATAGGCCTATTTTTTCATAAATTTAAATTGGCTAAAAACGTGAACTTGCAAAACCTACAGATGATGTATTAATTTAAGTATAATTGTTATCCTAATGTAGGGCCTAGGGACATGTTGTTAATTAGCGCTGTATACTTAGGTGTGTGTTTAATTTGTCTGATATACTATCTTTCTGCGGTGATTGTATTGGTGTGTGCAACTGTAATTATAGATATCTAGGATTGAAGTAGTCTGGCCCCGCAGTGTTGGGGTTGCAAGCCCCGTGTTATATTCCCGGCTTCATCAGGGATTTTAGAAACTGACATGGAAGCTGCAATGGGGTGCACTCAGCATCGAGAGGACGATTGAGTAGCTGTCTGATCAGAGAGGCAGCGACCTAATGAAGTGCCACGTGGTTTGTTTTGTTTTAAGATTGGAGATGATTCGGCTGAACTCCTAATAAAGAAAAAATGGATTAAATGTGGAGAATCTCAGGGATGAATCACATTCACAATGGCCACTATTAGCATGCACATTGGAACCTTCGATCTCTGAACTTGATCTACTGTACATCCCTATCAGAGGCGTGTGGAATTTAACCCCCACGGCTACGCTGGTGGGTGAAATGCACCACGTGGCAGTGTAAAGCCATGTCTGGATACGCCATGTGCAACATCAGTCACTGAGTGCTTGGTGTGAGATAGTACCGAACTTTGTTGAGTGGAGCTCGATTTAGTTCGTCCTGTCTTGCTGGAATAAGTTTGTTATGCTGGTCAAATTAGTATGAGGTATTAATATTACAATACAGCGCTCTAACACATTCAGTTCTTCGAGTGGTTAACAAACTGAACAATTTATTCCAGACGAGATGGATTCGGTGCCATAGTCTCCAAGTCTGATTCCACGATCTCAGATTAAATTTCTTGGGGATATGTAAAATACTAAACCTACCAACTCTGGAGAACAAGGCAAGTAATGTACTGGTCGATCACCTCAGCAACGCTGCGTTATATTAGTGGAGGCCTTTGCTCGGAACAGGATGGCTGATCATTCGAACTTGTTAAATAGAGAACTACTTTGGTCTGTAATTTATAAGCACATTAGAACACTACCACTTGCTGTCTCCTGAGTGAACCTTCAAGAGAGTTCATTCATTTCACCTGCAAACTATATGTCGTGCGGGTGATACTTAACCTTCCTACTTCGATATTTCTGTAGTGCCAGGGGAAAGTGGCACAAGTCGAAAAACTAATTTTACGAGAGAGAGAAAAATCTGTCCAAACAAATAAATTGAAAATGAAAATCCACAGCCTGCTTCCGGTCTCCGACCGTGTCAGGAACGGAATGAATGAAGCCGCCATCTAGCGGCGAGGATACGAAGTGTGCCGGCTGCCGAAGCCTGTCGCACTCCTCTGGGGCAATGATTAAATGAATGACAGATGAAATGAAATGATAGTGGAGAGTGTTGCTGGAATGAAATTGTGACAGGGAAAACCGGAGTTCCCGGAGAAAAATCTGTCTGCCTCCGTTTTGTCCAGCACTGATCTCACATGGAGTGACCGGGATTTGAACCACGGACCCAGCGGTGAGAGGCCGGCGTGATGCCGCCTAAGCCACGGAGGCTCAAACGAATAAATTAATTACATAAAAACAGTGTCTCCATTGTAATTGCCAAATCACTTGTGCCTCTCTTCTCAAGTTGGATGTGATACAAACGCCCACTATAATTAACTAACTAACTAACTAACTAACTAACTAACTAACAAACTAAGGAATATTGAATTATAACACTTTTATTCGCCACTACAGAATTCATAGTTCACTTCCTGGTGTAGCGGCTAGCATTCTTGGTTGTCGCCTGGAAGTACAGATTGATTCCTGACTCTGCCAAGGCATTTATTTCTGGTATGGTGGCGGCTGGAACAAGCTACACTCAGCCTCGTGAGGTAAACCTGAATAGAGGGGCGTTCGATTCCCTCCACAGCCATCCTGAAAATATTTTTCCCGTGATTTTCCACTTCTACTTCAGGCAAATGCCGGGATGGTTTCTAACTTTGGGCCATTGCGGCCTTTTTCTCAGTCCTCACCTGCATTACAAATACACATACTACTACAGACACCACAATAACACAGGTTACCACACAAAATAAATACACACACACACTCGCCCAAGTAAACGGGGCTAAATGACTACGATGTCCTAGCCCCTAAAATAAGACAACAATGATTCAACAACAAATCAATATTTGATTACGTTGTAACTATTCAGAGATTTGACAGCGATTTAGAGTGCGTTGTATGGAAATTATCTAAATGTGAATGTTCCGCATGTTCCAATTGAAACAGCACAAGATGGTTCTGTAACGCTGTAAATATTTAGAATATAGTGCCGTGAAGTAGCCCTATATTAACCAGGTATATAAACAAAATAGGTGATTTGTCATTACATTGATCAGAGACACGGGATGTTGAGTTTTTGCATAGCTCATGTCCAGAAGAAATAGAATACCACATTTTATTTGTGATGTCTGTCGGTATGTTGTCACTGCCATGCAGCTCTTCAAAGATTGTACTCTTCCACGTGATGGATGGAAAACTTTCTAATTTCAGCTGTCGAATGGCGAGGACTAAAACATCTCTGGCTGCTTTAGTTGAGTTGAAGTATGCTGATGATAATGCAGTAGTAGCTGAGTGAAAATCCTGACTGTTTTTTCTACTGCATACAAAACGATTGGTATTAAACTGAACACCAACCAGTCCCTGGAAACGGGCAAAGTAACATCAGTGTCACCATCAATGGAGTGAACCTTCAAGTAGTAAGTTAACACATTCCCTTACCTTGGCAGCAGAAACTTGGTATTTACTGTAGGTCTAGGAGGTAGGGTAACGCAACATAGGTTATAAATCGATTTCACTGTTACAGTTATGTTGTTGCTGTTTCATTTGATGGACTTGGACATCGTGGTCAATTTTCCCCGTGTTGTGTGTATAGAAATTGTAGGATAACTTGTGTTATAAATTTGTCTGTAGTTAAGTAATTTAAGTGACAATGGGGAAAAAGGTGACTCTGATCTAAAGTTAGGATCCATCCCAGCATTTGCCTGGAATAGAAGTGGTAAACCATGGAAAACTCCTTCTAGGATGAGAGCAAAGGGTGAAGAAAATCTGTTCACCTGATAGATGTCGAGGGTCTTTTTCCATAAGGTGAACTAATCCTAGAGAACACTTTCACTTCGGGCTTATCATCCAATATTTTGCTACTTTCATCGAGATATAATCGAAGCAGAGTTCAGGCAGATGCCCTCGTAGATCCTCCCCTTAAAACAACAATAACTAACTACCTCAGTCAGATTGACCTATTCCTGTTGTTAGAAGCGGAACAGCACACCCCGCGAGTATCCTTGATTGAAGGTTTAGTGTTCATGCAGTGCTCAACCCCATAATACAACTTAACTAGTTACCATAACGATAAACGTGCAATAATTTTGCATTCATGGGTTCACTTCCACTATGGTATTCACATTAGAATTGACCACAGCCCAGTGATATGCCATTGAAAAAATACTTAAGTACTCGAAGTCATTATTATGCATAACCTGAAGAACCGGATTCAGATCCTCGGCAATATAAAGTCTCCGTTATGAGCCGTTGTTTGATCCTAATACAGTAGTGTATTCCTTTCAGAACTGCCTCAATTCTTGAAAGAAAATTTCTCTTGTTCAGCTTTAATTGTAAAATAGTAGACGTTACAAGTAATGGATGGATGTATTACAAAGTCTGCGGTAAGAAATGTAAATTCATGTAACAGAAAGGGTTACTAATTACGAAAGCATCGCTGCATGTTAGTTCTGTAGTTCATGCATAAACATTACTTCGAAAGGAAAAGCTTCCTGGAATATTTTAAACATTTAGAGGAGTACGTGATTTTTTCTTTCTTTTACGAGACATTTAAAGAGGCTGCATCGTCTTGTTGTCGTGTGGGCGGAAGCTGTTTAACAAGAGAGCGACTGGCGATTCCTTAGGAGTCAGAGGAATTCCTGGACAAATCCAGTGTTATTGGCTCAGCAAATTAAATATATTCTAATGTCATAATTCTACGTTAAAATCAACAACGCGATGGAGTCCCTTGCATATTCCCAGCCGTTGGAAAAAATAGAAATATTCACAGGACGCACACCTGCTTGTCCTATTCCCAACATAAGAAATGCAGGCTTATGAGAAGGAGATCCGAGATATTCCAACCTCTGATCATGGTTTTGCCCTCAGCTGAAAACTGTATACCTGACACGGGAATAGCCTAAGTCTTTGAAGTTTCTACTGAGGTTCAATAGGGCAAATATATCATAATCGGACTACACATCTGTGCACCACCTTGAATAGAGATAATCACGTTATACTTGTACACATGTCTTGTTATGTACGGGAAAAGTTTCAAGTAAGAAATGAAGAATAATTTATCAATTCATCAAAACGTATGGATAATTTTAAAAAAATTACATTAATATATCCTACCGTTAATTCGCTGGTATTATGAGGGAGTAAATATTTGAATGTTATTATATATTTCTGGAACACCACAGTAAAATGTGAACACACGCTTTATACGGGGGACTGGCATTTTTATATTATTATTTGTTGGTCGTGAATCACAGTCGCTGACAGGAAATTAAACAGAATCTGAGGGGAGTGCATTTGTCCAGCACCTAGCACGGCGGGGTGTGACGTGGACTGAGCAAGCTTGTTAACTGATGTTCTGTACAGAGCGTCAACTTTTATTTCATGTTTTAACCACACATGTGAAACATTTTCATACTGACACCTAAATCAGCGATGTGGAGATGTTGAGGCTGGCTGGATAGTGGCGAATATGTAATGTATTCGTTGTGAGAAAGAATTTACAATGTATAGCATATATTGTACATTCTGTATTATGGGGGTGAACAAGTGGCCTAATAACTAGTATAGCATTTTGTTAATTAATTAATTAATTAATTAACTTATTTATTGATGTATTTTTTCATGTCGCTGTTACGATATGATATGCCGTATCCCTTCGAAGCTTTGGGTTACTGCCCAAGACTTGCAAATATTATTACGTTTTGTGAAAGTCGTTTATTTTAAGTCATATTATTATTTCTGTTTACATTATTGTATTAAATGTATGTCAAAATTCACCATTATTTATGTCAGATGATGGTTATTATTTAGTTATTCCTTTTTCAAAATACCCTTATATCATGTTCTTTTATGAGAGTGTATAATATTCTCTTATTCCCTCAGGTAAATGCATTTTTCACTTCTGACCAGTGTTTACATTCTTTAAATACCACCAAGCTCTCCTTCAAAATCACAATATTCAATTAAAACATGGCTTCCTCTAGATAAATAGCCTGCTGAAGCATCTCAAATTAAATGTGGCTTCTATTTCCCTTGATTTAACATACATTTTCATTCACTTTCAATTACTGACTCTTTTTTTTGCTTAACGCTGTTTTAGTGCCGGGAGTGTCCGAGGACATGTTCGGTTCGCCAGAGTTTGTAGTTGCTCCTTTGCGGACACCCATGGGATGAGCTACAAGTACCGTCGCGTGTGGACTGTTGTCTGGGGAGGAAAGTATGAATGTAAGGACGAGGTCAATAGTTAGGGATCAACCCCGACATTTGCCTGGAAGGAAGATAGAAAACCACAGAAGACCATTTTCAAGGTTGCCGCCGGGGTGATGATTCAAACCTCCTCGCCTCCCGGATGTGAGCGACTGCCTGCAGCCACGCCATAACGACAATGGCCAACTCACCCGCTACTAACTCTTGTGACTAACTATGTACGACTTGACAGTAAAATCTTCCCTACTTAAGTTGTCACAGTCGTCTATCATCTTGATTATAAAATCTACTACATTTATTATGTGATTCATTTCAGTCCATCAGTTATAATGAATTAACATTCTAGTCTCCTCTGCTATCTAAAATATGAAATTTGCTGAACACCTTTCAGCCGCTCCTCGCCATCAAAATGTGCACTGCTAACATCACGCTTCATCGTTGCGGGCGAAATAACTCTGTTTTGAAATCTGTAACACACACTAAAGAATACAATTTTCTTCCTTCCTAGTGTTATTCTGTGCAAGAGTACGTCCGGCTTAGTAATGAACAACACTTTAAATTCAAAATTCAATTTTATTTAATACATATGTTAGCATGAGATTTTCTCTAATATTGGCATCGTTGTCGTCCTAAGGGTTCCTGGCTTAACAACCATCGTCCTCGGGCTCATCCTGGGTCATGCACAGCTTTCGTTATGCTCCCGACTCATGTGCACTTCCGTCTGGATATTTAGGCCATCATGATTTCGTCTCGGTCTGGATTAAACGTGTTGAATGTATCCTTGGTTCCAAGTGTTGAATAAAAACTGGCACTGATTTTCTCACAGTGTGAAGTCTGCTAGATGGCATTTTATTTTTACTGTGATTATTGAATTGATTTTTAACACTGGTAATAATTTCTCCACTGCTTCTCGCGACCTCGTGGTCACGTAATGTCTCTTCCACGTGTATTTTGCACTTAATGACATATAAGAATATCACGCTAATCGGTTCATGGATTTTATTTGGAAATTATTTTTGAACACTCAGAATTTCTAATATTGCTTTTTCAATGTTGGCCTAAGCTAATTAATTGATGCGAGATCTAAGTACAATGACATTTTTTCAGACGTACATGGTCTGCCACATGATGAATAACAGTCGTAAAATCCCAATAAAACTGGTATTTGGTTTCTACGGGATTACTAATTTACCCACACTTTCGAACACTTGTCAGTTATGTTTAGTTCACTCTTATCGCATTTAGAGGAATTTCATACAGTATTAAGCACTTTTCGGAGATTATGATATTTGACGTCACGTCCGCCATAAGTCAAGTAATGAAAGTCTTTGATTTCACACTGGCTTCCGACTTCTTCTTCTCCTTGTCAATCCTCTCTCTTATCTGGTGAAATATTTTCTAGAATATTTTTCCACTTAAAATGTATCTATATTACATGTCCAGAAAAAATACAAAATAAAGGGAACAATACAAACAAACTTATAGACTATTATAACAAATGAAATGAAATCAAATGGAATGCAAAGACCAGAATTTGGTCCTGACATTTAATCTCCAATGATCGTCGGTGGTGCAATTCTCAGGTAGGTTTCTGCATACCAGAAGATGTTCTGGGTCCTGCAGTTTCCCACATTCACGAAGTCCGTCTTCAGTGTAGCACCATGTCTTGAGACTAGCTCTGCATTGAGATACTCGCTTCTCAGTCTGTTGATTGCCTTCCAAATGACATACGGCTGAAATCACGCCGCAGCTGGTTCTTCCTTGACGTTGTTCCAATGAGCTTTGGGTAGTGAATCACGCCATACCTGTAATCGGCGAGTTCCAGGTGATGATGAAATCGCTACATTTCACTGTAGAAAGCTCTTTCTTGACCTAAGCCTTATGGAGTGATGTATATGCCCAAATAGCCTAATGGGTGTCTAAGATCAGTTACCTGCTTCATCTTATCAACTTCAGCAGCTGTTTTTCTGGGCATATTTGGTGGTGCTATACCCTTGGTGTATTCCCTGGAATACACGTCCTGTCAGAGTTAGCTCTTGCTGCTCTTTGCCTGTTTCCTTAGCTTTATTTATTTAATTTCCTTTCTTACAGACACCATCAGCGACCCTCTGTATTTTATCTCTCTCAATGTGCCTAAGTTGTTTTTAAAGTTTGTTCTAGGTGTGTATCTTCTATGGATTCTACCTGGCGGCATCTTGCGGCTACCCACTTAAGTTCTTCAAACTCCTCGAGTCAAGAGGACCTACACACCGATCCACCAGGCGTCGTATTCGGCGTCAGCTAACATCTCCTTGAAGACACTGCTCCATGAAGAATTACATTTTTTGTATAAGGGTTTTATTTTTTCAATGTTTCCCATTCTGTCATATGCTCTTTTGTTTACTTCCCCCTCTTCTTTGCCCATCCTGTTCCCTCGTATGCGCTTTTGCTCGCTCTCACTTCTAGTCTAGTCGTCAAGAGAACAGTTTGGTGCTCCCTCTTAGAGGCCAGCCTCCTGTCTCCATGAGGCAATTTTAAAATCGACGCCATGTCTGATTTTTAATATAACGGATACCAGGTACCATCGCCTGCTCAACATGCAAAGTTAAGTACAGTGATTTTAAACATTGTAATGAGTTTTTAATCTAAACGGCAAAGCTTCAATGGATTTATTCTGATTTTCTAATATTGTGCAATTACGGCCACTGCAGGATTTTCTGTCATGCCCTAGATAACGAAAGCTTATTTTCGAACATGAAATTTAGTACTTCTTGTACGATATTAAAGTGATTCTTTCTCTCAACGTGGGATTTTTGTCAAAACTCATTAATAACTTTCAAAAACTTAACTTGCCTTCGAGGAATTTCTACCGCTCCATCTAACTGTCATTACATTTCTGGAACTATCCAATGCAACTTAAAACTTGCTCAACGCACAAAACATGATTAAATTCAACCAAGTATTTCCATAAACTGCAATAAATTTTCTCTTGTACTATGAACTTTCAGTGCTACAATAGTGAAAATCTTAACACCTATCAACAAACTTTAGTGCAAAACAGTGTCCGTTCAACTATCTACCGCGCCGCGTTCGATGGAGAGCAATAAAACTGGCCAGAACTCTGAATTCCTATCTCCTTTTCCTCAAATACCTTTTACTAAGAAATTTAAGTTAAGTTAAATATCTAATTACAATTTTACGAGGCCTCACTTAAAATTAAGCGTCCTCCCATTTTTTGCCCCATTTACCATTTATTCACTCTGCATCAACATATGTGGCTATAGCCCGAATTTTAATATGTAATGTTTTTCCCTTCAAAAACTAGGGAGTTCTACTTTTTTCCAATTATAAAATAGTTACCTGATTTGTCTAATCCAGGCTTCACAAAGTGTGACCTGCTCCATTAGAATTTATAATTCTTTAAATTCAGCTTAAACATTTGTAGTTATAGAAACTACTTATTAATCTTTCTTTTCTTATCCTGCTAGCTCAAAAATTGTTAACTTTCCAATTATTTAACTTTTGTACCTGATCCTTTTGCTCCAGGCTTCGTTAATTTGGCCGGACCATTTTGAATATAACATTTGTTAACTTCTGCTTAAATAACAGCGGTAACCTCCGCTTGTAATTTTCCTTCTTCCTCCTATTACGATCCGGAATTTAATCTATTTGTTTATAGCCTTTTCGCTTGCCATAAGGGCATTCTACTCTATGGTGTTCTACCTAACCAATTTAACAAAATGTCATACTAAATTATAATCCTTTGTAATTCACCTAATAGGTTATAACCCTTTTTATTATAAGCTTGCTAAATAACTCTTGTAAGCGGTTTGTACAAATAGGGGTCTAAGACTTCCAAGTTGTTAAAACCACGATCTATTACTGTAGCTTAAAATAGCTAAATTGTTATTCTCAACTCAAAATAAGATCACAGATCTAAGTACTCTTAAACATTTAAAATTCTATCAATTGTTAAATGAATTCTTTATTGTTTTCCGCTTTATCTCTCTTGCTAGAATCACGGTTAGGCAGGACCTCTCTTCCCTGATTCTCCTCCCGAAATTATTGCCTATTTCAAAATAGAAAAGGCAATCTCTGAATCAATAAAAACTTTACCACTTGTTGCGTTTAAAATGAAACTTCCAATAACAACTTTATAAAGTTTCTTTTAGCTATCTTGGCTAATTCTAGTAGACCATTGAGGCAAGTATAGCTTGCTCCGCCAGCTTCCTACTTGTAGAGATTTTCTCTCTGACTTGAGGTCTACTTTAAAAATTTTGGTTTTGTGGCTATAGCGTAACGCCTGAGGTTTTCATCTGTTCTAAAATTTTAGTCAGCACCCTGCTGGGTACGAGTTTAGCGTGCTTTGGGTGCAACAATTGGTACTTTCTTGAAGTTTCCGTTAATAATAATAAAGATTGCTAAAGGCAATAAAGTTGCTTTATCGCTTTCCACTCTGGGAGCGTTTGGCCGTTCTGTCAGAGGTTCAACAGTGCCATGAAACAAAATTATCGCGACAAATTCGAATTATTTTAGCATTTCGAAATGCTTTCTAAAATCTTACCCTTTGGAAGTAAAATCGTCTAGGTCTTTTCCTTTTGGCTACTTGGCCTTGCTAGATTATCACCCTTCCCCATGGTACCGAAAGATCTGTTCGGGAGGGAAAGAGCACTTAGCGATTGCTCGCAGGCGACCCCAGCTCTCGCTGCACTCCCCGTTAGCCGTAGACAGGTCCCCACGCATTTTAGGCACTTCACTAGCTTTGGGAAGTGGAATCGTTTTCTCAATTCGTACTTTTCTTCTGTTTTGGGTTGGATTCTCTTATTTTATACTGTGCCCGTTTGAGGAGATCATCTGGTCACCACCAACCGTGTATGGCCTCCAAGAAGACCTCTTCCTCCGAACACATGCCGACGAAGAGGATTGGAGGGCAAACCAAAAGGGCTCGCCGGCTATGAGACTCCCCTGTCCCAAGGATCAGGTTACCATCATGATTTGCAATGTCATAGACACCCTGGTAATACACTCCCACAAAAAACAAGCTACGAAAGAAAGTAGACCAGTCTTAAGTAAAGATCGTTGGAATTATTTATGAAATCCTACCCCTAACCTAGGATCCGAGGGCATAAAATCGGCTAATCCGCTATCTAATTTGAAACAAACAAAGAAAACTAATAGGTAAATGTTATCTGGATAAGGTGTACGATGTACTTTTCTTCTGCAATAAACCAAGGCCCATATTCGCGGCAGTATTAAAGGTGCCGGGACGTCCTCATAAGACCGTCAACGCTTAGTTCGAATGGGTTATGCTCCACGCGTGGCGAGGGCTAATCCACGGTCTTTAATAGTTGTAGACCCACCTCATTCAATAACATACATCTTATCTAGGTTGGCAACACCTCACATAAACACATCGCTATCACTCCCCACAGCACGTAGGGGCAGGGGGGAGAAAGCAGGGAAAAACCAGTCGTTAAGATAACCACCGCAGTCGACCGCACAGTGAGTTCCAGTGAGCACGAAAACTGCGAGTAGCTGTTGTATGGAAGACAATCAGATAAGTAGTTAGCCTAAAATTTTATAGTTTAACCATAGTTTACAACCATATAATCTCTCTAAAGTACAATCTACGGATAGCTATCACCATTTAGCATTTCACCTAACATATATACTGCATTTAGCATACACTGACAGTTGCAGTACCAATACTGCAACTAAATAATTGTACATATTGTAAATATTTTCACCTGTATTTCAAACATAGATTTTGTAGCCTAAGTGTAATGGATCTGATGATGATCGCTTGACGATCGAAACTGGTCATCCTAGTGTATTATTAATCTCATGTAATTTATTTCAGGATTAGGGCATAACCCATCTCTTTTGGGTACATTCGTGTTGACCGACTGAAAAGCACTAAACTCTTGAAAACTAACCCTTAAACTATAGAGTAAAACCCTCGCGATCAGCTCTAATTACAAACAAAGTTGGGCAAAACTGGGAAAAATGGTTCCAAACCCTAATTGAAATTACAATAGAAAAGGTAACGATGTTCTAGAAAGAATCATCGTGCCATGAATAACTAGTCACAAATGACTGCAAAAATCTCAATGATTCTAAAGACCATCTCGCATTTACATTTAATGCAAATCTGAGCTAAATCTGAATTACAGCAACATCGGATCCAAATGTCCGTGTATAAATTAAACAAAACTAGTATAACAGTCATTTCAATACAATCATACACATAATAAAATAATGATACCACAACACTACATAAAAATATAACAGTAGGGTTCACATAAGGAAAATACACTGAAATAAATTCAGAACACAATAATAATGCTTCTTATTTCACTGCCTGCTTCGAAATGGAGACTGTTTGTTCCATTCGCCATCTATAGTGTAAGCAAATTCAAACAAGGCATGCTTTGGAAGCATTTCAAAACAAACATGTGGTACACGATCCACAAGTTGACTACCCTTAGGTCAGCAACTGATTCCTATCCAGTTAAACCATGTATTTGTCTAGAATTTCCCTCCTAGGGATAGTTTATCTCAAGGATGTTGCATTGGTCAAAATGTAAACAATCATGATCAAGGTTAGTCAGTTGATTAATATTAAATTAAAGTTTTAACCCATGTCGATTTAATAAAAATTTATATTTCATGATTTAGGTTTCGGATTATTACTATCATTATTTAAGAGTATTATTGAATGACCAACAATGCAAGGCTAATGGACTGAAAACTAAACACAACAGAATGCACGTGGCACCTGTTTGTCAACAATAACACAAGTTATAATTCCTAATCGTAAGTTTTTGACAGTTCCTCACAAGATGCATGATTCGAATAATCATGGCAACATTGAGCACTAAGCGGCTCCAATATCAAAAAATATGCTTTAGTCCATAACAACACGTCTCCAGATGGACAAGCAAAGTTCCATCTAAATACCATTCTCAAATATCTAAACGTGTCCTCCTCGGGATCACGCAAGAATTCACCTTAGCAGTCATCTTCATGAGTCTGCTGGCATAAATATCTGAACGGGAAACCACCCCAATAAATCAACGTGTCAAAACACGGAAACAATCAATCACCTTAAGTGAGAAAATAAGCCTACCAAAAATAGCAAATGTGTGGCTCCATTCATTAAAGAAATACTCTGATAGTATATAAATATCATGTCCATCCGCTTACAACATCTGCGAATGTAATTAAATAGTGGGAAATACAACTTCTTAAACACCCTAGACTCAAATAACAATGATGCAAGTGCACATGTATGACTGAGCTCTATGAACTGCTCGATAAAGAAAATCTTTCTAGCATAAACAAGGTATGAAAAATCAAGTGTGCTGCTCTGCAGGTTAAAGCAGTTAACCTTGAGCATCGAAAGCTGTCATCCTAACGAAGTCCAAGTGTTACTTGCACGCTTCACTGCGTGTCAATGTCTATCAACATGTAGAACAAACTGGTGTAATGCACTCAAAAATGTCCATTATGTCACTCTGTGCATACTATAATACAATGTCTTTATCATTGGGATAACAAGGCTTCGAAACTTGCCTTGAGAAATGAGGTCTAAACATAAGCTGCATCGTAGCTTTGCAAAACATACTAAAAGAAAGATATGTTACTTTTCAAAGAGATTAGAAAAAATATTCCACTGTCGCAAAGAAATGAATTGTTCTCAAAAGAACGTGCGCAATGCACTCAAAATAATTAAAATGTTCTTACAAACGCCATCCTCATGGCTTACTATTTCAAATGATACTATTTAAAGTTGAATGGTCGGTTACAAGAGCTTTAACAAAAGTCACTCCCACTCTCTCAAGTGATTCACCTCGAATCAAGGATCTGAGACCTTAAAAATTTATTTTACAAGAATATGGTAGATGCGTAACCTCTACGACGTCAAAATGATACGACCGTCAGTGGCGTATTTAATCGTTCAGTAAAAAGGGGCCTCAAAGTTATCAAAAAAATGACCTTACTTTGAGCTGGTTAAATCAGACAAAACATTATTTCTTCTTAGCTGATGTCCATTCTAAGGACTGTACAAAATTATGACACATATTCGCATCCCTCTGAGGTGTCTAACTCATAGACATAAGCTATCTGCCAAAATGTGGAAGCTTATGGAAATGAAAGTATGCCGTCAGCGGCATCTACAAAAATACAAGACCTACCTAAATGACTGTTATAACGGTTGACTATAACTTATCCACACCCGAGACCAGAACCAAATACAAATAGAAATTCAACGTAAACTCAGGGCGTCATGTTTCTCACAGAGAAACATCCCAGGCTTCAAATTCACGGATCAATCCTTGTATTCCCAGGTGGTAATGATATTTCCTCGGCCATGGCTTTCGCAATTCTAGTATCGGCTTCCATATTGCTGATGTTAGATGGTCAATGACTCCTCCATTGTGATATTTACGGCATCATCTCGTTCCTCGTGGTACAGGCGTAAATCAGAATGTCGTCACCGTCAAACATTTTGACGTTCTCGTTGAAGTAACGAAATAGTAGGTTGAAGAACACTGTTTTATCACTGCTGATGTTTAGTTTTTAGCGACACTGGCTTTGAATGGTGCAGGCTTTATAGAATAAAAATGGTCATGTGCCTGCTTCACTGAAGCTATCTTTCACAGGTTCTAATAGCACGTTATTAGCACAATCACTTTAAACATTTAGATGAGACACGGCGTATTTCTTTAGCATTAACAATTTCCACAGCACTCAACACAGTTAAATAGCATTATAATTTTCACTTTGCTGGAAATTTGTGCGACCCACTTTCCACCATGTGGTGATTGCACAATGTACAAGGCGTACAGAAAAATCACTAAATCACTCGTACTTTGACAATATCACTTTATCGTGATTATAATTCTGTAGAAAACAATTTCACAAGCACTGCGGTGCTGATATAATGTAGGATGCTTGGTCAATACTTAGATACGACTTCCTTAGTCTTTTCACCAACAAAATGTTCATAGGTCACTCGACCGGACTTAGTAACGCACACATCCGTGCGGCTCAAACGCACATGGGATTGTCCTTCCTCTCTGCTTGGCGTGTTCAGGCTTCGAATACCGCCGAAGTCATTTAGCCTTTACTTCCTTCTTCCTCGCGTTTCTACGATGCAAATACCTTAAATTACCCATCATAGTATCATAGAGACGTGGCTAATAATGCAGAATTACCAATTATAATATTTCTAAGATGCACATCGTGGATATAAAAATCTGCGATCATGATTAAATCGTTTCACTCTTCCAAACGAAGTAAAAAGTTCTCCTGAAGATGATACATGCTTCCGGAGTGCGTTCAGTGTTTAACAGTTGGAGTATTCTTATTTTACCAATAAAATTATCACCAGCATGAGATCAAGCGGTCTCAATACCGATACTTGTTTCCACTCCTAAATCCACCTCCTTTTTTTCTCTCATCATCTTCCCTCAGGTAGGGTTAGTACTCTGTAATACACTACCAACCATTGATTTGGTACTTTTTGTTAACAGGAGTTAGTCGCAGGCAACCTGTCAGAATACGTCCAGACTCATTCAAGGTTACATCAACTTGTCTTGTATGTGCAGAATTTCGCCACACTGGTGCTGCATAGCTGCTGCAGAAAAGCTTAGTGCCAGGGCAGAAGTACGGAGTACATTTGGCTGTGCACCCCAGGTGGTACCAGTAAATTTGCGAATTAGGTAATTTCGGGCAGATACTTTAAGCTTCATATCTTCGCAATGGGTTTTGAATGTGAGAGAACGATCAAGATTTACTCCAAGATATTTCGCAGTGTCACATTGAGGTAGTTGTTGTCCCTTCCAGTTAATATTTAACTTCCTTCTGGGTTCCCTATTCTTCAAATGGAATACACATACCTGCGTCTTTCCAGGATTGGGCTTCAAGTGATTGTCGTCATAATATTTGGCTAGATGTTCAAGAGCAGTTGTCAACTTCATCTCCACCTCCTCAAAAGTTCTGTATTGAGCAACAATCGCTGTATTGTCTGCATAATTGAATGATCTGGTTCCAGGAATAAGTGGTTGGTCATTTGTGTATACAGGGGGATTTTTTCCACCGTTTACAAACTCTGGGGATTTATCGAGGAGAGGATACGGAACAGAAAATGTCTAATGAATGTATAGACGGCGGTCTAATACGCGCTACAGTTACAGTATGTGTTGAAAATGGTTTCCATGTGCCACCACGCATGCGTGTACGCGCCGTAGCATGTTCTGTCTCACACGCTCACATCGGCCAGGCTGAATCGGAATAGTATCAATGGCAGCATGAATATACTGCTCCAGTGTCTCCACATCTGGAATGGGCTCTGCATACACGATACTATCGGGATGGCCCAATAACCAGAAATCACACGGGTTAATATCTGGCCTACGAGCAGGCAATGCAACTGGACGTCCTCCTCCGTTCCATCGACCAGGGATGACACAATTGAGTTACGTCCGGGCGTTAACGACGAAGTGGGCTGGAGCACCACCATGTAGCAGCCACATAACCCTGCGATTCATCAAGGGTACTTCTTCTAGCAAGGGAGGCAAAATCACCCGCAAGAATCGCCGATAATTACGGCCTGTTAGGCAACGTGGAAGGAAAACTGGTCCCTAGCATAGACACCATGCATTTCCGGACATACGTTCATTAGACCATTTTTGTTCCGTATCCTCTCCATTATCAATCGCTAGTGTTTGTACACGGTGGAGAAAATCACCCTGTAAATTGTACAACAGTGGAGCTAATACGCTACCCTGAGGAAAGCCGTTCTTCTGAGTCCTCCAACGACTCTTCTTGTTGCTTAGAGGGACATCAAATCTCCTGTTTTTCAGCAAACACTGAACGAATTGTGTTAGGCAGTAATCATTTTTAGTGGTATATACTTTTCTTATCAACTTCTTATGGTTGACCGTATAATATGCTGCTGAGCGATCAATGAATGCCATACCTGTAACCTGCCTCCTTCAAATCCGTCCTCTATGCTCTGTGCCAGATTAAGGATTTGTCTACAACATGATCTTCCTGGACGGAAACCTTATTGCTCCTTTAATGAGAGTTTTCTTAACATATTGTGAAATACGGTTGTGAATTAGTCTCTCCAATACTTTGTATAAACGGTAGAGAAGTGAGAATGGACGATTCTTTTTGGCTCTGTTGGTTCTTTTCCAGGCATCAACAGTGCTACATTTTTGGCTTTGCGCCAGATATTGGGGTTCTGCAATTTTGAGGTGCAGGTGTTCATTAAGTTCAAAACCCACTGCTTTGTTACTGGTCCAATCATTTTAAATGTCTCTGTTCGCAAATCATCCAAACCTGCAGATTTGTTGTTCTTCATGGGCTGAAACACAAATTCCAGTTCCCCCAAAGTGAATGGAATCCTAAGATGGTCTTGCTCAACAGGATGTCTTTGGATTTTCTTGTTTTCGGATCATCAGTTAGTCTTTCCGTTCAGCAGCAATTGATGATCTATTTGATTGGGGCTGACTCTAAGGAGGCCAGTGGGATAGTGGGATCGGTACTGAGGTTATTCAGTAATTTCCAAGCCTCACGACTGTTCTGTTTCATATCTTGCTCTTTTATTAGATTGCTCCATTAATCTCTTTTGGAGGATGAAATAGCAAACATGAGGTCTTCGCCTGTCTCAATGGTTTCCTCTGAGATTGGATCTTCAGCAAATTACTGTGCGAATTTTTCCAGGAGAGACTTTGATTCACTATCAAACCCAGGTATGTAATTTCTTCTATAGCCCCTTGGAATGTATCTACGTGATATGATATTGACTATTTCATTAAATGTATTATTCATCACGGGTCAAGGGTCAATTTTAAGACCTCTTTATCTAATTCTAGTGAGAACATTTCCCAATGTGCCCGCATGAAATTAAACGGTATTTTAAACGAAACAGTTCATAGATTCACTATTGCTTCAACATTGCAAATAATTGGTCGATGTTGCGTATGTGAGATTGGCTCAGTAACAATCTCCTTTGCCGCCTGGGCAATAGGCTCACCAACAAAGATGTTTTCTTTAATTATATCCACTATGCCATCTTCCACTGTTGAATGACGGTGGCATCTTTGGGTCCTGTAGTAGTTCTAGGCCAATGCTATCAACCCAGCCTTCGAGATCCTCTCGACTTTTATCAGTCTCCGTGTGACCCCAGGATGTACTGTGACAGTTGAAGTCACCCATTACCAGTTTCATTGGTTGAGATTGGAAGTTAGGTGGTTCTGTGAAGCTGAACTCTGCATTCAATGGCTTGTAAACTGATGTTACAATGCACGCATTGATTTCGAGCGTCAGGATCCCTATGTCTTCATTCAAAGCTAAGACTGTTGAAAGAATCTTATGCCCAGATTTGCCAAATATTGCACTGCCGTACATTGCACTTGGTCTCTCATTGATAAGGCCAATTCCATTGAGCTTTGTCCTTCTGTCATTTGGGCCAATGTGGGTTTCTTGAATCAGTAAGAAGTAACAGTCTGTACATTTGAAGATGTTAGACAACAAAATCTCCACTTAAAACTAATATTCCAGATTAATCATAGGCATTCCATAAATACAGTAATTCGGATATTTACAATACTTCTTCTTGAGGTCTTTTATCTGAACACTATAAAGCCGCCTGGCTGACTCACTGACTGACTGACTGACATTAACGCATTAATGCTTAAATTATTCTTTTAAAGGATTTTTTAAATGTTTGTATCACCTGTCTTCTTGTCGGTTTGATAAACTGCAATATTTTAATCAGAATCGAAATCTAATGGGAAGTGCCTTAATCCTAATGTTCCATTTTTGGAACAGTGGACATCACATTTCTGTAAACTAATCTTCCTATTGTAATTTTATTTTAGGACATCATGATGGAAAACCATATTTGTAAAAAAGCCTATACGGAAACTGAAAGAGAAATAAATGTAACGATCGAGAATTTTGAAATCCATTCTGTTTTGTGAACACTTACTTCCCTAATCACTTTTCACGAGCGGGTTGTACATTAACACTTCATTTATTATAAAGGACTGCGGAATGTTGTACTTGTACCCATTTTAGAATGGGTGTAATAAGATGGCCTTTTCCATCAAGACGCACCTCCAACGAGACACCTTTATCAGCTGCATGTATTGCTGAACGAACACGGCCAATCTTTCTCATTGAATACACATATGCAGATAGGAAAGAGTAATTCTCCTACTGAGGCCCAGAAGGCATTAGCGGCTCACTTTGTCTAGTTCTACTTACACGACAAAATTACCAAGCCTTTTGATCAGAACAATTCAACAGGAAACCTATAAACGAGCATTACCATATTTCTGAAGGAATACCAAACCCTACATTGCCTACATTCTCATCTATGCGACCACAGCCACCAGGGTATTTTACAGTCCAAATATTGCTAGTTAATCGAACTCTCTCTTCTTCTTTGGGGCATTGCTCCATGTCATAGGTTTTCCTACTGGACTAGAACCTGCCAGGTTGCAAATGACTGTGCCAAAACTATTATCATGCCTGATTTGTGTTGTACGATGTGATAAATCTGTCACTTGATGGAATCCTCGGGCACATATTGATACTCCTTTGGGAACCATGAGTGGTGCATTTTCTACTCGATCTTTTCGAATATCTTCAGTACCGGTGTGCACACGACTACGCAGTTCATCAATACGTCAATTGTATAAGAAAACATTTAGCTTGTAATCTTGAGGCATTTTGTTAACCAGATTTTTCACAACTAAAGCACCCACACCAATGTTTGGATCATGAGTACTACTTGCTCTAGTATAAGGCTGGCAAGACCTGAATAAGATAAGAAAATTTATCGCACCGGCACCAGACACTGGGCACTGTCTGTCTCTCCCATAATATGGCACCATGGCTTCAACAACAATCAAATTGGGATCACGATGATAACATTTGAGCCATCTCTCACTGAGCATGGGCCACAAACCGGAAACGTTAGTATTTTGGGGATGGAGGTGCAGCCCTCATCTGCGTCTGTAATGTTGTTGCGGTTGTTTCGGGTCACGCAGTTACATTAAAACTCTTTGTATTCCCAAAGCTAGATGGCTGACTGAAATTAATAGGAGCAATCCCATTGTGTGTTTCTTCATCTCTGTTGTAGTGTGTGACTGATGATGGCTTTAGCACCGCTGAGAAGTTGGTTTCTCGATAAGTGCTCTATGTGGATATCTTAAGGATATAAACATAATTTGTTCATTGAAATATATATATGGAAGGAACGGATCTTAAAAAACTATTGCAAAATTCCACCTCGTGTGTATAATTTGTAAACTATAGCCTACGATAAAATGTTATTGGAGTGAGAATTCAGATGAATATCGAGGTCTACCCATTCGTGACCACTCTTCCATTTCTGGAACAGATTATTTAACCACTCTAGAATAACTTCTGTTCACTGTAAAACATAATGTGTCTTTGCTGCAATATGACAATATGTTCTCCGCAGTGGCTACGTGCCGCTGTAAGTGGTTGCGTCACCAGTTTATTTGGCAACACAGTGTCTTTGATAGGGTGAAGGCCACATGTGTGGGCTGTGAAATTCGTCAGTGAGTATTGCAATAAGCGAGCATGTGTGTCATCAGCACTTCTAGCATCAGTTATGAATGGCTGTGGTGTGTATAAAGTTTACTGTTTGTTTGTTATGATACAAGTGACAGCCGTGCTGCCAATGTAACTGGTGACGTAATCTCTCGCAGCAGCTTGTAGGCACTGCGGAGAACATTCCCGGGCGCACTGTATAATTTGGCCACACGGGATATTAAAATGAGCATTTCTCCGTTCATCCGTATGATGCAATTGTATTTACTTTCTTTCGAAGCCATTGTCTAGACTCTAGACCATTACAAAGTGCCGCTGGCCACTGTTTCATGTGAATGTACAGTAATTGTAACAAATGAAAATTGTGTGACATGTAAGTTAGGTATACCAACTTCACTAACCCATAGCGCAATACCTGGCAACTATTGAAAATAGAAAATCCCAGAGTTTTTTTACGTTCCATTTTTGGAGTAGTGGGACAAAATGGGTTTATGTTTACCCATTTCCAAAGGAGTTTGAAACTTGATATTTGGCAAACATACGGCTTTTAGCTTGCAACCGACGAGAAAATGATGAGATGGTAAAGTGTCCAATTTTCAACACCCACCCCCGAGAAAAACGAGGGAAGCATCAAATCTCTGGTAATATAACTGACGGTAAAATTGTAAAATTCGACAACACGTTGCACGTTGAATCTTTTGATATTTTATAATGCGATGATGAGTAGGGGAGTTATTCATGATTTTATCTTATTGACCGCTAATGTTCAAAGTTCATGAAATTATCTTCCAAAGTGAACTGAATGAATCCTCAGTGTTTTGTTTTTAGGAATACCTTAAGTTGCTTTCTAACGTCATGTAGGGTTGACAACCGTCTCTAGTGTGTTAGTACTTTTGCCACGTATCGTATGGAAATTATTTGGCATTATATGTCTGTGGAGGTAGTATTATGCATGACAGGTTGTGTTTTCCACCTGCTTGATGTATCTCTCCTATGCTTTGCATATAGAGTGTTCAATATGTTCACTGTGTACCTGATTTCTTTCGTTATTGTTGGTTATTTGCTGCCACATTTCACTGATAAATGTGTTTTACTCTACCGGCTCACTTTCGAAATGGTAATTGGCAATAGGATTGTAATCTGCTTGATTTTCTTCTTCATTGCATGTCCTTTGTTAGAATTTATTCATCAGATGAATAAATAGGCTTATGAGATCACATTTTGTCCGTGTGTGTGTGTGTGTGTATGTGTGTGTTTTTGTATAATCTAAACGGGTGGAGAGATTTCAGTGATACCCGGTAAGGACATAGCACTATGATGTACAAATCCGACCGTGCCCTGGAGATATAAATACGTTTCACTAATCTAGCATGGCGGCCGCGTGAAATATTACACTGGCATTCCATATCTCTGAAAGTATTACTTATATCCCACGGAAATATTGTATGGTGATAGACAATACCACGGTACGTTCAGCTAATGTAATGATTAAGACCATGTTAGGTGCAAACCAACAAGGCTGACATGCGAAATTAAAATATTTAAATGGAATTTTCTAGCGATTAATCAACCGATCGCAGTGAAACTTATCACACTCCATGTCTAAGGGTGATTTAATCTAGAAGGAACTAACTCAATTCAATTGTTCTCGTAAAAGCGAGACAGCGGCTGTGCAAACTTTTAAAATTGAATCGGTCGGAGCTGAAAGGCATTAAGTCAGTTTTCACTACTTTTCAGGAGACAGATAAAACGTCATTGATAGAACAAAACTTAACTAACACACTATATTAGTGTACCTTTAGAAAAGAAGCACAACACAAGACTTATATTCGGGGTCATGATCGGTTCTTGAAAAAATGGAATTTGAGGAGAAACGTGTTTCTTAAATTTTCCAGGATTCATAGGGGAACTTAAAGTATGAATAACTACATAACACAGGTTAAAACAATAACAATTTAATTCTGAATCATATCTAATAACAATTAAAATGAATACCACCCTGATGCGTCTCATTGTATCGTTAGCACGTCATAAATGACACACAAGCAACACAATAGCCCACATGCGGCGTCAAAGTATCCTCAGACCCATGTAAGTGGTCAACACAAAATAAGTGAATAAAATATCAGTCCAACAAATAATATAAATTCCAAACTCAGCGTATACAGCTGTGAAAACAAGGTGAGCCAAAATGTCACCTAAAGAACTATTAAACTAAATCAACTATCAAAATACAACATATCAAAGACATGTTTTTATGTGTTGTGTGCGCGGTCAGACAACTTAAGATAATGAGTACTTGACGAGAATTCATTCCCGTTCGACCACTCTAATAAGTCATGAATTCCCGTTCCGCGGGTCGGATATCACGACAATATGGGAATACAATGAAATGGCTAACACAAAATTAAACAAGCTGACATACAGTAGTCTAACCCTTTACAAAATAAGGAATAATACACGAATTGGATTTTACACTGAATAGCAGCCGAACGAGCGGTCTTATGCTCCACAAATCAACATATGCCATCAAGTGACATACAAGAACACAGGTTAGCCATTTGCTACCTTACTGTGACATGTTAAAGTCTTGGCGAAAACAAGCCAAGCAACAACAACAAAATATGAACAGGCCTCAACAGGCGTAAAGACAATTACATTACACTACGATAAATATGGCCGGAAACGAGTTAGATAAGTGGCATGAATAACTTCCACAATTAAAACAATTCATTATAATCTTTCAGGCTCGACATTTAACTATTAACAGCAGGAAGAATGCGTAGCGCGAAGCAGCTACGGCTTATCAACATTCTCAATCTGTATATGGCTGTCAATCAAGCGCTCCCCTAATGTCCTCAGTGTGTGCCAGACAAATAACCCCAAGCCTGCGCGGCCTTGAGTGTTGAAGACAGCCTCCAGTGGCTCCCTCGAAACGTGATACATAATCAAATTCAACACAATAATAATTTCTTGAAAAATCCACACCATGGGATATCAAGATTCGGTCAACAGCAGTTATGCCCCTTAGGTCACATAAGCTGGAAAAGTAGCAACGGTTGTGGAACACATGTCCCTACCTGCTCACTATCGAAGATTCACACATATTAGCACACACACCTATCGAAGCTCGACCAATGACCCTTGCTCATACATCAGACCAAGAATAGATTTACCAACAAGGCTAATAACATCTAATACGGTAAGGCAGACGACATTCCGTGTCAACAAAGTTGCACCAAGCAAAACAAAATAAACTAGCTCAGCCTGAACAATTATAATCATAACAACGGGACCTTTCCCCCCAAGGCTAACATTATTTCCTGTCAATGATTCACTTATCACCAGGTTCTAACCTTTTCCGCCACAAAATATCTCCCTGGTACGATGGTTTCATGCGCGCAAGGCTACATGAAAACAAGCACTCTAATAAAAACAAGAAAAAGGCAAAAGCCGCAAGAATAACATTACACAAATAAATATATTTAAAAAATTCACTTGACGCCAAGAAATGTAATATGTCAGCATAAAAAAACTACGTTTAAAACACAAAGCAAAGCAAATATTTACAACAATTTCCCAATATTGCGCGTAAACCCGCCCTGACAACATTAATAAATAATTTGGTACTCATCGCTTCAGCTTGTCTGGTGCCATGATGACACCACAGTCATCGCCCCATCATGACGACTTGGCCCATGATACTGTTCATCGTGCCTGATGAACCATATTTCATCAAATCTTCCCGTTCGATGGCGAACATCGTGCTGTAGAAAAAGTTATATATATTATATAGCCATCTAAGTAGACTGCATTATCAGCTACTAAATTCACTGACAAAGTTCTGTGCAGTACCGCATAACTTGCCCTAATACTGTGGAGTTGTATCCACCTAATATACACTGTAACTAACAGAACACATGCTGCATCGCACACAACAGAAATTAATCATCCGAAATCTAAGTGCTAACATTGCAAAACGTCTGATCCTATCTCATTTACCTGGAGGTGAACGTTACAGTCCTGGGAGCTGGCTAGCCGAGCACAGCAATAATACATGACCAACTGACAGATGGGTACAATACATGTACTCCTTTTAACTGGCAATAGAAGATGGCATTCTAAGCAAGCATCTTCTTGAAATTTAGTCGTACCTTAATTAGTGTGGGTGAAATTAAATCACAAGAATCGTCGGTCAATGTTTTGGTAAAGCAAATAGGCTGGAATCCCCACGGAACACAGCTGACTTTACTCCTCCGGCCTCCCCTCCAACGCTGTGGCATGCAGACCAGAGTCAGAATGTGAATGACCTCTTCACTGCATATGACAATAACTATGAAATACACAAACCGAGGCTATCACTCGATCATGGGGAGTGGCTAGCGTAATAGGGGTTGTAGTTCTCTTTAGGATTCAGCCAGTCTTACGGCTATTTTTATGTTTTTTGGGGATGACAAGATTCCAGAATGTTGTGTTCCCAGAATTTCTTGTATGTGCCATTAAATCCATCGACATAATTGCTCACCTGCATTTATTACATGAATGAGCCTAGATCGAACCCTTGAGAAGGATACCACTCCACTACCTGAGCTAAAGAGCCTGGCTATCATTAAATTATAATAATAATAATTATTATAATTATTATTATAAATATCATTATTATGTATCGGTACATAAAACTTTAATAAAGGACTTCTTTAAGGCTTTCTTTAATCGTTTAATCGTACACCATGCATGATCTCAGCAAGTCTGGAGATTGGAGGTCCGAATACCGTCACTGACAACAGCTATCCATAGTGGTTCTACCCCAGTTTTCAGCAATCTCTTCAAGCATATGCCGGGATAGTACATTACTTCAAGTCTCGGGGCACCTGTCCCATTTCTGACTCTAATAATCCGACACATACTACTACAGCCACCACAGAAACAAAGGTTATCAGACAAATTCTACACACACACCCAACTACACCCGACCACAATGGCCAAGCCTCTCAAATAAAACAACATCAATAATTTTACGTCCGTCCGTCTTAATTGCTAATTCTGAACATACGACAGGATGTCGAAATATGTCCAACACTATTTCTTAAAGACACCCTTTAAAGGCCACTGACCTGAGCCGGAATTAACTCAGTAAGACAACGACTATCCATTTGGACCGAGTGACATGTATGAAGCACAGAGATTGAGAGACAACGCATACGATTTAAAACATCCTTCCACACCAGGGCTGATTGTCGAACTTATTTTATCCTTTACAACAAAATCATTCATTAAATTTATCAAGCCTTCCACATTTACAAGGCAGGCTACACATTACTACAGGTTCAAATATCCCAAGAATGTATGTGAAATTTCAACAACAACAACAACAACAATGAACACAATTTCCTTACGAACGGGTTTCACAAGATGAACACCACTATTCGGATATAACAGCTAACGCCTTCCCCTCCTCAATAGGTAACGTCATACCTCGATTACGCAACAACTTCCTTATCATCTTTGCCCCGCCCCGATCTCCAATGGCTAAAGCAGACTTCGTTTGTACCCTCTGCCTGAGGAGTTACTGAAAAACCTACAAACATTCACTATTTAATATTTAATTTTTTATTCAAAGATAGATGACAATATTCTTTCACCTAGTGTGCTTAGAATAGTCTGTTCTGTCACCAGTGTAACGGGGTGCATGTATATCAATTACATCCTGTATAGGATATAAAACAATCCAACATGGCATCCATACGATACATTTCACCGGTTCTCAATTTCTCAAAAACTATTGAATCAATCAAATTGAAAGTTTGCGTGGTGTTCGAGGACTGTAAAGTAACTACATATAACGTGTGTCACCTTACAAATCGTGAGATACACAAAAATATCATGGTAGCCAACTGATTTTGAAATATTAACAAGAAGTTCCGTAACGAACTAAAGAGCCTACTTTTGTTGAAATTTAAGATCTATGCCAATGATTAATCTATATGGATCTATCTAGAATAATGCCGAAATTAAGTTGGTAATATCGAAATTTCTAATTAGTTCAAAATACTGTATACCTGGCATAATGTAGCCTAATAGAGAACTACAGTTGGCAGCCCTGGTGACTGAATATATTCTTAGTTCCATCTCTTAAGGTACAGAATACAAAATTTGGTTGAAGTCCAATGGAGAGCATGGACGTTACATGCAGTTAAACATTGGATCTAACAGCGCGCGAAAAATCATGTTGGCATCAGTGACATACATGTATTGGTCAGAAATAATCTGAAATAATATGATCTATTGTTGAGTCAATTTTGAATGAAATCCATTAGTTAGTATAGAAGTTACATGCATTTTAAAATGGGATCTATCAGCAGGCTTAGAATCATGTTGGCAGCACTGACGTATATTAGTTACTCCAAATTAATCTAGAATGCCACATACTATACGTTTGCAAAGTTTAGAGCTATTTGCTTGCATACTTTCTGATATATTGATATTAGGGTAACAAAATAGAGACAGTATTTATTAACAGTTGGCAGCCCTGGTTACTCTTAAGAATCGGCATATACATATCTGTTATGGTACACATAACACACACGAAATTTGGTTGAAATCCAAATTATAGTATAGAAGTTACATGTATTTAAAGTTGGACCTCTCAGCAGGCTTAGAGTTATGTTGGTAGCACTGACGTATATAAGTTACTCCAAATTAATATAGAATGTCAGGTGCTATACGTGTGCATAGTTTAATACTGTCGGCTTGCATACTTTCTGATAAATTGGTATTTGGATAAAATAAATTGAGAGCATTTATTAACAGTTGGCAGCCCTGGTGGATCTTAAGAATACGTTCAGTCATGTATGTTTATGTACACATAGCACATACAAAATTTGGTTGAAATCCAATTGATAGTGTAGAAGTTATATGCATTTAAAATTTGGACCTATCAGCAGGCGTATATTCATTTTGGCAACACTGCGATGTATGGCCTCCTGGAAATTAAACTGCAATATTATTATCTATACGTGTGCTAATTTTGAAATAGCTCCTATTCATACCTTCCAAGATATCCAACATGGATCTCAAATTTCAATTGCGATTTTTCAGCAGTTGGTAGCACTGACATCATTTTCAAATATGGGCGTGAGCTATTCAGGTATAGATCTTTACTCCTACCAAATTTTGTTTCGATTGCTGCAGCCGTTTAAGAGTTGATAGGGGGGACACACACACAGCCAGACAGACAGACAGACAGAGGGACAGACAGACAGACAGACAGACAGAAGGACAGACAGACAGACATACACACATTTGCCCGATCTCATAAGTCTACTTTTTCCTCATTTTTGCAAAATGTGAAAAGTAGGCTAAAAATAACTCTGCTGGTGATCTATTTACCCGAGTGCATTGAAACTTAGCAGAGTGAATCTTTATTGAGACATCTAATAATGTTCAATGGTTTTCAATTTATTCAAGATGGCGTCAGTTCGATTTTTTTACCATATTTTTTATTCATTGTGTCTTATTCAGGTGACTGAAAAGATGATACGTATTATGGGCTATGATAACAATCATTAACTAATGGCACTAAATTCTGTGGGTTACTTTTCCTAAATCACAGAGGCCGTGCATTTCACGTTCCTAAAAACTAATTCCTGTGGTTCGTTACAGAAAGCTGCTATCTCGCGGGAGAAGTCGTAATCACAGATATTAAAAGCGATATATTATTCTAGCACCTAAATTCTTATTGTAATGGCATTGATTAAGACATAGGTCGTGAACCAAAAGATACAGTATTTAGTACATCGCAAGAAAAACCCTTTTAATAGGCTGGAGAGTTTAAATGGAAAACAGCACTGGGGTATATGAGAATAGGCTATTTTATTCATCACGGAACTCCTGTTGTAGATTAGAACTTTCGTAATTTATTGTATTAGTAGTAGCCCATAGTGTAATATTTTCAAGTCGGCCAACTACGCCACGTATTATATAATTCCTACCATGTTATTTTTTTTTATTTTTATTTACAAATATTTAACTTACTCATTTTTATTATGACTACTCCTATTTTATCGACGGCTATTGAGCCTGGCATATATTTTATTCAGCATATTTGACTATTCAGCCGGCCTCGAGGTGTTGGGGTAGTGCGCCTGCCTCTCACCCGGAGGCCTCGGGTTCGATTCCCGGCTCCGTCAAGGATTTTTAAAACTGACGTGAGGGTTGGAACAGGGTGCACTGAGCCTCGTGAGGACAATTGAGTTGCTGTCTGACAGTGAGATAGCGCCCCGATCACGAAACCAAGATTAACGGCCGAGGGGACCCGATGCTCTGATCATGCGTCACACCAATATCTGCAGGCCAAATGGCTGGGCAGCGGTCGCTTGGTTGGCCTAGACCCTTCATTGGCTGTATAGTGCCAGAGGTTGTTGTTTTCTTTTTGTTGACTATATTTGTCTATTCTGTCATATATTAGCATTATTTATTTAAATTATAATATTCACTTGTGTTAACTTGAGGACAAGGGAATCTGCAGGAAGTAGCTAGACATATTTCATTAGTTAGGGATTAAGACAAGGCGCAAAGTCAACTATTCCAAGCGATGATCGCGGCAGAGTTCTCACTACGGCCTGAGAGAAAGTGTTTTCAGATTGGTCTCCGCAAGGTGCCTATATTTTAACTTCAATTATTTGGTCCTCAATGTTAATTTGCGACCATGGCACCCTACAAACATCATTGATTATTGTCTTATCCTGGTAAGTGACCTATTATTGAAGGCCTTGGTGAGTGTGGAGGTTAAGGAGGCCGTGAGAAAGCTGGCAACTTGGTATATGGTCACTTCTGAGAGGACCACCAACTTTCAACCGATTGCAGTTGCGCCCAACAGTGGAACGATTTATTATCACCCTTTCTAACAGGTTACACTGGTACGGAGACGTTAAGTTACTATGTTCTATTGCCAAACTTGCAAATTAAGGGAAGCAATAAATACAGGGCAGTGGCACTCACCATGGTTTATTTCGTTTCCTTACGAAAAGACGGAATTAAGGAATATTTATTTTCAGTCATGCCTTGATGAATGTTATATACTTTCCTTAATAAACCTCTCTGCGGATATCACATTGACTGTCATATTTGATGCATTTTATAATTCACCTATTATTATTACAGCGGCTACCAGATATCGTCAACTTTATGCATTCATTTAACTTACATAGTTTCTATTGTCATGGTTCTTCCCTAACATCTAAGAAGCTGAACGACAGAAAACAGAAAGTGAGGTAAAAAGAAGTAATTTTATGTTAACGTAGGTTTTAAATGTGGGTAGTGTTTTGAACTAATAACAGATGTTAAGTGCTAGTGTACGACTGCCATTTCTACGAAATTCATAGTTTGAGAGAACTAATAACGGATTATTTTAGCATGTGTTCTCATGAGGGCAGTGTCGAGACAATAGCACTATCAAACACAATTCAGAATGGAAACCAAGTATTATGAGAAAAATAATTATAATTTATTTTATGGACTTATGGGCACTACATTTTTATAACTCGCACTTAAACTGGGGAAATAATCCGAAAATGTGACACGCTACAAATGTCAGGGACTTCGTCGGTTGAAAACATTAAACACCTAAGGAGACTTTATGCATAATAAAATGAAACTAAAAGTCCCATTGGCCCATTTTCGGAACTTATACTGACAGATGTTTGCACTAATCACCAATAAATTTACATCAAAGGTAAATGTGCATGCTATATATTAGTATACTTTAGTACAAATTTAAGGCGAAGGTAAAAACCTAAAATTGTGTATGTTATGGTTTACAGAATTCTTCTCATCACTTTTCGTAAAAACGTCCCGCTTTGTCAAACGCACCAGTGGCTTGTTATTTTTATACAGATGATTAGTACTTTCTTTCAGCTGCCTTCTTCATTTCCTTCCGGACTTGAAATGACCTTTACTAGGCGAAATAACTCCTTAAACTTGCTTGTCAGTGAATTCAACATCTGACTAAGAGACTGGCTGTCACCTGTCCTGACGTCTCGATCAATACTTAGTGGAATCAATAAATTAATGAACGGGTCTTAGTATGTAATGTGAGTGTGTGTATCCCCCCTATCAATTCAAACACGGTGAGAGCGACTTGAACAAAAATAGTTACAGATGTAGCACCAGCAAAGTGCACCTCAGTCTCTTACTTTATATATGCACCATGTTAATAAAGAAAATGGCGGCTATCAAATATTCAAAGCGTACATCTATAATCTTATCATCGGAACATTGGATGTCAACACAATTTAGTAAAGGAAAATACCGCGTCGCGGGAAGCGTCTTTTGCCCAATCTACAAGGTCAACAGCCAAACATTTTCATGACGGCGGCCGTGGAAATCATGCAAGCATTACATAATCCATTACTTATCATCAACTGAATCACTGTTAACAGTTATTGGCACTCAGTTTCATGGACCCTCTGTTATCAAAGTGGTAACCAGATTAGACCGTGAGTAACGCGCAGCTGTCATCAGGAAATTATATAATATAACAAGTAATTCCGTGAAGAACTAAAGCCTGTTTTCATATATCCTACTTATGTTAAGTGCCTCTATTGTGCCCGTTAGAGGAGGTTGCCGGGGTACCATCAACCGTAAATGGCATTCCAGGCAACCCCATCCTCCAAACACACATCCTGAGAGGATCGGATGGACTTCTTTTAGGCTAGCTCCGGCACGAGATCAATCACCCAAGGGATCGGGCTGTAACACGGGGAAAGGTCTTAGACGTCCAAAGAAGTACACCCTCAACACACAAAGCTAACAAATAAAAAGATCCAGGCTTAAGTAAAATTCGTAAACATTTTATTCAGTAAGATCAAACCCTTATCCTACTTCGGAGGGATTTAAATCAGCTAGTCCGCAAAGCTAATAAAAATAAATTAAATAAATATGTAAATCATGTCCTATCTGCAGCTAAGTTGGCCCTCTAGAAAGTCCTTAATACAGAAATCGAAACAAAAGCAACAAGAAATCCCTACTCAAATACAGGTAATATGATAAATAATACGAATAGTGACATCGGTGGAATGTACAGCAACACAATGGAATTTAATCGTTAACATATCACAAGAATAGGATTTACATTTAAGAGCACAATAAGTATATTCTAAATTACGTTGGTACTACTTCCGTATTTAATAATTTAAATTTAAATTTAATTCGTCTAGCTAAATCCTGTGTTTCAATAAATTACGGCGAGAAGCGTCCGTAGGAAACAGTTAATACAAAGCTAAGATAGCGAGTATAATCCTAATCGACAAATAAAACAATAACAAAGCTCAATTTATAACACACATAGTACAGGACAATCAGGTTAAACACACAGAATAAATGGAACACTCAATCATACTATTTACAAAACCTGCATGCGCTGATCAAGAAGGTATTTGCCCTTAATCGTCATCAGAAGCATGTAGTAAGGTTGGCGATAGCGCAGTTATAACTGCAATTAACATCGCTTAAAATCACAGCGGCCCACAAGTTACGAAGTACTGGTGCCAGTGACTTTCGTATTCTCAAAAAGTGTCAGCTGTCCTAGTACCATTCCCATCAGGAAATGTTCAGCTCAGTGCGTCGGTTACCAAGCAAAAGATAGGTCCAAATTTAGCTTGTAATCAATTAATCGATCGTATTTATAACGTTGGTTTAGAATAATTATATTTCATGATTTTGTGCATGTTTATTTCGTTCGTTTAGTTCCCTTGCTGTATAATTATTTAGATTCGTAGATAACCATAAAGATACAGGCTGAATAATAACTGTAAGTCTCTACCAAAGAGATGATTACAAAGCATGTGACTCTAACAGTCACCATAATACCATGAGCTATCCATCAGCTCCAACAACAACAACAATAATCAGCGGCTCTCCAGGCACAAAAGTACCTCGCTTCAGTGTGACCAAAAACGAATCATCACTGCCGGAAAATCACACTATAGTTGAGGGTATTCATCCACCTCTCAACGTGTCTCTACACGGACACAACAATAACATGAATAACTAGCCTGATACATTTATGTCTGGTCAATAAAATGAACTGGAATAAACCTCTCGAAAATTTACGTAAAACATGAAAATACCATTCAAAGTAGTCGCTCTCATATAAGCGGACATCAGAAATCATGACGACATCGGCATCCTATCAAAATTACAGCAAACAGCTGTGACCTACATTCCGTAGCATCAGTTCAACATTGTTCACAACATTCCACTTGGTATGTGTCGTCTTAATTGTCAATCGCAGTCTAGTCTCACATAAGAATCACATAGGCATTATGGGTAACGATAGCTTGTAAGGGAGGGACGACCTTCAATTTGCTGGCCTGCTAACTGCGTCTGCGCACGAAACAGCGCAGATGAAAGCTATGCTATCGCAGAATGAAAATACATGTTTCAATAACACTGGGCTCACATAATTTCAGTCCTGACTGTGGCATCTAATACTGGTAATTACGCTAACGTGTTCATAACACTGATTTTTACCTTGAAATTTAATGCTTAGTAGTATAAATTGATAATAAAGTCAGAGAATACAATATGACAGAGATTTCACTTCTTCTCTGAGTGCTTTGCTTTAGCAAAGATATGCCTACACTTCTCATAGATATGTATAAGCTTTCACATGCGTTTGAAAATGTTCGTGTCACCCCTCCACACAAATAAAGGATAATCTGACAAAACTTACACTCCTCGTGCTGTGTATAATGATACGTCGGTGTATTGAAGTTTATTACAGGGTTACCTAACCACTGGTACTATTACACGTAGAATTCCAACTCGGAATTTTGGCATCTGAGCTGCACATTTAAAATGTTAATTAAAGCCTTCAAAAAGGTGGTGGTTGTGCCTACATTCCACCAAATGATACGCTCAAAAATATTACGTAGACAAAATAAAACATATAACAGGGTGTCTACAATTTACACTGGGATGCTACAGTCATCCTACAAAGTTATGATCTGCTATTGCTGCTAAAGGAAAAAGCTCTCATAGCTGAGACATATTAATGGGTAGATTCTCGATAGTGGGTTCGATATTTGCGTAGGTGCACCAGCATGCAGTGTCACAAGGTGTCTCACAAGTTAAGTTGACCTGGTTGTCAAAAGCTGAATAGAAGACATACAGTGGTGAATATTATACTACACAATCGTATCTATGGTTGCCATCAGAGTACGGTTTTGTAACTACTCTACCGAAGCAAGAAACCTTGACAAAAATAAAGTACAGGACTCACATTTTCGATGGATTAGACCTCATGGTACCCTGAAGATTAAGGGTTTATCTTTTCCCTTGGTATGAGGGTTCTCCTCATCCATCCTTCGTCGAATCCTGCGTCTCTTTTGTTTCCGCTTCATAGTAGAGCTGTTTCTCTCGACATCCCCCACATAGCATGGTTTACGCCATCATGGGCATTTGGCAGTGGAAGTTGAACATGTGATCCACGTGGTGTTCGTCGAGATTCATTATCATTTGAAGTAGATTAATTATTTCACAGGATTTATCTGACGTGGTACTGGTTTAATTGCAACACAGATTTTACGCTTTATTTGCAGACTTGTACAACAAATGGCCCTGGTATCTGCCGCAGGCATTAGGAACACTGCGGCTGGAGTTCGGCTCACAGAATTTACTACTGTAAAACTCTATCTTCGTGTACCGTTGTAATCGTTGTTTTAAATATCGTGGCGAAAATGAACACAGTTTAATATTACAACTACACATTTTATCGTGGTTGGACAGTACTGAAGGGTTCTAAGTGCCACGTTCTCGACACCTCGTGGACTAAAATCACGCAACATGGTGTCGCACTAGCTGACCTCGTGCGTGAAAAATTAATTGTCAAAATAATAAGGTAATTTTGGCACTTGTGTCACTTTCGTGCGCCTCACATGGTGCCTTATTAATACATACACAATTTGCGATGTGCTGTGCACACGATGTTCACTGATTTTAGAATTCTTGACTATAAGGACTCTCCCCACAAAAACAAAGTCAAGCAGACGTAAGAGTCTCAATAGGTGTGTCGTCACGTAGAACGATGTTCCGGGTTATAGAAGAACTTCACAAGTCGTGCAACGACTATTTTATCCTAATTCGCATATTTGCGAGGGAAATACCTTTACCAAGGATACGATGTGTTTTGAAACCACCATAATGTGGTAAATTATGCAGAATGAATATTTGTAAATTATTAAATGTTGAAAACGAAGATATGTTTGCATCCAGGAAGAACATTGGAATGCAGTACCAAAATCAAAAGAGAATTTGAAGTTAGCTTCCGGAATGCGTTCTATATTTCATCGGAGTAATAAACATGTTCCTTAAGAAATCATCACCAGCACATATGGGCTCACTATCAACATACTAAATTGCAGTTTGATTGCTGTAATAGATTCGTAAATATTGAGAACCGTGTAAATATTTCGGATGGTCGCCATGTTGTATCTTTATATAAGTAGGTCTTACAGTTATGTACTATTACGTGAAGATTATTGTGTAGTATTCAAACTTCAATCGCATGATTAGGACACAAGAAACAAAAACGATATTTTAAAATTTCGCACAGCTGTCATCTTGCTGTTATGAAAACAACTGAAATAAATTAGATGCCATTGGATTAAAATTTGTATAAGCATTTACCGTACCAAGTTTCAAGGCACTCCGATGGTTAAATCGCGAGAAACGTCTATTTAATTATTTATATTTTGCCGCCATGTTGGATTTGTGCTCACCAGGTTATTGACAGTCCTATAGCCTCTATGACCATAACAATATCAGTTTCATTGCCGTAAAAGATTCGTAGATATTGAGAACCGTCTAAATATTTCGGATGTCGCCATGTTGGATTATTATATGCATAGGCAATAGAGTTATGTACCATTGAAGGAAAATTATTGCATAGGTTCATTATTCAAACTTTCACTTCAACCACGTGATTACGACACAAAAATAAAACCTTTATTTTGAAATTTTGCACAGCCGCCATCTTGAGGTTATGTAAACAATTGAACCATATTAGATGCCAGTGCACTCAGGATATACTAGAATTAAAGGAGGATAGGGACACACAAGAATATAAGAGACGAAAAGGGGAAAGCAGAATACAGTCGACTGAGAAATGAGGTTAACAAGAAGTGGAAGGCAGCGAAAGAAGAATGGTTGAAAGAGAAATGTGCAGGTATAGAAAATTGTCTGAAATTAGGAAAAGTAGACACAGCTTATCGAAGGATTAGGAATACTTTTGGGGAAAGAAGAACTGCTGTAATAATAAGGAAACAGATAATAATAATAATAATATCGTATGGCCTCGGATGCCGGGTGCAAGCTTTGTTAATTGACACCCAGAGGGCAGCTTGCATGTCGAATTTCGCCATTCCTTTGAACGCTATGATAGTCAAGGAGGTTAGATATCTAAGCTCCTTGACACTACAGCGCTTTCTAGTACAGAATGGAGGAACTTTGTGTTGGCGGAAAATCCCGAGATTAATTTTGCCATTAAACAAGACCTTCTGAATACAAACGGGTTCTTTATCAAGCCAACAACGTATGACATCCATGTGCTGTAATATTAAGGAGAAAGATGGAAAGCCTCTAACAGATAGGGGAGAATAGGTTGACAGATGGAAAGCTTACATAGAGTGTTTGTATAAGGGAAAGGAGATTGAGAATCATGTAATGGAAAGGGAAGAGGAAATTGATGTGGATGCAAAAGGAGATTTAATATTGAAATCAGAATTTGACAGAGCATTGAAAGACTTAAGCAGGATAAAAGCACCAGACGTAGATGATATACCGATTGAGTTGCTACGCTGCATAGGTCATGTTGGTTTGATCTGGTTATTTCACTTGGTGTGTAGGATTTATGAGACAGGTGAGGTACCCTCTGATTTCAAGAAGAATGTTATCATCCCTATACCGAAGAAATTGGGAGCTAACAGCTGTGAAAATTACCGTACAATCAGTTTGATTACTCATGCTTCAGAAATCCCGACTAGAATAATTTTCAACAGGATGGAAAGCCAAATAGTAATGGAGTTGGGAGCAGACCAGTTTGGTTTCAGGAGAAATGTAGGAACAAGGGAAGCTGTACTAAGTGTTAGGCTGATTTTGGAAGGTAGAATAAGGACAGATAAGAAAACGCTCATGGCATATGTAGACATAGAAATGTCTTTTGATAACGTTGATTGGAGTATGTTGTTCGATATTTTGAAAACGATTGGAATAATGTACAGGGAGAGGAGGGTGATCTACAATCTAATAAGAAAACCTTTGTCTGGAGCGTCGCACTCTATGGAAGTGAAACTTGGACTATTGGTGCAGCAGAAAAGAGGAGAATTGATGCATTTGAAATGTGATGTTACAGGAGAATGATGAAGATCAGATGGGTAGATAAGGTTACAAACGAAGAGGTATTAATACGAGTGGGAGAAGAGAGATGTTTCTGGCGACTGCTAATGAAGAGAAGAGATAGGTTGGTAGGACACGCACTAAGGCACGCAGGAATAGCAAGCTTAGTTATGGAAGGAAGGGTCGAGGACAAGAACTGTAGGGGTAGACCAAGGTTAGAATATGTCAAACAGATTGCCTCGGATGCAGGGTATGGTAGCTTTGTAGAGATGAAACGATTAGCTCAGTATAGAAGGCATGGAGGGCTGCAACAAACCAGTCAAAAGACTGAGACTCAAAGACACAGCTCGGCCAAGCGCGGTTGTTTTCGTAGCATGACTTCATCATGGTGTGTTACTTCACAAAAGTAATATTCAGGGCATGATTCGAACTGTGGTTGCTTGGCGTTTACAACCTGACAGCTAACATACTACGCTACGCAATTGTGAGTGTATCATGTATTACTACTACTCGGTGCGTGTGGGAGCTGGGCGAGAGCCTGGCCGATAGCGAGAGAGATAGAGAAGCGAGAGAATTACGGAACTGTATGTAGCGGACAGCAGCCGAAATGACACTTAGCATTTTCCATGCTTCAAGAGACGCGACATTTTATGATTGTTTATCTGTACATACATTTCATAGATTATTAGATACATACATTATGAAACCTTTCAGATTCGTCTTCATGTCAAAGAAATTTTAAGGCGTAGTAAAGACCAGATTACTCAAAACAGAGGAGACCTATGGACCATTCTCTAATTGGGAATCCCCAACACCCGTCAGGGTGCATTAAGAAAACATGCCTTAGCAATAAACCAAATGAAATTTCCTACTTGGGAATCACTCGAGCGATGAGTAGAGAAGTGTGGGCATGGCTTATTATCTAATACACCACGTGATGCACACCCTTCCCATGGCAACAGAATAATTTAAACGCGCAGAGAAAAAACAATGATATTTTGTCACTCTAAATTAAATTAAAAAAATTGTTAGTTAATTTATTGTGTAAAGTCGCCTCCGTGGTGTCGCGGTCAGCATTGTTAGCTGCCGTCCCGGAGATCCTGGGATCGATTCCAGGATCTGCCACGAAATTTGAAAAGTGGTATGAGGACTGGAACGGGATCTACTCAGCCTCGGATGGCCCATCCTCGGAGTAGATTTCCGTGGTATCCCACTTCGTCTTCGGGCAAATGTTGGGATGGTAGTGTGCCCGTAAAAATCGAGAAGTTGCCTGCCGGGAATCCACAGCACAGCAGGATCGTATAATATGAAGGTTTCCGGCTAGATAAACCATCAGTATCCCACCAGCAACGTCTTCGGGATTATACACAGCAGGCTACGACAGTGTTACGGGTAAAAAAAAAAATTACACTTGGGTAGAGTAAAAACATACTTTCAATCTCAGGGCTATGTAGGATGAAAAATAGCATAATTCAGGCTGTTCCATAACACTCACCCTGCTTAAAGATTAAAATAAGTCACTCGAGACAAATTTACAAAACGAAATAAATGTATTTACAAAAATATCCTATAAAACAAAAGTTCCCTATAATAATAATAATACATTTTAACACCCTTATATACTTCCTTCATTCACGCCACTGAAGTCTCCACGACTTCACACACACATCCCAGTTACATTATGAAAGGCTTCTGCCATTTACACACAGTAAATTAATAAAACTATTAACGTAAAAATCCATTGAGACTAACATTCTATAAAAATGTTTAACATTCTTGCGCGTGTCTGGACGCATAGCTTGCTTGCCATCTCGTATATATATTGTGCCACGGACCACAGATATTTCCAATCACAAATGCACAGCTGTATAACTCGTTTCAATATATAATCTGACCTGGCCTTCGAACGACACTGCTTTCTTTGCAGCCGGTCTCAGTTCTCGTTTCATTTTAACATACAAAATACGTAACCCTGGCTCAATAAAAACATTTCACATTCTCTCTCATTTAACCATGACAAAAAGCTTTATATTTGCGATGCTACTCTTTCAAACACTTTCATACTATATTTGCAGTACCATCTACATTACTACCGTTATATGCATCAGACGTAGTTCATTCACACGAAGTTTCGTTATACACATACTCTCTTTTCTAAAAACATTCAATACTACTCTTTCTACAAACATTTAATACTTAAAATAAAACAATCTCCTTAAATATAAACAAACCCAAAAAAAAAAGTTTATGTACAATGTTTATCAACATCTATCACACTAGGTTTATCTGTGTTCGATTCTTAGGCGTGATATTATTAGCTTCTAGCTATGTTTAGAGTTTTTTTCTCTAGTATCTCTTCCCAAGATCACAAAATACTATACCATTTAGTCATAATTAGGATTATAGTTATCTCCGGTTCTAATATGATCAATCAACAAATATAAATTCATATGGATTTCTGATAGTTCCAGGTTTAATAAAGTTTTAAATAAAAGTATAGATTACACAGATCAATGACGTTTCCCAAAATTGTTCCGCCTACTCTTCTCCATCTCTCCCTCTAAATCAAAGATCTATACTCATATAGGAGTTCTCTATAACTCTACTAAAATACCACAATGCTATAACTCTTCACACAACAATACCACAAGTCAACAATACGGCAAACACCTTCGTATTTAATATATATATATCCTCGCAGACTCTACTAAAACTTTATACGGAAAGAACCCCTCGTATATTCAGCAAACAAACATTACCACAATAGTGTAATTGTTACCAATAATACTCCAGTAGTACTTGCATTACGTTTAACTAGCATTTCACAGCGTTATCTATCCAACTGCTTTATATTTGTTAACAATGTCAGTTCTAATGACTTAACTTTCGTTCTCAAAACAATCATAAAATTTACTTCTGTAAGATACCTGTAGGTTTACTAAAAATGTTACTTTGTCATAAATTCCAAGCTTCTATACATTTAATAATTATACATTCTTGTGTCTCACCATACTGATATGAGCTTCAATGTTACACGGTTTCAATACTATGTTCACAAATAACAAAGCATTATATTTGTGTATAAATAACAACAAATTTTATTTAAGTGTCTCATAAAATCGATCGTGACTGGAATTGTTTCTATCTAAATTCCCTGCTGTCGGATCTATTATCTTCCAAGAAGATATGACTCAAGTAATGTTGCAATTACTGAAAGTTAAAACATTCCTTCAAATAAATGGTTTTATCAACTCCTGAATATATATATCAATTCTATACACAGAATGTCCATGAGTACATAACTTTACATCATAATCATGTCGAATATTTCTTACTAAATCGACGAAATGTTCATAGAAATGGGTGATATTTCACAATATACCACACGTAGATGTCTTCCCCTAGAATAAAATTCTTCTCACAAAAAATGCCCAATTCATTTTACTTAAGATGAATTTACTAGACATCTAAGACAAACAGTCTGAAATGCCATCTCAAAAATCTAAAACGTCGAATATTAACTTCTTAAAATTTTTCCTAAGTGGTAAATAAATTCTTTAACAAATAAAATTTAGCACAGATACGGAATCGTTGAACTTTCATGTAAGGATGACTACCGATAATCATCCTACAGAATCTTGTTGAATAAATCTTATTAAAGATCGAAGTGGGAATACATAAATGAAATATGGAGAAATGTTGCTCACAAAATGCCATTAATACTCTAACTATAAATAATGATGGACACTTTCTCCCTGGTCTGAAGATTTCTGAAGTTCATGTCAGGTATTGGAAAATACCTAAGAGTTCTGTCTTCCAAGAATACAACATTGGAAACATCTCCGTCCACACCAGCAATAGTACTCCGACCTCGGGTAAGGAAGGAACTTCCTATCTGGAAAACACATGTCTTCGGCGTCCTCTCGGACATGGATCCCAAGATTCAGTCGGTTGCTGGGCCTAGTCCCTAGCATATTCTCTCTTCCTGATGATGATTCATCAGTCGTCGACTCCATTCGAAGTTCCCTCTTTATTATCGAGCAACAGTGACGATATAGTTTCATGGTTACAAATAAAATTTGTAAGATCTAAATCGAATCACATTCGTGGATATTAATGTTCATGTAGATGGTCAATGGACTATAATTGTCGCTCGAAGTCAGAAGTACAAGTACTTGAAAAATACATTAATGTACTGGATGGTAATGTACTTAATGTTTCATGTATACTTGACTATGTAGACATTCTCGTTGTTATACAGTGTTCTGTAGTTACTAACGTTGCTCCATGTTGTCTAATCACAACCCTGCATTAACAAACCCCAATCGCATAAAATTCTTAGTCCATCATCTCAAACATCTTCAGTATGTTAAATGATATTTTTTCACGATGAATATTAGTAGCCATTATAGTTTTGAAGTAATAAAAAGTCTTAATGTGCATATATAACACTTTGCTACTCACTCTGTCTCTGTAACATGGGCTTGTATACGCTGCAATCTTGTCGCACCAAAAGTGTTTCTCTCATCTGAGATACGCAACTTTCTTTCGCAGATATAAAATATCTGAATACTGCCTAATTATGCGAATTCGTATCTTTAAATCTCTATGAACTGATATAATATGTTAATCAGCATCATCTATATGCACTTTTGTTTAAATAATGTCGAAGAATTGTTCACAAAAGCTCTATTAATGCCTCCACTCAACTCCACTTAGAATCACTAGCGGGCTTCTCTTATAACTTGGCCTGCATCAGCACCGTACTCTCGAGTGGTCGAAACACCGCACTCGGACAATCTCCTCGGAAACGAACTCTCCCGGAATACACGTTGACACTCTTCGATGTCTGTAGGAATAAGAACGCTCTGTCAGAGCTCCGCTTTGTCAGCTCGAATTAACTCGGCGCCATTTTTCTCTCCCGCGAAAATAAACGCGCACTTGTATTTAGCTTAATACAGTGTACTTCTTCCTTCAGTTGACTTTTAAATTACTAGATATATCCTTATCTAATATTATTTATCATTCCAATTACGAAAAAGTCCTTCTTGGGGCTTAAATGCAGTAGTTAATCACATTAACTTGGTAATACCCATATCTGCTTCCATAAACCCTCTTCTCATTGGCTGTGGGCATATATCCAATGATACATTTTATAACAATAAATGTGTTATAATCCGCGGTAAATCTTGTTGATAGGCACTTTTCAACCTTCTAGATCCTTCTCGAACGTCTCAAATCACGTGACCGGGCTCTCCCCTAGCCTGCGTTCGATAACAAAACTCGCTTGAGCCATCTTCCAGCATTCATACATCAACGTCAAATTTTAACATTGGGCTCGAAAAATATTCTCATTTTAATCATAAAATATTCAAATTTCGGATGCAGTACTGTACCCATATAAATCGAGAAGCCACTTGCTGGGAATCCGAAGATCGGTTGGATCGCAGAATCTTGAAAGTTCCCGGCTAGAAAACCTCTCATAAATCCCACCAATAAGCACTTCAGGATTATACACAGTATCTACGATCGTGTTATGGATCAAACAAAAATAATAGGTTGGTAGAGTTACAACCTTACCATATTCTCGGGTCGTATTAGGTTAAAGGGGGCACCTTACTAGTTCCAGGCCTCCATAAAACCATCTCCTCTATAATTAAAATATGTCAAGTAACACAAGACCTAGAAAAGAACGAAATAAAATTATCAAAAAAAAAATCCCTAAATATAAATAAAAAAGAATTCTTATAATAAAATAATAACACCCATATTCCTGTTCCATTCACTGAAATAAAGTCCACACGACTTTCCACAAGTATTGGTAACATTTACTCTTGCAACAGTCATTTACTGATCATTAAAAGAAAATAAAAAAATCCACTGAACTGACATTCTTTAAAGCATTTAAAATATGTGCGCGTGTCAAGATTCACAGCTGCAAGCTATGTCTATATTATGGCACTCTCATTCAGGTCTCCCTTCGCTGCATAAACACCTGCACATTCCTATTATATAAGCATGCCCATTATATAACTGGCTGTTACTCGATTAACACCTGTTACAAATTCCCGTTCATTTAACACGTAAAAGATGTAACATTTCATTCACACTGACAGTATCAATTCTCAATCCTTTAACTTTATAAAAGCTTTCATATTTCTGTCGTTTCATGACAAAATACACTCATTAAATACAATTCACTCCTTGCAGTACTTACGTCATTTGCAACTGACGAATTCTCGGTCATACACATTCTCATTCACATACTCGCACTATCATATCAAAAACATTCGCTCCCATACGCTCTATACATTTATCACTCGTAAATATTATTATTATAAACAAAAACACCATATTTAAATAATTATTAAATAATTATATACAATATTTACAACGGTCTATCACTTCAAGATTAATTGTTCAAAGTGTACCTGACTCGTTATTATTAACATTAACAAATATTAATGTTCCCTCTCCTACTTTTTTAAAGAATACTATGCCATTTAGTCTGTACCAATCACCAAAACTTATTTAAAAAACTAAAAGATCAAAAGAAATTAATTATAAATTAACTTTTAATACCTACACTTTTATGAAATTTCAATGTCATTATCAGTCTAATATGACCAATCAGTTATGATAAGTTCATATGATTATTACTCAACTCCAGGTTTAATAAATTTTTAATAATAATAATTTAGTAGTCAAATGTTAATTTCATTTCCCAAACACATTTCCGCCGACACCCTCTCCTATCGTTGATATACGTATACATCAGAGTTATCATTAACTCAACTCAAAATTACAATGTTCCAAACCTCACACAACAGTACTACAATGCAATAACCTCTAAATACGGATAACACCCTCGTATTTCATCATTTATTTCCTCGCAGGCTCCTGTACATCTGTATAAGGCATTAACATTCCTCGTGTACTCATTAAATAAATTCTTATACCTTCATTACACTTGTTCCTATCAACTTTCATGTAGTACATCATCATCATCTTGTGCAGTTTCCAGCCCCATGCTGGGTCTGTTTGGAACATAAGTCTCGCCACTTAGTCCTTTCTTCCCACCAGCTCTCCGCTGTCACTCTGGTCCAGTCCTCGCCTCTCTTCTTGACACATTCCTCCAGTCCTTTCAGCCATCTATCTCTTGGTCTTCCCCTTGGTCGTTACTTTTGCATCTGCATCTCATGTCTCTTCCATTCTCTTTAAGTGTCCATACCACCTCAGTCTTGATGTCTCAATCCTATCTTGCAAGGGCTCCTCTTTCACTATTTATCTGACCTTTTCATTCCGCATGTCTCTCCTTGTTACTCTGATCCTACTTCTCAGGAACTTCGTTTCACTTGCCTGTACTCTGATTATGTCTCCTTTCTTCATTATCCACGTTTCTGATGCATAGGTCAGTATCGGGATGTAGTAGCTTCTGTATAACACTTCCTTGCTCTTTTGTGGGACATCTTTATTCCACACTGAGCTCCTAATGCTTCTCAGAAATGCTTCTGCCTGTCTGCCACGTTCCGTAATCTCTTTGTCATTTCTCCCATTTTCCTTCTCTATACTTCCCAAGTACTTGAGACTTTCCACCTTCTTCAGCTGTCCACCTCCAAGTGTTATCCCACTCATTGGTCTGTCATTTTCCTGGTCGTTAACAGGATCTTACATTTACTGATGTTGAACTTCCATTCGTACTCTCCCACTGTTTCATCCCTAGGCTTTAGTTGATCCTGAATTTCCTCCTCCTTGTTTCCCCAGACTGAGAGATCATCTGCAAACACCATTGCTTTCGTCTCATTTTCTCCTATCTTTCCTGCTACCTCGTCCATAACCACAGTAAAGAGAAGGGGTGACAGTGCACTACCCTGTTTCAGGCCACTCATTTGTCTGAACCAGTCTGTTCTTTCCCCTCCAACTTTCACACAATTCACACTTCCACAATACATCTCCTTCACTCTGCCTACAGTCCCTTTTTCCACTCCAATGTTTTCCATTGCTTCCCAAATCTTCTCCCTACACACACTATCATAGGCCTTTTCGATGTCCAGGAAGGCCAACAACAGATCCTCTCCAAATTCGTAGTGGTGTTCCTGGAGCTGTCACACTGAAAATATGAGATCCACTGTTGATCTTCCAGTCATGAATCCACACTGCTCCTCTTTCAATTCTCTCTCCTCTTTGGCTCGTATCCCACTTTCAAGTACATGCATTAATTAAACTTACATTCACATTAGCGTTGTCTCATACAACTGCTTACATTGTTCCCAGAGAATATCTGTTGTCCTTACTTAGCTTTCATTCTCTTTACGATAATCGAAGTTGATTATGGAAGACCTCCGTAGGTTTACTTTGTATAGTTACTCTGTCATTAAACCTTTGTTACCAAACATGAAATAATAATACATTAATACGTCTCACCATACTGATCTAATCTTCAAATTACACTGTTGCAAGATTATGATTACAATATAACGTAACGTTACAAATTGTGAATAAATAACGACAAAAGTTATTTAAGTGTTCAATAAAAATCAATCACGACTGGAATAGACTATCTCTAACTTCCCTACTGTCGGATGAAAATATGTTCTAAGAAGACGTGTGTCTATAAAAGATTCATTTACGGAAAGTTCAATGCTTTCTCTCCAAATAATTGGTTTGTCATATCATGAATGTACTTCCATTCAAATAAAGAATGTACTTGAGCACATGAATTCGTAGCATTATCATGACGAATATTACTTGCCAGATCGACGAATGTTTATAACATTTATGATATTTAATAATATATCACACGTAATTTCCTTCCCCTACTATTAAACTATTCTTACAATAAGATGCCCAATTCATTTACCCAAAAATGAATTTAAGTAGACTTCCTAGGCAAACTGTCTGAAATTCAATTCCATAAAATTGAAAACGTCGAATACTAATTTAATGAAATCTTCAATGAGAAAACTAAATTCCCAAATAATGTATTCATGTCAATTCAGAAACTGAATCTTAGAAATGGCATGTGGAGCTGAAGAAAGACAATCATCTCACATGATATCGAAGCATAAAATATTAAATGTCGATGTGAAAATACATCGTAACGTATGGAGAAATATGTTGCTCAAATGCCATCAAAATACTCTAATTACATAACGAATTCTGGTCACTTCTACCGTGTTGAAGACTCTTGAAGTTCATATTAAGTATTAGGAAAATGCCAAGATGTTTCACGTACCGAAGAAGACAAAGTTGAAACCATATCTGCCCCAATGATCTGCGACCTCGGGTATGGAAGGATTTCCTCCACGGTAAAATCCTTCGGGCATCGAACTGGACCTTTCTCTCGTTCATGGATACCATGTTTCAAGCTTTTAATGGAATAGACCTACCATTTTCTGTCTCCAAGTGATGAATCTTCAATTGTCGACTCCATTCAAACTTCCAGATCATATTTGAGCAATATTGTCGATTTAATTCCAATGTTACAAATAAAATTTGTAAATTGTACATCGAATCACAATTGTAGTTAGAAATGTTCATGTAGTAGTTCAATGAATTATAGTAATTGCTCGTAGTCAGAAAGTACGACTACATGATTATTAATGTACATGATCGTGTAGAACATAATGTTACATGTATACTTGAATGTGTAGACATATGCGATGTTGTACATAGTTCTGTAGTTAGCTAACGTTGCTCCTTGTTGTCAACTCATAGCTCTGCTATTACATATCCCAATCGCATAATTCTCTACTCCATAATAGCAGTCATCTTTAAGACGTAAAATAACATTTCTTCTCTCTTCATATTAGCGGACGTAATATCGTTCAAATAGTTATAGGCTTCAATGTTTATACAACACACTAGATAGGTTGCTTACTCACGTTGACTTGTAGAATGTAATAGCGTTCACTGCTATCTTGCTGAACTAAAATGTTCATCTGCTCAAAATGCGTTGCTTTTCTACAGTAGAAATAAACTGTCTGTAACTGACCTCATTTTCAGAATCTGCGACGTAAATGTTTCTTTAAATGTTCGTGGATACTCAAAAGTATAATCTGAATTCACTTGTATTATGATTTGCTTACTCACGTTCACTTGTAGAATGTAATAGCGTTCACTGCTATCTTGCTGAACTAAAATGTTCATCTGCTCAAAATGCGTTGCTTTTCTACAGTAGAAATAAACTGTCTGTAACTGACCTCATTTTCAGAATCTGCGACGTAAATGTTTCTTTAAATGTTCGTGGATACTCAAAAGTATAATCTGAATTCACTTGTATTATGATAATCTCGTAGAATTGTTCACAAAACTTTAAATTGGGTATCGGTTCAACATAAATCAACTTGCACTAGAATGAGGCAAGCTAGGCCGTACATTAATCTTGCTCGAATCGGCACAGCGTTCGCCGGTGGTCTATCACTGCACTCTGCTTCAGTTCCTGGGATCCAACTCTCCCGGACTAACGACTGCCTTCGTCGAAATTTCAAGACATATGAACTCCTCTTTTGAGCTCCCACTCTCCGAGTATAACTTTTTCCGGCGGCATTTTTGCTCCCGCGAAAATATGCGCGCGTACCAGAATAACTACAGTTCACAGTGTACTGCGTTCTTCCAGCGACTTTCAAAGTACTGATAACATCTTCTAATACTTCTCTGCAGTATTTCAAACATTAAAAATGTCTTTCTTTGGGCTTAAATGGAATAATTAAATATATTAATGAGTTAATGACAATCCTTCCTTCCATTAGACCTCTTCTCATTGGCTGTCTGCTTATATCCAATGATATAATTTATAACATCTATTGGCTTCAATCCGCGGCAAAACTCTTGTTTCTATGAGACTTTTAACCTTGTCACGCGTTCTTTAGCTTCTCAAATCACGTGATCAAGCCTCCCCTCGGTCTGAACTCACCAACCACACTAGTTTCTGCCAAGTTCCTGCGACACTTTCTCAACGTTATATTTTATCATAGGCTCGGATAAATATCGTCATTATTGTCAAAAATAATTCAAATTGTGGGTACATTCCCCTCTAAACTCAGGTTAAAAACAGATCTCAATTTGGTTTTAATCACTTCGAATCAGGACCATAGATATGTCACTGAACTCGAATTTTTAATTATTTTCACCCTACTTTCACAATATATATCTTTAAATTCTTGGCGTTGAACTTTCCAAGTATGACACCATTCTCCTCGTCAAATAGTTCATAACAGTCATTCCCAAACGAATTTTCAATGCAAACTGATTTTTGGGTATATTTTCATGGTCATATCGGCTTTAACTGGCTTGCGTAATAATACCATGTCTCCAATTTCCAATGGTGCGCTGAACATTTTTCCTTCTAGTCGTTTCAAGCGCTTCTCAGCTGCTCTCTGAAGCTTCTCCTTGGCTCTGTCAATCCTAGCTTGCCTTCCTATATCGGGATCTCTTGGAACAAAATTAAATACATTGTCCCAAGGTCTCTCTGGATTCTGCTCTAAGTGTAACAGCATCGGTACTTCGGCTGTGCTTTCCTGGACTGTAGAGTCTAAACACTCCTCTATAATTGGCACATATGTAACCCAACTCTGGAAATCGTTAGGGCAAAATATGCGACAAACGTTTGAAAATTCAGCCATATATATCTCACTAGAATTCGATTCCGGGTATCTCACGCTTGAAAATATGTGTCTTACTCCCAATCTCTCTATCTCTGCTTCAAATTCTGCTTAGGTAAACTGAGTGCCATGATCTGATAATAGATACTCCGGTTTTCCTGCCTTAGGAAAAATAGCATGTTCTAGCCTACTTACAACCTGTTTTGTAGTAGCTTTTTGAATGGGGTTCATAGTGACGAATTGAGTGAATACTGGTTTCCACGATAGCCCTTCGTCAAGGACCAAAGATATCACACGCGAAGAGTTCACGTCGTTTGGACGGTATTATAGCTCTGGGTCTTCCCTTCAGTAATTCAGATGCAAATTTCCCTCTCCGGCATCGATCACACGATCTTACAATTTCCGATATGGAAGTTCTCATATTCGTCCATATAAATCTCTCCTTGAGAGTACTGACTTTTTTATCTAGACCTCCAAGTCCTATAGTGTGGTGTGCTAACCATACTAATTTAGTGATTAGATTAGGTGGCACAACAATGCAGATTTTAGTTCGCTCTGCGTCTGCGTATTTGCATACCAGATCTCCGCTAAGCACGTAATGATGCGAGCGTCTCTGACTAGCTGCATAATCTGGATCTCCTATTTCCATTAACCCTTTCAAAAACCTATACATTTTACTTATTGGAGTGTGTATTTTCTGTGACACTCCGATTCGTTCCAATCTTCTCACCGTTTCCAGATCTCCTTGCTCCAATTGTACATGGTTTATCTGAAAATTTCCAGGTTTACGAAATAATGCGTCAGCCAACAAGTTATCCTTACCTGGCTGGTGGACTATAGTTGCGTTGAATTGCTGAGTAAATAGAGCCCGTCTCGTCAGCCTATCACTAGACATATCCGTCTGTAGCATGAACTGTAATGCTTTTTAAACAGTGACTATAATAATCTGTGACCAATTAAAATTTTCTTCCAGGCTTGTAAAGATGTCAGGAAATCTAATGCCTCTAACTCTGTCGTGAAATAATTCTCTTCGTGCTTTCTTAATTTCCTTCCAGTAAAAGCGATGTAATGCGCATTTCCCTCTTCGTATTTCTGATATAGAACAGCACTTATTCCGACACGTGAAGCATCTGACTCGATATAAAATATACGGTCAAAATCCGGATATCCTAACTTCACATTGTTTCTTAGCAATTCGTTGGCTTTCTCAAATGCTTCGTCAGTGACACTTGCCCATTTCGAACGATTAATCTTCTTCAATAAATCCTAGAGAGGAGCCATGATTTCCGAATATCTTGGACAGTGGTTACTTATGAACTGACAGAAACCTACGATCTCTATCACTTGCTTAACCTTTGTGGGCTTTGGAAATCTCAGGATTGCCTCAACTTTCTCTAAGTTCGGGTGATACCCATGCTGTTGTATGGTATGTAAAAGAAACTTAATTTTCTTGTGCGTAAAGTGACACTCATCAAAGTTGACTTTGATATTAGCTTCTCTTAAGTTCTCAAAAAGCTCACATGAAAATGAAAATCCACAGCCTGCTTCCAGTCTCCGACCGGGTCAGGAATGGAATGAATGAAGCCCCCATATAGTGGCGAGGATATGGACTGTGCCGGCTGCCGAGGCCTGACGCACTCCTCTGGGGCAATGATTAAATGATTGACAGATGAAATGAAATGATAGTGGAGAGTGTTGCTGGAATGAAATTTGGACAGGGAAAACCGGAGTACCCGGAGAAAAACCTGTCTGCCTCCGTTTTGTCCAGCACAGATCTCACATGGAGTGACCGGGATTTGAACCACGGACCCAGCGGGGACAGGCCAGCGTGCTGCCGCCTAAGCCACGGAGGCTTTGCCTCAAAAAGCTTACATACGTGTACCAAATATTCCGGTACATTCTCTGAAGAAATTATTAAATCATAAATGTAACATAAAACGTTCTTTTTCACTTAATCAGTGAGCTTGCTGTCAAGAGCCCTAATTATGGCTGGTCCACTATTTACTATACCAAATGGAACACCTTGAAATACCCAGGTTGTCTGGTCAAATAAGAGACCTGTATACTGCTTACTTTCCTCTTCTAATTCTATCTGATAGAAAGAACCTGTGAGGTCTAAAACTGAGAAACATGCCGTTCCTTTGAACTTTCATAGAAGGTCACGTATCTTCGGTGGACGATCCATCTATTGCAATACCTTTAGGTTAATTGTGCGTGCATCGAGACAAAGACGTAATTGACAACATTGTCCTTCTTTACCACAGTAATTGGATTTATGTAAAATGATGCCTGCTTCTTTAAAATGCAATCGGCTTCCATCTTCTTGATTATCCCTCGAACGTCTTCATAGTACTTCTATGGTATGAGATGTCATGAGTTAATCGAAACTTGTACTTGTAATCTTTAATTATACCAGGCTTCTCATCAAAAATATCTCTAAACTCCAGCATTAAATTTTCGAATTCGTACCGAATTTCTTCAAATGCCTCAGCCTTACAAGTATACATTTCCCATTCTTCCTCTGCCTCTTCTATGCCATTATTAACAATTTCTTCCGTATAATCTATGTCTAGATTGTTTTCAATATCCTTTTCTTCTGACTCTTCTGTATCTGTAGAACGTTCACTAAATTTAATAATTCGGTTTTTCATGTCAATTACTGCTCCAACCTTGGTAATGACATCCATACCTAGCACGATGTCAAAATTAATCCTGCTTACAACAATAAAGACGTGTTCATAAGTACGTCCATTTATCTCGAAGCTTAGCAATACTTACATCTAGCACTTGACTGACTTATCTTAGAATAGTCATTTTGTCACCTTTTACCCGCATTTGGTAACACTCATCTAACAGTATAGAAATGACTGCAACCGTGTCCATCAACGATTTAGATATATTTCCATTAACATTAATATTTATAATAGGTAACTCAAATGGTCTTTCCTCTTTAATTATTTCCTTCTCAAGCAGTAAATCGTCATCTGGCACTTCGTAAATCTAGTTGATCGTTATTTGGTGTATAGGCATAGCATCTTCTAACTCTCCTACTTGCGTTTTGATAATGGAGTCTTTTTCCTCTGAGTGTCACTCTCATGGTTTCCCTGCTGACTAGTACTTGGCTTGGGATCGACACTCTGGTTTTTCTCACTCCCATTTCCTGTCTCATTTTCATGCCTGATATCCTTTAAATATTCTTTCCCTTCCTTATGACGTTCCTCATACTGTTCCGTTGTGAACACGTCATCTCGGTAGTTCTTATACCGGTTATAACCCTGGTTATTCCTATTATATCGATTAGAATTACTGTTATTATTTTTATTATAACGATATTTATAGTTTGTAGGGGCCGATAACCTAGATGTTTGGCCCCTTAAAACAACAATTATCATCATCATCGATAGTTATAGTTGTTATGGTAATAACCATTCCTTCTGTTATTTTCGTTGTTTCTGCCTTGGTGTTGCTGGTACGGCCTTCCTTCACAGAATCTTAGGCTGAGGTCTTCTGTCCTTAGAGTAGTTATTCCTTTCTGGACCTGTTTCCTTTTTCTTGCTCGTAACGGCTTTCTGTCTGCTGTGTCTGATCTATATATACTGTATTTATGTCCCTGCGATGTTGTCTCTGGTTTCTGGACATTACGTTCTGCATAGGTCTGGTATAGTCTAATTTCCTTTGACGTTCGTCTAGACTAGCCAAATCTTTTATCCCTGACGAGATAATGAAACGTCGGACTTCGCATGGAAGCAGCCTTGATATCGATTCTATCAGTTCCTCCGTTGACAAAGGTGGTTGCAGAAATCTCAGTTGAGGTAACTGACTTGTAAAGAAGTCCGCGTAGCGTGTTGGTAAAGTACTCGAATACTTTCGCGTGTATACTTTTGCACGTAGACTGTTCTGGGATTCTATAGACCAAAACCTCTTTATAAGTGACTCTGCGAAGTCCTCAAAGTCTATAACGGTGTCCCTGAAGGCGCTAAAATCATTCTAATTGTCCCGAAGCTAGATAGCGTTCTACTATCTTCATTTCGCGGTCTTTCGGAATTTGAGCTTTGACAAAGTAATCAAGGAGATTACGTACAAATTTTCTTGGTGTGAAGCCGTCCTGGTTAGTAAACTTACGAGGTTTATCCTCTAAGTTATGGATTACAGTCACATTCCTAGTCTGAGTAGCAGGAAGACTAGTCCTATAATCTCTAGTTTCACTTTCGGGCTCTTGATTTCTATATTCATGTCATTATGTAGGTCTATGTATCCTTAATTCCGGTCTGACTTTGTAACGTGTTTTTCGAGGGGTTTTTATGCCACTGGCATAAGTCAGTAGGAAGCCATTCTATATTTATTTACGCGGCAAATTGTTTAGCCAAGATAATTTTTCATGTTAATTTATTATTATTATTAATTTATTATAATTATTATTAAGTTATTTTCGGAGCATTTTATAAAAATTGTAAGCATACAGATAGGTTTTCTATGTCTTAGAAAACGCTATCAAGCAAATTATTACGAACGACAATATCATAGAAAATTATGTGATTACGGAATTTTACGGAGTTTCGTCAGTTAGGATATTATGAGAGACATGACTCACTGGAAATTCAGATACGGGCTGATTCTTGTCAAGAAGTATTACGCAAGCTGGGTTGCAGCGTCAAGAAAAGGCGGATAGTTGGAACGGAAATCGACTTCATCATCCGCGCGCCGTGTGTAATAAGCAGAGAAGGGGAAGTAGAGCATGGGGAGCAGCCAATCAGTGGAGTCCACGTAAGCTGGAAGTCGGTACCGAGGTGGGGAGCCGACAGGGGCATATATCGTCCGATGTTCCATGGAGTGGGGGACAATCTGCGAAAGACTTGACTAGTTCGGTTGCAAGTGTGTGTCGCTCCGATGTTCCGTGGAGTGGAGAACTATCTGTTTAAAACTTAACCAGTGTGGTTGTACGAGGGTATGGCTCCGATATTAGGACCATAAAGTCACCAAATCTACCAGTATATCATCAAATATCGACGGAGATGACGACGTCCAGGAGACTGTGGGAAGCACACAGCATCATCCAGTACGAGGGAAATGCTTTAGCAATTTCCAGTGGTAAGCGCGAATGACGCAGAAATACGCAATCTCTCATTTCTCTTTGTTTTATATTTCATATTTCAGTAACTTCATAGCTTGGGAATAAGAGTAAAATCAATAATTTATCAGACTCCGTTGTCACGTAATTTTCTATCGGTAATATTAAAATCGCAACGCTCCAATTTAAATTTTAAACTTATTATTATTAATAATTTTGCTATACTTGTTTTATATAATAAATTCAATGCATTTACAATGCAATCTTTGCTTTCAGTAGGTAGCATTAGATATAGACCAATTCCTTCTCCTGATACAATTGTTTGTTGGGTTAATGATCAAATCATACCACGATCTTAGTGAATAGATTCTTGAAGGTGTTCTACCAGAGCTAGACGTTGTTAAATACAAATTTAGATTTCAGCATTGCGTTGAGGTCTTGGCGCCCATTAAAACAACATAGCTTAGGCAAAGTCAAACCGTAACACTTGTCACGCAAAAGTGAGGGCTCTAGAAACCATTACATTTGTCGCCGACAACTTGGGGCTGAAAACCTAATAACATTTGTGGAAGGAGAAGGGTATATATTTCTGTGCCTGTATTTTGGGGGTTATTTGTCTGTATCAGTGTATATCATTATGGGGGATGAGAAAGAAAGACAGATGATGTTACGTAGTGGTCATCAACTGGAGAGTGATGATACGAGCAGTATGTCGAGTGATGGTAGTACCGGGGTAGCGGAGGTAAATCCCGATACTGAAACAGAGAGTGTAGGCGGCCAACCAGAATTTAAAACTTTACTTCTCGAGTTCATGTATCAGAACAAAGTTAGTAGTGGTGCTTTAAATGCTAAACTGGAACAAAACAACGCTAAATTCAAAACAGTTGGGAAAATAAATAAAGTACAGACGCTTTAAATGCTAAACTGGAACAAAACAACGCTAAATTAGAACAAAACAGTAGGGAAAATAAAGAAAGTACAGATGCCTTAAACGCCAGATTAGAACAAAACAGTAGGGAAAATAAAGAAAGTACAGACGCTTTAAATCCTAAACTGGAACAAAACAACGCTAAATTAGAACAAAACAGTAGGGAAAATAAAGAAAGTACAGAAGCTTTAAATAAAAAATTAGAACAGAATAATGCAAAATTAGATAAGAACAACAAGGAAATTAGTGTGAAAATGGAGCAGATTAGATGAGAAATCAGAGGAGTAATGGAAGAGAAGGTTAAAGAGATCATTGCAGATGTAGCCAAGAAATTAGGAAAAGTACAGGAGGAGTTAGAAATTAGAATCAGTACACAGGCTGAACATTTAAAAGAACTAGTGCAACTGGAAACACAGCAGGTCAAAAAGCAATTGGGGGGAGAAATTGACAAGATTCAAGTATCAACTAAAGAGGTTAAGGAGCAGCTGGGGGGTAGAATTGAGAAAGTCCACTCACAAATAGTTGCAGAAGTAAATGATTTAAGAGAGAGTAATAGAGAGAGCATTAGCAAGATTGAGGAGAAACAAGCAAATCTATATGATAAAGTAGAAGAATCAGAAGGAAACATTAAATTAACAGTAAACAGTATTGAGAGGAAGGCTGAGGAGAAAATCGCAGAATTAGAATTAAAATTAAAAGCTAGGATCAGGCAAGAAAATAGTCAGAATAGGCCAGTTTTTGTGAATAGCACACACAGGGAGGTAGAACTGGGTAAGTTCAGCAATCGACAGGGGTGCCCAATGGAGTTCATGAACACTATAGAAAATAAATTCGGGGAGAGGTCGGAAGATGGTAGTATTGAGTGGTGCCAGATAGTTGAAATTGTTGAAATTGAAAGTGTTTGTGGGGGAAACGAGGAATTGGTTTGCTGTCTACAGAGACAAGTTTACTGATATTAATGACTTTAAAATGAAATTCTGTGAAAAGTTCTGGAATGAGGTTATTCAGTCGCAGCATCGTGAGGGAGTAGCGTGTGGTAAATATAACCCTAAAGGAAGCTCCACCATGACCGAATACTTTTTAGGGCAGGTATTAGTGTGTAAATATCTGGATGGCTTGAAGGAGGAAAGTGATGTGGTGAGGTTGCTACTTAGGCACTTTCCCTATAGGATCAAGGAGGCTGCTTGTATCCAGAATGTAAAGACTATATCACAAGTAGAAAATTTGTTAAGCACATTTGATGCACTAGGGAGAGGGGGTTATGAGGACAATTTCAATCGGAACCAGGGTAATAATAATAATAGACCTAATGAAGCCAGGCATCAAGAAGTTCAAGGGAACGGTGGCGAAGAGGCCAACGCTCAAAATAGAAATAATAATAATCAGCTAAATCAGAACGGAGGAAATGGCTATGGTAATCAGTATCAAGGGAGGAACAGTGATTTCAGGGGAAATCAAGGGTGGAACAATGATTACAGGGGAAATCAAGGGAGAAACAATGATTTCAGGGGAAATCAAGGGAGAAATTATAATGACAATAATTACAACCAGAATAGGGGTTAAGGAAGAGGACAGCCTAGTGGTAGTAATATACAGCCAAACAATGACAACACAGCCCAGAACAACCAGACCAGTTCAGTAGTTAGTAGTACTACGGCCAGCTGTAGCGGTTCCTTAAACGCGAACCAGGCTGCGAAGTAAGGTCAGAATCTCAGTCTGTAGCATGCCCTGTCCATACAATTATACAGGAACCCTATGACCTAAATGTAAGAAATGAATTATTACATGAACTAAATGACGAAGGTATTATTCAGGAAGTGGTTAGTAAGAGCCCCATAGTTAAATTTAACGTGTCCGAGGCGTACACAGATGTTTTAATTGATAGTGGTTGTATGAAGAGTTGCATAAGTAGTGCATTTTATGATAAAATGAAAGGAACTGGAGTAAATTTGGAGGAGATGCCAATTAAAAGCACTTTTGTTATCACAGCTGTTGGGAAGAGGTCCAAAGTAATTTCTAAGCAAGTTTTAGTAGACATTAAAATTAATAATCATGTAGAGAAGCAGATTTGCCTTGTAATTCCAAATTTAGCATTCAGTGATATCTTGGGTTCAGAGTGGCTAAGTAGAGTGTCTGGTAACTTATGTTATGATGTAGGGAGTTTGAAATTTAAATGGGGAGATTCTGAAGTAGAAGTAGCGTTCAATGACCATATTCAGAGGAGTAGTGTTGTAGGGGTGATTTGTACTTTAAATGAGATATCGCCAGCCGTAGAGCGGGGTTCTCCATGTTTTGTGGGCAGTGTGATTACGAACGGAAGTCTAGAGGACTCGTTACGTGATGCTGCATTTCAGGGAAATATAGAGGATGAACAGTGTGTTCGGCTCTATGATGTGTTATTGTGTAATAGGAGAGTTTTTGAGGATCGCATTGGTATGGCCAATTGCTATACACATTCATTGAACGTTATTGATAGGTCAGTATTCACAGGACATAGATATCCTGTATCTTTCGCTTATCAGAGTGCAGTTGAGGCACAAATTAATCAGATGCTTGAAGATGGGATTATTGAGCACTCTAACAGTCCATATGTTAATTCTTTGATCACGGTACCCAAGACAGACGGCACAGTTCGTATTTGTTTAGACGCTCGTTTGGTTAACAGTAGAATTAGTTCAGATCAGCTGAAATCTATGTCAATAGAGGAATTAATGCAAACATTTGAGGGGAAGAAATATTTCACTTGTGTAGATTTCAGTTCCAGTTTTTGGCAAGTGCCACTTATGTACGAAGATAGACCATTTACAGCTTTTAGTCATAAATATAACCTTTATCAATTTTGTAGAACACCTTATGGGTTAAAGAGTAGTTCAGCAGCTTTAATTAGGGCTTTAAACATCGCATTAGGGGATGACACAGGAGAGTTTGTAACCATTTACATAGATGATATGGTAATTAGTTCACGCAGTTTTGAGGAGCATCTACGTCATTTAGATATAGTTTTTCAGAAGTTAGATCAGGCAGGGTTCACTTTGAAGCTGTCTAAGTCGTCATTCTGTCAGTCAGAAGTGACATTTTTAGGCCATAGGGTGTCGAGTAGAGGTGTTACACCAGAGGAAAGTAGGGTTAGCATGTGTGGACAGTAGCAACAGGGCATCGTTACAGACACTGAGAAATATGCTAGTAGAGCAACGTGAGGACGTTAAGTTAAGGGAGCCACTTGCAAGGTTGGAAGCAGGTGACGCAGAAACATTTATAGTTTCCAAACGTATTGGCAAAACAGCATATGTGCTGGAGAATAGTGAGGGAAACAGATTATACGGGACGTATAATATACACAGTCTCCGAAAGTATGTGTCATAAAGTGAGGATGTTTAGCTGGCGAGCCAGCCTATCAAATGAGTTAGTGTGGTATTTGGTGCGTGTGAGGAGATGGTCTTCCAGGCAGGCGTATCAGAAGTCACACAGGGGGGTAGTATGTAAGTAAATGAGAGTTTTTAAAGTACAGGGAAATGTGACGGGATTGTCGGATGCTCTTGAGCACTAAAATGTCTCGATACACCAAGGCCAGAATTTGGTAGCGCTGGTGAATTCCCATTTGTCCCCAAGAGATGGGTGAGCGCTTGGACAGGGTATTTTTGCTTAAGGCGTCCACGGGACAAAAGATGGGCCATCAGAATGCGAGCCAGTCCTTCATGAAACTCATACATAACGGCACACGTGATTTCTGTTTACGGCCTCGCCATGTAAGATTTTTAAGTGAGTAATTTAAGGTAATTTGTACAATGGTTTCATTTGTGTGAGGAGAACTGGTCTGTGTTGAGAACTAGTATTAAGTAGAATATGGTCTACGGGAACTTAACAAGACAGGGCGATTACGGCACAGAAATATTTGGTGTTATATGTAATGCGCATTTACTGTTTTTTTTTTCAGAAGTCAATATTAATTTCATCTTTTATAAAGAGAGATCAAGTATTATGGTCACGATGCGCTGGCACAATAGTGTGATTGTGCGCTCAGTGATAAGTGAGATTAAATTTCACTATAAGGAAGGGACCTCCAGTGAAATTAGGAAGTTCTATGGTGATATAAATATATCAGAACACCTTCAATGCGTGTGATATGACATCATATATACATAGTGCTCACACATTAATTATGTCTATTTTTCCAACATAGAGAAATGTGAGAGGCGGAAATATCCGTGGAACACTATTCTATATGTAAACCATTGGACTGGTTGCAAAGTGCAATCCATAGTGACAACAAACTTTGACGCAAAGTGCGTGAAGAAAAATTATGAGTGTATATATCTGTAATTTAGGGTGATTTCATTTATGTAATATGTATTTTGGATGGGGATTATTAACGTGTCTGGGATAATCGGATAATGGACCGTCGTCACGGTAAATCATCCGATGATCCGAGGCGAATATGTAACGTGTTTTTCGAGGGTCTTTTATGCCACTGGCATAAGTCAGTAGGAAGCCATTCTATATTTATTTACGAGGCAAATTGTTTAGTCAAGAGAATTTTTCATGTTAATTTATTATTATTATTAATTTATTTTATTATTATTAAGTTATTTTCGGAGCATTTTATAAAAATTATAAGCATACAGATAGGTTTTCTATGTCTTAGAAAACGCTATCAAGCAAATTATTACGAACGACAATATCATAGAAAATTATGTGATTACGGAATTTTACGGAGTTTCGTCAGTTAGGATATTATGAGACACATGACTCACTGGAAATTCATATACGGGATGATTCTTGTCAAGAAGTATTACGCAAGCTGGGTTGCAGCGTCAAGAAAAGGCGGATAGTTGGAACGGAAATCGACTTCATCATCCGCGCGCCGTGTGTAATGAGCAGAGAAGGGGAAGTAGAGCGTGGGGAGCAGCCAATCAGTGGAGACCACGTAAGCTGGAAGTCGGTACCGAGGTGGGGAGCCGACAGGGGCATATATCGTCCGATGTTCCGTGGAGTGGGAGACAATCTGTGAAAGACTTGACTAGTTCGGTTGCAAGTGTGTGTCGCTCCGATGTTCCGTGGAGTGGAGAACTATCTGTTTAAAACTTAACCAGTGTGGTTGTACGAGGGTATGGCTCCGATATTAGGACCATAAAGTCACCAAATCTACCAGTATATCATCAAATATCGACGGAGATGACGACGTCCAGGAGACTGTGGGAAGCACACAGCATCATCCAGTACGAGGGAAATGCTTTAGCAATTTCCAGTGGTAAGCGCGAATGACGCAGAAATACGCAATCTCTCATTTCTCTTTGTTTTATATTTCATATTTCAGTAACTTCATAGCTTGGGAATAAGAGTAAAATCAATAATTTATCAGACTCCGTTGTCACGTAATTTTCTATCGGTAATATTAAAATCGCAACGCTCCAATTTAAATTTTAAACTTATTATTATTATTAATTTTGCTATACTTCTTTTATATAATAAATTCAATTCTTTTACAATGCAATCTTTGCTTTCAGTAGGTAGCATTATATATAGACCAATTCCTTCTCCTGATACAATTGTTTGTTTGGGTTAATGATCAAATCATACCACGATCTGAGTGAATAGATTCTTGAAGGTGTTCTACCAGAGCTAGACGTTGTTAAATACAAATTTAGATTTCAGCATTGCGTTGAGGTTTTGGCGCCCATTAAAACAACATAGCTTAGGCAAAGTCAAACCGTAACACTTGTCACGCAAAAGTGAGGGCTATAGAAACCATTACAACTTCTCTATACTCATTGTTTATACTATTCACCCTAGTAAGACTTCCCCAATCATCTACCTCTTCCTTCTCTTTCTCTTCGAAGTCACCTCTAATCTATTTCACGTGTTTTCCTACTTCTTTCTTCAAATCTTCTTTGTAGGTCTCCAGACTTGCTACATCTCCAAGATTTAAGCTTTGTAATTTCCTACTAATATACTCCTCTATCTCGGTAGACTTTACGTCATCTCTCGCATTCACGTCATTGATAACCTTGTTTAACTGACCTTTTAAAATTTTAGTTTCTTTCTCTAAATCCTGTATAAATTTATTTTTATCAAGCACTTGTGTCTTTTGAAGAGAATCAATACGTTTTCTTAAGTATGTTCTTACACTAGTCACTTACCTATTAATAGTTAACTGTGTACTTGCTAACTTTTTCTCAATGTTTCCCTGAATTTCCTTAAGAATTTTGTTTTGTTCAATAACTTGTGTACGTAAAGAATCAACATTTACTTTGAGTTCATCAAAAACGTTAGTTATTTTCAAGTTATCATTTGTGAATTGAGACTGTGAAGCACCTATATTTTCCTTACATTGGGTTTTAGAGTTTCCTATTTTCTTCCTAATATCATTTTGGAAAGTTTCATTGCTTGTCTATATAGTGTTAAGTTCAGTTTGCATGTCAGTGGAACTGTTCTGTATTTTAATCACTCTTTCTTTTAAGCTAGATGCTTCTGTCTCCATCTTTCCTATATCAGTTCTAATACCATTAACATTAGAGTTTACATCCTCTACGTTTGTCCTAACCTTATTAATGTCAGTTTCAACATTAGTGACATCGATAAAAATGTTGTTAACCTCGATGTGCATTTTAATTGTCTGTTTGTATGCCATTAACATCGGTTTGTACATTGTTAACACCCACCTGTATGTTACTAACATCAACTTGTACCTTGTTTACATCGGTCTGTACAGTGCCAACCTTAGTTTGTACATTAAACACGTCAGTTTGGAGAGTATCGACCTTGGTTTCGACATTAAATACATCAGTTCGGATATTACCGACATCAGTTTGGACATTACCGGCATCTGTCCGCACATTTCTTACATCAGTCTGGATCTCATCTACTTCGTTTTTCACCTCAGTAGAGCTGGCCTGTAAGCGCGACAATTTTACAATGACTGCAGAGGCACTGGTCTGCAATCCATGTAAGGAAGACTGTACACCTTGTATCTCCTCCTTAAGACTATATTTAACACTCTCAGTTACCCTTTCGGTAATATTTCCAAATACATTCTAAACAACTTTGACCACAACAGTGTCAATGTCCTCTTTCCTATCTTTCATTATCTGCACCAGGTCCTGCTTCGCCTCCTGAAATTCAAGTTTTACATCCCTAAGATTCACCTGCAAACTCTCCTGCATATTATGCTGTACACCCTAAATTGTCTGCTGCAAATTACATTTCATACCCTCCATTTGTCCTTCATCCTGTCCACCAGCTTCTGGACATCCTCTGCTGACATCATTGACATTGCAATAATCTATTAATACAAAAACTGCTGTAGGGATACGTTAAAAACAGAGTATGGTGACAACATTTAGTGCAACAATTTCAACCATGTATTGGGCATCTTAATGTTTATCTCCAATCTTATTCTAACTTAAACTCACCAGTTACTCTAGGTCTTAATAACCAAGTGTCATTCGTTCCTACGTGAATTTAATTAATTACACTACCATAATGAAATTAAGTTTACCACCGACAGTAGTGGCTACGCTGGCTAAAGCGCAGCATTAGGTCATGGGGCCAAGCTCTCTGCTGACTCGGTAGACGCGTGGGTTCGAGCCCCACTGTCGGCCGTCCTTGAAATGGTTTTCCGTGGTTTCCCATTTTCAACACCAGGAAAATGCTGGGACGGTACCTTCTGACAGGCCACAGCCGCTTCCTTCCACATCCTTGCCCAGTTTCATTCACCATCATTCATTTCATCTCTCATTAACTCCTCTCCTGAGGTTGGCGTCAGGAAGGGCATCCGGCCGTAAAAACCATCGCCACAAAGACCTCCATCGCATCTCATCCCCGACCCCGTTGGAAAAACGGGAATAATAAGGGGTAGTCATACAATACAATGAAATTAAGTTTACCACCTTCAAAACAAGTTAATTTTATATTACACATGATTAACATAGGCAATGAGCCAGTCTGAAATGAAATAAATTCACATCGTAGGTTATTTTCATGTAATTCTAACCCAAATTATTTCTTTCTCAGGTTCACAACAGATCTGATTTTTCTTTGAGTGGAACACCATTAAATTAACTCAAGACTGCATATATTATCCCACTCAACTTCACCACAAATGGGCTGGCTATTCACCCGCTTACCGAAAACCTTTCGATCGCCTTTCATGGCCCCACGAATGAATATTTCGTAGCTAACACCTTGGGCAGCCATATAACCTACTGTACCCCTAAACATTGAGAAGCTACATGCCGGGAATCCGAAGATCGGCTGGATCGCAGAATCTTGAAAGTTCCCGGCTAGAAAATCCCTAAAAAAACCTACCAACATTCACTTCAGGATTATACGCAGTATCTAAGATCGGGTTATGGATCAAACAAAAATAATAGGTTGGTAGAGTGAGAACCTTACCATATTCTCAGATCTTTCCAGGCCTCCATAACACAATCTCCTCTATAATTAAAATAAGTTACGTAACACAAGACGTAGAAAAAGAACGAAATAAATGTATTAACAATAATCCCTAAATATAAATCAATAAAAAATCTTATAATAAATTAATAACACATTCCTCTTCCACTCACTGAAATAAAGTCCACACGACTTTCTACATGTATTGGTAACATTTACTCTTGCATCAGTCATAAAAAATTACAAAGATTCCACTGAATCTGACATTCTTTCAAGCATTTAAAATATTTGCGCGTGTCGAGATTCACAGCTGCAATCTATTTATATATTATGACACTCTCATTCAGGTCTCCCTTCGCTGCATAAACACCTGCACATTCCTATTATATAAGCTTGCCCATTATATTACTGGCTGTTACTCGTTTAACACCTCTTACAAATTCCCGTTCATTTAACACGTAAAAGATGTAACATTTAATTCAAACTGACAGTATCAATTCTCATTCCTTTAACTTCATAAAAGCTTTCATATTTCTGTCGTTTCATGACAAAATACACTCGTTAAATCTAATTCACTCCCTTGCAGTACTGACGTCATTTGCAACTGACGAAGTCTCAGTCATACACATTCTCTTTTACAAACTCGCACTCTCATATCAAAAACATTCGCTCCCATACGCTCCATACATTTATCAATCGTAAAAATATTATTATAAACAAAGACACCGTATTTAAATAATTATTATATAATTATATACAATATTTACAACGGTCTATCACTTCAAGTTTAATTGTTTATAGTGTACCTGACTCGTTATTATTAATATTAACAAATATTAATGTTTCCTCTCCTACTTTTTTAAAGAATACTATGCGATTTAGTCTGTATTAGGGTTTCAATGTCATTATTAGTCTAATATTGCCAACCAGTTAAAGTTCATATGATTATTACTCAACTCCAGGTCCAATAAATTGTTAATAATTATTTAATAGTCAAAGGTTAATTTCATTTTCCAAACACATTTCCACCGACACCCTTACTATCTTCCCCTCTCCTATCGTTGATATACTTATACATCAGAGTTATCACTCAACTCAAAATAACAATGTTCCAAACCTCACACAACAGTTCTACAATGCAATAACCTCTAAATACGGAAACCGCCCTCGTATTTCATCATATAAATACTCGCAGGCTCCTGTACATCTGTATACGGCATTTACATTCCTCGTGTACTCATTAAATAAATTCTTATACCTTCATTACACTTGTTCCTATCAACTTTCACGTAGTACATGAATTAATTAAACTTACATTCACGTTAGCGTTGTCTCATACAACTGTTTACATTGTTACCAGAAAATATCTCTTGTTTTACTTAGCTTTCATTCTCTAAACCATAATCAAAGTTGAACATGGAAGACCTCCGTAGGTTTACTTTGTATAGTTACTCTGTCATTAATCCTTTGTTACTAAACATGAAATAATAATACATTATTACATCTCACCATACTGATCTAATCTTCAAATTACACTGTTGCAAGATTACGTTTACAATATAACGTAACATTACAGATTGTGTATAAATAACGACAAAAGTTATTTAAGTATCCAATAAAAATCAAACAAGAGTGGAATATACCATCTCTATGTTCCCTGCCATGGGATGAAAATATCTTCTAAGAAGATATGTCTTTATAAATGTTTCATTTACAGAAAGTTCAATGCTTTCTCTCTAAATAATTGGTTTGTCAAATCATGAATGTACTTCCATTCTAATAAAGAATTTCTTTGAATACATGAATTCGTAGCATAATCATGACGAACATTACTTGCCCGATGACGAATGTTTATAACATTTGTGATATTTAACAATATATCACACGTAATTTTCTTCCCCTACTAATAAATTATTGTTACAATAAGATGCCCAATTCATTTTACCCAAAAATGAATTTAAATAGACATCCTAGGCAAATCGAAATCGTCGAATACTAATTTAATGAAATCTTCAATGAGGAAACTAAATTCCCAAATAATTTATTCATATCAGTTCAGAAACTGAATCGTTGAAATGTCATGTTCAAATGAAGAAAGACAATCATCTGACATGATATAGAAGAATAAAATATTAATTGTCGAACTGAAAATACGTCATAAAATATGGGGAGATATGTTCCTCAAATGGCATCAAAATACTCTAACTACATTATGAACTCTGGTCACTTCTACCGTGTTGAAGACTCTTGAAGTTCATATTAGGTATTATTAAAATACCTAGATGGTTCACGTTCCCAAGAAGACAATGTTGAAACCATAATTGCCCCAATGAACTGCGACCTCGGGTAAGGAAGGATTTTCTCCCCGGTAAACACCAATCATCCTTCGGGCATCGAATTGAACCTTCCTCTCGTTCATGGATATCAAGTTTCAAGCTTTTGATGGAATAGCCCTATCATTTTATGTCTTCAAGTGATGAATCTTCAATCGTGGACTCCATTCGAACTCCCAGATCATATTTGAGGAATATTTTCGATTTAATTCCAATGTTACAAATAAAATTTTTAAATTGTACATCGAATCACAATTGTAGTTAGAAATGTTCATGTAGTTGTTCAATGAATTGCAGTAATTGCTCGTAGTCTGAAAGTATGTGTACATGATGGCTTAGTATGTGTACTTGACTTTTCGGTCATATGTGATGTTGTACATAGTTCTGTAGTTAGCTAACGTTGCTCCATGTTGTCAACTCATAGCTCTGCTATTACATATCCCAATCGCATAATTCTCTACTCCATAATAGCAGTCATCTTCAAGACGTAAAATAACATTTCTTCTCTCTTCATATTAGCAGACATAATATCGTTCAAATAGTTATAGGCTTCAATTTTCATACAACACACTATATTGTTTGCTTACTCACGTTGCCTTGTAGAATGTACAGTAATAGCGTTCACTGATATCTTGCTGAACTAAAATGTTTATCTGCTCAAAATGCGTTGCTTTTCAACAGAAGAAATAAACTGTCGGTAACTGACCTCATTTTCAGAATCTGCGACGTAAATATTTCTTTAAATGTTCGTGGATACTCAAAAGTATAATCTGAATTCACTTGTATTATGATAATCTCGTAGAAATGTTCACAAAACCTCAAATTGTGTATCGGCTCAACTTAAATCAACTTGCACTAGGATGAGGCAAGCTAGGCCGTAAATTAATCTTGCCCGAATCGGCACAGCGTTCGCCGGTGGTCTATCACCGCACTCGCCTTCAGTTCCAGGGATCGAAATCTTCTGGACTTACGACTGCCTTCGTCGAAATTTCAAGAAATAAGGAATGCTCTTATGAGCTCCCACTCTCCGAGTGTTACTTTATCCGGCGCCATTTTTGCACCCGCGAAATTATGCTTGCGTACCAGAATAAATACAGATTACAGTAGACTGCGTACTTCCAGCGACTTTCAAAGTACTGATAACATCTTCTAATAATTTTCTGCAGTATTTCAAACAACAAAAATGTCTTTATTTGGGCTTAAATGGAATTATTAAATATATTAATGAGGTAATGACAATCCCTCCTTCCATTAGACATCTTCTCATTGGCTGTCTGCATATATAATTTATAACAATTATTGGCTTCAATCCGCGGCAAAACACTTGTTGCTATGAGAATTTTAATCTTGTCACGCGTTCTCTAGCGTCTCAAATCACGTGATCAAGCCTCCCCTCGGCCTGAACTCACTAACAAAACTGGTTTCTGCCAAGTTCCTGCGACACTTTCTCAACGTAAAATTGTATGATAGACTAGGAACAATATCGTAATTTTTGTCCGAAATAATTCAAATTCCGGGTGCAGGAAGGCAGCCTCCTTCCCACTTCCTTGCCTAACCATCCCAATCTTCCCCTCCCTTCCCATCCCACATGAGGCCCCGGTTCGCTTTGCAGGTGAGGCCACCTGGGCAAGGTGCTGATCGCACCTCCTCAGTTGTATCCACTCCGACCAGATGTTCCCAGCTCTAGAACACTGCCCGTAGAGGCGGTAGTGGTGAGTTCTCTCGATGAGTCCGTGGAAACACCAACCTGGAGGGTAAAATCAATTTTAAAAAATTATTAGGGTTAAGATACCATAATCCAATTAATTACTCAAAAAGCAGGTCAATGTAGTTTATCAACGAGCCAGGGCCAAGTGCCGACGCTGAACCAAATAGGGGAACTACCTCTTTCCATCACCGTAAAAAGGACGCATATCGATTCACGTAAAATCGAAGATCGGATTGCCAATCTGACGATATCAATGGAGCCTGCCACTAATCTACAATCTGAAAACTATGATCTCCAAATTTTAAATTAATTTCCAGGGAAAAAGGGGTCATGTGTTCAGAGCCCGCATCAGGGCTGACATTAAATCGTATATACAGAGCAGGGCAATTCTCAGTCCTGACACAAGTTTTCTAAAAGTAATAGAGGCGGTAGCTTACGCTACTTTGCCCCAGATGTTTGGGCGACAATGGAATTGAGTTAAATAAGTCAAATTATAGTACTGTGAAAACCTTATTAATTACTCTCAATTGGGTAGGTGAATGACCTAGGGTTATAAACACAGAATATTGAATTACTTCGATAAACAAAGCATATAAGCTACGAGTATCACTGCTAGATAAACAAGCTACTATTGCACTGTACGCGAGTGAAATACGTAACCCCGTAATCTTGTCGGTTTGACTTGAAAAATCCCAGATTTACTAATATAGAAAGAGTATTTCAATTTCTTGTATGCTATAAAGTGTAAAGCATCTAACTTTCATCCTGCAGTCAACGCGATCAGTGTGGTAAGGCACTTTAAGTGTGGAAAAGCGTAGATATACATGTATTTATAATTTTAAACATTCCAAATATTTTTATGTAAGTGTTAATAACTCATATATTGAGTGTGTTAAGACAATAATGAGAAGGGTAACGATGTGTGAAATCAAAGATAAGTGTCGCCGTGAAATTGCCCGATGAGTAAAGATGGTCGGAGCGAAGGCCTACTCTGGTCAACGCCAACGTCAAATATCTACAAGTTTAAAAAATGTCAGTACAACCACGTATTTCTATAGCCGAACCTACCCTAAGGACCCTTGGAAGTTAACATACTGTATTTCAGTTAAGAATGTATGCCAAGTCTGTGTAGGGCCTGGTAGGTTAAGCTTGAGCTCAGACACTACCTGAAGGAAGATGATTTGAAAAGAAAAGGAAAAAGGCTTAGGAGTGGAAACAATCTTAGGCAGTAAGTAAAATAATCCTAGACAAAATAATTAATTAGATAGTGAGAAAAAATAGATATGTTGCTTAAAGATTGTGGAAGAAAGGTGAACAAGCGGGTGCCTAAGCGAGAATAACGGGGAGAGCAGCGTGACCTGAGGTTACCGGCAGGCTGTCGCTAAGTGCTCTTTCCCTCCCGAGCACTAATTTGGGTACTATATTAGAGCGTAGTGCACTGGCGAACAATGGTATGCCAGATGAAAATGACTTATGTACTTTCCCTTCAAAAGGGTGAGATTTTAGAAAGCATTCTGAAATGCTAGAAGATTTTAATTAGCCGGGATATTTTTATTACACGCCACTGTCGGATCCCCAACAGAAAGAACAAATGCCCCCAGAGTGGACAGAGATAAAGCACATTCAGAGTTTTTTGTAAGATTTTTATAATTTATAGTAGAAATTATTAGAGAGAACCAATTGTTGCGTTTAAAGAAGGCTAAACTTTTACCCAGCGGAGTGCCATCTAAAAGTTTAGAACGGGTTAGAAACCCAAGCTAACTTGAACAAAACCAAATTCAAAGCAGTGAATCACAGGACAGAGCGAATATATCTTCAAGTAGGAAGCTGGCTGACCGAGCTATACTTGCCTTAATAATTCACTAGAATTAGCTAGAATAGCTAAAAACGCAACAAGTGATTTAGTTTGTAGCCATCTTAGCATTCGGTGATCTTGTTTATTTTTTTTTGAATATGAAGAATTTCGAAAAAAAAGGTAGGAAAGGAAAGGTCGTACCTAACAGCTCTTCAAGCAAGATAATATAACTCAGAAAACTTGTGGCAATTTTAATTGCTTCAACAATAATAAATTTTGTGATGGTTTTTAAAATTGAGAAGTAATTTTGAACAAATTTGGAGGTCTCAGACCTATGACAAACAATAAAAAAAACTTACAAGGGTTTTCTAACTATGCATACAATTAAAAGGTCTAGGACCTATGATAACAATACTAAAGGACTTACAATTTGGTGTGATATTTCGTTAGATTGGTTACATGGAATACCAATAATTCAAAAATGCTTTTGTAGTAAGCGAAAATGCTATAAATAAGTGATCTTAAATTCCTGTGCGCAGCAGGAGAAAAAAGAGATTAATAAGTGGATTTATAACCACTGGGATATTTACACAGAATGTACTAGATGTTAAATTCAAATGGGGCAGGTCACCTTTTGTGAAGCCTGGATTGCACACAATTAAATATAAACGTTTAACAACTGGGAAATTTTAAATTCCTGGACGCAGCAGGAAAAATGCGTATTAAAATGTGGGTTTATAACCACATAGATATTTAAACAGTAATTACTAAATGATATACCTGAAAAAATTGGGAGGAAGCCTATTCAGGCTGAGCCTCGTTGAGATACAAGAAAATAGTTTAAATATACCCTAAATTGTTAGTAAAGGAAATTGGGATTATAGGAAATGGGGAATCAGAGACCTGGCTGATTTTACTAGTTCGAGTGAATCGCGACGCGGAAGGTAGCCACACATTCACTTTTGAAGCACTGAAAGTTTGTAGAACATGAGAAAATGTTCCTATTGCAGTTTATGGATATGCACTGAGCTGCACTTTAATAGGTTATATAGTTTTAATGCTGCAGTTAATAGTTCAATTGGAAATTGAGTATCAGTAATTTGACGGTGTTGAGTATAGTTCTCCACAGTTTAGAGTCTATTGCAAATGGAAAATTCCAGAACTGTAGTTACAGTTTAAGGGAGCAAGCAGAGATCCCTCGTAGGCAGCAAAGTTATGTTTTAGACAGCTATGAACTTGGCATAAATCCCTCCTTGCAGGGAAGGTATCCCCTTATTTTTGTACAAGAAATGCTAGATTTCATGACTTTAGTAGCGAGCCTAGTTGGCTAAGCATGACAATTACCACGTACGGCAGTTATATAATGATTGCACAATAGTGCAAAATTCAAATACTTCCTATAAAATTCATTAAAGCTTTCTCGATAAGATTAAAACCCTTTAAAACATGGTTTAAAATCACTTGAAGGAAGTTACTTAGCTTTTCATTATAGATATGATGTTTCCTGCAGCTGTTAGACACAACTTTAAAACATGGCGTCGATTTGAATCACCTCATGGAAAAAGGAGATGGGTCTCCTTCAGAGGACTGAACTTTTCCCTTAATCGTCCAGACGAGTAGTGAGCGAGGGTTACAGACACTCCGATAGCCAGCGCGAGGAGGAGAAGGAAGGGGAAAACAAAGAATCTATGAATTGTAGGGAGCATATGAAAAACAAACAATTCGACACAGTACAAATTCTATACATAGTATAAGTCTTCATGGAGATTGCAGATAATGACAAGGACGACATCTGCTTGGTGGGTTGAAACCATTCTTGAAGTTGTTGAATTCAAAGCTTCGACAGGTTTCCGCGTGGAGCGCCGTTCATAAGTTGCAGGGAATACACAACTGAAACAGACTTACACACAAAATCAACTCATATTCAAAGAAACGGGAATACAGAAAGGTCACTGTTGGTGTTTGCGAAAAGGGAAATAAAGGAACTAATGAAAAAGAGAAAAAGCAAAGAACATTGACTGCTAACTCCAACTAAACTTGTATTCCAAGGAATACACCAGGCCCTATGTAACAGCAGTTTGTGACTGGGGAAATAAGAGTTTTAAAGGGAATTCACCGTTATACTTCACTAAGTCCAAAACGCCTAGTTGAATTGAAAGATAAGTAATAGATTCATGTGAGAATAATTTTCAATCCCAGAAAATCATCACTGAAAATTTTGTATTTTTGAAAAATAATAATAACAATCGTGGCGTTAATGTCAGTGTAAGAATAAAGCCATGGATAATAGGATGATAATAATATTGAGATAATTAGGTAGGTCAACTTTGGATAGTACAAGTAGTATGAGAATTCCCGAAATTGGAATATGGTACAGATTCTAAATACTGGATGTTCATAGTTAATTATTGCTGGTGGTAGTAGAACACATTAAAAATAAATATGATGAAGATCTAAGTAATCCAATAGTCAAGAGTGGTAGAGAAGTACTTTTGGTAAGGGTACGTTAATAGGTGCAATGTCTACGAGTGTTTAAGGCCATAAGGTAAGTCCTGCAATAATGCCTACGAGTAACCAAGGCCATACGGTAAGTCCTGGAATAATATATACGAGTAATCAAGGCCAGAAGTTACTGTAAGTCCTGTAATGTGTCTACGAGGTAGTAGGAAGCCAAGGGTAAGTCTTCGAATGATAGTCAGCGAATTATAAGTGCACCATTAACCCACTTTCGTTTAAGTATTCTGTAGGTGAAGAACATGAATCTACCTTAGTAAATCCCACAACTGTTGTTTTCAGCAAACGATTTTTCATTAGGTTGATAGATACTTCTAAATGCAAGTCAGGCATGGTCCATGTAGCTATTATCTGACATAAGTATAGGAACACCCGCAAGTTATTTGAATTGGAAGCATTGGCCTTGCGTAACTTAATAGTTACTATCTTATGCATGTATTTTTGTGTTGGCAACTCCCCGACTTAAGTGCGAAGTAAAAATTGTGTTTGAATGTATTTCTGTGACATGTCTTAGGGACGAATAAAGATTTCTTTTCTAAATAAACTGAATTTATTTGAAAGAGAACGACGAATCGATACTCCACTGTAGTAATATTGTATTTTTGGTTAAGAGACTCTACAACTCACAACTTCATAACGCCTTTAGATCGAATGCCTTTCATGGCATAGTTTAAAATGCTAAGTTTATCTTGAGGGCCCGGTCACAACAGTTATTTATTCCTTCGTCCGTAGGTAGTCTGGGTTGGCAAACACTCACAAATTAATGGTCTGGAGCCATTCATTGAACAGTTTTATATATTCATCCAGACAACACCATATTTCAATTTAGGCTATTTTAAACAAAAAATTAAGTTATATATCGGTGTGCATGCAAGCACCAGATTAATTGGTCAGCTTGGATTTTAGCACAATTCCTTAATGTTATATTTCTTATAATATTTATGTGAAGTTTATTTTAATGTACAACTTGTATAAATTGAGTAACTACCAGGCGTGAATGTCACCGCCAAATAAATATTGTCAGATTTTTCTTTGTTTGTGAAGAAGTATTGGTGGTTAACTTAAGATGTATCGCCATGTATTTGTAAAGATTAGGATGACCCTTGATTTATTTTAATTGCATTTAAGTGTGATTATCCATTAAGGATAAATATTTTTGTAGCGTTGGTATTTTGATTTGAGTTTTGTTTTGTTTTACGTACGGTTTGTATTTGTCTGTTGTAAAGATTAAATGTTATGAATGTAAACTACGAAGGATATGTCTTAGTTATTTCACTGTTCTTAAGGACTTGTATGTAGACCTCCTTAAGTGCTATAGTGTTTTCTAATCCGAAGAATCCGGTATGATCCCGAGGTCAAGCTGATTTTAATTTATGGGTCTACATCATTCATAAACGATTAAAATACAAACATACATTCATAGATACTGTACATGCGTACATACTGGTATATGCATAAATACATAGAGTACATACTGTTCATACAGTACATACCGATACATGTATACATACAGATTGCATACATACAATTATGCAATGTGCACAAGTGAACGTCATCAAAGCATTGTGTTTGATGCACAGCCATTTAAACAAAGAAAGAAACAAGTAGACTGTGGAGGGGAACTACACAAACCTATTAGTGTACTCTTCCTATCAGCACCCCTATGTGTGCCAAACAACCTTCACTCTACGCCACGTCGTGCCGTGTGAGAGGATATGGCACCGCATGCACGATAAACAGCAGAGGATATGAAAACACATTTTAAGGTCTATATGCATGCGGTTTATGTAGATGAAAACGTGGACAAAGCTGATGTCATATACCAGAGTGACGTTAGGAAATGGAATGTAGTTTATATTGGTTTATAAAAATATACAAACAATTTATCTTAGCCGAAAGACAACATATATTTCACAAATGTCCTCCCAGTTGGACGACAGCTGACCCTTCACCGCATGGATTTTTTTTCTGAAAGGGGGGAAGCGAAGGACTCTACTTTTGTTTTTATTCATGGCTCAGGGCTGTGGAGGATTCACAATGAGTAATTGTTTCTCACTTTATATTTCATGGTTGATAATATATACGATGCAGTCTTCAAAGAATCTTGGAACAGTTAAAGGTAATTTCAGTGATTATGAGAAATTAAACGCTATACACTTCTGCATTAAAAGTCAGAGTGAAGAAGCGTGTATTCTGCCAGCCGGAAAATATCTATATTAACTACCCCGCATCATATTCATAATTAGCCAGCCCCGTGATGTTGGGATAGTGCGCCTGGCTCTCACCCGGAGGCCAATTGTTCGATTCCCGGCTCCATCAGAAATTTTAGAAACTGACGTGAGGGCTGGAACGGGGTGCACTCAGCCACGTGAGGACAATTGAGTAGCTGTCTGACAGTGAGGCAGCGCCCCTGTCACGGAAACCAAGATTAATGGCCGAGGGGAGCCGACGCGCTGACCACGCGTCACCCCAATATCTGCAGGCCAAATGGCTGGGCAGCGGTCGCTTGGTAGACCTAGGCCATTCATGGGCTGTAGTGCCAGGGGTTATTTATTATTATTATTATTATTATTATTATTATTATTATTATTATTATTATATCATATTCATAATTCTTGTGGTCGCACCAAGACTGCCCGGGGAATTCAGGCACTAAAAACGGCCAACCTGATTGCGATTATCCTCCGGGAATTTCCAAACTCCCCTCGGGAAAATGCCGGAATGGTATCTTTTTGAACATTTCGGGGCACCTACTCCAATTATAAATTCTAAATTAATTGTACAAACCACTATTGTCATCTCATAAAGACAGTTTATCAAATTCAACACACACAAAAGTGCATAAGGCTGATGAGTAAGATGTACCCAGCACCTTGAATTGATTTAAAAGAAAACAACTACCATGAAAATAATTAAATTAAACAATCTTAGTCGCATTGGTGCAGAAAATTTCATTTAACGCCTATAGCATATAGAAGTTTAATCCCATTCTTGCATAAAACAACTCCAACATTATTTCTCCTTGAAGTTCTTACGGAGTGGTAGAACATAAACAGAACTGAACCAGTTACAAGTAGAAATCGAAACTTTCTAATAACAAATTAGTCTCAAAGACTTGATATACTACATGTATTTTTGTTATTAATACTGCATGTAAAAATCATCCAAAAAGCCGGATCATAGGGTTAAGTAATATTAGTTCACCACACAAGGGTGAGTTCTGACCTCAACAATCAGGCGTCATTGAAATGGTTTCCTAAAGCATTCCACTTTCAACTTCAAGAATATGCCAGTGAGGTACCCCTCCTAATTTTTCGAACCCATCTCCTCCAAATAGGGAGGATTTAAGCCAGTATTATGAGAGGCGGGGGAAGTGTGACATACCCGCAACTTAGAGGGGGAATATTTTGCAAATATTTGTCCCAAATTAGTGAGTTATAGGCCATTTTTCTGATTATATTTGTGGTACTTTGGAGTAAAGATATACCGTATCTTATTAATTTTAAACAAACGTATACAAACTATATGAAATTGTTTTTTAATTGTGAAAAATTGGTAAGTTATTTGCCATTTTAAGTCAAATATTTAATATAATCTAACTTATTTCAATTTTGTTTGTTCTACTAATTTTCAAGCATAGAATGATGTTGGCGATACCGTCATATATGAGCTCCTACACTTTAATCTGTATTATTATTATATATTCGTGTGCCAATTTTGTAAGTTTTCCCATGAATACGTTTTCATAAATTTAATTAGAGTGCAAATTTCATGTGTGATTTTTCAATAATATAACTTTACTCCAAAGTACCACAAATATAATCAGAAAAATGACCTATAACTCAATAATTTGGGACTAATGTTTGCAAAATGTTCCCCCTCTAAGCTGCGGGTATGTCACACTTCCCCCGCCTCTCATAATACTGGCTTAAATCCTCCCTATTTGGAGGAGATTGGCATTGGCATCGATTTACAATTTGGCCTTGAGATGCCCTTAAATGGATTTTCACTCATACTAAATTTGGTTTCAATAGTTGCAGCCGTTTAGGAGTTGAAAGTGGGGGACGCACACACACACATGGCACATAGAAAAACAGACCGGCAAACACAATTTTTCCCGGATTATTCTCATAGGTCTACTTTTTCTTCAAATTAGCGAAATCTGTTAAGTAGGCTAATAATTCGTCTAATTAATAGAATAATGTATTACACCGCTATTAGCCTATTTTCGATTTTTGTAAAAAAATGCAAATACACTTATGAGATCTGCACGGGCCAATTGTCCGCGTGTCTGTCTGCGTGTCTGTGTGTGTATGATGGTCCCTCTCCCCTATCAATTCAAACACGACAAAACCAAATTTAACGAAATTTAGTACAGAGGTTGCACTAGCAAAAGACACCTCTGTGTCATGACTTATATGGCCATGTTGATTATAGCCCAAAACAAACTAATAACGACTTTAAATATTCAATATGGAGGCTAGGCGTAATATTGCACCGTAATAGTGGATCATTCTGAACGTCTGATGCCAGCATGGCCGACAGTTCCCTGTCTACAGCCAAGCCAATTCAATGCATCAAACTGTCATACGGGCATGTACAAACAACATGCCGATTATACGATTTCAGTTGGATACAAAATTAACGCTGGGCACGGTGGTTTACTGATAGGAAACGTGAATGAACCTTCGAAGCGGAAAGCAGTATCACATCTCATACGCTTTCAGGCAAGGTAAAGGGACGAGTAACCCTGGAGGATTGGTCTAAGTGCGTAGAAGGTAATCGTCCTGATTTTGGGAGCTGGGTTCGAATCCCACCACCGCTAAATATTTGTATGCACATTTTAAGCTTTGGGAATCATATACAAGGGCATTCGTGCCACATTTGACTAATATCATACGGTGTATATTTAGGGTTCAATGTGTACAGGCTTGACACAGTGTGTAGCCTGGAAGCGCTGGTTATTTCATCGCCATGTTCTTGTATTTGATCACCCAGAGACTCACATCTGGTGGGACGTAGGTTGGCAACCACGGGACCCCAGCTGAGTCCGGCATTTCTTTGACTTGCTTGTGCTCCCCTCCAACGATGTGGCATGTAGACGAGAGCCTTTCAAAGGTCCCTCGAGGGTTGAGGGCATTCCTGTCCCCTTTCTTTTATTTCCCTTACTCTTCTTTTGTTTTCCTTTTCTTTTCTAATTGTGTACGTTTGTAAGTTAGACTTAATTAAAGGTTCATCTTCATTTTTCATGGACACCCAAACCTTTAGGAGCCGATAACCTAATTTTAAGCCCCTTAAAACAACAATTATCATCATCATCATCATCTTGCAGTTGATCCCCAAAGCTTAAAATGTGCATAAAAATAGTCAGCGGTTGTGGGATTCAAATCCACCTCTCAAAAACAGTACCGCTACCTTATACTCATTTAGGCTATTGCTCCATGGCTACTAGTCCCTTCAGCTTGTCTGAAAGCGTATGAAAAGTGATACTGCTTTCCGCTTCGAAGGTTCATTCACGTTTCTTATCAGTAAGCCACCGTGCCCAGAGTTAATTTCGTATCCAACTGAAACCGTATAAACGGCATGTTCTTTGTACATGTTTGTATGACAGTTTGATGCTTTGAATAATCACTTGTCGCACCATGTTTTGTAAAGGTCTTGCTTCCATGTCGTCATAAATCTTGTAAAGCAATTTAGGGTCATAGTGGCTTAGCTGTAGACGGGGAACTGTCGACCAAGCTGCCATCAGACGTTGGAAGTGTGGCCGAGAACTAGAAAAATAAGGGGTGGAAGACTCACCCAGTATATCTCCAAAACTATTACAGGCATCACTGAAATTTTGTATGATGTTAGAGAATACTAAGGTAAATTGAGATATGTGATAATAAGCAAGTAGTTCCGTGAAAACTGTATAGCCTATTTTATATAACCTACTTATGCTGATTGGCTCTATCAACATACAAAATTACAGTTTGATTGCAGTAATGGATTCGTAGATATTGAGAACCGTTAGATGGTCGTCATTTTGGATTTTTATATACTGTACGTAGGGCATAAAGTTATGAACTATTAGATGACGATTATTGAGTAGGTTGTTACTCAAACTTCAATCGCATAATTAGGACACAAGATATAAAAACAAGATTTTAAAATTTCGCACAGCCGTCATCTTGTGATCATGAAAACAATTGAAATAAATTAGATGTCAGTGGATTAAAATTTATATCAGCATTTATCGTACCAATTTCACTGCATTCGGATGGTTAAATCGCAAGAAACGTCCATTTAGAAATTTAAATTTTACGTCGCCACCATGTTGTATTTGTGCTCACGAGGTTATTGAAATTTCCATAGGTGAATTTATGTTAGTAACTTTTATCAACATACAAAATTTGAGTTTGATTACTGTTATAGATTAGTAGATATTGAGAACCATCTAACTATATTGGATGGTCGAAATTATGCATTTTTATGTAGGTCATAGAGTTATGTACAATTAGATGACGATTATTGCATAGGTTAATTATTTGAGCGTTGACTTTGATCGCAATATTAGGACACAAGAAATAAAAACTTAACTTCACAATTTCGCACATCTGCCATTCTGAGGTTATGAAAACAATTTACTAAATTAGATTTCTGTGCACTACAATGTTTATGAACATTTTCTGTACCAAGTTTTACTGCGCTCAGTTGGTCAAATCACGAGAAACGTCTATTTAATTGTTTCAAATTCGCTTGGCCGCCATGTTCGTTTTGTACTTACCAGTTTCTCAAAGTAACATAGGTTAAGTTCTAGTAGTGCCCTTTATCACCGTACAAAATTTCACGGTGGTATCAGTAGTTGTTTCGGCGATATAAAATGTCGTTGAAATATTTCGCACAGTCGCCATGTTGGATTGGTGAGATGCATTAAAATTTGAAGGGCACGGTCGGGGTCAGAGGAAATAATACTGTGTCCTGATCGTGTTTTATTGATATATTTTAGCCGTTGAGATTTTTTTGGGGTGGGGGACACATACACACACGCACACTTATGGACAAAAGGTGATCTCATAAGCCTAATTTTGTCATAGATGAAAATCAGCTATAAAACATGTGCAAAACCAACATGGGGGCCAAGTAAAGGTATAATATTGAAATTGTATTTTCTCGAGATCGAATTATCCGCGATTAGTGACACTTAGCACGGTATATCTTCATACGAGGCTCAATATATTGACATATACTCATATTCAATTTCTATATGAACTTTAAAATAGCGGCTGTGCTAAATTTTAAGAAACATGGTTATATTTCTGGTGTCCTAAATAAGCAATAGAGATATAGGTTGGTATAATGAGCCACGATTATATTATTCATCCACTGGCATATAATTCTATAGCATAGGCCTATACTGTATATAAAACAATCCAACATGACTTCCATGCGATACATTTAACCGGTTCTCAATATCTCGGAAACTATTTAAGCATTCAAACTGAAACTTTATAAGGTGTTAGAGGACAAATATGTAATGACAAATATGTGATTTTCCCTAATCCCGAAAAACACAAAACATCATGGCGGCGAAGTGATTTTCAAATATTGTAATTAACTTTCTTGGCGATCTAATCACTCGAGTGGAATGAAACTCGGCACAGTTAATCTTTATTCAGATATTAGTATAGATATATCTAATGATGTTCAAGTGTATTCAAAAATTTAAGATGCATCAGTTCGAAATTTTAGAACCTTATAATTTTTATTTCTAGTATTTTATTCAGGCGTTTGAAATGATGATTTGTTTGCTGGGCTATGATAGCAATCCTTATCTACTGGCACTGAATTCTATAGCTTACTTTTCAAATATCATAGAAGCCATGCATTTGACTTTTCGAAAAATATAGCCCTCATTACAGAAAGATGCCATAGCCTACCGCGGGAGGACATTATCACCGATATTGAAAGCTATATATTCTAACACATAACTTCTCATTGTAATGGTGATGGTGAATACAAAAGTCGTGAACCAAAAGCTATTTAGTATATTGCATATATAATAGGCAGGAGAATTGTAATGGAAAGGACCAGTGGGATATACGAAAATAGGTGATTTAGTTCTTCACGGTACCACTTATTTCATATGATGGAAATATATTAATAATAGTGTGACCAGTTCTCATCCTCAGACCTTAATATACTGAAATTTCTTGGAACTGTTAGGCATCAAACCCAGGAACTTTCAGACAGGAAACTAATTACGTACCCAGTGAACATAATAGGCAGCTGGACATGATACTGAGTCAAACGCAGTATGTGATGGTAAGGCCTATAACTGTCAAAGATATACAAGTTGACAGTTTAATTAAAATACAATACGTCAGGCCAGTTTGTCACAATGATAAAGTAGCAGAAACACTAAATAGTTTAATAAGTTAAATAGTAACTAAATTACCAACCTGAATAGCAGACGTCAAAGCTTTGTCTTTGGAAGTCTCATTTAAGTAGAAATTAACACGTCAATTTCTCTCTTGTCATTGAATATTATTGCCGATGTATTAGAGTAACAAGAAGCCCCGCGGTATCGGCAAATGCCTTGCCGTAGGCGGTCTGGCCACCGAGGCACCCAATTAGGGCTCCCTGCCACCCTCAATGTCCCTGAAGCCTGAAGCCCATAAAAGCTGGACATCATTCTCGCCCAACCTCCCTTATTGATTGAATTCCCGATACGGTTCCAATTAAACAAGATATATGCAAATTCGTTTAAAGAGAACAATTTGAATTTTGTATTAGCACTCAAGAGAGGGAATAAGGTGAATCTAGAAAGTGGGGGACTGGGAAATTGTTTATTTGCAATAGTACCCGTGTAGAGTAAAACGTAGGAATTGATTTTAGATATTAATTTGCCATGGATAATACGTTATTTCCCTAATTATCAGAGACTCAGTTTATGCAAACAATCGGTATTTCTTTTTGTAGTGTTGGCATTTCCAAGGGTAGGCTATCTTGTGAACACGAAATTAACGATCATAATAACTTGACGCACTTATTGGTGTAGTTACGCGCATGGTCATTATATCTCTTTTCCTCATCATGCTGTTTAATTTCGTTGAATTTGGGTGTCCAATTAACCCGTTTCTGCCTGAATTATTTTTTTGACATAAACTAATTAAGATTAGTACCAAAATCTGTCTATAGTGTATTTCTACAGTATTTTAATGAAATTTGTATAAAACAGAGTGTAACATGGATAATACAGCATGTGCCATATATGGCACGCTAGGCAGATTATACAATATAATTATCTATGTGAAATAAATTACAACACTGTTCTTTCTCTCTATTTTGTTTGCCTCCACTGCCTTATTTGGTATGATATGGTACAAAATCACTATACACAGACCTATTGCACATTTGATGAACATGGTGTGGGGACGACCTTGTCAGTTTTCAGCAGCACAGCGTTTCTTTATCTTATCAAGGACCATGGCCACCAAATGGTTTATTCCACCATACCTGATGTCTTATGTTATTATGCTGATAGACCCTGGGGAGCTCGTAGGACGACCTGGTCCTCTGGGTAGTGTTGGGTTCGATGTCAGGTGGTACTGCACAATATGTCTTCTAAATTGTAGCTGACGCAGAGCAACCTCCGTTTTCTGGCAGAGGACCCAAGCATTGTCAATGAATACATGTATCAACCACGTAAATGTATGCCACCACCACTTTTTCTCTGGGATGTGTATTCTATACATTCCATTTTTTTCGCCCATTTGGTCAGTTCCACCCATATGGTGCTTATATTTTCCAAACGCACTTGGTCAAGGGGCAACGATTCTCTTTTTCTTCCCTGTTTAGAGTACCGAAACGCGCCGGAAACTGAACAACATACTGTACTTTGTTGAAGCAATAGTGACAGAAAAGTTGTCCTGCCATCGTATGATGATTGTTCCATTCTCGTCACTACTCCTGTACTCATAGCAACCCCTATGTTCCTTCCTAACCATTTGCTTCGACGGGATCACTTCGCTGTTTTGGGGGATGCGATTGTTGCGGATTGTTCCTGTACCACCATATCCTCGGTCTCGTAAGCGAGTTTGTAACCCAACAGAGGGGAATATGTTGTCAAAATAGAACCTGAATCCAAGGGACTTCACTTTCTCTGAAAACTCGTCTGCAATTTGAATCAAGGGCGCCGCAGCTTGACCGGAAACCTTCAAGTAATGTTGATTTTTACAAGGATTTTGCTCTAGGTGCCTTTGGGTACTACTCAAAACCATACCTTGTACCCAAATCTAACAAGCTAGTCTTTTAGGAATTGTTTACAGCCATGTCTGCCATAATATATTGCCATGCATTCGTCATGAGGCCGGTTTTGCTCTGGATAAAAATTGGAAATAAAATTCACTTTTAGTGCGTCTGTGAGTGGCCGTAGTTTCCATATCTTATTCATCTTTCTTCCAATGAGCCAACTGGACTACATTTTATCACAATAATTATTTTTATTTGTACAGTACCGTACAAGACGCGTCCCATATGAAGGTATGCTTTTACCAAATTTGGTAAAGATCCGATGATTAGTTTGGTCATAATTTAATTTTAAGTTTAGACAATTTGGGCGGCCGCCATTACGTTTTGGTAAAGATGGCGGCAATATAAAACATGACACTGAGGTGCCCTTTGATAGTGCTACCTCTGTACCTCATTTCCTTCATTTCCATCTTATTACTCCTCTAGTGTCCATGTACAGCCAAACTAAACCTATTGAGAAGTAAAATGACTAATCTGCCTAGTGTGCCATATATGGCACGGCCATATATGTTTGTAAATAGCTCAGTCAAATATGAGAAATCGGACATAGAATCATAATGTACTGAAACGTTGGACTTCACAGTCCAACATGAAAATAAAGTTCCGTAGAATAATTTATATTGTTCATAAATCATTGCATACCATTTTTGTGAATTCATTTCTTTTCATCAAGGCGCGCAATTCTTACTTCAATAATGCAATGTTACAACAAAGCACGCAGCTGATACGTAATGACAACTGAGTCACACAGTATATGCAACAAGTAAGTGCAACCAACAACAGAAACATAAAATTCTCTTAATTCCAAGTGATAATCGTACCAAAATTGCAGCGTGCCATATATGGCACGCTAGGCTGAAACGGGTTAAAGAAGTAAACTCGTGTCGGCACCTGACATGATTCCAGTCTTCCAAACTGACTCATTTGAGTCCCCTGAGCTAGCATCTCAAACCAAAAATGAATTCCTCGGTACAGACGAGAGGCGCATCTGGACCTGCTGAGTAGTAGCCATCATTGTTAAACACTACAACACGAAGAGTACTACGACATGTACATACAGTTCACTGAATCAGGTAATACGCACAAGTATGGTCCATATTAATTCCAGCATGAGTTGGAAATTTGCTTAGCTACATAACACACCTCTCACAGTCATGTCAAATAGGGCAGATCAAAAACTAAGTTGCACTTCCCAGTTATGGCCATTTATTACACCACCTATACAACAGTAACATGCCTATAACGACATACAATGTAACGTCACTTTTCCACATAGTTTCCAAGAGATTCCAAATATTTCTGCGAACACACAACCAACTTGTCGATGCCGGATGCATAGAAAGTTCCTCCAGCGTTCTGCAACCACACGGAGACAGCGGCCTTCACCTCCTCATCGGTCTGGGAATGTCGACCACCGTTCTGTCTAATGATCGCATTCACACTGTTGACATTTGCACGGGTCCTGGACGTTGCGGGCCTGCCCTCGCGATATTCGTCCGTGATATCCGTGCGTCCGGCTGCGAATTGCTGACACCACTTTACGATCCCTTGCCGGGAAATGGCCCGCTCCCCATACACAGCACTAATTTCACGATGAATGCCCGTGCAATTCTTCCTTTTGGCCCATAGGAATCGGATTGTCGTACGCACCTCATATTTGGAGTGAACGTCCAGTCGACACGCCATTGCTTTTGGCCGCTATTTACACCATACAAGACGAGAAACCACAGCGACCTGCCTTACAGATGTGTGGGCAGTGTCTGTCCCTTTCTCCGCTGTGCCCACGTTTGCTACACTCAGCGCGCTGCTGCAGCGCGTTAGTGCAACTAACTTTTTGATCCACCTTCGTATTAACACATTAGGTGAATACACTGATCATGTGCCAAATAGAGTGAAAACGACTGATATGAATGTCTAACCTTGATTATTGTGACTGCTATGTAGTGTAGGTCATTTTGGAATAGTTTCAATATGGCAATTTCACAAATATAGCCTATATATTTGAATTTCTTGCGACGAACGCTCTGAGTTATATCCTGTAGGCTATAAGACTCCTCGTTTACTACGTTTCATTTTAATTCTTCTGTTTCATCCAGAGAAATTGGTTCTTACGCCACAAAAGTACGTCCATTCACCACCCTGAATGAATGAAATGAAGGTAACGCCTACGCCTTAATTATTGTAACCTCATTGGATAGTGTTTTAAATGTCTTAGATGTTCAAGATGGCAACTGCGTGATATGTGCTGTGTGATAGTCTTATCACTAATCCTAGCAAAGTCTCTTATTCAATACTTCACTCTGATAATGTTTCACGTTAATTGCGCAATTGGTTTCTAAGTTATCGATTTTGATGTTTTAATAGTACGCTCATCCACTATCTAGAATATCCGGCGAGGTAGATATAGGCTACACTGTATGGAGTATAATACAAGAATAATGAGTAAATAACACTCCTGAAGAAACAATTACATGTAGGCCTATTTGTTATGGTCACTAGTAAATGCGGCAATAGTGATCATAACTAATACATGTAATTTTTTCCGGGAGTCATATTTACTTATTATTCTTATATTATACTATATAGATTGTTCCCAATCCAGTCTTTGAGCAAATTCGTGTTGACTAACTGAAGAGTTACAACTGACAGTTTGTATGGGAACCATTGATAGGATGGCTTCAAAACTTTTCATCTCAAATTACTTGCCAAGGACAGCTGTATTAGATTATCCCCGCCATCTAGTGGCGATAGGTCATAGTACAAAAAGAAAACATTCGAAATCATGTAACAAGATGCATTCTTCTTAGATCGAACTTGTCTTCTTTTACCAAAGTTAATATATACACAGGGTGGAATTGATATACGCGACGTCTGTTAAACTGGCGATAAGAGATGGTATTTTTAGCAAATATTTTACCCCTCCGATCTCCCCTCCAACGATGTGGCATGTAGACGAGTGTCTGAAGGTGAATGATCTCTTCCAATAGCAATGAATAAACAATCCGATCCTATGAACAACCGATTCACTCTGTCACGGGGAGTGGCCTACATAACTAGGGGTAGTATATCTTATGGCCTATTAATAAGTCATTGGAAGTGCATAGCCTCCATAAGGAAATTAAAATTCTGAAGAAGTACTAAATTATTGAAAGGAACCGTTATGGTCTAAGTTTGTGCAAACACAGCGCAACAACGATAATAATAATAATAAATGTTCGCTCGTATCTCAATGTGCCACCCTAAGAGAACTTGCCGTACCGTCGTACAAACAAGCCGATGATAGGCTAATTATGTTGATTTGTTCCACTTACGTGGTGAAATGAATGTCATAACATTAATAATAAGAATAGGCCTAATAGTTTTTTTATCACACACTACTTTCGAGGATGTCGATTTGCCGGAATGTTGAGTTCATATGATTATTTTCTTATACAGAGAGTTTAGTTTGTATGTAACGGAGACTCTCGCTTGCCCGCTCGCCCGTGGCGCGAACCTGTCTCCCGCCACGCACTTTGCCGTTATGCGGCGCCCGCGCGGAACTGAGTCATTGAGTATAGGAATTTGTACTTACCTAGTTCACAACTGGTGCTGAAAATGTTTGCCATTCACTGCTACACATCGCTGGCATTTTTTTATGAAACTGACATTTACTCTCTGAAGTTCCTCAGCACCGATTGACTGTATTTCAGCTGTAATATAGTCTTTAAGCTCATTTATAGTGTGAGGGTTTCCCGCATACACTCTATTTTTAAGCGCCCTCCACAGATAAAAGTCACATGGTGATAAGTCTGGGCTTCGCGGGGGCCACACGTTCCAACTTATAATCCTCGTACCGAAAATGCGACGCAATTCTGCCGCGGGTGCTTCGGCAGTGTGAGCAGTGCCAGAATCTTGTTGAAAGTAATTTGACAATCGCTCTCCTTAAGTCAGTTCGTCAAAGTCAAAAATTGGTCAAGGATCACATTGAAATACAAATTTAAGTACAAATTCCTATACTCAATGACTCAGTGCCGCGCCAGCGCCGCATAACGGAAAAGTGCCTGGCGGGAGACTGGCGCGCAACGCGGGCTAGCAGGCAAGCGAGGGTCTCCGTTACATACAAACTAAACACTCTGTACGTGCCATTAAATGCATAGACATAAGCCTGTGGTATTTCATCACCTTCTTTTACTTTAGACTGAACCTAGATCGAATCTTCAAGAAGGATAGCACTCTACGACCAGAAGAGCTTTCTTCTTCTTCTTCTTCTTATACATGTGGTGCTAGAGTCGATACAGCTTACTATTACCGGCTGATATGCAAGTAATGACGACTGTAATAAATAGAATTGTCAATAAGTGCGGCGGCCATCTTGCTCGTTAGCATCTGCACCAATTCTCTACATTTCTGTTGTTGCTGTTAATACTGTTAGAAGAATGAAAGCACGGAAAATCACTTCTAGGATAGCCGAGGTGGGAAGTAAAATTCGCTCACTTCAGTTCTGCCCCACGACGCTGAGTTTATCTCATTTGAACCCTCAGACCAGAATTACATGTCTGGGCAGATTTAGAAATCGAACCTGGACCTCAGGGTAGCCAGTTAGAAATGCTATCCATTGGACCATGATGTGGCCCTCTCCTCATGTATCCAGTTACTTCATTATTTCACAATATAACTCGTGGAGTGTATTCCCCATTCAATATGCGATATGCATCTAGCTTTCTATCTGAACATCGGCCTTCTATGTTATGAGGAGCCTTATCTAATCTAGAAAGCTGCTTTTTCATCCCAATTACTATGTCAATATTTAGGCAGGAGAAGTCCTCGCATTCTATAGGTTTTGCAATAAGGTAAACAGAGATACAAGCTGTATATCCATATACAGAATAGCATACACTCTGTATTCATGGCAACGGGTGTTTATATTAAAGGCATGATTATAGCTATTGAGGAAGAGTCATACTCACAACTGGTTCTTTCTCTTTGAGTAACTCGTAACAAACTTCAATCAGTTATAATGTACGTCCATGTCTAGTATACTGCTAGAGAGAATCTAAATATGTGCTGTTAATAACTGCAATGTCCGGCTCCGTGGTTAAATGGTTAGCGCGCTAGGCTTTGGCCCGAAGTGCCCCGGGTTTAATTCCCAGCCGAGCCATCAGGGATTTTAATCTCCTGGGGTTAATTCCTTTGGCTCGGGGACTGGGTGTATGTGACGTTTTCATCATACCTTCATCCTCATTACGACGCGCAGGTCACCCACTGGCGTCAACTAGAAATACCTGCACTCGGCCTCTACGGAGGCCACAGATCATTATCATTAACTGAAATTCAAGAATTGTCTACAGTAAACGTAATATAAATTAAGAATTACACAAAATAATATTTTAAAACACGTATTTGCATACAATATACATTTACCATAACTGCACATTTATTTAAAATATATGGCTGGCTGCGTGGCTCAGCGGTAACGTTCTTGCTTGCTGTGCCCAAGGTTGCAGGATCGAATCCTTGTGCAGTCAGCTGGCATTTGAGGCTGCTCAATTGCAAGAGAGCCATGTCAGTAGATTTACTGCCACCTTAAAGATCCCCTTTGGGACAAAGTTCAGCACCGCGGCGTCTCTAGAAGTCGGAGATGTTAAAAGGGGCGTAATAAAAATGACATTAGGCTATTATATTTAAAATATGCATTTGCGTAAGGATTTAATTCATCTAAACTTTCTGTGCCTAATACCACTAATACCAGTATTCGACAGTTTATTCAATTCACGAGTAACGAATTCAAGAATAATTGGTCTCAATCGTGTGATTAGTTAGTTTCTGACAAATATGGTCAATGAACCTTTTTCGTCATCTCGTTTGAATATATAACATTTCTACGATTGGCGTTGCAATTCAGGTCCTTAATAAGGAACTTGCACTTTCCGACTAGGCCTAGAAACATGGTAGGAAGAGCAAAAATGGTCTAGCACTGGCCGTTAAAATGAGCATCTCTTCTGAATTTCTGGAATAAACTTACAAACTGTACCCGGATCGTTCACACGTCCGTGACATGTTGACGTCATTATTATAAAGCAGAGATGTTGATTGATTTGAGAGACGGAGCGGCTGGTATTTTGAATAGCGCGCTGGAAGACTCCAAGTGTTGAGGGAAGTATGCAACGTAGGAGCGAGTGACGTGGAACTGTGACGTGGGAGCTCGCTTACGTAATGCAAATACGTTTTCTAGAATTTCCTCTAGGAGAAGGAATGGAACCTAGAAAAGTAGTACAGTTTACTGGCAATTGAATGAGAAGAAATTTGAGCTATCAAGCATGAATATCCGTTCAGTAGAAGCCGAGATACGGAATGGAAGCTTCTAGAAGGAAGACCGCTTGGACTATATAAGGAGCCAGAGAATCAAGACAGTATTGTATTCCCTCAGAGCACTTGCTCATGTGCGCAACTACGATACATCCAGTAAGAGTGTTTACGCCGTGATTCTGACCGCCGAAGAACTTAGTCGCTGGACGAGCATTCATTGGACTTAGTTTTTGTTCAGGTGAATGGACATAATATAATATCAGCGAAGGACTAAGAATATCGACTGACTTAAGGTCAATTATTCTAACCAGTCAGGTGATCGTAGTTTTGTAAAGCCATTCACGGAAGTTAGCCTACAAAATGATGTGTTTCTTGTGGTGAAACGGTACATCAGGCACTTCAAATAATATCAGGAAGAATGTATTCTTACAGTTAGTTCTACGCAGCTAACAGGTGTTCCTGTAATAGCAGGTGAACGAAACCGCATTGTTTGGATATGGGACTTGTTCTCAATCTTTCAAGAGTACTATATCAGTATAAGACTGTACAAAATTTCAACATGTTAGACTGTACCGAGAATAACGGGTGTTTTTTGAACGAGTGACATTATATATCAACATGTGCCGTTAAACTACTCGAGGATAGGTGTGATATGGAGGCGAAATAAGTGATGTGGAAGAGCAGATGACCATGGGAGGACACTATTGGGATAGTGAACACCGAAGGACACGCTCTACCTACACAGCAACAATGAAGTAAGACAACTATTCATGTACTATCCACTAGCCTATAGTAGTATTTGAGAATTCCATTTTTATACTGTCACTATAAGAAATCAACCTAATCATCGTCGTAATGAAAACGTCAATTATATTTGTCCAGGACGAAAAATGGAGCTTGTAGTCCGACAATTTATTATTCTATTTTACTATTTTTGTGAGGACAACAGTCAGTGCATGTGTTTCGACATGAAATGTTTAAATTATTTCCAAGGGATAGGAATATTTTTTCTTTAACTCTTATTTAGAGAAGAAGCTCGATTATAACTTGGATTATTTAAATAATTTGATTTATTTAATAATAATAATAAATGACTGTGAAATAAATAAGTTAATAATATTAAAACTATAACTACACCATTTAAAGTTATAAATAATTTATTTAGGGAGGAGATAGCACCAATTTAGGAATTAAATTGTTAATTGTGATTAAATAGTTACTGCATTAGTATTCAGAAAGTGAGATGTTATTAATAATCATTTGCAAAGAGGATTTAAACATTTAATTATTTATGGATTAAATAGGGCAATAATAATCATTTTGATGTTGACGATGCCTAAATATTTTTTCCAGTAATAATAATAATAATAATAATAATAATTTGTGGAAGAATTTAAATAATTGGAAGAATTTGAATAAAATAACTTTGTTTATTTGTGGAATAGAAGTTTGGATTTATAAATAAATTTAAATGAGTTTATGAATGAAGTGAAATAGTAAGAATTTGAGCTCAGTAAAATTTTACAAAAGCACTAAAAAGTATTTAGATCAAGAAAAAGAAAGCGGAAGGTATTAAATGTATACATTAGGGTGAGATTATGTAAATGGGAGGCAAGGAGAAATTTACCAGAATTAAATACATCTTTTCATTGGAAAATAGAATTGAAGAACACACAGTACAGTGATAAGACAGAATATTTCAAACAGAAAAAGATATAATAAGAAAATATAATGTTTTGGGAGAAGAATATTTGAAGTCAAATAACATGATGATTTTAGTGAGCGAATTGGCGACACTTAAAGTTGTGTGGAGACCTAGGGGTCATCCAAGAGGGCATTTGTTCCCGTAGTTATGGGCACACATGGATGTGCGTGTGTCATTAGAAGAGCATGTGGGCTCTCAATTGTAAAAGATGGGTTAGGTAAGTAGACCGCCCCATATTCTATTCAAATTCCATTTAACTGTCAATTCAAATTTTTAATACTTTTTTCTGGATCAACTGGAATTTCCAATAGTATGCCTAAATAATTGAAGAACATGAGTATAGATTTGATGAACCTGACCGAGAAAAAAATTATCAAATGAATAGTTGCAAATGCAAAAATAAAATAAATAATTGAAGATATCTTTATTTTGTGCTTGGAATAATAATAATAGTAACAATGGAAATGAGCATTAAATATTCACAATATGAGAGGGTGAGAAAACTTATTGTAAATAAATTGATGAGAAATTTTGAAATTAATAATAATAAGTTAATAAAAATTCTTTGGTTAACATTTATTTTTTGTGAGATAATATGTAAATTTTCTGAATGATAAAAGTTTTTGATGAAAGTGATAATGATTTAATCCACTGATAGTGGATAACAACAATTTATATTGTTAACAACAATTTATGCTAATATTCATAACAACAAATTTTGAAATGAGTAAATTTAAATTTTGTTTACATTGAAACAAATGAATATGAGAAAAGAAAAAGATTTATTTTTCAAGTTATTATGATAATGAAAAATTTATAAACAATTTTTGTTTATGGAAACAAAAATTTTACAAACACAAAAATTTTAACATTCGACTTTATGTTAGCCGATTATTGATATGAGGTTGTTATTATACTTCAATGAAACAGTGAAATAATTTTTTCCAATAACTTTTTTTGGAACATCATCGAATTAACCAAGTGACAATTTTTCGAAATATCTTTACAACGTGTACTTGAACAATCAAAGCAATTCTTCGTGAAGTGAAAACTACAAATATGTAAATAGAGGGATCACTCGAACTCTTCATTGAATAGTGATTACCCCAGTGTAAATAATTAGAAATTTTCGTTTTTTTTTAAATATCAGAATGGACTATTAATTTTTGCGAATATCAATTTTGCGGAGTTCAAAGGTAGTATTAGGGACTGTTGATTTTTTATGTGTGATTGTTATATTTGTGTTTTGAGGTTATTGCCAGTCAACTTAATATTTTAACTATAAATAAATTGATATTTTTAAGAAATGTGCTATTTTCAAAATAATTTCTTTCCTTATCTTACTTATGAATTACCGAGATCAGGGATGCCAGATATAGACCTAATATTCACATAGATAGACCATGATTTCGGTATTTTACAAAATGTGGTCTTTGGATTTCGGTCCAAACGGGCACAAAACGTAGGCGAACAGAGATCTCAACAACAGTCGAAGCTTACAATGAACGAAGGATTCTGGGAAGCTACTGTAACTGCTGCATACTGTATATTACTGTTGGGCTACAGTTGGCAGGCAGTCCTACCTCCGCCATGATTGTTCCTTGTGCATATTATGCAGGTTGAATATAAATCAAATTCCACTAGTTGAAACTCATCTTTCCATTTTGTCTTTAACTTTCGTGTCGTTGGGAGTGATTAGGATATTTCATCTATTTTTTTTTTCAGTTCACGTTAAGAAACGAATTACCGGCCAAGGTGACCGAGACCACTAACACGCTAAATCGTGCCTTGCTGGTATCGGGAGAACATGGGTTCAAATCCCACCTTGGCAATCCTAAAACTGGTTTTCGTGGTTTCCCATATTCACCACATGGTCAATGCCCGGAAAGTTCCTTTCAACAAATCCACGGCCAACAGCCTTCCAAAATCCCTGCTTTGACCCTTCCTTAATGAGACCCAATTTAGCGGTTACCTGGGCAATCAGCCTGTCAGCATCCCCAGTTGTATCTACTGTTAAAGTGTACAAGAACAGTCTTTTCGACGGTAGAGGAGTGATGTCTTGCAGAGTCCGTGAGAAAAGCCAAGCTCGGAGGATGAGCGATTAAAACAAAGTACGAATATTAACACAAAGCAATAAAAATACAATAATTACAGAAATCAAAAACAATGATAATGATAATAATAACAAGTAGTGCAGTGACACACTAAAGAGCCTGCTTCTCTCAGAATTTAAGATTGATACCAACGATTGATCTATGTATACCTATTTGGAAAATGACGAAATTAAGATGGTATTGGCATTTATGATTTGTTCGATTTTTTTTGAAATATTGTATTCTAATAGAACACTAAAGTTTGTTTGAAATACTTTCCTAATATGGATTCTGAGTCACTGAGAGTGAACGGATCAAATGCTCAGAGAGTTGTTAGGTAGTTGATAGGTCTGCTGCCTCTGAAAATGCTCACAAATATTTCCCATGCGGCGTAAACACTATATATAAAATGTTATACATATCATTAAAATATTCTGAACGTTACATACTGTTAAGCATTGAACCTATCAGAAACACTGTCACGTATGGGCTGATCGAAATGAATCAGAATGAAGAAAATTTGCCTGGTATACATATTTGCCAAATTTTGAACTGTTTGCCTGCATACATTGAGACTAGGGTTCGAAATAATGGAGAGTATGTACCATCAGTTGATAGCTCAGATGACTCCAAAAATATGCCGAGCATTATCGTTTGAGACATACAGAACACATACGAAATTCGATTAAAATTAATTTCATAATATGGATGTTACACGCTGTTGGACGTTGGTCCTATACGCTAGTATAGAATTATGTTGGTAGCACTCATTTTTACAATTTACTCTAAATATGTCTAAAACATCGTGGACTTACAGTTTGCTATATTTGAAGTGTTTTCCGTACACATATTTGAAAGACTTGAGATTACTGCACACAGTTGGTAGACCTGCTGACTCTTATATTATGCACAATTATAGGTCCTAAAACATAAACTGTACGTACGAATTTAGGAAGAGATCCATTAGTTAGTATGAAGGTTTAGTGCAGCAACCGTAAAATCGTATCGGCAACATTGCCATGTCTGGATTACCCAAACTAAATCTTGACTGTTATGTTCTCTAAGTTTGCAAAATTAAGATCAGTTGGGATGCAGAATTTCTTAACTACTGAGAATAGGGTTCAAAATTATAGAGTATTTATCAACAGCCGGCAGCCCTGGCGAATCTCAATATATTCTTAGTTCCATCTCTTAAGGTGCACAATGAACACACAAAATTCGTTTCAAGTCTAATAAGTTACGTAGTATGAATGTTAGATAAAGCTTTCCAGTCGGTCAACAGGAATTGTGCTCAATTACAGTCGGGGTGAACACAAGTAGTCTATTTTTAAACCCTTACCTCAAAGAACACTTTTATGTCCACAAATATTTGGAGAGATTAACCTGAAATATGATCTGTATATGGGCGAATTTTGAAAAAAAAAACCAATTTTTAGTGTGGAAGGTACATGTAGTTAAATATAGAACTTATCAGCACGCGTAGGATCATGTTGTATATCAGTTACTCAAATTAAACCTACAATTTGAGGTACCATACGTGTGCAAACCCAAAAACTGTTGGTCTCATACTTTCTGATATATTGAGGTTAGGCAGCCCTTCTGAATCTGAAGAATACGTATTGTTATATACTGTATGCTTTGGTGCACAAAGCACATACGAAATTTGGTTGAAATCCAATGGACAGTATGGATATTACATGCAAATAAAAATTTGACCTAGCAGAGGACGTAGAAATATATTGGCAACACTGTCATGGATGGGCTTGTATAAATGAAGTTGAAATATTAGTATATCTATGTGTGCCAATTTTGGAACAGTTCCCATGCATACCATTCAAGATATACAACATAGAGCTCAAATTTTAATTGTGTTTTTTTCAGCAGTTGGTATCACAGACATCATTTTTCATATAAGGCCGTGAGACCTTCTGGTATAGATCTTACTCATACCAAATTTGGTTTTGATAGCTCAAGCCGTTTAGGAGTTGATAGTGCGGGGGGGAGTGCACGCACAGACATAAGGACAGTCAGACACACACGTTTGCCCGGGTAATCTCTGAAGACTGCTTCTTTATAATTTTTTGTTGAATGTGAAAAGTAGGCTAAAAATAATAAGATAGATGTCTAAGTGGCTTTTACGGTTTTATGACGTCCTTGAGGTCAAACTCATGCCATGACTTAATGAGAGTTGATTATAAACCAAATGAATGATAATAGCATAGGAGTTTGTAGAAAGTGGTGGTGACCTCTTAGAGAACAGCGTCCAGTATTTGTCTGGAGTTGGAAATGGGAAAGCATGGTAAGTCATTTCAATGACGGGCAACGTGACGGTGATACCCGTCGTCGGGTACCGGAGGTAGCCTTGCCCAATTTTTGCACGTTAACCCGCTTATCTACCCAGTTGGTCAATGTAATCATGATTGTTAATAATAATGATAGGGCTAATAATAACAAAAATAATGACGATAATAATAATGATAATCGTACAGCACAGCTTCCTGGAAAGGATCATTGGAGGTAGTATCATCCAGATGAACTTTGCACACTATTTCGGTACTTTTTTCTCACTGCAACCAAGTAGATAAAGCCGCAACTCTATGTAAGCAACTTTCGCTGGGATTTTAGTTACAATGTCTGGTAACCATCGGTCGTGATACGTGGGCTGCCATTGTACTGCTCTACTCGAAGTATTGTGGATTCTTTCCTTCTTCTATCTCTAGGAATTGAACCCGCGGTTTTTGTATTATGAGGTGAATTATTTACCACTTCTCATCGGAGAAGATAACCACACCGTAAGTAGCAGTCAAACCCGAAAATAAATGAACGCACATTCATGTCAAACATAGCCAGACAGAAAATACTGCGCTGATGTGTGTATGAGGCTGCAGTCAGAATGGGAAAGTGAAGGTTTACCGGGTGGTTATAAGGAGGACCGTGCACCTACATCTATTCCAGGATAACTTGCTCACTATCAGTAACAGCACATAACAGCGATTGCTCTTGTAAAAACCAAGGCTATGTGCCGCTCAATACCACATAATTCGCTCCCCACTACGAACATCGCCATTGGCCTCCGGCTTTCCCCTGACTGCGTCACAGGGTATGAACACAACCTTTTTCACAGTTGATTCGCTGCTCGATTCGAAGACTTGTGTCTACTGGACAACACTTCGAGCAGGCCTACAATCCTCGGGTCTGCTATATCCGTGTCTCGTGACCCAGACCATTGTGGCCGGGGAGAAGAGGAATTTTGCGGAGGCAACAGAGAAAAAGCTGACTTTGAGTTACACATAGGCTTTGTTTTGAATACAAAATCTGACATAGTGCTCGGATGCAGTTCGACACTAAACATTGATTATGAATGGGTAGAGGTATATCAGGACTCAACCTGGCCTTCCTCCTAAATCTCCCCCAAATTTGGTCGTCGTTCCTTTGGTTCCTTGACAGCTAAGGGCTGAGTATTTAGTGACGACCAGCTTGTGATATTCAATCTAATCACGCCACTTTCCCTAGGCTGCATTTCAATAACAGCACTGCCACTCACATTTACTCTTCAAAGACCATTGTTTAATATGACGAATAATGAATGCGAATACATTGTTCAATCGCGACAGACAATTAATTTGTTACTCCTTTTCATGTTATCTGATTATTATCTTCCAATAATGCTCAACACTGCCCACTCCATGAAATTAAGTTTTCTACGGAAGTTGACCGTTCTCGTCTCAAGTTCCTAAATATGCTATGGATTGCACAACACAGGGAAATGTATTTAAGTGTCATTTAATGATTTGTTTTTGTTCGAGTCTTCAGTCTTTTGACTGGTTCGATGCAGCCTTCCAAGCCTCCCTGTCCTATGCTAATCGTTTCATCTCTACATAGCTACCACACCCTACATCTGAAGCAATCTGTTTAACATATTCTATCCTTGGTCTACCCCTACAGTTCTTGCCCTCGACCCTTCCTTCTACAACTAAGCTTGCTATTCCTGTGTGTCTTAGTATGTATCCTACCAACCTATCTCTTCCCTTCATTAGCAGTCGGCAGAAATATCTCTCCTCTCCCACTAGTCGTAATACCTCTTCGTTTGTAACCCTATCTACCCATCTAATATTCATCATTCTCCTGTAACACCACATTTCAAATGCTTCAATTCTCCTCTTTTCTGCTGCATCAATAGTCCAAGTTTCACTTCCATAGAGTGCCACGCTCCAGACAAAGGCCTTCAAAAATGACTTCCTAATACCTACATCTATATTCGATGTCAACAGATTCCTTTTCTGTAGAAATGCTTTCCTTCCCTGAGCTAACCTACTTTTTATATCCTCTTTGCTTCGTCCATCACTGGTTATTTTGCTTCGTAAGTAACAGAAGTCTCCTACTTTCTTTAGTTTTTCACCTGCCAATTTGATGTCCATAGAGATTTCTGATTTATTTCGGTTGCATTCCAGTAATTTTGTTTTACATTTATTAATTCTCATCATGAATTATTTCCTCAAGACGGAGTCCATACCATTCAAAAACTCATTCAAATCCTGAGGCGTGTCGGCCAAGATGACTATGATTTATATTAGTTGAAAACGAGGCTAGTCATCAATGTGCTTCAAATAACCAAGCTAACGTTGAGCATGTTACGCGTGTCAGGCTTCCTCATTCAATAATAACGAAGGAGGAAAAATTCCTGAAAGAAACAATATCTCGCTGTATATAACCACATAGGCAACTTGCGTTGGATGTTGAAGAAAATTAATTAATTTCTGCCTCTCTCCAAAATAAAACAAAGAATATAAAAGCAGAAGGGGGAAAGGAGAATTCTTCCAATATTGTTGTGCAAAAATGTGCAAATTATTTTCTACACCATCTCTTTATAGGTTGAGCAATTTCTCTTACTAAAATCTTTCATGCATCTCTCTATGTATTTGTAAAATAGTGAGTGTGTGTGTCAAAGCGAGAGAGAAAATAAGAGGAAGAGGTAAAGAAACCTTAGGGGCAGACTTATTATACACTGTTTCTTAATTCAATATTTCCTTCTCCCTCTCATTCGAAATACGTGATTTCAATAATGCCGGTACAAAAATAACTCGCTTCCATATTAAATAGATGAAAAAGGTTTTTTCACGTTCTTGACAAAGTTTTTAATAACATTGACTGGCGTGCCACGACCGAGTCCCAGTGACTCACCTTATGCATACAGCGTCGTGAGAAGGGAGAAACTTCTACTGAGACAGAACTTTTCTTTCAAAGTAAATCCCATTGTATCGCTCAGCTGCCAAAGAATTGTGAAGTTCCGTTAAAGTATTGATTCACTGATGTGAGAACATCAAGTAGAAGGCTAAAGAACCTTGGAGTCTCGACACATTGGGAGATTATTATGGCAACGTAGACTTGTCTTTGCTGTCAAAAGTAGCGAGTGTTTGAACATGTTGTGCACATGCGAGATCAACTACAGGAACTGAACTATCTTGACGGTCAAATTATACCAAACGATTAGATGAATGATGATAAGCAGAAATCATGTTAGCTCAGAAGAATCTGGAAAATTTCGTCGGAGATATTAAACTTACCACCACTGGGTGTGACAGTCATGTTGTTGGTGATGTTTCATTTGAGGGGCCTTGGCATCGTTCAACCCCATGTTCTTGGGTGCGTGTAGAATTTGTCCAATAACCAGTGTTATTGTGATGGCAGTAGTAGTGTGTGTATTTGTAATCCAAGTGAGGAATGGGAAGGAAGAGATATTGGCGTTCAGTTAATAACTACCCCGGCATTCGCCTGCAGAAGGAATGGGATACCACGGAAAAGCACGTCCAGAGAGGTGGGGAATTGAACCTACCTGTTCTCAGATTTGCAACGCGAGGCTGAGTGTACCACGTTCCTGCCCTCAGACCAGAATTCAATTTTTGATTGAGCCTGAAACCCAGGATTGTTGATTCGATCCCTAATTTGTCCTATATCATATAAGGGTGTTAATAATCCGACAGCCACTTGTTAGTAGGTTTATTGGCATAACAATCCACTAGTTTATATCAGAGTGACTATAAACTTGCAATACTCGTATTTTACTAATTTTCTTAATGTGGTAAGGTTTCGAAATACCATTTGCTTTTATAGGATATATTACTGTATATACAGTAAATGGGCCCTTTGCAATTCTATAACGGGGATTGTAAGCATAGATAAATACTCGAATCTAACAAGTAAATTCAAAATATACCCTGCCCTTTTACGAAAATCTATTTTTATTAATCAAGCAATGGAAATAACACGAGCAAAGTGAGTGTGAGTCAGTCTTTGTTTGCAGCAGATACAAGGAACGAGCGACCCACCAAGCCGCTCCTTTTAATTTCTTCAGTAACACCCTTCCCCTCCGCCCCTCCGCCCTTACTGGCTGGCTACTCTGAAGAGGAAAAGTTGTCTATTGGCGAGTAGAAGTGCAGGAGAGAGAGCAAAAGGACACATGAACCAGATAATAGAGTTAGCACCGTAAGACTCTGCCTGGGCCGGCTTTGCGATCTGGGACTTCCCCTAAAACCAAGACAGAATACTGATTACTGTAGGGAGGGGAAACAAAGACGGTGGAAAGACGAAGAAGAGGGAGCGAGGGGGACACAGAGGATTAGCACATGTTAGAGGTCTGATTCTATTCTCTATACGTCTTTTGTGTTTCGCCTTAATACTGTCCCTCTTTTTCCTCTCACGTGCTTTCATCTCTCTTCAATACCCGGCACTGCACGTCCCAGTTCCGATCTGGGGAGAACATCAACTATCTAATACCCGACAAGTTTAACAAGTCTAGTAAGGAAACATTTGATTATATGTCTAAATTGAAATTGTATTTCCTGATTTCATAAAGCATCCAAGAGTGTTGTTTATAGGATATGATAAATCGTCATTCCTCCGCTACAACCCAAGGAGCTGCTAAATACCGCATTTCAATAAGACTACCTTGGTTATTTTTAGGGGCTTTGTGACATCGTGGTCATGTAGCCCCTTTACTTGGGTGTTTGTCAAATTTGTCCGATAACCTGTGTGTACCAGAGTGTGTATTTGTAATTGAGGTAAGATTTGGGTAGGAAGTGGCCGTGGCTTAAAGTTATGTACTATCAGAACATTTGCCTGGAGTATAACTGAAAAACCACAGAAGACCACTTCCTGGATTGCTGAGGTAAAAATCTAACCCATCTCTTCTCAGTTTTGCCTAAGGAGGCTGACTGTATTCTGTTCCAGCCCACAGACTATAATTTAATTTCTTGTCAGAGCCGGAAATCGAACCCGGGCCTCCGCGGTGACAGCCAAGAATTTTAGCCACTACGCAACGAGGCAGATAATTACAGATGTGATTTCAAAATTGTGGAATGGTAAATAGGATATTGGGAAAAGTGTTTTGCCATTCACTCCCCATGCTATAGTACGCCACTAATTGTTTACATTGTGAGTATGGAAGTTTACCAAAATACACAGCAACTAAAGTTAATTGTGAACCCCACCTCATGTAGAAAATAATAAGAGTATACTTAGGTTTATACATTTTTGCCTGTTTTATTATTATCTACAGTTTGAGATACTCATTTCTTAGCAATTCTGCACCACTCGTTATTCTTGTCAATACTCTCTATGAATAAAGTAAGCTTTCTGTCTGAACATTTGTAATTTTTGGATAAACTGTGTATTTACCCTAGATGAGGTGAATAATGATCATTTTTATTAATTTATGTTTGTTATGGGTTGCCGCCAAAACTACTGGAGTAAATAGCATCATACGTTCATCATACGTACACATCACACGTGCTTCATAATGAGGGGGTGAATTTTGAAAATTAAATTCTCAAATATCTTCTTTATTAGGCTTATGGTAATATATGACATAGAAAAAGTTGAAGATAACATTACGTTTAATCTTTCATGTCTCTTGCCATTTTATCAACGACCCTAATACTGGAGATGTTTATGACAAAAGATTTGTATCATAAAATTCTAAGTTCTATTTCTTCATACGAAGTGAGATAAACAGATTTTATGTTTAGTATTGGTGACACATAATTGTCTTTAATGTTATATTGACATTTGTGGACAAACTGCATGATGTTACTTTCAGTCAGATTTTATACTCCCTGTGCTACCTCTTGCATGAGAAATTTACGACTTATACGTAGGCCTATGTCATGTTCATAGGTATGATGTATAATTTCCTTTGCCTATCACGTCCTTTTATCTTTTAAAGTCTAATCTTCGACATCAAAGGGATTCATATGTGCAGTTTCGACCTGATTTTCGTTTTTATTTATTTTCAAGGTTGCAATATCTCAGTAAGGAACTGATGTACTTTTATTGGCTTTTCCTTTATTTTGCAATGTTACTACATTCATATACACAAGACATAATAGTACTCTCCATGAATAGTGTTAGAGTCGAAGATTCCAGTTATAATTAAATGGAAATTAGTATATTTTGAAAAGATTAGCCTATGACTCATTGAATTTTACCAGTACACTTACTTATTAGTAATGGTGTAATCACCACATGGTACGGTTTTCGGGTTTTGTTTCCCTAGACCAACTGGATTTGTGGTTCCTAAACGATTCTTAGTTTCTGATTTGGGACAGGCAATATTCGAGAGTTAATTCTTTTCAGTCGGTCTGCACGATTTTACTTTATTCTAATGGGTGATGGATGCCCTAAATCTGAAAAATTGTTTAGGGAAACACCTATTAGAAATGGGTACAATTGTATTGACCGACTGAAAAGCATTAAATTTCAATTGCTAAGGCAACACTGAAAAATGGCTATCAACACGATGACAGGAAATAGTGAAAGAAGGAGCGGTACCCAACACGTACTAAACATAATATGCTCTAATTAATTGATCGTTGAAGTTAACCCTTCATGATGAAAATATAGTACTCTCAACACAACCAACTTTATATTTAAAAATATCTTCACTCTCTCAAAATGAATGATAACGATATTTTTTACTTCGATCATGTTTGCAACAATACGAAAATACAATTCTAGCAAATCGATCACAGCTGTTCCCTACAATACTAGAGAATAGGATATCCAGTAGGCCTACCATTTTTTTTTTTGTAGCCTGGTCTAAAGTAAGATCGGTCCGTAGCACTTTTGCACTACGTTCTGTATAAAATATCAGAACGAGGAGGCACATGGCTGAAAAAGTTGTTATATATTCTCTCCAAATATACCACAACTCACCCGTCAACGTTGGGTACAACAGCTAGTAGTATATAAATTTCTGCTAGCTAATCAGAGGGATCTTAAAACACAAACAGAGAATTAGGTTACTGCCACAAGCCTCAGTTAACCACAGTACAAAGCATCATATTAGAGCAGTATTTGAATAGTTCAACGAAGTTTTCATATTTTGGAATTTAATATTTATGCTCGTGTGATTGTTGTGCGATAGTAAATAGGAATATTAGGAAATGTGTGAATTGTCGTTCACTCATCTGGCTATACTAACTGTTCACAATGCGAGTATGCGTGTTCGCCAAAAGAAAGAGCAACTAATCTTAAATGTGGACCTTACCTTAGAAAGAAAGGAATAGGTATATGTAGATATGTTGATTATGGCTAGGTGATATTTTTGTTGAATTACTTAGTGAAAAAG